>CM044104.1:9626804-9963037 GCA_024174645.1 Lemna minuta | reverse complement strand
TTCAAGGACTTTAAGTCGTCAATCAAAGATATATTATATTTTGGAAATCCCATGACTAGGGATTGGTAAGTCATAATCATAACACAATCATCTACTCTACGTAAGGATATCTTTTTGGTGTCTCAAGTCAAAGCGACCACATACACAATCGTGACATTAATCAACTTAATTGATTGTTGGATGTAATTATCATTCAAGCGATTCATACGAAGGGTTGACCAATTACAGTGCTCTTCTCTCCAAATAGCACCCACTATCTCAAGTCCTAGGGCCAGGCGGCGACCGCATGGCTACAAGATCAGCCATACCACATCGTATGAGTTGGATTAGATAGTACTATTCTTTTCTGGATAATTCAATGTCCTCTAACATATCCCACTTAATAAGAATGTTTAGAACATATGCTTAAAGACTAGGGATCATTGTATTATGATCTCATCATAATTCACTTAGTCATTACATATGCTCACGGACTTCATTACAAACATCACACAAGAATAACAATGAATAAATATCACTTCAATGAACATAAAGAAGATACATGGAAGTGTGATTGGCTTATAGGTCACATAATATTCAACACTATCAAATCCCAATTGATTACTCACTTTAGTACTAATGCGAGTAGAAAATCATCGAGGACACTTTCTCTAAAAATTTTGCTACCTTGGCCAAGGATTTTACACAATAGATCATTCCTTGATTCAATCTCTTATTATGTTAAGACAAACTATCTCATCTTGACCACTCAATCACCTTTGAAGACTTTATGTAATATCCAATATATAACATTTTAGAAATCCCATGGCTAAGGATTTTTAAGTCATAATCAAAGAAAAGCCATACATATACAAGATATCTTTAGTGTCTCAAGTCAAAGGACCATATATACAACTATGACATGAATTAACATGATTGACAATTAGGTATAAACCATTCAAGGATTTCTATATATCAATCTTGTAAAATTTCCCAAGGGAACCCACTCATCTATCCTAATAACTTCATACCCATGACTACACGATCAACCATACTCATCATATGAGCGGGATCAAATAATGTTATTCTTTTCATATATTTTGATGTCCTTCTCAAACATCTCATGAGTAGGAACATTTAGAAGATATGCTTAAATAATAGTGATCATTATATTATGATCTCATCATAATTTACTTAGTCATTAAATATGCTCCTAGACTTCCTTGCAAACATGACACAATAATGATAATAAATAAAAGCTCATTTCAATGAATATAAACAAGAGATAAAAGTATGATTATCTTGTAGGATACATACTATCCATCAATTTGTACTTTGACATTAATCGTAGAGAATGAAACGCTTTTTGAATCAGATATGTAGTTCCAAATTCCCTCATCTCTATGGATCTCCATGCTAAGTATCTTTTAAAGGTGTATTGACATCTTTGATATATAGATGTCTACTGCATCTTTTTTCAACAATCAAAATATCATCAACAGATAGTAGAAAACAAGTGGGCCAATCACATAATTTCTTGTACTAAATACAACTATCAAATTGGCTCAAAGTGGATTTCAAAGTGGTCTTAACAAAGTCAAATTGGTGGCGTACGACCCCCGTCGCCACCAAGGCATGACACTATGGTGCCAGAGGAGCCGACACCCGCGCGCGTCCAGCCCCCTCGATAGGCGAAGACGAAGGATGCCGAGTTTCACTACACCAAGTGAGGACCTCATCTCGCCACGACACATTTCACGTGAGCCGCACGCGCGTGGAGTTATCTTTCCGAGCTCTTTTATTTCATTATGAACTTTATTAGCCCGCACGTGTTTAAGCGGGCCTTTGCATATCTTCTTCTCCCTTTTAGGCTTTCTGATGGGTTCTTCCCTTTTTCGAGATCCCATTCGTTAAGCCCTTCTCTTTGTGGACCTTTTTTATTTTCTATGATTATGTTAGGTGTGGGTTGTGGGCCTCAAGTGGGCCCTTTCCTCTCTCGGCCCACTATGGGCTCTATAAGAGGAAGGGACCTCCCCACAAACCCTAGCCGTCATTTGAAGAAAAGAAAAGAGAACTCTCTCTCTCTCAAGTGGCTGCTCAGGGAAGATCAAGGAAGGAGACCAACTGCCGCCTCCGCCGCCGACACCGCCGCCGCACCTTCACGTGCCGCCGTCGTGCCCGCCGCCGAGACCGCCACCTCCCCTTGCCTTGGTTGCGTATCTCCAGCGCGTAGTCTACCCGCCGCCGCCGTCGCCGCCACCACTGGCCGCCGCCGCCGGAAAACTGCTCCACCTCCCCTCCTCCTCCACGTACCTCTCCGCATACCTCTCCCATCCCTGTCATTTCCGATCATCCTCTTCACAGCCCTTCCTGCCATTCCGCCATCTCATTTTTCCGCTACCACCCCGATCCACCTCGAATTTTTTTCACCCAGCCTGATTCTTCCTTCCTATCCTCGCTCACCCAGTCCCGATCACGTCCCGAAATTCCGCATTCTTGACAAGCCCTCTCCACCGTCGCCACCTCCCACTCCGTCCGCCTCCCTCAAGCCGAGAAATTGACGGATTCCCATTCCGTTCCCTCGCCCTCCCTCGTGAATCCCGACCTCTGATCTGCCACCTACTGCAGCTCTCTTTCTTCCCCCACGACTGCATGTATTCCGCACTCTCCTCAACCGACGCGCCCATACTCTGGCCCCTCCGAGATGCCGCCGATTCTCTCCCGCCTCCTGAACTCACCGCGCTGCCCATCCTGGTCTTCTGCCGCTTCCCCGAGTTGACGCGACACCAACTCCCCGATTTGGCAGGAACTCCGCTTCATCCGACGGCGAACGGCTTCCTCTCCGACGCGACGCCCATCATAGACTTCCCCCAACCCCGACATCCAGCCATTCTTCCTGTGCTCCACTCCAACCCGCCTCACTCCTCCTCCTCTGGCCGACAGACACGTTACTTTCCCCATGCGCGCGCAGAACGCTGGGGTCACTCGGACCTTCACGTGAGTCAGCATGCAGCCCTCGCCGAGCACTCGAGCTCTCGTCCTTCCGACGGGTGCATTCCATCGACTCCCTCGGTATTCATCACCGCTTCCGCTCCTACGCCCTCGATTCCCACACCGCCGACCGTCCGTGTTGCATTCGAACGGCCTCCATCGTCATCTCCCCTTTATTTTACGTCGACGTCTATATTTCTTTCAGTATTTCCTGCACTGTCTCCGCCACCATCGGGATTTAGTATAGGCGAGTGTTTAGACGAAATTGATAGGATTCAGACTGTGGTCCAACCCGTCGGGTTGATTGTCGAGCTCCCCTCGCCGACTCACAGCCTAACGCCCATGAGGACGTGGACCGGAAGGAATCTCGGACTGACTCTACTCGGCGCACCCCAGGATCCACGGAGGCGACGTCCGAGACGGTACCCTGCTTGTCTACATTATTAGTACATTACATCATATTAGAACTCCCTAAGGTAATCCCATCCCTAGTTAATCCCTAGTATCACGGTGTGAGGTCGGCTTAGCACCCGGTCGTGCATCACAAATCTTTACTTTTCTTGAGGGGACTGCTTAAATCTTTTGAGGAACCTCTTGAGCTAAAAAAACAAAATCTTTTTTCATAGGATTCACAAAGACTTGAGGGTCCTCCAATAAATGTCTTCATCAAACTCTCCATTCAAGAAAGTTGTCTTCACATCAAGTTGCTCTAAGTCATAATCAAGATCTGCAAAAATCCCATTTATGTTTGTTACGGAATTGCATTTTTTTCCACTAGCAAAAAGACATCAGTGAAGTGCACTCATGGGGATCTAATCAAGCCCTTTTTGCCACCATCCTTGCTTTAAAGCAAGAGTCTTCTACACTCGATGTCCCTTCATTGTTCTCAAATAACCACTTGAAGAGAAATGGCTTCTTTTGTGCAAAAACTTCAAGAATCACATGTGATTCTTCTCTAGGGATTCCATCTCTTCTTGAATTTCTATGGTCCACTTGGCCAAATCACAAGAGCTGACTACTTAATTATAGCTTGATAGTTTTGAGGAGCTATCAACATTGTTGGCCACAATGAGAGCACTGTGGTGGTGGATAAACTGACATCAAAGTCCATCAAATGGTGATAGAATGAGGTATATGAATTGTGTTGTGAATCAAATTTTCATTGAGCATCTGTTGATGGAACAATTTTCTCCTCAATGAGATTGATCAATTGGGTCTATACAAGGTTTGTAACCTTGAATTCTTTGGCAAGGGAAGGTTTCCACTACGTAGACCACTCATCAAAGATCACATCCCTTTTTATAAATGACCCTCTGTCCTCAAGAAATCAAGACTTATAACCTCTTGACACTAAGTTTATGCCATTAAAATTGACCTTAGGATAACTTATCTCAACTTTCATGCCATCAACATGGGCAAATTATGTGCAACCAAAAAGTATATACGTAGAATAGTCAATTGATCGTGGAGGGAGACAAATTGAACTGCAATACACAATCATGGGATCCTTGGTCAAGAATGATTTTAGAAATTTGCATCTAAGAGAAGGCCTTCAAACTTTCTCCCGCCAATGTTCTATTCATGTATTCTACACATGTGTAGAATAGTCACATGTCTTGTGATTTCTCACTGATGGAGTAGATAATGTCACACTGGCATCATTTCAAGGAGTGTGCATCTATCCATAACAAAGAAATTCATGTGCATGTAATGTCCCTTCAAGATGACTAGAGTGCGCTTGGTGACTTTATAAAAATCATCTTTACTAAAAAAATTTTGATCCTTGGAGTCAAGAGTGAAGAAAGATACAATATTTCATTTGAGATCCATAACATGTCTCGCATCATCAAAAGACCTAATAGTGCCATCAAACATCTTGGAATTATTGTGTAGATGAAAATTATAGTAGGATGGAGAAAGGGTGGACGCTTATGTGCAATGTCAATTTTGCTAAATCACATGACTTCTCCACAGGAAATTCTTTTGAACGTCCATACGGAGATAAGGCTTTCAAACAAAATAGATGGTTTAGGTCAAGAGATGCATTACCTCTCATTCCTTTTTAATGTTGGAGCATAGAATCCCAAGGGAGGATGGATCCAACCATATAGTGGAGTCCTGCACAGGTCTCAATTTCGGTCCTAATAGAGTTAGCACTACCATGTTTAATTTTTGGCTACTACACACATAGACTTATGGAATGGTAGACAAAAACAATTGTAGATGATGTAAAAGCATGATAGCATTAACAAGTATGGAATGCACAAGCCAAATGATGAAACCAAACATCTAAAGATTAATGCATATATATTATAGAATATAACTATATATAGATAGATATATATATATATATCAGTCTATATATACATCATTTCCAATGTGTAAATACATGTAGAAGAATGTCAATATGTCTATGTGCTGACCTATAAATAGAATCATATAAATATATATCATATGTATAGCATTTCACATATAGTCTTAGAAAATGAATACATATATTCCAAAAGGAATGACAAATTAAACCCATAAAAACTCAAAGCTAACCATTAGGATGTCAATGTTCAGGTCAATAGTAAAAACAAGAGATCACTTGAACTCGTGGGAGTTTGTCTGATCTTCCTTCCACATTTGATGAGTTTTATTTTATTTTCTTGTTTATTACTTGGGCATATTACCATACAATTTATTAAGTTGGTAAAAACTAGAGACATTTAGAAATACCTCCTTATAAAGGTGGAAGGACGCTATGGCAGTTGACTTGCCCTTGAGCCAATCTTTCCCTATGGAAGTGGAGGACTTGCAGTCAAGGAGTTGAATGGTTGTCTCAATGGCATTTATCTTCTCCATGCAAATCTAAAATCAGGAAGGTTGGAGGACTAACTTAGAGCAAGTGTGAAGGGGTGATCGAGATCATAAACTTTATAGAAGCAAACTAGGTAAAAAGGAGTTAAGACGAGTAGCAGAAATGTGGGAAGTCAGCATGTGAGTGACGGGAAGAGTGAGTAGTATGTAGGAGACCTATGGGTCAAGTCAATCAGCAATGCACATGCCATGCATTGATTATATTAATGAAGGCCATGGTTGTTTTGTGATTTTGTGGCAATCATTTGTATTGGTTGGACTCCTAGGTTTAACCAATTCACACCCTCTCCTCTTGGTTCATTCATTTCCCTACAGAGACTTCAAAAATGATGATCAGGAATGAATAATTGATGATTCACCATGTTAAAAGAATCCAAAATAAAAATTTCATGTACCAATTATGTTCACGAGTGATTACAAGTAACTAATAATCATGGTTCATGATCATGTCCAGCATGGGAGCACCAAACATGTGGACATAGATTGACCCTCTATCAACATGGGATTTTATGCACTCCCTACATGAAGTCTGCAAGTTAGTGTGTTGATGTGTTCACCAGGAAACTAGTAAGGATATGACTTTTTGAAGTTCCTAGATAATCTTGGGATGAAGAACCTTCATGCTCACTTGAGGGGGTGTGAAGAAGAATTTGTAAACAGTCTAATCACAGGTCATAACTATAATTTGAACATATTTAAGCTTTATTACTTTTACTATGGCTGTTGCAGCCATTACTAAATATTAAAGGATGAAATTTTTACTGATTGATTTCATCATTGTATCATCATGTTTAAATACAAAATTTGGGGGATCCTATTTACATCTGATATTGTAAATGGTAGGTTATGAAATGTCAAGATCATTAATGGCTACCAAGATGCATTAAGAGAGTAGCTCCACAACCAAGACGAGGATCTACAACAAAAGAAATCTTACTAGCAAGAGCAAATCAAGCACGCAGACTCCCGAGTAAATAATTCAAATCATTGAGGTAACCTTTTTCATTATCTATTTAAATCAAGCGCATGATGAGGTATCCTAGTAAGAAAATAAAGACAAAGTCTCTTAGTGGGAGAATTGTCTCGAGTGTACACAATCCACTCGGTTATGATTATAACATCTCGAGGAGCTTGAGGGCGAGTATACATTGAACCGATCCCTAGCGTAGTGGGATTGAGGCATGCTCAAGCATGTACAAAGAGATTCAAGTTGATGAAACTCTTTTAAATTTTCTAGTGCCATAGTAAAGCTAAGAGGTGGTCTCACTAAGAAGGAGATCAGGCTTGATGGCGAGGCGGTGCTCGGTAGGCATTGATCTAGGTGATAGATATTGGATGGCATTTTGTATTCAATTTCTTGTGGTTTTGTATAGGAGAGTCTAGAATATGAAGAGTTACAAAAGTTTATGAGATTTGATACATGCACCTAGGTAGATACATGAATCTTGAGATTCAGAGGTAGCGACATCAATCTAGGAACCTTGTGAATATCTAGAATATCCGTGTTATTGTTGATCCTAGGAAATTTGGGGCCTAAATGGTCTCATGGGATATTGGACCTTCTCCCGTTCCCCTTCAAGATGTATCACAAACGTCGATCATGTCCTGCAGGCTGCAGAGAGCTGGCCGTATAGAAGGCCGACGATGTGTGTCGAAGAAATGGTGGCTTTGAGCGGCGAGTTGGCAGATGAGATAGTGCCACTGAGAGAAGATCCTGCCAGAGAGATAGATGACTGATGATTTCAACCAAGGCGATGGCAGCACAAGGCGAAGATTTGGTCGAGACCAAGGAGTGGAGAGTCATACCAAGAGACAACCGAGACGACGACACAGAGTAGGCGAGCACTCATGCGCGCAGGTGACTCTGAGAAGAGCTGACCGAGAAAAACGGCCAAGGTTGGGCAGCCAAGGAGACATTTGAATTTTCTCATTTAATTTATCCTCAATCTAGCATTATAAGCGTTTAATAACACGAATCACAATGCTGGTAGTTACGGACGGATCACAATCTCTTCAGGCTTTTCTTCCGCGCATCGACCTTCTTCTTAGTATCTGCCATGGCCTCTGGTTTCTCCCCCGATGCCGGTATTCTCTTCACAAGCACCGGTGAGTTCGCAGCACCGGAAATGCCGCCTGCAGGCAGTTGCCTCGGTTGAGTTGAGCGGCGGCAGAGTCACTGCAGCGACAGCAGGTTCCGATGGTTTCTGCTGGTCCACGTTAAGGATGGTGGTGGACTCAGCCATGGCAGGCGTTTTCACCTTAGGCTTTGGTTTTAGCGCGTGTATCCCTGTGTACAACCTCGCATGCCCGCGTACTCCTCGTAATTCTCCAGTAACATCTTTCCAGCTTGCTCATTGAGAGCAGACTCGGGAAACGGCTCTATCAGGAGGCATCTTACGACCTGTCGAAATGCCAGATTTTCAATTTAGTGGGCAGAAAAATCGGAAGGAAAATTCGCTGATCATGATAAATAGACTCACGATCAACACGTGCCTCAGGCCGAGGTTTGGATTCCAGTCTTTCTTCAGAGTGTTCACGCAGATCTCCCCGTTTGTTGCGATGTTGGGATGGAAGATCTTCGTCACAAAGAAGCCTACCAAGAATTCGATTTTGTTTTGTGAATTAAACTAGCTTAGATCAGCAAAACCTCCAAATAAACTACGAAACCATTGACCGTGTAATGACCCGTTATATATTACTGTATTGGCATACCTTTGGGAGGTGAATGAGGGAAATCATGAGACAGTAGCAGCTTCATGCGGAAAATGCCATTCTCGTACGGAGTTCCAGCTGCGAGAAGGCAGATTTAGGTGAAGGAGATTACGTGAAGAGAAGAGTTTAGTAAAAAAATCAGGTAGATGAACACACCAGGGCCCTCGATATCAGCAAAGATCACGGTGAAATCGTCTTCATTCACTGTCACCTTGATTCCTTCGGGGGGTGATTCATCGAGATGCTTAAGCTCCTTTGCCAGCTGTCTGATAACATTTGGTGGCAGGTTTTCGTTTGCAGCCTAAGCAGAACAAGGGAAGAAAGAGAATCATTAATTACCCATGTCAAGAAGAGAAATTAGGTGGTGAATCCTAATGAGGTTCAGGACACCAACCATGAATGGTAAGGAGAAAAACACTGCTTGTTTTCTTCCCCTGCCGACAATCTAAAAACAAATTTGCACATTAAACTTTCAGGTGAAATATTAAATAGAATTGATGGTTAAGAATAAAAACAAAAACAAGAGCAAAAAAATTACAGAAAAAGGGAACGCGAAAAGAGAATCAAGGCATGCGGCGAGGAAAATCAATCAAAACTTGGGTTAGAGGCCTGAATCAAAGAAGCGAGAGACTAGAGCAGAAAAGAAGGAAAACGGACCATAACGAGAAGAAACATTCTACCCTTAAAAACCAAGAGAAACAACAGACACAAGAAAATCAAATCCGATCCGAAATCAACAATGTTCTCAGGAAAACTGCACCTCAAGGAGAAACAAACTCCCACGCGACAGCCGAACAGAAAACTCCCGCTTTCTGCTTGGACGCTCCGCGTTCTTCTCTTGATTCTGTCGGTCACTCCCAAGTCCGGTCGAGAGAGAGAGAGAGAGAGATCCATTTATAAGAAATGAGAAATAACTTCAATCACGAGCCATTTCTGGCGTCGAGTCCATCGAGAAGAGAGGCCTCAATCGATGAACGGTCCGGATGATCCGGGCCCTTGTAGATTCCCAGGTACAGATGGAATTGGTGGAATGCTATCATCAGGGCCCAGGTAGATGTAGCCGTTGGAAATAATTGTCGCTGATTAACCAGAGTTAATGCGACCACGTTTTTTTAACTCGGGTTGTACTAACCCAGATGACCGTTAGCCTTTCGCTGTGTCCAATTTAAATAGAGTCCATATGGGCCAACTGGGCCCAAATATTTCTCTCCGAACTGCTAGAGTGAACCCAGAATCCAACTGAAACCAGGATTCTTTTTCCCCGATTCGCTCCGTCTAATTGCCATTCTAGTCTTCGCGACGTCGTCCCATCGACCAGCTTTAGCGTACAAGTTCGACATCGTAACGTTGGCCGAGATATTACGTGGATCCAGAAGAAATACGTTCTTCGCTGCTCGCTCGGCGATCTCCAGGTTGGACGGCGAATTACAGAAACTAAGAAGCGTCACCCAGACGGCGACGTTGGATTCCAGATGCATGTTCATTATAAATCTCTCGCCTTCAGCGATGTTTCCCGTCCTACAGAGGAGACCACCATGCAGACGAAGATGCTCGACCTTGGAACCATAGAGCGGTCCTCTATTAACCGCCGGAAGCAGCGTCTTCCTTCTTCGAGCATCCCTGAATGACTACACGCGGTGAGGATCCCAACGTACGTAATCTCGTCGGGCGGACGGAGGCCGCCTCCATCGCTCCGGAAAACACTGATGGCTGCTCTTCCTAGACCATTCTGTGCGTACCCAGCAATCAAGGAGTTCCAGGAGACGAGATTCCTTTCGGGGTAAACGTCGAACAAGTTCTGCGCACTGACGATGTCTCCGCATTTGAGTACAACACAATGAGGGAATTCCCCACAAATAAGTCCAGTCCTAGTCCGACCTTCACAGCGACGCCGTGGAGAACTTTCCTCGTGCAGAGATTCCAGCCTGCAACAGGAGTGGAGAGCGCTGGTCAACGTTGACTGGTTGGGTCTGATCCCAGCATGCATCATCCTGTTGAGCACAAGAAGAGCTTTTGGTGCCTGCCGTTAGAGCTGTACCCTCTCGTTAAGAGGGCGGTCCAAATGACCACAGTCTTGCTCTTTGTTCTCTTGGAAAGCTTTCTGTGCTTCGTCGACTAGCTTGATGGCGGCGTAGAAGGTGATTAAAGAAGAAGAGACGTAGGCGTCGCGATGAGCAACCCAGCTTAACTGCCAGACTCATGGCGCTTGAGGTCCGAGATAAGAGTCAGGAACATTGGAGCAAGCAGTCAGGAGTGAGGCGAAAGTGCCGGAAGTGGGCTTCTCCCCCGGAAGAATGCATCTGTTTGAAGAGATTGACGCCAGCTCTGCTGTCCCTGTTCTGGTCGAGACCTCCGATCATGGTGGTCCAGGAGATGATGTTTCTTTGGGGCATTTCGTCAAATATCTGGAGTGCTTCGTGGGTCTTACCGTTGCTACAATATCCATAGAGCATGGAGTTCCAGGCAGCGATGTCACGCTGGGGCATATTGCGGAAGAGCTCCTCGGCTTCCTCAATTCTCCCACTCCGGGCGAATCCGTCCATCATGGTCGTCCAGGATATCACGTTTCTCTGTGGCATTTGGTCAAACAGGCGGCGGGCAAGAGGGAGGTCTCTGCAATCGAGGCAGCCTTTCACCATGGAATTCCAGGCAACCAAGTCGCGCCCTGGCATTTCCTCGAAGAGCTGAAGGGCTTCTTGGAGGCGACCCGCGCGTGAGTGGGCGGCGATAACGATGGTGAAGTGCTGAGCATCCGGGGATGGCAAGATTCTCCTGAGAACGCGCCGGATTTCCTCTGCGTTGTTTTCCTTGGCCAGACGCGTCAGAATAGAAGACCATGGCGGAGACGACGAGAGACAGGCTCTTGATCCCGCGAATAATAGCTTCCGATACATCTGTCTGCTCTCTCTGTTTCTTCCTTCCCCCTATCTCCATATCCGCTGCGGTGGATGTATAGAATCTGCCATGAAGTGAACTCTTCATCGATTATAAGACAACGTTCCCTGTCTACTCCCTTGACACTTGATCGTCCTCGTCAATTGATGAAGAAGATTGAACATTTGCTCAGTAGACTTGTAGATGATGAGTTTGAAGACACCGTCGACCGAGATGGGGAACAAACATCTCCTGAAGTCACTTTAATTGTGCTTCCTTGAAAGATTGCTCTGTTCGACTCTCAGTTCAAACAGCCTGCTTGCACCCCGTGTGCCAAGAAGACGTTGGAAGTCTGTGAATCCTGCAAAGGTTTTCAGTTCTTCATGTTTGAGTGTCCAATCCAGCCTCAAGAAGGAAGTTTGGTCGTTTCCTTTTTCCTTGAATTCTCGTGGGTGTATGGAAGAACCGCAAAAGGAAAAATATCAAGAACAGGAAGCGGGCAGGATTTGGTTTGTGCCCATAAATTTATATTCTAGTAAATTGGAATCCCCGAAGGGAATATGAGCAAGTGCTTGATATTTAAGATGTCCAGCTTCCCCCATTTGGTCCTCTCTCGAGCCAGTGATCCCAGCCAGAAGGTTCTGCAATGATCTAATCTACACTGCGCCTCCAGGATTTCCATCATCTCAAGACACCTCAGAAGGCTACTGTTGTAGGCAAAATTTCCATTCAGCCTTGATGGGATGTCGCTGTTGAGAAATGGGATGTACCATGGTTAGTTGCTGAAATATTTTATAAAAAAATGGAGTTAGAAAAGCACAGTGTTGTTACATCCATGGTGGGAGGCAACCCTGCTGTTTAGAGGTAGTGGGTTGAAAAAAAAAAACCTTAGTCATGTTGAGAGACATAACTTACAGATTACATGAGAAATTTCACATCTAGGGTTTGAGTGTCTCTAATATCAATTGATATAAGACACACTTTAAGAAATAATTTTAGAAGAAAAATTTTAGGGCAATAAGATTTGTGAATGGGCCCCACAAGCCCGAATTTATAATTCTTCATCCACAAGCCATGCCATAGATAATGTTATATAAAGGGTCGAGGTTTCCTCTCATTATTCCAACTCTCTTTTGCTTCGGCATAATATCCAAGCCATGAGATCTTTGGTATATCTACATGCATCGTCATCTCTTTTATAGCCTTCTATTATCGTCTCCTTCACAATTATATCTCTTAGGTCATCAAATCACTGGGGTCACTATCATCATGTTAATGCACCTTGTCATGCCACCATTCCTAGCATGAAGCAATTGCCTTTGTATGCTTACATAATACTTGTTGTGCATGTGCACATTGTTAAGATTTGATGTTTAATAGGCTTTTAAATTTTCGATTAGAACATCAAACAAAACAAAATACATTGAATCAAACATTTAAACACCGAAGAGCTATAAATTGATAATCATATCGTACAGTATAGATTAAAATTCATACTTATAGAATTCGTAGAAGGATTTCTCATATTTGTTAGAGCGTCTAGCCTCAAGACGTATCCACACTATCCTTCAACAGTTGGATCTCCTCTTCAACACTCTGCACCATGAGAGAAAGAGAAGAGATAAGAGAGTTTTCATGAGACTCGAATGAGCACTCTTAGGCATGGTCATTCTCCCTCTATTTACAAACATTAAGTACATGAAATTTTCACTGAAACTCTTTTAATCATGTCTATATCTACTAGTGTCCCTAGACCTTATGTGTGTGACCCTTTATATGCATGTATCTTGCCAGTTAATAACTATGTAGATCCAATAATACTTATTGGTCAACCTTATTAATTATATACTTTAACATATAGATTAATTAATTAATGATCAATTTCACCCAGTTGCCAAGTCGAGTTTCTAGCATGTTGGGTGCCAAGCTATATTACATGTCCTAAGATATATGAAGTATCGAAGAACTATTGTATAGAACCTTTCTTTCATCAATCATCGTGCACGTATAGTCCTTCATCTATATAAATTAACTCATAAATGACTTAGGGTATAGCCAATTGTTAAACCCCAATTGGTCACTCAAGTTAAAACTAATATGCGAAGAAAAAAATCAAGAACACCTTCTCTCATGCTTCCACAACCTTGATCAATGATTTCAACATATTTCATTCATTGAGTTAATCCCCTCGATTACTAAGAGCAAATAATCTCATCTTGACCACACAGTCACCTTTGAGAACTTTATAATGTACACAATATATAACATTTTTTAAATCATGTGGCTAACGATTCATAATTTATAATCAAAACACAATTAATCAATCTATTGTTGGGCTCTGAGGTCGATAAACTTCCTGAAATTTTGATCAAAATATCAAACGCCATGAAATACATTAAATCGGATATCTAAAATATTGAGATGCCAAGAAAATATGATCCTATCATTTAGTCTTTATGATGAGAAAACATACTTACATGGTTCCCTTAAAGGAGTTCTTGAAGCTATTCAAGTGGAGAGACTCTAGCAATATCCACACAATCTTCGGATGGTTGGATCTCCTCTTCAAAGCTCTTCACCGAGAGAGAAAGAGAAAAAAAGGAGAGAATTCCCACAAGGCTTGTATGGACACCTAGAGTTGTGGTCGTTCTCTCCCTATTTATAGACATGTAGGATGAAGTTTTTTCATAAAAACCCTCATAATTATGTCTATATAGACCAATATTCATAGACCTTATGGGTGTGATCCTCTAGGTTGATATATCTCATTAGTTAATAACTCCTACAAGTGATTAATTATCTATATTAACATATAGATTAATTAACCAATAATTGATTTAACACAATTGATAGGTCAAGTTGTCGACCTATTGGGTTCCAAGATACACCATGTACTCTAGGAGATATAGAGCATTGAAAACATGAAATTTATCTTAGTAATTACATGACTATTAATGCAAATTAAGGCATAAAATATTAGATTTTTATGCATGTTATCACACTTTTAGTACATATCTATCATTCTATGTAATTTAAAGTTATAATCTCAAAAGATATTATTTTAGGGATAATCATACATAATTAAAGAATATATTTTAGAATAGATTATTCTCGTCTTTTATTTGATATTATAATTAAGTTTTAATTACAAAAATCAACAAAAATTATTTTTTTGATACGCTTGTTTATTTTTGTAGTTTTATTTTCCAAAAAAGAAATGAGTTTATAGATAAAAATAATTCTCTTATTAATTATTAAATTTGACTTTTTAGAAAGATAGATTATTTAATTTCTTACCAAAAAAATAGACTAAAATGAGTTATATTTTGAAAATTATAAATATTCTAATTTTTAGGGATTTTTTAGAATTTATTTGAATTTATTTTGAATTTATTTATATTTCAAATAATAAAACTTATTTGTTTATTTATCGTGCTTGCATGGCAGCGTATGCACGCGCTACATGGTGCATGCATGTGTATATATATGTGTGTATATATATGTGCATATAAAAATAGGTTAATCATATTGTTTAAGGATATAAGCTAAGCCATTATCACGCTCATCTATTTATAATCAATAAATGCTGATATTTTTGCCATGTGGGACTATGTTTCTATTTTTGTATGCATATGGTGTGGCACGCTCAGAAGCATTCATTCGACACGAAAGGAAACGATTAAATCTTATCCCTCAATTTTCACTTACTCAAAGGGGTAAGCGTACTCTCATCAGGCGATGATTCATGATTTGAAAATATTTTAATCTTAGCCTTTCATTTGAGGAATTATAATGGCTGAGATTAAATGCGTCAGATGGACTTCTATGGGCACGTGACCATTTCAAGCATTTGATGAAGATTGAACGGTAAGCGTTAAGCAGAGATTGTTTTTCATGTGATGATGTGGCATAATCTGAATGCTCCATCGAGGATCCAATGACCACAACTTAACGATGGTAATTCGTCTCCAAAAGATTAATCACAACCGTTGATCGAAGATGAAGAGAGAATCGAATGAACATGCCTAATTTTAACTCTATTTATACTCTCTCTCTCTTTGACAAAAAATATAATCTTAAATGTTTTCTCTAATGGAACTATTTAGACAACTCAATATTTGAATCTCTTGATTTCTTCCTCTTCTATACTCATTTATGCATCCAAAGAGTGCTTGAAATCAAGATTTTGTTGACATAATTGGGAGACTTCACCTCTTGAACTCTAAATATCTATTTTTGAAAACGTAGAAATGAAAAGCCTTTGATCTAACGATCAATTGGATCATTTTGAGCACGATTTTGGAATAAATCACACATTTTCCTCCTAATTTTTCTTCATTTATCATTAGATTTCAATTTTGAATATTAGATTAGACAAATTTTTAGAAAATTTTTTGAATTCTCTCTTCACGATATATTTTTTAATCTTGATTTCGCTCATTGATTCCTCTGTGAAGACTGATCCTAATCAAGCAATTTTTTATTTTGTGGTTTCATATTTGAGTTTTATTTCCAACAACACAAAAATCCCTGATTTCTCAACTCGTTTCATCATCCAATTTGATCTAAATTTCAAGAAAACATAAAAAAGTTTCCTAAATCTCCCTAGATTTGATCCTTATTCACCATTATATTAATAATTATTGATTAAAACTTATAATTAATGATTTTGGTATTATTTTGACACAAATTCGTGTACATTCAATAATCACACAAATTCGTTTCGTCGAGCGTGAAAGAAATTTCACAATAAACCATACCATTATACGTTATCAGGTATATAGAATCTTTCAAGCGTAGAAGACTCATAAAGGACTTAAGGTATGGTCAACTATCAAAGCCAAGTCGATCACTCAATTTAGTACTAATACTTGAAAGAAATCATTAGGAACTCCTTCTTCGATAGTTCTACTATTTTGGCCAAGGGTTTCATCACATTTTATTTCTTAATCTAGTCAATCTTTTCAAATACTAAAGGTAATTGATGTCATCTTGACATCATCTTCAAGTACTTTATATTGTATCACATATATAAAGTTTTGAAGATCATATTGATAGATATTATATGGCCTATAAACTAATTACTCTTCTATATATCTCGTTTAATACAATGATCTTAATACAAGGATCACTCGTCTTTAAACATATGTTCTAAAGATTCCTATTCATGGGATATTCGAGAGTGACATCAAATTATCCAAGAAGAATAGCACTATCTGATCCGACTCATTTGATGAGTAGGGCTGATCCTATAGCCATTGGCCTAGAGACACTAAGGATAGATAGTGGGTGCTCTTTGAAGAAAGAGTTCATTGATTTGATCCGTATGAATCCTTGAATGATAATTATAGCTAAATGTTAATCAAGTTAATTTATGTCATGGTTATGTATGTGGTCCTTTGAATTAAGATACCAAAGACATCTTGTGGATGGATGATCATGTTTTGATTACTACTTATGTATCCCTAACCACGATATATCTATAACATCATGTACTGGATACGACATGAAGTTCACAAAGATGATTGTGTGATCAAGATGAGATCATCTGCCCTCGGTATTTGAGGAGATTGACTCAAGGAATGAGATACAATGAAATCATTGTCCAAGGTAGTGGAAAAATCGGAGAAAGAGTTCCCAATGATTTTCTACACGCATTAGTACTAACTTGAGCGACTGATTAAGGTTTGATAGTTGACCATATCCTAAGTCATTTATGAGTCTCGTGCGAATGAAGGATTATATATACATGGTAATCGATGACGGAAAGGTTTCATCAGAGAGTTCTTACATACTCCATATCTCCTAGAGTACGTGGTGTAGCTTGGCACTCAACGGGATGACAACTCAACCTATCGATTGCGTTAAATCAATATTTGATTAATTAATATATATGTTGATATCGATAATTAATTAAGTTTGACCAATAAGATGTTATTTGGCCTAAAGAGTTATTAACTAGTGAGATATATGAACCTACTATGTCACACAAATAAGGTATATAGATGTCAGTCAATATATACCTATTTATGAGGGTTTTTATGAAAAAATTGATGAGATATGAGGTCGATAACTTTACAAAATTTTGATAAAAATATCAAATGCAGTAAAAAAAATATTAAATCAGATATTCAAAACACCATGCCACCCAGAACAGATGATCCTATCATCTAGTATAAATTAGAAAACATACTTACAAGGTTTCCTTGAAGGAGTTTTTAAAGCTATTCAAGTGTCTAGCCTCTAGCAGTATCCACACGATCTCCCGATGGTTGAATCTCCTCTTCAAAGCTCTTCGCCAAGAGATAAAGAGAAGAAAGGAGAGAATTCCCATAAGGCTTGCATGGGAACCTTCAGTTGTGGTTGTTATCTCCCTATTTATAGACATTTGGTATAAAGTTTTTTCATAAAAACTGTGATAATTATGTCTTTATCTACCAAGATACATAAACCTTATTTGTGTGATCCTCTAGGTCCATATATCTCACTAGTTAATAACTCTATAGACCAAATAACACCTTATTGGTCAAACTTAATTAATTATCCACATCCACATATAGATTAATTAATCAAGAATCGATTTAACCCAATCGATAGGTTGAGTTGCCAGCCCGTTGGGCACCAAGCTATATCACGTATAATAGGAGATATGGAGTATGTAAGAACTCACTTATGGAACTTTTTCACCATCCATTACCATGTATGTATAATCCTTTATACACATTAGACTCATGAATGACTTAGGTATGGTCAACTTGTCAAACCCCAATTGGTCACTCAAGTTAGTACTGATGCGTGTAGAAATCATCAAGAACTCCTTCTTCGATATTTTTAATACCTTGGCCAAGGATTTCATCGCATATCATTCCTTGAGTCAATCTCCTCAAATACCAAGGGTGGATGATCCCATCTTGATCACACAATCATCTTCGTGGACTTCATATCATATCAAATATATAACGTTTTTGATATCCCATGGCAAGGGATTCATAAGTTATAATCAAAACACGATCATCCATCCACAAGATTTCTTTGGTGTCTCAAGTTAAAAGACCACGTACAAAACTATGAAGTGATTCAACTTAATTGACAGTTAGGTATAATACCATTCAGGATTCATACCGGATCAATTCAGTGAACTCCTTCTCTAAAGAGTACCCACTATCTATCTTTAGTGTCTCACCACCGATAGCTATAGGATTAGCCATATTTGTCATATGAGTTGAATTAGATAGTGTTATTCTTTCCGGATAATTTGATGTCCTTTTCGAATATCCCACAAATAAGAATTTTTAGAACATATGTTTAAAGACTAGTGATCATTATATTATGATCTCATCATAATTCACTTAGTCATTACACATGCTCATGAACTTCATTGCAAATATCACACAAGAATGACAATGAATAAATTTTATTTTAATGAACATAAACAAGATACATGAAAGTGTGATTGGCATATAGGCCACATAATATTCATCAAAAACCTTATACCAAATGTCTATAAATAGGGAGAGAACAACCACAACTCTAGGTATCCATACAAGCCTTGTCAGAACTCTCTCATTTCTTCTCTTTCTCTCCTAGTGAAGATCTTTGAAGACGAGATCCAACTATTCAGAGATCTTGTGGATACCGCTAGAGGCTAGACACTTGAATAGCTTCAAGAAATCTTTTAAGAAAAACATGTAAGTATGTTTCCTCATATATACTCAATGATAGGATCATCTATTCTTGATGGCTTGGTGTTTTGAATATCTGATTCAATATTTTCTGCTGTATTTGATGTTTTTATCAACATTTTGAAAGTTTATTGACCTCATAACTTAACAGTCTTGAGTTATAGGATCATATGCACAAATATGACACGAATCAACCTAATTGAAAGTTAGGTATAATACCATATAAGGATTCGTATGAATCAATTCGGTGAACTCTTTCTCTATAGAGAACTCACTACCTATCCTCGGTGTCTTCACAATGATGGCTAGATGGTCAAACATACTCATCATATGAGTCAAATCAGATAGTGTTAATTCTTTCTAAATAATTCAATGTTATTCTCGAATATACCTTGAATGGAAACATTTAGAACATATGTTTAAAGAGTAGTGATCATTATATTATGATATCATAATAATTCATTTGATCATTACAAATATCACATGAGAATGACAATGAATAAATTTGATTTCATTGAGCATAAACAAGATACATGGAAGTGTGATTAGCTTATAGGCTACATAATATATACTAGCCTCACCCTCAATCCTCTATACACCATTTATATCATGAAACTTCTCACACTTCTTACTCATGATACATGAAATATGCCCTATTTGGAAGCATTATAAGTCTTGGTATAGATCAAGTTAGCTCTTGGGTGAGAACTTTTATATGAATAGAATTAACACCTCCAAGTTGAGGCCTTATTAGAGTCTAGTTACATGGGACAAGGAAGATAGAAAATCCACTTCTCGCTACTATACAAAACCTAGATGAAACCTTATCAATTGTGATAGTAAGCAAAATGTGGTATTGTGCTCAAGCATGGGTATACTAATAAATCAAGACCGAGCAGTCGTTAATTGCACATGGTCAAGAGTCAAAATAAAGTCCAAACTTACTAATTTAGTGAAAATGTCTCGAATTGAGGGGTATAATGGTAAATAAGGGTCGAATCCACAGGGAATTAGGGAAATTTATGATGTTTTCTTTGAATTTGATCAAATTGGATGATGAATCGAAGATAGAAATTGGGGAAAATGGTAGATTATGAAAGAGAACTTCAAGACGATTCAATGGAATCAAAAATCATCGAATTTGACTTTAGTGAGAAATGAAAAATCGAAGTGGGGAGTGATATCCAAAAATCGGAAAAACTAAATTTGCTTAAATAAAATAAAATTAAGATGAAATTACTTATCTAAACAAAAATTAAACATGAATAGATGAAACATTAGTGAAAACTGCTTATACAAACCCATGACGCCACGTGTCGCGCGTTATAAAACGCTTTGAAACCATCGCCGTTGGATCTCGATTTGACGTCTCCAATACTTTTCGATGCGTTTTAATCTTGACCGTTATAACTCTTGCGATCAACAGTCTAGATTAGACGCGATCCGGTGTACCCGATGAAGCCACATGTCCATCGATCTTTAAGTGAAGATCGACGGTTGATATCATGCGCGATCAGACGCTCCACAAGCCGCCACGTCGCCTCCTCATCGCGATAATCAATCGCGATCGATTGGACGGTTTTGATTGCGCCATGTCACCTGCGCTTTTAAAATATTCAAAAAAAATGATATTAAATTAGAAAATTTGATTTTTAATTCCGGAAAATCCTTAGAAATTCATTAAAAATTCAGAAAAATTCCGGAAAAATCCCTAAAAATTAGAAAATTTATAACTTTCAAAATATAACTCTAAATAAATCCAAATTTCTTTCATTTGATCCAAAATTTAATTATCTATCATTCTAAAAAGTCAAAATTAATAAATAATGAGAGTTTTAATTTCTATTTCAAAAATACATTTATTTCTTAAAGATTTTAACTTTAGAAGATTAAATAAATATTTATAAAAATGATTTCTCTAATTATTTTAACTTTAAAAACACTTATAATCTCAAGTAAAGATGGGTCATAAAATTATTTATCTTTAATCCATCATATTTAATCCTAATTTAAAGTATTTTGAGATTGTAATGACTTTTTCATAGAATGATAGATAAATACTCATAAATATGATAACATGCATAGGAATGAAATCATTTATGCCTTAATATGCATCAATAATCATGTATTATCATGTCTAATTAGCATGTTATCATATACCAACTACCATGTGTTAGGTTATAAGATCGATAAACTTTCAAAATTTTGATCAAAACATCAAATACAACTGAAAACATGGAATCAGATATTCAAAACACCAAGCCACCAACAAAAAATAATCCTATCATCTAGTATGTACGATAAAATATACTTACAGGGTTCCCTTGAAGGAGTTCTTGAAGTTATTCAAGTGTCTAGCATGTGTGCGATATCCACACGATCTCTAAATAGTTGGATCTCCTCTTCAAAAATCTTCACCAAGAGTGAAAGAGAAGAAATGAGAGAATTCTCACAACGCTTGTATGGGCACCTAGAGTTGTGGTCGTTCTCCCTCTATTTATAGACATTTGGTATGAGGTTTTTTCATAAAAACCCTCATAAATAGGTATATATCGACCAATATCTATAGACCTTATGTGTGTTACCCTGTAGGTTCATAGATCTCATTAGTTAATAACTCTTTAGGCCAAATAACACCTTATTGGTCAACCTTAATTAATTATCCACATCAACATATATATTAATTAATCAAAGATCGATTTAACGCAATCCATAGGTTGAGTTGTCATCCCGTTGAGTGCCAAGCTACACCACGTACTCTACGAGATATTGAGTATTGATACGTGTAAAAATGCGGTCGTTGAATGCGTAGATTTATGTATCAAACAAATTTATACTCAACTCTTCAAAATCTGATTTTTAAATTACAATAGTGGCAAGTCGAGGTCGAATCCATAGGGAGGAAGTTTAAGAGATTGAAATCAAGAAATATTTTTTGGTGTTTTTTATATTTAGAAAGCAGAGATGAACGGTGAAAGGAAGAAAATGAGCACGGAGATGAAATGAACCAAACAAGTTCTTCCAAACTCCTTTCGAAGATTAAGAACCCTTGATAAATGGTGGAAAAGTGACTTTAGGGTTTGAAAATGAGAAAATGTTGATAAAAAGATAAAGAAAATAGAAGGAATAGATAGAAGATGATCTTAATCTAAGCATTCATGGTGAAAACACAATCCAGTGATGCTCCCTAATCAAAACATACCTTCGAGAGCCGTATATTTCGCCCAGACTTGGCGTCTTGCATCCAACACGAGGAACGGACAAAAGAGGGAAGAAACTCACTGAGAATGATGTTCAACACATGATAAATGATCAATCAATGCTTTCTTTCCTTCTGGCTAGCCAATGCTAGAAGCATATAACAAAATATTCATAACCCTATTTTTTTCCTCATAACTTAAATCAGCCCCAACATATTCGTGGAGCTTGAAATGATGATCATGCCCAGGAGATTTTAGCCCCGAACTCCATCAGGATCGTCGGATATCAAGCTTTTAATTTTGATGAATTTGGACCGTTAATCTGATCTTCTCTCTCCTCCAATCGCGGATGTCAATGCAATATGTTGCACCCACGCCAGTCAAACGTCGCTTAAACTCAAAAGAATTATGTTAGATGCCCTCAACTCTCTCTCCTCTCTCATCAGTGGCAGTTTCTCTCAAAGGATGCGGAGATGAGTGCAAGAGCAAGTGAGAGTGGAGGAGGAGAAATCGCGCGGTGATTGGGCAGAGAGAAACGAAAGGCGATCGAAGAATTCCCGTCGCACGAGAAATGCACTAGAGGGAGAGGAATCCATTGCGCGATGAAAGAGAAATCCATCGCGTGAGAGAGAGAGAAGAGAGAAATTCGGGAAGATAAAAAGGGAGAGGAGAGAAGGAAGAAGGAGGAGGAGAAGAGGAGGGCGATTGGAAGCGAGAGATAAACAGAGAGAGAAAGAAAGAGGAGAAGAAATAGAACGTGAGAGAAAAGAAGGAGAGTGGAGAAAGAGAAGTTCTCCCTGCGGTTCCCTCGCGATGGAAGTAATTTCCATCGCTAGGAGAGGCAAGGAGAGAGAAGGAAGAGAAGGATAGAGTGAGAAGGTGTCGCGGGAGAGAGAAGAAGACAACGAGAGAGAGAGAGAGGTTATGGGAGAGAAAGACGTGCGGGGGTGACGAGACTAAATCGTATGGTCGTTGATTACACACAATTTAGTGCCAAAATAAAGTCCTAAACTTACCAATTTATGATTAATCAAAGTAATTAATTAGTATAATGGTAATTAAGGGTCGAATCCACGAAGAATTAGGGAAATTTAAGAGATATCTTTGAAATTCGGTCAAATCGGACAACAAATTGAGATTAGAAATTGGGCATTTCAGTATATTAAGAAAGATAACTCAAAATCGAATCCACGAAATCAAAAATCAGGTGATTTGGATAAGAATTCGAAGAGAAATTGAAGTTTGAAGTTTAGAGAAATTTTCGTTTTGAAAAACGATTAAAAACCGAAATTTAATCTAAAATTAAACTAATCTACAATGCTAAAAGTAAAATTAACACTAAACGATGAAAGATTAAGATGAAATCACGCAACCTAACCCAAAGTAGCCTTCGAAATGATCCAATTAATTGCCGGATGTAAGGCTTTTCATTCCGAATTTTCGAAGATGAAAGTGGAGTTCAAGATGTGATTTCTTCCTTCTCTCTCGATCAAAGTTTGAATTCAAGTGTTCAATGGAAGCGGAAATGAGTTGCAAACACAGGGAAACAAACGGCACGCGAAATGATTCTCTAAACATGGAGAATTTGGTGAAGAATCGCGAACAATTCTTCTCGTCGCGAAGAACAGTTCTTAAGAACGAAATTGATCGTGGACCGTTGGATGGAGAGATCATCGCGATGGACGGCTCGGATGACACGCCATTTCGCGAATCGTCGCGATCAGATGTGGAATGTCCGATCTTCATCATGCGGTTTTGAATTGATCCGAGATCCTTTTGATGGATTAATATCAAACCGTTATAATTATCTTGATGGACGGCGCTGATCATTTCACTTAAAACCATATTTGAGCACGTGTTGAATCTATGATCGCGTGGACTTCGTGTCCACGCGATCGACACCGCTCGATCATCGCGATGTCGATCGGACGCACGAAATCACGCCACGCGTCTTGCATAGGTAAAATCAAAGGGACTTTAGTCCCACACTGAAGAAATAACATAAAACATTCAATATATATTGTACGACGAATAGGCGCATTTAATAATTTGTCTCCCTATACACGGGAGACCTATATACTTATTAATTATATATATATAGTAAATATAATACGCGTCCACGTCAGCGCCACGTCACCTCCGCGCCACGTAGGCGCTCGCGCTTGTTCACGTGGCGATGCCACGTGTACACGCGTGATAAAAACACCTTTTGCATTTTTTTAATTAAATTAAAACATTTAAAAATCGAAATAAAATCTAATTAAATTCAGAAAAATTCCAGAAAAATTCCTAAAAATTGTAAAATTCATAACTTTCAAAATATAACTCCAAATTAATTCAAATTTGTTTTTTTAGATTCAGAATTGAATAATCTATCATTATAAAAATTAAAATTATTAAAATAATAAGAGAATTAATTTTAATTGATTTAATACATTTATGTATCTTATAAAATAAATTCATAAATACACATAAATGTCAATAAAAGTCTTTTCTCTAATATTTTCATCCTTAAAACATGATTATGATCATAAATATAATTAGGATTAAAGATTGAAATGTTTAATTATGCATAATAATCCATAATTTAGTGTATTTTTAGATCATAACATGAATTTACACAAAACGATAGAAATATGCTTAAAAGATGATAACATGCATATATTTGTAATGATTAATGCATTAATTTGGATTAATAACTATGTAATTACATGCATAAATAACATGTTATCAGTGGGAGAAAAAGGAGTTCTCCCCGAGGTTCCCTCCCGACGGAAGTAATTTCCGTCGCTAGGAGGCATGAGGAGAGAGAAGGAAGAGAAGGAGAGAGCGAGGTAGAGAAGGAGAGAGTGAGAAGGTGTCGTGGGAGAGAGAAGAAGACAACGAGAGAGAGAGAGGTTATGGGAGAGAGAGGTTACGGGAGAAAAAAATGTGCGGGGGAGAAAAAGGAGTTCTCCCTGCGGTTCCCTCGCGACGGAAGTAATTTCCGTCGCCAGGAGATGCGAGGAGAGAGAATGAGAGAAGTAGAGGAGAAGAAAGAGAAAGAAAGGGAGAGAGGACAGACAAGAAAAGAAGAATCGCGAAGGAAAATAGAAGAAAAAGAGGAGGAGAAGAAAAAGAGAAGAAGAAGAGAATGGGAAGGAGGAGATGAGAATTTCTCGCAATGGAAACACGTTCCGTCGTGAGAAGAGAGAAAAAGAGAGAGAAAATGTGAGAGTGAGGGAGAACATGGGAGAGAGGGAGAGCGATCGGAAGAGATGGAGAGAGGAGAGTGCAAATGAGAGAGAAGGAGAGGGAAGAGAGAGAGACATCGGGAGACAGAAACACGCGGAGAGAGAGAGAGAGCGATTAAGGGAGAGACGGGAAAGAGAGGAAGAGAGAAATTTTAATTTCAATTTTAATTTCTAAAATTTCTTAAAATACTATAAAATCCTGAAACAAAATGCTCATAATATCATAAAATCAATATTCTTGATAAATCAGTATCATACAATACTATAATTTATGAGAAATCAAGAATATTCTCTAAAATATAAGAATTATCATTTTATTCATTTTAAATCATGATAACATGTACTTCTGATTAGAATTTTAATAAAAAGTTCATAAAATGTATCATATTAATGCATAAAATTGCATGTTATCAAGTATGTAAGAACTCTCTTATGAAACCTTTCCGTCATCGATTACCATGTATATATAATCTTTCATTTGCACGAGACTCATAAATGACTTAGGATATGGTCAACTATCAAACCTTAATTGGTCACTCAAGTTAGTACTAATGCATGTAGAAAATCACTAGGAACTCTTTCTCCGATTTTTCCACTACCTTGGACAATGATTTCATTGCATCTCATTCCTTGAGTCAATCTCCTCAAATATCGAGGGCATATGATCTCATCTTGATCACACAATCATCTTTGTAAACTTCATGTCGTATCCAGTACATGACGTTATAGATATGTCGTGGTTAGGGATACACAAGTAATAATCAAAACACAATCATCCATCTACAAGATATCTTTGGTATCTCAAGTCAAAGGACCACGTATAAAACCATGACATAAATTAACTTGATTGACATTTAGCTATAATTACCATTCAAGGATTCATACGGATCAAATCAATGAACTCTTTCTTCAAAGAGCACCCACTATCTATCCTTAGTGTTTCTAGGCCAATGGCTATAGGATCAGCCCTACTCATCAAATGAGTCGGATCAAATAGTGTCGTTCTTTTCAGATAATTTGATGTCTCTCTTGAATATCCCATGCAGAAGAATATTTAGAACATATTATTAAAGAGTAGTGATTAGTATATTATGATCTCATCATAATTCACTTAGTCATTGCATATGTTCATATACTTCTTTACAAACATCACACATGAATGACAATAAATAAATAAATTTCATGAACTTAAACAAGATACATAGAAGTGTGATTGGCTTATAGGTGACATAACATCCATCAATTATATGGCATGTAGTGAACCCTTTCAAAAGATCTCTCTCGATATGTGAAAGTACCCATAAAGCACCCTCCCAAGACACATGGGATGTTCATTCATCAATCAACTTAAAACACCAACAATAATAACAATGTCAAGGGGAGTGACTGTATTAGCTTCCCTATTAGACACTAGTATTGATTCCCATCTTCTAATAGGGGGAATCAACATCCTAGAACTTGGGTTCACATGGAAATTTCTCCTAATGTTTCATCCAAATCTTGACTGTAAATGCTATGTGGATGCAAAAATAAGTAGAACACTATTCAACTTGGTGACTTTGGAATTTTTTTGACACTAGGAAGTGTGTTACGACCGCACGAAATCGTTTTGTTAGCCACATAATATCCATCATGGCTCTAGCGGGGTCAACAATGGAAAGGCTTTACAACATCGACGGTTGGTGACAATGATAGAGAGGGGAGTGCATCAGAGTGGGAGGAGGCGGTAAGTCGATGATAAAGATTGTAGTGCATGTTGATGGTGACGACAACAAGCGGAGTTATGGCTCTAATATCATGTTGACGTTGAGAAAAAGAAACTTTAAAATAGCATATAACATACAAGTCTTTATATAAGAAGTGAAGATGATGGGCCCTAAATAGGCTGGGGCCCGATACCACTACCGTACAATAGTAATATCAATAGCCATCAATGAAATCACATAAAAACAATCACACAAGTTAAGGTTGGGTCAAGGAAACTGAAATTAAAATCAAACCCAACCAAGTTCGGTTTAAAATCTAGATCAAGTGGTGTGTCCAACTGAACTGTGTCTGGGATTGTTCAACCCTACTTGCTATTTAGGGAATATCATGGTTCTATTGCATTTACTCAATATCTTGCTATCTAGGGATTATCATAGTTCAATTGCTTTTGCTCGTTTCTTGCTATCTAAGGATTATCGTAGTTCTACTAATTTTGCTTAATTTCTCGTGGTGTAGGGATTATGGTGAGAAGAATGACTAGGAAATTATTGAATCTAGCCGTAAATCTTTGCAATTGAAAAATATGCAATAATTTGTTATATGTGAAAAATATTTTGCATATAAAATATTTTTGTCCAAAAATTTAAGGTAATAGGTCCATTGGTTTGAACAAGGAGGTCATTATTTAAGGAATAATGACATTTTCTCTTTATACTTTTGTAATTTTTTTAATTCAAAATGTAGGGATACTGTACTTTTCCATTTTTTATGCTTCCTATTTCTTGACAACCAAATACTCCCAAAAAAAGTTTTATTTTCTATAATTTTACCAAGGTTGAGTCACGGACATCGGAATTAAGTTCGAACGGATACCGAGAGCTGGGCACGCGGCAGCATCGACCCTTCTCCCCTCCCCCTCGCAGCCGCAATCCCGTACTCTTCCCCGGCGCAGCCCGCCCACTGGACTGCCGACCACCACAAGCGTTGGTCAGTGCTCGAATCCTACCAGCGTGCAGATAGCACTAGAACCGAGGCGTACCCACTTCCAGCCATCCCGGCGTTGTTCCCCTCCAAGACGACGGCAAAAAAAGGGACTCGTCTTTTTCCATGGAACCCATGGATTCGGAGACCGAACTTGGTTCTTGTTACATGCTCGTGCCCTGGTCTAGTTGGGAACAGTGGAACTTCGTCAGGGAGTCTCTCCTCTCTCCCTCTCCTGACTCGGTCCGAGGTGCCCTCAGAAGAGTAAGATTCCTGACCTATTTCTCTCTTATATGGGACATGAAACAGAATCCGTTTTTAATCGATTTAGGTAGCGGCGTGGAAGAGCAGGGGATGTCTTCCTGTTGCGATTGAAGTGACTGCGAGACTCGTTGAGATCCAACTGATGGATCCTTTTTTCTTGGGGTACGATTACCTCCTCCATCTTTGAGTATGACTATACATGCCAATCTCCATTACTCAATTGTAGGAAGGAGGCTGCGGACGTGTTGATGAACTCAGAGGATGTGCTTGCTACGCTGTACAGTATGACGCTTACCAGGTAGCTTACATAAGCTCTATGTTTATCAAACGAATCTGATAAATTTTTTTAGAATTCTTTTCGAACATCTTTGTGCAGGTTTGTCAATGGGTTTACCGAGAAGGTGAGCTATTTCGACGATCACGCTCAAAAGCAACGGAAAGAAAAACATTCCATTTCAAGCCTTGCTGAGGCGATTGGGTTGCCCCGAATGGTGGTTGACATCCGTCATGGTATGAATATTTTATATTCCTCTTCAACTTTCATACGAGGGCATGATGAACAGTAATGATACCTTCCAGAGAGTTCCCACCGCGATCTTCCTTCACTACCGCTGGTTCGTCTTGCAAGCGTCAAGGTGCCAGCACTTGATCCAAAATTCGACAGGTTCGGAAAATAATTAATTCTTTTTTATCTGGATTTCTGGCGCAGGCACTTGATTGGCTCAAATCTCATTACTGGGAACCGCAAATGCGTGCTATTCCGGATATCCGGAAGGAAATCAGGAGTAGATTGCGGCAAATGAGTAGTAGTATGAAAGCCAAACAGTCTGAGAGCAAAAATCGTTCCCTCGTCCAGGAAAAAGGTCAGATCGAATTATCTCTTGTTTATAATCCATGTTGTTATGATTCTGTCATAATATACGTTATATTTCCTTCTATCGCTTCATTATTCTTTGAAATCCTCAGGATTTTCTTGTTGTTAACCAATTTGTGCCTTTCATTGTAGTGGGGAGACTGCCGAATGTGCTCAGAATAAACAATAAACTCTCCTCTCAGATCACTGGAAAACTTTTATCCTCAAAAAACAAAGGTAGTTATTCAGATGTCCTACAATTTTTAACCCAAAGATTTATGGAGTTTGCAGCCATGGAGTCCTTTAATCCTATTCTTTCTGCTTTTTTGTCTCAGGTCTTTCCTCACAATTTTCCAAGATCTCCAAGAACGTCGCCGAACTTTATTCTTTGTACCCTCGTGAAGTGACCTCTGTGCTGGTGGAGGTTCTCAAATCTAAGGCGTCTGCTCTTTCTGGCAGAATCCCCGATGACTCCAACTCTCAGAGCGACGAATCAGATCCCCGGATCAGCAGCATAAATGAATCAAAGGACATAGTTCTGAAGCTGTCAAGAAAAAGACCCGGATTGCTCCTAACAATGCTCAACGAAATTCTTGAAATAATAGAAGCCGAAGAGAAAGGTTAGATTTTTCTAAGTTTCCCTTTGATTACGAATTTTTTTATTAATCTTTCGCCTTGTTTCCAGTGACCCACAAGGAAATTTTCCAATTCGAGCCTCTCTCATCATTAGTACTGTGGCTGGTTTCGACTCTGATGGATTTGCGGAATAGCAGCCCATTGTCTCTCTCAGATGAACACTGGATCTCCTCGAGCAGCAAAAAGTCCATCCCCAAGATCTCAGTGAAAGAGCTCCTACGCAAGTGCCTGATTCTCTCATCTTCCGGAAATCAACACCTCCGCAACTCATCCGTACTCCTCGCCGAGTTACTCTCAGACTGTTGGATCATTAAGGGAACAAAGGAACTACTGTCATCGTTAGGTAGGCGGAAACCCCGATCCAAGCCAGATAATATCGCCATGTGTCCAGAGACCCAGATTCACCTTGAGGAGGAATCAATCGAGCAGGACACGGCAAAGATCAAATCCCTGAAATCGAAGCGGAAGGCAGGAGATTCTGGACATGCGGCTAAGAAAATGAGATGGTCAGTGACGGAGAATTGGATTCCCTGCCCGATCGGCACGCTGCCGTGTCCTCATAGCTCCACATTCATCGTTCCTCTTCTCGATAGATCTGACGCGACCGCCGTGGAAGATAACGAAGACCAGGACAGATCAGCGTTAGTGGAGAGGGAAGTGAAGAAGCCTAAGGAGAACGAGGAAAATGCCGAGAAGGGTTGGAAGAGGAAGCTCAGGGTTCCTCCCTTGGAAGGATTGCTACTGATCGATGGCGCCTGGAGAGCGGTTGAAAGTCAGGAGCTTCTCGACATCCAGTCTGCTGTAGGTATATTGGTGTAGAAAAACCCTCTCGAACTCCAACTTAACGTACTGTACATGATATCTCTAGTTCACTTATTTTATCTGGTTCGTTGATTGCCGTCAAGTTCTATTGCTGATTGAGAGAGAGGGAGAGATGTACTGGCAATGCTGTTACTGATAACGTGATTACGAAATTCAAGCCTCCCTTACAGAAAAGCTGTAAATGTTGAGGACTTGACCCGCCGTCTTCCAGAGCGAAGCGGTGGATATTTGTCTCGCATGACCTTCCATGGAACGCGCAGAACAAGTCAACTACCAGGTGTGCTGTTCTGTCCCCTTCATTCGCGCTCTCTTGATTACAGCTCTATTGCGTCTATCCTTTTGCTGGTCGGTTCATTGGTATTTCTTTCATTTATTTTGCTGATAATGAAAGCCAGTATTTTGATGTTATGCTTAGGAATTTGCCGTGGGCAGTGATCCATGGATTTACCTATTTTCGCCGGTGAACATATCTTTTTGTTATGAATCGATGAATTTTTTATTGAATTTGGCGAAGATTGCTCTAAATTCTTTATCGGAGGAGCCCATAAATTATTAATCTTTTGAAACGAGTAAATTATTAATCTTAATTAGAGATATACTTTGCCAGAACTTCTGCGCTCTTGAAAATACCAAATTTAAGACTTTTTCTCTAACACCTTGAAGAAGTCTGCCTAATTGGTGGGTATTCAATTTTTCTTCACAAAAACAAGATCAATGAAATCAACCTCAAAGGTTACTTTACTCGTTCGCCTCATCCTTTTGACCAATCAATTGCTCAGTAAACAAGCTGCGGCTCAAACTCGGCGAAATCCACAGATCCGGACTCGATCGGAGGCATGAGGAAGGCCGCGATGACCTCAGATACGAGCGCCGCCACCAGGGGGATCTTCTTCAGGTTCTTCACCAGAGGTAGATCATTGCTCTCCCCAATCTGAATCAGCTTGGAATTAAGGTCCGCCATCCGGTCCAGCTTCCTCTTGAACTCCGGGTTCTCCACGTCTGGCACCGCAGGGAAGATTCTCGCCGTTGTCCGGTTTGTCTTCAAAATCACAACCCCGTTAGTTCCCGTTCTATTTCTCTTTCTAAATCCAAACCTAATGAGATAAACTGAAAACTCCCTCTAACCTCGATGATAACGTGGATGTCAAACTCCTTGGTGTCGAGCCCAATGCCCTCGTAGAAAGCAGTCCTCTGGGTGTCATTCAGGTACATAGTGATGTAAACCTGCCAATTGCTACGTGATTAGAGAGAGAAAGAGGTTATAAAAGGAATGCATGGGCGAGGGGGCTAAATCTTTACCGAGAGGCAGAAGAAGCGTGACCAGAGCTTAGCCTTCCAGTCGTTGAGGAACTGGGGCTGGGCCTTGAGCAGAGCAGAGAAGAAGTCCCCATGGCGGTTCTCATCCTGGCACCAGTTGTCAAAGTACTTGAAGATGGGGTAGACTTGGAACTCAGGGTTGGCTTGGAGGTGACGGAAGATGGTGATGTATCTCCAGTATCCTATCTTCTCAGAGAGATAGGTTGCGTAGAAGATGAACTTGGGCTTGAAGAAGGTATACTTCCTGGCCTTCGTCAAGAACCCCAAGTCTAAAGCCAGGTTGAAATCCGACAGCCCCTTGTTCAGGAACCTGCAAGTTCACACATAAAGTCTGAGAACCTAAGAGCCTCAGAAGCTAGGGTAGATTTTTTTTTCACTTACCCGGCATGTCTGGCCTCGTCTCTTGACATGAGAGAGAAGATTTCGGCCACCACGGGGTTTGTTTTCTGCAGAGCATAAACAGAATCAGAGTTTGTTTAAGAACTAAAGTGATGAGTCTTCTTTAAGAGGAGAAAATAAAATATACCTTGAGGCGGCGGCCGAGCTCCTTGTAAAGGAGGAAACCAGAGAACTCGGCGGTGCAAGAGCGCTCGAGAAATTCGACGAAGATCTGGCGGAGAGGGCCCTGCATCTTGTCGGCGGCCTCCTTGAACGCAGGGTTGCGGACGAAGTGAGTCTGGTTGTAGTCGGTCTTGAACTCGTTGAGCAGAGCATCGAACTCTTTCTGGTTCAAGTTCTGGTTAATTTCCTGATTGAATAGCATCTCCATTTCGTCGAAGTCTGTCGTGTAGAACCTCGGCGTCAGTAGCGTCTCCTTTATCTCCGTCGTCTTCGCTGCTTTCTTCGGCCTCGGCGGCGTTCCGGTGGCCGCCATTCGCACCACCGACGGCCTGCCCCGTAAGGCAGCGCCGCCGCCGAAACGAGCGGGGACCCTGTTGATGGGTTTCACAAGAGCGAGCTCCGCAGTCGCCATTTCTCTCCAACACTCTCTAGAACACTCGTCTTCTTCCTCCCTCTAGTAAACCACACAGGAGGATAATATGATGGGCGCCCCCTTCATATTATCCGGTAGAATCCTCGGCCCTAAATGAGGTTACGACATGTGTTCTTTCCCCGGGCCCACTATCATCCACGCCGGAAATCTGAACGGTTGGTCCTGAGAGCTCCACGTCAGCTTTGTCCACCGTGTCTACTCCGTGACCAGAAAGCTTGATTCTTTTTCCGCGATATTTTTTTTCCAATTAAAGAATCTTTCTTCCGCGGCTAATATTATTCCCTGCCTTTTTTGTTATTTTAAAAAAGAGGAAATTAAAGTAGAGGAGACCGTTGACTATTAAGCTACGATAAATCTGCATGAAATAGATTTAACAAGCGGGTAATTATCCGATTGTAGAACATCGAGTCAGGGTGATAATCCACGTGGCACTTCAGGAACTGCCTGCTTCTCGAGGATCTAGCGGGCTGGGAAAGCGGAATAGATCCCATTCACCGGTGTCTTCCCTGGTATTCCTCCTCTTAGGATCGTCATCCAAAGCTCCGAAACCTAGATCAGGAGTTAAGCTCCGCCGGAGAGCGAGCTTATCTCCCATCTCTAGATCAACCTTCTCAATGCGGCTGCTTAGATCAGCTTCCCCTTTCGGAGTCAACGCCATAGATTCTGCTGCTTCCGGTAGTACCCGTGACCGGAAATTGATCATCGATGGCGGGATCTTGGAGAAAAATATGGAAATCAGGTTTGTCAAGATCCCCTTGTTGTATGGATTCTTCCTCTTCTCGTACCGGTAGCGGAAGTTCTCGTACGTTGTCTGCGAAGAGAGTCGAAGAGAAGAGAGTATGAGAAAACCGCAGTTGGAGACTCTACGGGAAGGGAGGTTCACCTGGTTGCTGCAGATCAGATATGAATGGAATACTGTGAGTCCGCCAACAAACCAAACCGAGATGAACGTGTAGATGATCAGAAGAAGAGAGAGGACCTCCCCCAGCATTGATTTCCAAATGGAGCCGTAGTGATGCCGTCTTCCTACTATGTTCAACCATGAAAACGTGAAGACGTATATGCAGAGAAACGTCGAGGACGATATGAACAAGTAGAAGAACCGATAGTTGCGCTGCATCAGGACATACCAAAACCCTTGAGTAATTCCCATCTTCGTCGCGGAATAAATGAGAATTAGGGTTTACCAGTCCAATGCACTGACCCACCCAGGGGCAGTGATGGTCAAACTTCTGGACGCAGTTGTTGCAGATGGAACAATGAGAAGCACGCGGCGGACGGTAGAGCAGGCAAGTGTCGCAGAACTTGACTTTCACGGAGTGCCCATTAACGATGACGTCTCTCGTTCTAGGAAGGTGAACGTTGGGAGCCATACCGTCGACCCATTCCAAAGAATCGACGTTCGTGTCGAACAAGGCGTCTGCCTCCGGAGGCTGGGCGTTCCTCGGTATGATACCCGGATCTCTCATGGATGTCAGGAAAAGGAACATAATATCCTGCATTGACGATAGCTCAAAAATTAGTAGCAGAGAAATGAAGTCGAAACCATGAGAGATATTGTTCTTGCAAGTTCGAGGAACACACCAAGACAGAAATAACCGCGGCCACGATCAAGACTGGCAATCCGAGAATGTCGTGAGCTGGATCTCTGTCTTTGTGGGTACCTTTCTTCCCGTGAACGGTGATTTTCGCAATCGTTTGGGCGCAAAAGACGATTGACGGGCCTGCTATGAGGACAGTTGATACGAGCAGTGATGCCGCATCAGGGCCGAATATCAGTCTCCCGCCGCAGCAAAACCTCTGAAAATATCAGCATCGCATTTGTCATTAACGAAAGTGAGGAATCATAAATATTCTACGACAAATCTTGATGGTAATTGATGATTTACGAGGAAAATAGGCAGATTGAAATACAGCAGAAGAAATACGTTAGATCTATCTTTCAACAATGTCGTCGTCAAGAGAGTGCAATCGGAAAGTGTAAGATAACCGATCAGCAAGGAATTGAACTTGCGTGTTGATACAACAGGCACGTTGAGAAAGTAGGGGAACGTTGAATATTTAACAATAACGTGCGCGAAATCATGATGGATGAATCCGGGCGAATACGTGAGAAATCCAATGAAAATTCCTCGACGAAAACCCGAGCAGAAGGCCTACATTGCTTCCTTGCCAAACTTGATATAATCGCATCGGCCGCCGCTCCTCCATCGCCGTGATCTCGTCCGTTCAGTCCGAAACAAACGATAACTCGAATCTCGACGTATGATCCGACCAGGATCAAGCAACGCGTGTCCGTGCTCGTAATTTATTCGAAGAGAGTGACGCGCCGATTCGAGATGCACATGAAGAAGGACGAGCGGACGACGACGAGGAAGAATCAAATAGAGGAAGTGACGGCGATGAGAGCGGCCTCCGTGCTACTTAGATTTACGGCGGATCGGGCGCAGTTTCCTGTTCTCTCCTCAATCGTTGCCCTTGATTGCGCGAGCGACGTTTTCCCCCTACCCTTCCCTCCTCCATGCCATATCCACAACGAACGTTCGCAGCCAGCCTTTCCTCAGAAGGTGGTGGCGCGATACACGCGTTTCATAGCTGATTTGTATTTGTATTTATATTTATATTTATTGCTTTTCTAAATTTATGTTTATTCCTTTTTTTGTACTTACAGCGAACAAAAATAATACATGAAGGCTTTTTCCTACGTCAACTAAAATTGGGTATGAAAAAAATTAATTATTGACTAAATTCGGCAATTTTACTCAGATGCGACTTGCACTTCGTGCAAGAACGAGTATTTTGGTATTCAGTCATGCCATTTGCAATTCGTCGGGGGCTAAAATGAGATTTTATATTATGTGAAGCGCTAAAAATTAAATTATCGGTTTTTATGGACTATCACGCAGTCACAGGACAAACAGATATCATTCAGATTGGAAATGTCTTTGATTTGGTGCATACTTTAATTGATTTCTTGGGAACTTTGCATTAGTTTGGACTAATTTTCTCAAATGTTTCATTATTTAACATTAGATTTTTTTAAAAGTAAAGGTTTAGATAATTTTAATTTTTCATCATTTCTCTCTCCTAATTGTAATTTGTTCACTCTAACTTCTATCTCATATTTTTTCCCTTAATCTATGTATGTTGTGCTTATTATTTGATTCATTGACAAGCTTATAAACCTCGATTCCAACATTCTAACCAAAATCTAAAACACCCTCATTTTCCAATTAGATTACATTAGTCTCACCATCGAAGATAATCATGTTGAAAACCTAATTATTTATGATACTGACAATTACTTTCAATGATAATTTTAAGTGAGTTAGGAACAATTGTTGAGTTGTAATCTCCTACATTCAATGATCACTTGATATTGACCTACTGGGCAGAACATCGAGGTGGTCTTTAAGAAGGTAGACCCATGAGATGTAGGTATAATCATCACTAGAAGCAATACATTATGGAAGATAAGGATAAAAATGTGCATAAGAACCATGTGCATCACAATATATCAAATATAAGGTGAAATACATTTTTTTAAATGTCATTTTTGTAGGTAACACCATGATATTTTCTTTATGAACACAACTCAAACTCAAATGAAGAAACATATGTCCTAGGAGGAGATAGATTGTGATGTTTAGAAATGCCTAGATGTCCAACCCCGCGATGCCCAAGTAACAAGGTGTCCATGCCTAGATGTCTGATGTCATGGATGCCATAGCTATCTTTGCACCGAAAACCAATTCTCCTAATCATCTTGAAATATTCAAATATACAATTGAAGAGGAAATTTTTGGAGAGAATGGTAATGGGTGCAATTATTCGCACTAATAGGAAAATTATTAACAAGAAAAATCTGGGACACAGAGAATATACGAAAAGAGGTAAGGATGAGTTTGGATTGGTCGAGACTATTCTCGTGACATGATAAGCACAGCCATTTGTAATGGCCACAACACAAGTAGTCAAAAGATAGGATAATCAAGAAAAAAGCATGGGCATGCTTCACATGGAGCGACTCCCAATCAATAATCCAAGAGGTAGAACAAGAGGCATTGGAAAAGCAATGTTAGTAGCGGAATGTGCACTTGATTGATAACACACATTCATACTTACAATTAAATATATGCTAAATTGAGCGCAAAATTCATGAATTATATCATTTAGTGCATGCCATTGTCATATTTTATATTTTTTATGCATATCAACTAGGTAAGCATTATATTTATTTATAGACTTTTTGGGTTTATAAACCATTTGATAATATAGATAATTTAATTTCCTAGTTTGCTAGTAAATTTAATTGAAAAGGGCCTTATATCATGAAAGATATGTTTTTTGTCTAAGTTTTCTATTTTTTCATGAATTTTTATAGACTATTAGGATTATTATAGGGGCTAAAATTAGCAAAAGGGGTCCACCTAGGCAATTGACATGGTGGTAAAAATTTTATTTAGTTTTAATTTTAATGCATATTATCATTATACTCGTATATTTTATTTTATATAAAGTAAAAATACCAAGCTTCTCTTTATTTATACTTTCTTTTGGGCCTCTAAATATTGTTACATGAAATAGAATTACAAAAATTGACTAAAAACTTCCGACAATCTTGTCCATCGCTGCTCCCTCTCACGTCATACCTGGTGACTTCTTCTAGCTCAAAGCTCATCGCTTCATAATTCAAACTCAATGATTTTTTAGAGCTACGTAAGGCAGTGATCAAAAGCCGTCCCGAAAATTGAAAAATCATCCATGAATACCTAAAGATTATTGTCATGGAAAATAGAGAATATTGTCGTCATATATCTTTGAACAGTATTGTCATGATATAACAAAAATGACATTTCTGAAAGCAAATGTACAAAAGACACGTAAATAAGGCATTTTCTGGGGTGTTTACTTTAAAATAGTATCTATCTAACAAGCAACAGTGTAATTTTTTTTTCCAAGAGTGTAAATTTTATTTGACAGTCTAATAAATTAGCGGAGAGTAACCTCATAAAATCGTTCTAGGTTTACTAATTTTTAATTTTGGGGCTTTCTTACTTAAATTCGGGAAAAACTTGGAAATATTATGTTAATGGTTTCTATTCAAATTGTACTCTGAATGGAGTATATCATCGGAGAGGTCAACGTGGGACCCATCTGCTGGAATGCTTCTCATTTTCCCGCCACTATGCGGAGGGGGGGACCTTTTCCCGCCAAAATTGGTCACACTCATAATCCCTCTTCCAAGTATCGCACTGTGCACAGCAGTGTCGAGGACAGTTCGACCGCTCTATTGCCGTCTTCCATGGCAACCAAGGGTCTCGACTTCGCGGCGGACAAAGGTAACTCGTCGGTCGATTTTTATTATGCCGGTCGCGGATCTCTCTGCTAATAATTGCCGTCTCTTACCTTCGATCCGTCTCGGTATGAATCTCTCTTTCAGCCTTAGCCAGAGATTTCCTCACAAACTTCGCCGACGCGCATGGGGAGCCCAAGTACCTTAAAATCCTCGTGAGGACCTCTTTTTGCCCTGGATTTACCGATTTTACATCGCACCAAGTCGATATCCTTTTAATTTGCAGCAAGATGTAGCCAACCGCAAGGTTCGATCCGTCCTGATCGAACTCGACGATCTATTCAATGTGAGTTTTTTATGCTACAGGCATCTGTGCATTTTTAAGCTCAGGGTTTAACGCGTGTGATTTGTTAATTTTCTGTTCCTCGCAGTACAAGGACTTGGACGAGGAATTTTTGCAGAGAGTCACGGAGAACACGCGGCGGTATATCAGCGTATTTTCCTCAGTCATCGACGAGCTCATTCCGCCTCCAACGGAGGCTTTTCCAGCAGACGAAGATCACGACATCTTGATGACTCAGAGGACGGAAGACGGGTTGGACAGCGCCGAGAACGCCGATCCAAATCAGCGGATGCCTCCTGAGATCAATCGGTTCTTGTAAGATACTGTATCCGTTTTATGTTATCGTAGCAGACCATCTGGGTGATTGGTCATCCTACTTCATCAATGTTTCATTAGTATCATGAGAACAACCGATTGAGCAGAGGGAGGCACATGGTAGCCTTGTTTTGAAGATTTTCTTGTTTGTTATTCAGTGACGTATACATTAAAGCCTTTTCGAAGGGAGCACCTCTCACTATAAGGCAAGTCAAGGCTTCCCACATAGGCCAGCTCGTGAAAATGTCTGGAATAGTCACTCGTTGCTCTGATGTCAAACCCTTGATGCAAGTTGCCGTTTATACATGTGAAGATTGCGGATTTGAAATTTATCAGGTTAGAATATCTATCATTCCGTATTTATCATGATTGAAGTAGCTCACCATCATACTATTTCATATATAATTCGTCTTCAAATGACACAGGAAGTAACGTCTCGCGTATTCATGCCCCTTTTCGAGTGCCCATCAAAGCGTTGTAAATTAAACAACGCCAAGGGTAATATTATTCTACAGCTCAGAGCTTCCAAGTTTCTAAAGTTTCAAGAGGTAGTTTACTTGGACACGTATTGTGTTAAGATTTGAAATGGTTCACGCAGATCAAGCTCTTAATGACTAAGTTCTTACGTTATTGGTCTTCCTTCCGTACAGGCCAAGATACAAGAACTAGCGGAGCATGTTCCCAAGGGCCATATACCACGTTCAATGACAGTTCATCTGAGAGGAGACCTCACGAGAAAGGTAATTATTCGCTCTTTTAGGTCATGTTACAGACTTAACAGCAGTTGAAAAATTCTCCCGTTACGCTGAATGATGTTTTATGGGACTTCACCAGGTGGCACCTGGCGATGTTATAGACCTCTCCGGGATATTCCTCCCTATTCCGTACACGGGCTTCAGAGCAATGCGAGCTGGTCTGATTGCAGATACCTTTCTGGAAGCCATGTCTGTCGCTCATTTCAAGAAAAAATATGAAGAGTAAGTTATATTCTATATGTTCCTGAAATTTACTTGACATGCCAATTTGCTTCTTTCCGAGCAATTGATTGACTTCGTTACCTTACGGATCCTTGCAGAACCTTTACTACTTGTGTAGCTAGGCAATTACCTTACGTTTTAAATCAGGCAATTTCTTTTTGGTCCAGGTACGAGCTGAGAGGAGATGAACAAGAGCAAATTGAACGACTAGCCGAAGACGGAGACATATACAATAAGTTAGCCCGATCTCTAGCTCCTGAAATATTTGGTCACGAAGATGTAAAGAAGGCTCTTCTTCTTCTTCTCGTTGGAGCTCCTCACCGAAAATTGAAAGATGGCATGAAGGTTAGCAAAGATTATTCCACTGAAAGCTTGCAAAAGGCATTTACCAAGAGAAATAAATGCAGATAAGAGGAGACTTGCACATTTGTTTGATGGGAGATCCTGGAGTGGCGAAAAGTCAACTTCTCAAACACATAGTCAACGTGGCACCAAGAGGGATCTACACTACAGGAAAAGGGAGCAGCGGTGTTGGGCTGACAGCTGCCGTTCAGAAAGATCCGGTCACTAACGAGATGGTCCTCGAAGGTGGAGCTCTGGTGAGTCATTTTATATCACCGAGGAAGTGTTTTTCACGTTTATAAACCTTCGGTTTTTCTTCTTACCCTACAAAATTCTACCATCGTAGGTTCTGGCAGATATGGGTATCTGCGCAATCGACGAGTTTGATAAGATGGAGGACTCGGATAAGACGGCGATACACGAAGTAATGGAGCAGCAGACCGTGAGCATAGCCAAGGCCGGAATCACCACTTCCCTCAACGCTAGAACCGCCATCCTCGCCGCTGCAAATCCTGCTTGGTATTTTACCAGTCATAAAAGATTGGCCTGACAGCTAATTTTTGCTTATTTGATTTTTATGTTATTCATTGTCTTTTAGGGGGCGATATGATCTTCGGAGAACTCCCGCGGAAAACATTAACCTTCCGCCGGCGCTTCTTTCAAGATTCGATCTCTTATGGCTGATTCTTGATCGAGCGGACATGGATAGCGATCTTGAATTGGCGAGGCACGTTGTTTACGTGCATCAGAATCTCGAATCTCCCGCCCTTGGATTCGCGCCACTTGAACCCTCCGTTCTTCGGTAATAATTTTCTGCAACATTCACGCTAGTGATGGATTTGAATATGGACAAATCCGAGATTTTTTTTGTAAACAGGGCATACATTTCTGCTGCACGAAGAATTTCACCGTATGTCCCGAAGGATCTGGAAGAGTATATCGTCACCGCTTATGCTAGCATCAGGCAAGACGAGGCCAAGTCCAAGGCCCCCCACTCTTACACGACCATCAGAACACTTCTTAGCATCCTCCGGATTTCGATCGTGAGTCAACTCTTCCGCGCTGTTCATTGACCTTGACCTTTGCCTTGACTCTTCACTTTATGGGGTATTGATTCAGGCACTGGCGCGACTCCGGTTCTCGGAAACCGTGGCGCAGAGCGACGTGGACGAGGCCCTGAGGTTGATGCAGATGTCGAAATTCTCCTTATACTCGGACGACCGCCAGAGATCTGGTCTGGACGCTATCTCCGATATTTACTCTATTTTAAGAGACGAAGCAGCCAGGACGAATAGCGCCGATATCAGTTACGGCCACGCTTTGAACTGGATTTCAAGAAAGGTCTGTTGGGTCGGCTTTTCAAACGTTTTGAATGAATATACAAATGATCTTCATTATGTCTATTTCGACGTGTAAATTGGCAGGGTTACAGCGAAGCTCAGCTGAAGGAGTGCTTGGAGGAGTACGCGTCATTGAACATCTGGCAGATCCACCCTGAAACCTTCGACATCCGCTTTATTGATGCGTGAGTTTGAATGTATAGTCCTGCTCGCCTTGCCCTAGATCATGAATTCATGATGACTGTTTCACCGATATTGTCTTGCAGCGTTTTCCATTCGAATTTATATTATGTCTAAATAGTTGAACAAATATGAAAGACGAAAGCTAAAATCCTCGCAGTTTTTCCTCCTGAAGTCACTCGCGCTAAAGATTCTATGACCCTCACATTTTTCCCACTTAGCTGCCATGACGACTTGACTCAAGGTAAATATTCTTACTCGTGTTGTGCTTGACACCGGACAAAATCAAGGTTTCTATAATCAGTCGATTTATTCGTCATCAATTTGACTTCCCCCAGTTGTCGTCAGTAGATGTTAGCATCATTCACCGACATCCCTTGGTTTTCCTTTTTAGAAACTAATCGACGGCTTTTAGGTCATTTACAGTGGTTCTAATCGGAGAATTCAACGCTTTTCTCCAGGATTTCTGCAGTTACTCTTATAATGAAGTAATCAAAGTCAATCTTACACTCTCTCTTTTATACTTCTCTCTATTACTTATTTATGCGGTGAACCTAATTTACTTATTCATTTTCAACTCATGTGCAATTCCATGCGTTTTGTTACGTTTTGGATAATATAATATCATCTATTTAGGTCTTTACTCAAATAATTATAATAATTTATGATTTATAATTTTTAGAATGTTTTTATGATCGAGTTACTGTTCTTAATTTTTTGGATCAGTAAACACAAGGATAATAATTTGTAATGGTGTGCGCAAATGTTCCTAAAGCAACTTTGATATGTGCTCAATATAGAGAGTACACATCAGGTATAACTAGTTTTAATTTTAAACTTTCCTAAGTGGGACCATCTTCGTTTCCAAATTACAAGATGACATGAATCTAGAGTACCCTCCCTCTACTGTTGTGTTCTTACAAAATTTGGGGAAGAAATCATTTCATTATGTGGAAGGATTTGCCCTCCCTCTTCCAATGGCTCTTACTTCAGTTACTAGAAAATGATTGACTCTTCTTTCATGGCCTCTTTGAAAATCACTTGCTCCACAACTTTCTGAAGCATGTGGTGTATATTATGGCTCCACAAGTTATTGGTCAAATAAGTTAAATTTTATTTCTATTTATTTTGTTTATAGATGTTAAAATAAAATTTATTTGTTATTATTTTTACATTAAGTTTTTATGAAATCTATGAATGCAGATAATGATTGTGTAGATTAAAATACGATCACTATATCAGACTAGTATATATATATATATATATATTCTCAAAACATTCTTATTTAAGAAAGAATTTTAAAAGATAATGTTTGGCGTATATCTAATTATCTAGAAAGAATGACAATGTTTGATTAGACTTTTATAATGAGTATAATTGATCTTGCGGTCTTTTGACTCAATGTTTGATTCAAGTTATGGATATGGTCTTTTGACTTGAGATATTATAGATATTTTGTAGATAAGTGACAATATTTTGATTATAACTTATAAACCCTAGCCTAAAGGGCTAGAAAGTATTATATATTAGATATAATATAAAGTCCTTGAAGATAGGGTCATTCATCTTCAATATTGTAGGAAATTGATTAAAAGGATTAAATGCAATGAAATCATTCGCTAATATAATTCAAATATCGGAGAAGGTATTTTAGATGATTTTTTTTACGGAATAAAGAATAAGGTTCTATACAAGAATTCTTATATATTTCATATGGTGGGGACACCTCGACAATAAAATAGACATCCAAATAATACAACTTAAAGAGAAATATAATAATTAGAAGTTATCTATATTAACTCAACAATATATTGATCTTAAATATTAAATTTAATAATCTATCATTAGAAAAATTTATATGTATTAAAATACTTTAAAGACATAGAGCCAAGCAAGCCCGTGAAGATGGGGGTGCCACCTGATAATCTTTAAAATACTTCCCTTGACTTGGCCAAACTCTACTATTGACCTAACACCTTTAATTTTAAGCCTTTAACTAAGTCAATACAATTTCTTAAATTTTAATAACCCTTTTCACCAAGTCAAACCATCTCCCTAAACTATAGATCTTTTTTTATGTTATCAAAATTCAAGTTATTTATATTATAGATCCTTATTTGACCAAGTCAACCTCAACCTATGATTTTTAAGACTAATTAATAATACCAAATTATCAATATATTTTTTAAGAGTGACTTCAAAAGGGATCTTCAAGTGGGTCTTCGAGAAATATTTTTAAGAGAGATCAAATTTCTCTTCAAAAAGGTAGCACCTTTTGAAGAGTCACACACCCTTCAAGGGTCAAACAATTATCTATTTTCTCGTATTTATGTAGATCTTGGGAAACTCTCTCTTGTAATTTGAAATTTAAATAAATGTAATGTTTGGTTGTTCCCCTACTATTTCTCTCACATCCTCCATAATTTTTCCTCACTCTCTCTTTCATTTTCTCTCATCCACACACCAGTATACTGTTGGTTCTTAGGTCAATTAATTATTTAAGATTTTGATCAAAACATCAAATGCAGCGGAATAGATTTAATCAGATATTCAAAACATTGATGCATCAAGAAAAAATGATCATATCATCTAGTATATATGAGAAAATATACTTACATGGTTCCCTTGAATAAGTTATTAAACCTATTCAAATGTCTAGCCTCTAATGGTATCCACATGATCTCTAGATGTTTAGATCTACTATTCAAATCTCTTCACAAAGAGACGAAGATAAGAAATGAGATAATTCTCGCAAGGCTTGCATAGGCGCCTTAAGTTGTGATCGTTCTCCCCTATTTATAGATATTTGGTAAATATATTTTTTATAAAAACCCTCATAATTATACTTATATCTACCAACATCTATAGACCTTGTGTGTGTGACCTTCCAGGTCTATATATCTTAGTAGTTAATTACTCTATAGACCAAATAACACCTTATTGGATAGCCTTAAATAATTATATGTATCAACATATAAATTAATTAACCAATGATAAATTTAACACAATTGACAAGTTGAGCTGTTATCTTGTCGAGTGCCAAGCTATATCATGTATTGTAGGAGATATAGAGTATATGAGAACTCTCTTATGGAACCTTTTCTGTCATCGATTACTCTATATGTACTATACTTCATCCGCATGAAAGTCATGAATGGGCTAGGATATGGTCAGCTATCAAACCCTAATTGGTTACTCAGTTAGTACTAATGCATGTAATAAATCATCGAGAACTCCTTCTCCGATATTTACACTATCTTGAACAAGGATTTCATCACATCTTATTGATTTAGTCAATCTCTTCAAATACCGATGACGGATGAATCTATCTTAATCACATGATCATCTTTGTGGACTTCATGTTATATCTAATACATGAAATTTTAGATATCTTGTGGTTTGGGATTTATAAGTTAAAATCAAAACACGATGATCCATCTGTGATATGTCTTTAGTGTCTCAAGTCAAAAGACCATATACACAACCGTGATATGAATCAATTTGATTGACAGATAAGTATACTTATCATTAAGTGATTCATACAGATCAATTCAGTAAACTCTTTCTCTAAAGTGCACCCACTATCTATCCTTGGTGTCTCCATACCATGGCTACATGATCAACCATACTCATCATATGAGTTGGATTATATAGTGTTATTATTTCCAAATAATTCGATGTCCTTCTATAATATCTCATGAATAAGATGATAGATATTATATGGAATATAAGCCAATTACACTTTCATGTATCTTGTTTATGTTCTTTGAAATGATATTTATTCATTGTCATTCTTGTGTGATGTTTGAAAATAAGTCCATGAGCATGTGTAATGACTAAGTGAATTATGATGAGATCATAATATAGTGATCACTAGTCTTCAAACATATGCTCTAAACATTCGTATTCGTGGGATTATTAAAAAGGACATCAAATTATTTGGAAAGGATAACACTATCTAATCTAACTCATATGATGAGTATAACTGATCCTCTAGCCATCGGTGTGGAGACACTAAGGATAGATAGTGGGTGCTCTTTGGAGAAAGAGTTTACTGAATTGATCCGTATGAATCCCTGAGTTATGAGCATTCTCTCCTTTCTTCTATTTCTATATTGGTGAAGAGTTTTGAAGAGGAAATCCAACCATCCAGAGACCATATGGATACCGTTAGAGGCTATACACTTGAATAGCTTCAAAAACTCCTTCAAGGAAACCCTGTAAGTATATTTTCTCATTTATACCAGAAGATATGATCATTTTTTATTGGTGGCTTGGTGATTTGAATATCCAATTAAATGTTTTCCATTGCATTCGATGTTTTGATCGATATTTTGAAAGTTTATCGACATCAAATCGCATCATAAGAATGTCTAGAACATTTGTTTAAAGACTAGTGATCATTGTATTATGATCTCATCATAATTCAGTTAGTCACCCCACAAGGAATCTTCTCCAACAACTAGCTTTTGGGCTTAAGGATCTTCCACATTTGTTACAATCAAGCCGAAATGACTAGAAGATGAGCTTAATTCAAAGGATATGAAGCCGTGATGAAGAATAAGTCTAGTGATGATCAAACAAAGCATAACTTCAATCTCGAGTGTAACTTGGGATAATTCAAGCTGTGAGGTTTGAAATCAGGTAATTATTTAAGAGGAAATATCTATAATTGGAGCCAACAAAAAAAGAAAGCTCAGAAATTCAAACTCCTTAAAGAATAGAAACTACTTTATTTAAAGGAGATTGTTCACAGCTACATCGAGAAATTATGGGATTATATCTCAAATCGGATTACCATAATACACTTCATTTGATTGCTTAATGTAAAGATTCTTTAGATTTATCAATCCAATTGTCTGATGCTTGAATGGAAATAACTTTGGAGAAAAAAGTGATTCAAGGATTCCAAGAGAGTCGATCAAGGAGTAATGAGTCAATGGAATGAACATTGACTTGTTCACAAACACGTAACATGAAATTCTTCCATGAACTTAATTTTAAATTAGAAAATTACAAGTTATTGGCATTCAAAATTTTTAATTGCAGCTCTTTTCTGCTCATTGGATTTTGAGTAGACATTCACAAATAGTTTTGGAAAATTAAAATTTTAAATTTCAATATATTCAAAGTCCTAAAGTTAATACTAAAATTTACATTCAGGTATGGCACAATGAAATCAAAATTAATCAATTTAAAAAGATATTATATATTCATTGTACTTTAACTTTGTTGACCTCATTCATTAACTCCATGAAAAGTCTAAAACCTTTTAAAAGTTGCAATACCAAGTGTGATTGGCTTATAGGTCATATAATATGAATCGACAACATCACCATTACAAATTAAAAGAATCAGTCTACTAAAAATGGCGCTAAACTGTTATCACTGTGAAGCATATTGGAAAAGACAACAATAATAACATTAACTATATTGAATGCCATACAAGCAAAAGAAATATTACTTTTTTTAAAGATTACATGACAATTATGTTAGAAGCCTTGAAAGATAATAAAAGTCTTGCCATTAGATCGATAAGAAGTTTATAGATTAGATGCACAATGTCCGATTGAGTCTTTGCCAAGATTTCAAGATCTCATGCTCAGCTTTTGATGAAATTGTGTGAACCCACTAGAGCCCAAACCTATATCTAGCTTCTCTATCTTTTTGTGTAGCCCCGTATAAGTGTCATCTCATGTAACCCTCATCATATTATGTTGATTCTTCTCTTCCATTTGTCTCACCTTTCCTCATATCTTTTTTTCAACCATTGCGTATTCCTTGACAAATCTGACATGATAACTAAATTGAAGCAATCATCTACAACTGAGATTGAAGTAAAATGATGCAATCATCTTATAAGAGGGAACTGACACATCTCATGGGGTATTTTAAAAGTTTTTATGATAAATCAATTAGACATGTGTGGTGCACTCCTCTCCCTCTCTTTCTCCTGTCCCCTATTTTTCCCCTTTGTTGACCTAACATTTTTCTTCTCTATTGCAGGATAAATACTTCCCTTCCCCCTAATTTCCGTCTAATCCATCCTCTCTGTCTTATCAGGATTCTCCGTTGCTTCTCCATGAACTCAAAAAAGGCCATTGAATTTTCATTTTAAAATACAAAATTTATTCATTTTTATTTAGATGTACAAAAATAGAATCCTTTGTTTTTACATTGAATGAAATATTGCTTTTGTTAAAGTTGAGATTATAAACTGGGTTTCACCATTTGAGGACTCTAGACCTGATGTAAATAATTAAAAGGACAAGGATGGGACCATCAGAAGGAGAGAATAAAATGAAAGAGCATATTCTATGAGAAACTTTTGTGGTTCCTATTTATTGGAAAATTATCGAGAATAATTTAAATGACAGTGGGAGGATCCATCGAACACACATGGAATTATAAATAAAATATCAGGGTGAAATGAAACTAACACGTGGGGGTGGAACTAATGAAATAAATATTGAAATATGTTGAGAAAATTTCAATAACCTAGCTAAATGAAAATAACGACTAATGATCAAGGATTTGAAGGGGATCAGAAAGGGTTTAAATCGGAAAAATAACTAAAAAAACAATTGAATGCTTTGAATTCTAGGATTTATCGATCTTAGTTGCAAAGAAGAATACGTATCTTTATTTTTCTACCTATCATGTGAAGATAAAAAGGGGAAAATAAAGGAAAGCAATATATATGAGTAGAGATGAAAAAATGCTTTTTTACTATTTATTTAAGGTTCTCCAAAACCGTACCGGACAACCGAAAACCGAACCGAACCGACACCGGCGGTGGCAAAAAAAAGTCAAACCGAAGGCTTCGGTTCGGTTTCGGTTTTCGCTTCCGGTGTCACCGGAAGCTTTCGGTTTCACGCGCGAGATAGAATTTCTTCTCCGCGCGAGATAGAATTTCTTCCCCTCGCGAGGGAGAGAGAGGGGGGAAGAGGGGAGGGGGAGTAGCAGAATTTAATGCAGGAAAGTAACCCAGCGGGGAGAGAGGGAGGGAGAGGGAGAGAGAGAGAGGGAGGGAGGCGGGAGAGAGAGAGAGAGGGAGGGAGGCGGGAGAGAGACAGAGGGAGGGAGGGAGGTAGAGAGGGAGAGGGGAGGGAGGAGGGAGAGAGAGATCGAGGGAGGGCGGGAGAGGGAGATCGAGGGAGGGCGGGAGAGAGGGAGGGAGCGCGGGAGAGGGAGAGGGAGGGAGGTAGAGAGGGAGAGGGAGGGAGGAGGGAGAGAGAGATCGAGGGAGGGCGGGAGAGGGAGATCGAGGGAGGGCGGGAGAGAGGGAGGGAGCGCGGGAGAGGGAGAGGGAGAGAGGGAGACGAGAGTGAGGGAGGGTGAGGGAGAGAGAGTTAGGGAGGGTGAGGGAGGGAGACGAGAGAGGGAGACGAGAGTGACGGAGGGAGGGTGATGAGAGTGACGGAGGGTGAGGGAGAGAGAGGGAGGGCGGGCGGGAGAGAGGGAGGAAGGGAGGGCGGGAGAGAGAGAGAGGGAGGACGGAGGGAGCGCGGGAGAGGGAGAGGGAGAGAGGGAGACGAGAGTGAGGGAGGGTGAGGGAGAGAGAGGGAGGGCAGGCGGGAGAGAGGGAGGAAGGGAGGGCGGGAGAGAGGGAGGGAGGAGGGAGGGAGTGTGGGAGAGGGAGAGGGAGAGAGGGAGACGAGAGTGACGGAGGGAGGGAGACGAGAGTGAGGGAGGGAGGGAGACAAGAGTGACGGAGGGTGAGGGAGAAAGAGGGAGGGCGGGCGGGAGAGGGAGAGGGAGGGAGGGAGCGCGGGAGAGGGAGAGGGAGAGAGGGAGACGAGGGTGAGGTAGAGAGAGAGGGAGGGCGGGAGAGAGGGAGGGTGAGCGAGAGAGAGGGAGGGAGAGAGAGTGAGGGAGGGAGGGAGACGAGAGTGACGGTGGGTGAGGGAGAGAGAGTGAGGGAGGGAGGGAGACAAGAGTGACGGAGGGTGAGGGGGAAAGAGGGAGGGCGGGCGGGAGAGAGGGAGGGAGGGAGGGAGGGCGGGAGAGAGAGAGGGAGGGAGGGAGCGCGGGAGAGGGAGAGGGAGAGGGAGAGAGGGAGACGAGAGTGAGGTAGAGAGAGAGAGGGAGGACGGGAGAGAGGAAGGGTGAGCGAGAGAGAGGGAGGGAGAGAGTGAGGGAGAGGGAGGGAGAGAGAGAGAGTGAGGGAGGGAGGAAGAGAGAGTGAGGGAGGGAGGAAAAGAGAGTGAGAGAGGGAGGGAGGGAGAGAGAAAGATAGAGAGAGGGTGGAGAGAGAAAGATAGAGAGAGGGTCAAGATAGAAAGATAGAGAGAGATAGATAATTTTGACATTTAAACTTTTGAGAGATGATTATTTAAAACTAAATTGTTTCTATTATTATTTTTTTAAATATTTTTAAAAGTTGAAATTTATAAATTTATGATTTTTATTTTTAATTATTGTTATATTGTATATTTGTTGTTGAGAAGTGTTAATCTATTATCATTTGTTTGTGAAACATATATTTTTATATTTATATATTATGGAGTCATAAAAACTTTATACAATTTATTTTTATTTCAAATGACAAATCACCGAAAGTATAGGTTTCACCGAACAGACACCGGACAATACCGTCACCGACACCGAACCGAAGTTAGGTATAGGTTTAGGTTTTCACAAAAAACCGGTACTGACACTGGAACCGGAGAACCTTATAAAACGGGACTTAAAAAAAAGGCAATTGAGCTCTTGAAAATTGCTTACTGATTGATGCCTAATCAGACTAACCCCAATTTGGGCCCTTCTAGTTCTTAATATTTACAAACTACCCGGCCCAACTACCCAATGGGAGCGGCTCAATCCTACGGTCAGAAAATAGCAATCGCCAGCCGGCAGATCCAAGGGTGAGCATTGCTCCAAAAACCCTAAAAACCTCGACTGCTCGACTCCTAGATTCCACCCTTTTGCCTTCTCCAAATTTGGACTGCAGCGCCGCTTCTCTGCTTCCGTCGCTGGTTGCCGCTACCCTTCTTTTATCTCAGCACGAAGGTCGGTACGTTACCCGGTCTCCTCCCTTCCTCTGCGAGATTCTAGACTCAATTTTTTTTCTTTACACTCGTTTTTGAGGGTTTTCGTGATATGCTCTCCCTGCAGAATCATCAATGGGGAGTACCGATCGCGAGTCTGAGGCAGCAGCGACCTCCATGGAACTCGATTCTTCTGCTAAAATCGGCGCTACCCCTCTCCCTCCGAAGCCCAAATTCGCTGCTCTCTCAGCGCAGGAGATGGACGGGAAAGTAGAGTTCCGCAAAATACCAGTTCCTCCCCATCGATATTCTCCTTTGAAGAAGCTCTGGATGGAGATTTACACTCCCGTCTACGAACAAATGAAGATCGACATTCGCATGAATCTCAAGGTACGCATAATTCCTCGATAAACCCTGATTTTTTCGCAAAAATAAAGCGGCCTATCCAATGAATGTTGAATTAATTACTCATCAAACAACGTTCTATTTCATCCGGTCTAGAAAAATTCCTTCCACCCGGCAGCCTCAGTCAGTATTTTGCACGCCCTGTGTCGTGTTTCTGCAGCGGAAAATCGGCCGCACTTAAATTTCATATCAAGTTTCGTTTTTTATTTACATCTGGTCTCGTCGGTCGCTGATCATTGATGGTTCAAAATATTGCAGGCACGAAAAGTGGAATTAAAGACGAGGAGAGATACTCCGGAAGTGGGCAACCTGCAGAAGTGCGCAGATTTCGTGCACGCGTTCATGCTAGGATTTGACGTTCCCGACGCGATTGCTCTGCTCCGGATGGACGATCTTTACGTAGAATCGTTTGAAATCCAGGACGTGAAGACTCTGCGCGGCGAACATGAAAAAAGAGCCATAGGTCGGTTATCTGGAAAAGGTGGGAAGACGAAATTCACCATCGAGAATTGCACGAGGACGAGGATTGTCATTGCTGACAGGAAGATTCATATTCTTGGGTCCTTTGTGAACATTAAGGTTGCGAGGGATTCTCTATGCAGCCTCATTCTTGGGTCGCCGGCGGGCAAGGTGTACTCCAAGCTCCGATCGGTGACCGCTAGGTTGGCAGAGAGGTGATGAAATGCGAAATTTTTGATCTGTTGAGTTCTTATTTATATTGCGGGCTGTGTAAAAATTTTTGTTCTGCGAGCTGTGGTTGAAACGGGCAAGAAGATGGGCAATTCAGACGGTAGAATCAGCTCTTTGATACTTTGTCTCTTCTCATCCTCTCTTCCGTCCCACAATAAAATTTTTACCTTCATTGCAGTTTTATTTATCTAAATCAATGGATAAAAATTCATCCCGTTATGATGATGATCTTGATGGAAACTGCGAAATTAGGTCTAAATGATCCAGGAAAATGCCGAAATTCAAAGTGGTATTCATAACATCAGCTCACGTCATATTTGTATGTAATTCGAATCCTTGAGGGTGGGAAAATTCGTTCGGTAGGGAGGGCTCTCTATCCGTTGAAGACGACGTGGACTGTGATTTAAATTAGGGTTCAATTCAGAGGGGATAAACCATTTCATACTCGTAAAATTACCCAGTCTTTTTAAATTTAATTAACTGTCGAAAACCCAGGTACCCATCCCGAGTCAGAGTAGCGGCGCCTCTTTTCCCTCACCGACAACGCGACTCTCTTCGAGAACGACTATCTGGCCATGGTTGACAAGCCCCCGGGAATCTACTGCGAGATCCTTCTCTCATTCATTACGGCAGGATATCTCCCCCTCTGTCGGAGCTCCACTAGGTGACACCAACGGGACGATGGTCATTACGAAATAGCACGCGGCGATCGCGAAGCTAGTGAAAGCATTCGCGGAGCAGAGGGTGAAAAAGGCGTACGTTGGGCTTCGTTCCGGGAAGAAGCCGCAATGGAGGAGGACAAGCCTTCAATCGGGGCAGGGGAGATCGAGATTTGAGGCGTGGAGAATTTACGCTCCCGAAGATGTGAGCAGGATACTGCCTGGAGGGTCACTGGCGAGCGAGACGTGAGTTTCGTCTGAGGCGATGGTTGCACTTTCAGGCAGAGCCTCGAGCTTGAGCAGCCCGTCATCACAGGGTTGCCACTCGAGTTCCAGTTTCCCCAACCCGTAGGGACCAGGGGTTTTGGCAGGAGTTTCCTCTTCTTTTAGAGAATTCAGCTGAGGGGAATCCATTATATCTCATGTCTTCAAGATATCGGAAAATAAAATGGCAGCTGTAACCGGGGTCAATGGGAGTTTTACCAGTCACCATCCTCCAGGGAGGATGGCACTTAGCATGGGGAAGACGAAATCGGGGGTGGCAATTTTCTCAGAACTGGAAGTTAGATTTTGCCTCAACGAGTAAAGTCGTCTTGCAAGAATCAACTATACAAGATTCATTCTCCGCCATGAATAGGAAACTTGATTCAACGGATAAAACTAATTACTGCTCCATGAAAGTAGACTTCCTCTCAGAATCAGACTGAAAAACAATCGATCCATGAATCAGCAGAATAAAACCCAGAATAAAATAAGTAGGATAAGTACTCACCCTTTTTATATCTGGCCAATATATTTGAAAAATAAAGTCGATTAATAAATTAATTAATATTTAATTAAAGAGTAAAAAATGTTTGATTGTGTGAGGGTTCTACATTACTCTAGTTTAATGCTTTTACTTTAATTAATGGTTTGCATTACTCTAGTTTCACCAAATTTTCTTCAAGGCTGGAATAAAATTCTAAACTACTCCATTTTCTCCATTAATGCAAGTGTCTAATCCATCATTATATTGCCTTTTACAATTTACACATAGGATGTGGATGCTTGAAGAACAGATGGTTCGATTATTTTTCTAGCTGCTGTTTTGAAAAAGTTTACTTGAATTTCTCCATTAATAGAATTGCTGTGGAAGTCACATTGAAGTTAGCCTCATGGAGAAAATATATTCCGCTTGCATCAGAGAAAGAGAGTATATGTGCTTATCATGCTTGAGAAGCTCCCTTAGAGAAATAGATGGATCCACTAGCCATTGGAATAAGAGTAGATAGATGAGCTCAGCTCATAGAGAATAGTAGACTTCACCTATGCTGAAAAATAAGGAGCATGTCCCCTGCCCATGAGAAGTTCAATGAGAGAAATAGTTGGATGTGTTAGCCAATGTAGATGATCCTAATCTGATGGTTGGGCCTCCTGAATTTTATGAAGGCATGACGATGGCTATACTTTGCGGTATATGAAGTAGATTTTAATGATGCTGATAAATTAGGCATTGAAGTGGGTGTATAAGATAAATGAAATGGATTAAAGCATGAAGATGGCATGAGTATTCTCCCCTCATGGTTAAATTTTTGGGTGTCTGCTTCATCCATTTTTTTATCTTGTGTAAGTTATGCCTAAATTAAATATAATGAAGAATATTCATTAAAAATCTATCGGACATGTGGGCTCATCCCCATCCCCCATGTCTTTGAGCATCTTCCCTCTAATTTCCACTTTATCTCCACATCTCATCGCAAGTTTCTTTTAACATTTTCACATTGTACGAGAGCCATTCACCATTTCTCATCAAAATACTCTTCCTTGTCAAGAGATTTTTCCATCTCGTTATTTTTTAAAATTGAAGATTTTTCAAGCTCTCAAATTGCATTATTTGTTTGTGACGATGAAGATCATTTGTGACCCTAAATTCAAAGTTTAAAGCTATGCCAAAAAACTAATTGTGGGTCACCGAAGACAGATGTAGCTAGTTAAGATCATTTTTCATGTTTTTGTTGATCATGATTATAATGGCTCCAAGTGAACCTCATTTTTTGCTAAATTTTTTTCTAGCCACTGCCACCATCCTTTGTGGGTTTGTGTATGCTGCGAAACGGTATTGATCAATTTTAGACTAGCTTAAATTAATAGAGCTTGTGCAAGCTGGTCAAGTCGATCATGTTGAGCACAACTAGGTTGAGCTGGAATGAGCTAATCACCTCCAGAAGGAGCCATGGATGCTTTGAGGCCACCAATCTAGATGTTGGCCATAATTTGATTATTACTTTTTTTCTCTAGCTCACATGCAAGCCTCGATACTCGGTTCTCTCCCATGTATGCCCCAAATCAATCCTTCCCCTCCGTTGACCACCTCTTATCCAATGTCAAACTCCACTCTATCATCACCTACCATCACTACACCCCATTATATGCAACATGATGACCTTCACTTTCCCATTTCTTTGTAGACGGGCACCCATGCGTTATACCCAACATCTCATAGCTCACTTTAAATCCTATGGCTATCTTTCTCCTACCTATTGACCTTTTCCCTTGTCATATCTTCTAAGTTATTTCCGAGTATGTATCACAAAGCTCTTCAAGTACTTGAGTGAAAAGTGCCCATGGATCTAGAGTTTCGTATTGATAACATGCAATTTTATGCATTAATATGATAGATTTTATGCACTTTTTATTAATAATATAATCATAAATGCATGTTATCATGATTTAAAATGAATAAAATGATAATTCATATATTTTAGAGGATATTCTTGATTTTTAATAAATTATTAAAATTTTATGAACATTTTAATGACATTGATTCGTCAAGAATATAAAATTTTAGAAAAACAATCTTCTTCTTCTTCATTCTCTTCCTCTTCTTCCGCCTCTTCCACCTTTTGCCCAGCTTCTTCCCCTCTTCCTCCACTCTCATCCTCTCCTCTCTCTCCCTCTAGAATTTCTTTCTCTTTCTTTGTCTCTCCCTCTCTCCCGCTCTCTCCCTTGTCTCTTTCTCACCTCTCTCTTTCCCTCTTTTCCGCAATTTCTCTCTCTTCTGCTCTCTCCCTCGTCACTTCTCACGTCTTCTCCCTCTCGCTTGCACGCCTTCTCTTCTGGAATTTCGTTCTCTCTCTCTCTCTCTCTTCCTCTCCCTCTCCTTATCTCTTCCTCAAGAAATTCTCTTTCTCTCTCTTTCCCTCTCTCTCAAGATGGAAATTTCTATCGCGAGGAGAGTTGCTCTCCCTCTCCTTCTTTTCTTCTCCTCTCCTCTAATATCTCTTTTCTCGTTCGCGCGTGACAGATTTCTCTTCTGTCGTGTGTAAAATTTCTCTTACACACGCCGATCTCCTCCCCCTCCCTCTTTTGCGTGTGCGTGCATGTGCGTGTGTAAAGGGGGAGGAATCTTTTCTCCCTTCTTTCTCTCTTTGTGCTTGCCATCGCCGTCTCCTTCCCTCCTTTCCGCCTCTCTTCTCCTCTTCACCTTCCGCCACGCCACTTCCTCTATTTTCTCTCCCCTCTATCCTTTGCGCGGTGTGCTCTCTCTCTTCCCCTCCCCTCTTTCCTCTCTTCCTTACCTTTCATCTTTCTTACTCTCTCTCTTAACAGAAGAATTTTGTCATGCGTGCCCGCTTTGACCGCTCGACAGAAAAGAGGAGAGAGAATAGAGAGGAGAGAGGAGAGGGGTATTTAATATAATTTTGGCGTGTTTCCGAGAAATTTGACGAGGCTGGAGCGAGTTGATTGAATCAATGGTCCAAATGTCTCTAAATTAAAAGCATGATATCCACCGATCCTCATAGAGGTAGGGGCTAAAATTTTATGGGCATGATTGTCATTTTAAGTTCTACGAATCTTTTGAGGTTGATTTAAGTTATGATATGAAAAATAGGGTTCTTGATATTTTCATAATATGCTTCTAGCATTGGCTAGCCAGAAGGAAATAAAGGAACAATTGATCATTCTTCGTGTGTGGAACACCATTCACAATGAGTTTCTTCCCTTTTCTATTCATTCATCGTGCTGGATGCAAGACGCCAAGTCTGGGCAAAATCTACGGGCTCTCAAAGGTATGTTTTGATTAAGGAGCATCACTAGATTGTGCCTTCATCACAAATATTTTGATTATAACAATTGTCTATCATCTTTTTCTACTTTCCCTATCATTTTATCAACATTTGTACATTTCCAAACCTAAAATCATTGTTCCACCATCGATCAAGGGTTTTCAATCCTCGTAAGGAGCTTGGAAGCACTTGCTCGATTCATCTCATTTCCATACACATTTTCTTCCTTTCATCGTTCCTCTCCACTTTCTAAATCTAAAAAAATACAAAAAAACATTTATTGATTTCAATCTTATAACCTTCCTCCCAGTAGATTCAACCTTGACTCCCCACTATTCTAATTTAAAAATCAAATTTGAAGAGTTGAGTATATTTTCTTTGATACGTAAAGTTGTGCATTCAACGACTATTTTTTACGCATATCACATACTCTTGTGCATCATGGTGTATCGAACTTAGTACCACACCCTCTTAATTGCAACATTTTGACATGCATGTGAGTTTTCACCCTAAACTATCATCCAAATGGTGTCATGTCTTATCACAAGGATCAATTAATAGCTAGTAGATACACTTAGGCTCATGGTATTAACTATATTGAGAGATTCTCTCTGATTGTATGCATGAATTCTATTTGAGTTCTATTATCTTTAGCAATTAATTAAGACAAGTCTCTCCATTAGTTGGATGTCTTGGATAAACAAGTCTTTATGGAGCAAGAAAAAGAGGAATATTGCTAAAGGGGATACTTCCAAGGTTAGTCCTGTTAGTTGTGCTACTTGTGGACTCAAAAAAAGGCATATGACTTTACATGCTTTGTTAAGTTCTATGGTCTTCTTATGTCATATCTCTTGACCTACAAGACTGATTCCATAGCGATGCAAAAGACCACATGTATCAACTTTGTGGTACTTGCAATATAAGTGGATAATATTCTATTGATCGAAAAAGATGAGGCTCATATATCTACTACCAAAGCTTATCTCCAAAAGCACTTTGTGATGTGTGACTTTGAGATGTTATTCTATTTCCTAAATATTGCGTTTGCTCAATAATCAAGCAAGTCAACTCTATCCGAGAGGAAATATGCCTTGGATCTTTTCTAAGAGAAATGGTTACATGGGTATAAACAAGTTACATCACCCTTAGAGACACGACCTAAGTTTTGGGGCATTGACTCACCTATGATGGCGAATGCCAACCACTATTGATGTCTACTAGGGAAGTTGATCTATTTGACGGTCACTTGTGCTGACATTACCTTTATTAGCGCTTCGAGTCCGTTTAGATAGGAACCTTGCATGGTATATTTGGAGGGTACATTAGGGGATATCACATACATTAAGCATGCCCTTGAAAAATGCACCATGATCACCTTTGGATTGAGGCCTATTTTGATGCTAGATATGCTAGGATAAAGGGGATATAAATTGACTACAAGATATAGTACATATGTTAGAGGTAATATGGTTACTAGGCATTCTTGGAAACAAAAAGTTGTCTCTTATTCTAGTGTGCAAGTTAAGTACTGAGATATGGGTACTATTGCTTATGAGATACTATGGCCATAGTCTTTTTTACAAAATTTGGGTATCATGACTTTGATGCCTTTGCCTATGCACTATGGCTACCAAGTGACTATCTTTATTGCTCAAAACCTTAAATTTTTATTTCTCTCTCTTTCACATATACAATAGAGGTCTCTCATTTCTTCTTAATCATCTATTATCATTTGAATTTACCATTCACGACTACTAACATGTCATTTGGATGCACATTTTCCATGTTATTAACTCTTTTATATGAATAATTTGTATGGGTACAGTGCATTGTGGCATGCCATTTCATTAAATTGAGATATAGGGCCTTTTATATGTATTAATCATCTTTCTTTGAGACATCATGGTTATAGGGCTTAAGTGAAGAGAATCATGAAGGATAAGAAAATATGGAGATTTTACTTAGTTTGACTTTTAAAGGTCAAAAATGCTTTGTTGAGGTGCTTGATGAATCAAGACTATATGGTCATTGAAAACACACAGTCAAGAGTCAAAATAAAGTCCAAACTTACCAATTTTAGGATTAAATCACAAATTGAGGGGTATAATGCTAAATAAGGGTCGAATCCACATGGAATTTGGGAAATTTTTTATGATCTCTTCACCTTTGATCAAATCGGACGATGAAATGGTGATAGAAATTAGGCGATTCGATATTTTATGAAAGAGGATTCGAAGACAAATCCACGGAATAAAAAGCACTCAATTTGGATATGATTTCGCAGAGAAATCATCAAATGAACAGAGGTGAAATTTCCAAAAAATAAAAATCGTGAAAACCGAAATTAAGAACAAAATTAACTCAAATTACAAATCTAGAAATGAAATCTAAGGCTACTCAAAGAAAGATTAGAATGAAACACGATCCCTAACCCACAATTGCGATTGAATTGATCCAATTAATCACCGGAATCAAGGCTATTCATAAAAATTTAGAAAATCGCGATCGTGGAGTTCAAGTGTCGATTTCTTCCTCGTCGATCGTCGAAATCTCACTCTCAAGCACTCCGTGGACTTGGAAATGAATCTAGAAGTGATTGGGAACAAGAGATTCAAGAGATTTGATGTCTAAACAGTTAGATTTACTCGAATTGCTCTCGAATTCCTTACATCGTCGAAGAACATCTCAATTTATAGGCTAATTTGGGCGTAACCGTCCAATCTTCATTTAATCCACGATCAACGGCTTTGATGAAACGCATTAGATGCGAATAGTTACCGTTAAGTCATGGCCATTGGATCTTTGATCGACAACTGAGATGAAGCCATGTCGCGTGCGTTATAAAAAAGCATCAAACGCTCGTCGTTGGATCGTGATTGGACAATTAAGATGCGTTTCTGTTGGTTTAATTGCAGCCGTTATAACTCCTTTGATCAACGACTGAGATTAAATTGTTTAGAAAACGATTCACCGACGAATCAGGATGTGCCACGTACCCTCAAGCTTAAGTGAAGATCGACGATGGCGATTTAATCGCGCGATCGGACGTCCCATGATGCGCCACGTCACATCCCATGTGTGATCATCGATCGCGATCGATCGGACGTCCCATGATGGGCACGTCACATCCCACTTGTGATCATCGATCGCGATTGGTCGGATGCTCCAGATTATGTCACGTCACCTGCGCGCTAATAATAATCTGAAAAATCGATTTTAAGTTAGAAAAATTGATTTTTAATTCTAAAAACTCCTGAAAAATTCATTAAAAATTTAAAAAAATTCAGAAAAAATCCGGAAAAATCACTAAAAATTAGAAAATTCATAACTTTCAAAATATAACTCCAAATTAATCCAAATTTCTTTCATTTGATCAGAAATTAAATTATCTATCATTCTAAAAAGTCAAATTTAATAAATAAAAAGAGTTTTAATTTTTATTTCAAAAATACATTCATTTCTTTAAGATTTTAAAACTTAGAAAATTAAATGAAAATATATAAAATTATTTATGTCATTATTTAACTTTGAAAACTACTTATAATCTCAAGTAAAGATGGGTTAGAGAATTATTTATTTTTAATTCATCATAATTAACCCTTAATTAATGAATGATAGATAAACACTCATAAATATGATAACATGCATAGGAATGGAATCTTTTATGTCTTAATATGCATAAATACTCATGTATTATCATGTCTAATTAGCATGTTATCAGTGCTTCATCAAGGATACCATGAGAAAAATGAAAACTCAATTCGGAGAAAAGTGAAAAAATGTGTTTTAAGATTTCTAGATTTTTCACTTACAACTTTTTATTGTATAAGGAGTTTCCAGAATTTTTTTTAGTCTACTAACAAGGCGGTGTTGCCATGTCGCACCAAGTAAGTGCACCACCAAGAGGGACATATGTCACCTACATGATGTATGATGTGACACCTACTCTTGGAGCAAGAAGTCACACCATGTAATGATTTAATGGCTCAGTCTACATTCTAATAATGCATGATTGATGGACCAAACTCGTGTGGTTATCATATACAAACAAGTAAGGGTCAACAATAATTCCTTGCTCACATAATTGATTGATTAATTTAAATATAATATCATAGAAATCCATAAATAATTGGGGTTTGAGTTTAATACCTATTTAAAATTAATCATATAAAATGAGGAAATCGATGTAAATTTTGGTGAAATAAAATTTTTAGGATGATAAGTTGAATATCTTTCCAAAAAACCAAATAGGGCATAAAAATAAGGGAGAAATCCAAGAAAGACATTTGAGTCAGAAAATTATAGAGCAGAAGAGAGAGTGATAATGAATTTAATGATCATATTCTTGAATTAAATCTAGCCATACATAGTAATAGATTATATAAAACAACCAAATTAACTTAAAGTCACCGAGAAAGTGACCAAATTAATTGATGAATCAAAGGCTTTCATTTTAAAATATTATTTGATTATTTTAGAAATTAAGTGGTTAATTATTTCCAATTATTTGTTCAAAATCTTGATCTATTGGGCTCAATTGTTGTGAAAATGAGTCCATAACAAAATTCAACTATATATTCAAGGATATTTTGTCCAAAATCGCCATACCCATTCATTTTATGATCATGGCCAACATAATTCCCTACAATCTCTCATGAGTTGTTGGATGAAATAATAGATTCAAATGACATGAGTCTTTTATGTTTTATGTTGTTCGCCCTGTGATTAATTGGTCATCCTTATGCCATCACCATAGTCATTGACACCATCACCATCATTAGTGATGCCACAAGCGGCAAAATTTAGACATAAACCATTGGAAATCGATTTAAAAAAATACCTCTCCTCAAGCCTACACCTAAAATTATCTAGTGTATCTTCCTTTTGGAGCTCCTTAGCCCATCTTCTAACAAGCTCAATTGAAGAGATGAAAGGGCACGTTTTCCCCTCAAAACCTCTGTTAATCAATTGATGGGTCTTATCTCAAGCCACCAAACGTTGGAGTCTTTATTCCTCCCATGAAAGATCATTTTTACCTTCACAATCAACTTTGGCAGCTTATCTGCAAGTGGCTACGAGAACAAACTACTGCCAAATCCTCACTCTAAAATGACTTGTACAATCAATAGGAAGGGCCAAACTCAGTATCATGTTCATCTCACACTGATCTCGTGTTTGCTAGCCTAGTCTTTGTACCTTGACTTCTAGGGTACTTCCTTAGCTCCCAAGTTTCTACCATGGTGACATGGGCAGTTGAATCTCAGGAGAAGACGCATTAAAGGCGGGAAATTGCCCCCCATCTTCCCACCTCCCCTTCTCTTTTTGTCTTTTTCTCTTCTCATCTTCTCCGTCGTGCAGTTTCCTTGACAGTTCCCGCACGTACCACGACACCCCCACGCTTTTCTCATCCTCAGAGAGACCCACGTCTTCCTCAGCAGTCCAGTAGAGACAGGGAAAATGGCTCTGGCCACCGACATGGCGGCGGAGATCGGTATTCCGCTGGCGGCAGCGGCGGGAATTCTCTTCGCCTTGTTGCAGTGGTTCCTGGTTTCCCGCGTGAGCATCTCTGTCGACTCCGAAGTTAACGACGACCTGATGCACGACGAGGAGGAATTCCTTGATCAGCAAGCTATCGTCACCAGATGCGCTGAAATCCAGAGTGCCATCTCCGTTGGTGAGTTCAAAGAACTTTACTTTCTCAAAACTCAAAGGATATATTATCTTCTTCTTCTTCTATGGAAACAGGAGCCACGTCATTCCTGTACACAGAATACAGGTACCTGAGCGTGTTCATGGCGGTCTTCAGCGTGGTAATCTTCCTCTTCCTCGCCTCCGTGAAAAGTTTCAGCAAGGCGGCGCTCAGTAGCGCTGCTTTAACCGCTGCGGCTTACCTCCTCGGTGCGGTTACCTCCGTGCTTTCTGGCTTCCTGGGGATGAAGATAGCGACGTACGCCAACGCGCGAACGACCTTAGAAGCCAGGAAAGGGGTGGGGAAGGCCTTCGTGATGGCGTTTCGGTCTGGGGCGGTGATGGGATTCCTTTTGGCGGCGAATGGGCTTCTAGTTTTGTATTTCTCCATTAAAGCGTTTGGGCTCTATTTCGGTGATGATTGGGAGAGTTTATACGAGTCTATTACTGGATATGGGCTCGGAGGATCTTCAATGGCGCTTTTTCGGGAGAGTCGGGGGAGGGATTTACACCAAGGCGGCTGACGTCGGCGCCGATCTCGTCGGGAAGATCGAGAAGAACATCCCCGAGGACGACCCCCGAAATCCCGCGGTGAAAGTCGAGATTTTTCTATGTTCTTGCTCTTCTTAATGCCTGAAAGAAGAGAACGGTTTATGCAGGTGATTGCTGATAATGTGGGGGACAACGTGGGAGATATTGCAGGGATGGGAGCCGATCTGTTTGGATCGTACGCGGAATCTTCTTGCGCGGCGCTGTTCATCGCGTCGATGTCGTCGTTTGGGATTGACCATGATTTCTCGGCGATGTTGTATCCGCTGATTATTAGCTCGATAGGGATCATAGTTTGTCTGATCACGACCCTCATGGCGACGGATTTTCAAGAGATCAAAAGCGCGAAGGAGATCGAGCCGTCGCTGAAGAAGCAGATTCTCGTGTCCACCGTGCTCATGACGGTGGGAATCGCCGCCGCTAGCTTCGTCGTACTGCCGTCAAAATTCACTCTTTTCAACTTGGGCGCGAATAAAACCGTGAAAAACTGGTACCGGGAACTCTTTTTTTCATGGATTCTTCTTCTTCTTCTTATCCATGGGTTCTTCTTCTTCACCATCATCTTTTTCTTCGTGGGTTCCTTTTCTTCATAATTTCTTCTAAATTTACTATTCATGAGTTCTTCTTGTTCATAGTTACTTCTTCACGGGTTATTCTTCTTCACGACCTCTTCTTATCCATGGGTTCTTCTTCATGGGTGGTTCTTCTTCTTCTTCTTCTTCTTCTTCATGGCTTCTTCTTTTGAAAAAAAAACGGTGAATTTGGGTACAGGCACCTCTTCTTCTGCGTCGCCGCAGGACTCTGGGCTGGTCTCGGACTCGGCTACAGCACAGAATACTACACCAGCAACGTCTACAGGCAAGCTACCTCTTCATGCCCTTTTAGCAGTCCACGAAAGGTGCTTTTTTGACCAACATGGCGGAAAAATCTCAGTCCGGTGCAGGAAGTGGCGGACTCCTGCAAAACTGGAGCAGCGACGAACGTGATATTCGGTCTAGCCTTAGGCTACAAGTCTGTTATTGCTCCCATCTTCGCCGTCTCCGTCGCAATCTACGTGAGCTTCACCTTGGCAGGAATATATGGCGTAGCCATGGCTGCTCTGGGAATGCTCAGCACCATAGCGACAGGGCTGACGATCGACGCTTACGGACCCATAAGCGATAATGCTGGAGGAATCGCCGAAATGGCCGGCATGAGCCGCAGAATCCGTGAAAGAACGGACGCTCTTGACGCGGCCGGAAACACGACTGCTGCAATCGGCAAGGTATTATTTAGTATTTGTTCTCTTGATAACTAACGTGAATTGAGTCTTTTTTAGGGTTTCGCCATCGGATCTGCGGTACTGGTCTCGCTCGCTTTATTCGGGGCTTTTGTGAGCAGAGCTGGGTTGAAAGGAGTTGACCTACTGGATCCAAAGGTCTTTGTTGGGCTTCTCGTGGGCGCCATGCTTCCATACTGGTTCTCCGCCATGACGATAAGGAGTGTTGGGAGTGCTGCTCTGAAGATGGTTGAAGAAGTTCGCCGTCAGTTTAATACTATTCCGGGACTCATGGAAGGAACAGCGAGTCCCGGATTATGCAGCTTGCGTGAAGATTTCGTCGGACGCTTCGTTGAAGGAGATGATTCCTCCGGGAGCTCTGGTTTTGTTGACGCCGTTGATAGCCGGGACTTTCTTTGGGGTTGAGACTCTCTCTGGAGTTCTTGCTGGTTCTCTCGTGTCTGGCGCGCAGGTTTGTTCTCTTTCTATGATGATGCTGGTCACAATCATGTAGCCGATGATAGGATGATGATGAGATGATGTTGATAATGACGAGGATGAGGATGGGACGTAGAGGATGAGCTGATGATGATGATGATGATGATGATGTGATGGTGATTCTCGTACTGTGCAGGTTGCGATCTCATCTTCCAACGCAGGAGGAGCCTGGGATAACGCAAAGAAGTACATTGAGGTAAAACGGGAAAACCCTTTTTCTTTTAAAAATAAATTATTTGGGAAAAAAATTCATTCGGGTGCCGGGGATCTGCGGTGATTTGTGCAGGCAGGAGCCACTGAGCACGCGAAGGGCTTAGGGCCCAAAGGATCAGGCCCGCATAAGGCCGCTGTTGTCGGTGACACCATCGGGGATCCGCTAAAGGATACTTCAGGACCTTCCCTGAATATTCTGATAAAGCTTATGGCAGTAGAATCGCTGGTGTTCGCTCCGTTCTTCAAGATACACGGCGGTCTGCTGTTCAAATGGTTTTGAACGCAGTCTCCGAAAACGGAAGAACTTGATCAGATCTTGAACTTATCAAACTTGCATTTGAAAATATCAGGGTTTCTGTATGTGTTTCCGATGCTTTTAGCTAAGTAGATTCCCTCGTTCGTTCATAGACATAAATGAACGTGTAAATACTTAGATGAAGGGGTGAGTCGGAAGGGGGAAATCTCCCATTGAGCCGGAAAACCCCATCTCTTCCGGTTTGCGCGCCGTCGTCATGCTGACTGCCTGCTAGGTGTTCCTTCCGAGCAACATGGATATGTCCTTCTGGCGACTAAGTATTCGCCAGCAGGAAAAGAGAATTGTTCCACGATACAGACTTTCGAATGGCATGGAAGATATCATCGTGATATTTTAAGGATGCTACCAGTGCCATGATCTCACGAGGATTAGAAGAAATTAAAAAAGAAGAAAGATTGTGCAAAAAGTCTAGCCTTTGGCAGTGTTGAAGACTGTCTTTTAGAAGAGGTACTTAGACTGTGAGGAAAAGCAAAATGATTCTTGAGATAAAGAAGAAGGAAGGTGAATCGATTTAGAAAAATTCACAAATTCTAGCCGATATACAAAAACTCCCATTTACATAAAAAACTGAACTCTTAGTTGGGGATTCCCTGTGGCATGTCTTTGATGCAAGCTTTTTTTATTACTTTTTGCCTGAAACTAACCGATATGTTATGATCGATGAAAGATATTTTACACATTCATTTTGGAATGGAATTCATTAAGTGATGTTGTTGGAAGTGGTTTCGTGAATATATTGGCTAATCGATGCTCTGAATCCAATATTGTGATCTTGATAGTGCCATCAAGAATTTTATCTTGTACAATGTGATAATCATTTTTGATATGTTTGATGTCATTATGAATTGTGGAGTTAGAAGTAATTTTTCTTGCCACTTAAAAATCACCAAAATGGTTTGCGGGACCAGTGCATTGTACTCCAAGATCATCTAGAAACTGATGCATCCAACAAATCTGGGTGGTGGCATCTGCCCTTTGCTTTTTTGACTTCCACGATATCAAACACTTTTCGATGGATATGCATAGTATGGTCACTGAGCACCGTGAGTCAGGGCATGCATCCCAATTGGCATACAAGAATTCTTGAAAATTCAACTCAGTGGTGTACATAAGAATAACGATGGTCCAAGGGATGATTTTATACATTTCTATTCCCTCTAGGAAAATTTTCACCCATTTCTTCAACTAACTCTTCTCTCTCACTACTAGTCCCCTCTTCAAATTTAGAAGATCCTCTCACCAATTCCAAATCAATTAAGTCGGGGTGTTTAGATCTACGCCCATTCATGAACTAAAAATTGGAATGATGATGAGATAAATGCACTAATGAAAGTGAAATAATAGTGAGGATACCTCTTTCTTATGTAAAGTCAAAAAGTTAAAAGAGAAAAAATCAGAAGAAAGAACTACTAACCTCAATGACATCTAGCTCCCCGGCAACGAAGTCAATTGATGATCTCGATCACGTGTTGTTGTGCATCGATTTCATGCAAGAAAATATAGTTCCTCACTTAGTATAGTGTCAGCAAGGGTCGAATTCACAGGGAGCTAAAGTAATGAGGTTATGTGTTCAAAAGAAAGATGAGGGCGGAGGAAGATGAGAGATAATTTTGAGTTTCTCTTAGAATCAAGATAAAAATTAGAAAAGAGATAAGATAATTAGATTAATATAGATGAAAATAGAGATAATATGATAGCAAAATGAGAAGAATAGATGGCGGTAACGATGTATAAATACACGGGGAGGGTGAGAGTGAGAGATGTATGCGGAGATGATGTCAAAGCTACTGCAATAAAAAATAAAAATAAATAAAAAGAAAAAGAAAACACATGTCTACTATACATGGAGATGTTCCCAAGCCAAAATCTAATCTAGATCTTTTCACAAACCTTGTTGGTGTGCTCGTCCTAGGCCGAGTAATGCTCAATCCGCTCCGATTACGATATTTGCTTGCTCCCTTCTCTACTACAAGATTGGGTATCAAACAATGCTCCTCCTTTGGCCTTGACCTCCTCTCCTTAAATTTTCCTGACGCTAAGAGAGAGCCAAAAACATAAGGAGAGAGAAAAATAAAGGCTTTTATAATTAGGTTCCTAGGGTTTAAGTATAAAGAGGGGTAAAAGAGTCCAATTATTAAAAAAAATTTCAGCTCGATTATTCAATCCGAGGGTATGGATAGATAGAGGGTTAAAAGATGAATCTAGCCATAAAAGTTCAGTTCAAAACTCTATCTAAATCATGAGATATCATAATTTCAATTTAGAGAGTTCCTAGCCGTTGATTGAGATCGTGCAATAAGAGCGTGCCACGTGGCACCCTATTATTGCACTCAGAAAAAGGTGTGTTAGCCTTTATAAGTGTGGAGGGACATTTCTTTTTTTTTTCACGAAATTTTTTCTCTTGGATCAAGAATTCAATCTTCAATCTTTTCATCCAAAAATATCTAAAATCATGAAAAAAAATTAAGGTCTCATTTAATAAAAATTAAGTTTGGTTCAACTTCCTTAAAAATAAAGACGTTGACCCAATATTCACTCTAAATTAATTTTAGATTATCCTAAAAAGCTTATGATGATCCCTCTACCAAATCCAAACCTCATTTATCACATTCCCTAAAAATATGGTTGGCTTGGTATTCAAATTTAGAGGAGAGTTGTTTCCTCTTCCCTCTTATCGTTATTTATATCCGTGCTTCCTACTTGCATACCTATGTCCCTTCATCCATATAAATCATATAAATTGTTAGAATTTAACCAATTGAGTTTGAAAGAGTCAAATGGGGTTAGTCTCATAGTATAAGTAATTGAAAACAATGATGTATGATAGAACATATTTTTATTTTTTTTACGAAATTAGCACTAAATAGAAGTAAGTTGAGTATACGAGTGGAATGAAATGATAAATGCAGAAATATCATAAAAAACATGACAACGTGAATTATATTAACAAGAATTATGTGTTAAAACTCATTTATAATAATAAAAATGAATGCATCAATTACATGTTATCAAATGTCATCATTAATCACTTAGTCATTACATATACTTATGTACTTCATTGCAAACATCACACATGAAGGTCAATGAATAAATTTCATTTCAATGAACATGAACGAGATATATAATAGTGTGATTGGCTTATAGGCCACATAATATCTATTAGATATTGGAGACCGTAGTTCCGTTAGGTTAGAAAATTCAATTTTGTGATTGATTAATCTCTAGTCCAAAAAGTAACAAAGTGTACCCAAATATTTAAGATTAAATTTAGAATTTAAGAATATTTTGATTGCCTCTATTTCGAGATGACAATAACATGACAATAAGAATTTAAGAATTGACTATGTCGAGATGACAATAACATCTATGTAAGTGAGTAAGACAATAATACTAAGGCCATCTCTCTTAAAGAAAAGTGAATATTCTAATAATGATTGTAAAATGTTATTATATAATAACTCCATCTCTTGTCTATCTTGAGGCCTATCGTTGTCCATAAATAGATTTGTAAATTTTGATTATATGTTTGTTCTTACTTTCCTATTGAAACACATATCTCGAGAGAATCTCCATGTATACTTATTCCTAAAGTATCCATAATACATGTAATGTTAACATCAAGTTTAAAAGGATGCCAATTTTTGGATGTGGCCCGTGCAAGAATGTTCTTGATGGCTGTCACATTGGAAAAAACTGAAAATGTTGTAAAAAACAATGCCTTCTTAGTATGTGTAAGCCTTGTCAACAAGCTGAGCTTTATGCCTTTCCATTGTGCTATCAAGTTTATATTTAATATTAAACATCTATTTTCAGCCAATGGATTGTTTGCCTTCCCCTAAAGGAACAATTAGTCCAAGTGGAGTTTACTTCCAATGCCCACAACTCATCTTGCACAGTTGATCTCTATTTAGGGATCTAAAAAACCTACATACTTATCAATTAAACCTCATGAGGAAACACAAAACATATGATTGATGGTTGAAGATATGCTGCATTCCTCCACATTCAAATCCATAGCAAGACCAATGCAATCGAATAGTCTAGATATCATACCTCATAACTTTGAGCTCAGAGAAGTAATTTGTTATTGAGTCAAATCCTTGGCATAGAGTGAATAAAATTTTCCATAACTAATAGATCTTATTGTTATCTATCTTATTAAAATTCATATCTAATTTTAGCCACTCGTTCTATGTCAAATTTACATAAATTTGTATAAATTTATGTTTTTTTAGATGGCTTGGAGATGGAGCCATCAACAAACCCAAGTTTAGTCTTAATAGATAAGGCATTGATCATATTGGTTGGGCATTAGAATAATTTTCAAAGCCCCTCGATCTAAAAGTAATTAAGAGAAGCAATGGTGAATCATCTAGGTGTAGAAAATATGGGCTTAATAGATCATTTATTGGCTCAAAGTGGTGTAGCCCAAGATGGAGCCCAAGAGCCCATTTTCTTGATAAGGTTGAGAAAGGTCACTTCGGATTCTCCTCCCATCAAGTTTGTACTCCCAGAGGGAGTGAATGGAAAATTGTATTTAAGCCCAAAAGAGAATTGGCTGATCATGCTACTTAAACATTAAAATACATCAAGCATGTTTATGCTCTTGAGGAATTAGACAAGCAAACTATAAATCAATTAAAAGAAGTATTCTTGCATGACGAGCCATGTGGTGTTTCTTGGTTTTATCATCAATCCAAATGGTATAATAGTGAACAATGAGAAGATTGAAACTTCGACAAATATATATAAGTTGTAAGCTTTTTTGGACTAGCATCATTATATTGATGATTTATCAATAATTTTGGCTCCATTTTGGTGACCATTACTAAATGCATTAAGAGCGGAAAATATATTTGGATCAAAGAGGCAAAAAAGGAGTTTTTGGGAAATAAAAAAAAGAAACTTTGTATTGTTCTTCTACATTTGTCAAATTTTGAAATTTATTTTCAAGTTGACTATGGTTCTCCTATTATTTGAGTTGGAGGCTTACTATCTTGAACATGGGAGCATTACTTAACACAACAAGAGAAGCAGTGCAAGAAGCAAGATAAGAAGGTGACTAAAGATGACATGCTCAAATGTATGTATAACGAGAGATTTCCTATTACGGCCTATAGCAAGTTGGTAGAGAAGAAATATAAGATATTGCAAAAACCTTCCAAGAATATCAATATCTCAAACAAGTTTAACATTAATGATATTTATCAATACCTTGCAGATAACCAAGATAACTTGAGGGTAAGTTCATTTGAAGAAGGGGGCACTTGATGATAGCCAAGGATGGAACCCAACACCTCATTTTTTATAAGGTTGGGAAAGCCCACTTTGTAGACCCATTTAAAGCTTATTCGGGCAAGGGAGAATCTCTAGGAGCTGAACGTATTGGCAGAGGATCACCTAGAGACACAAATATTTCTAAAAAGTTCTATAGTTTCCAAAAACTACAAAATATCTCTAATGAGGCATGCTAAGGCTTGGAAGCTTCTTTTTCTTTTTATCAATTTTGGTGCCTGACATAGGATGTTGTTAGAGTTATGTTTCCAAGACTTTAAGTTCTATTTTTCAAGAGTTTTTTTTCCTTTGGACTACCCTTCACTTTTTAAGGCCTATACAAGGCCCCCATTAGAACCCTTTAAGACAAAATTGAAGTTATTCTCTATTTAAGAGATTTTTTGTCTTCTACTTTAGTGTTTTTTGTGTTTGATAGTGATCTAGTACTCGTGGATTTAAGTACAACCCCTTTGTGGATTCAAGGGTTAAAGAGGTCAACTCTAAGGATTCAAAATCTAACTCTTCTTATAGAGCATGACTTATAGATTCATGTCACTGTCCTACATTGTTCATACACTAAGGCTATATCACAATGATTCTTTATGATGTAATTGCAGTTGATGTGATATCTAAGGTCACACCTTATGGAGACATAAGTCTTGGGGAGACTAGCATTGGAGAATGACATGGTACTTTTGTTGTCGAATGAGTCACATCATAAATGGGCTCTAAATAGTGGAAGTAGATATTTCAATTCACAAGATGACTACAAGAGTCTTTTGATTACACTTTGATAACTTCTAAGGAAATACCCAATTAGACAAGTCTTGGTGACCTTTACGATTTATAAAAATTAGAAACTTTGTCAAGAGCTAGGAATGTGGGGTCATTGAGGTAAAAAACAAGAGTCTTGTTTTTTAGGTGCAAGAACTCAGGAAAACCTTAGAACACTCCCCAAATTCAAAGAGAGAAGCACAAAAAGAAGACGAATGTGCTAGAGCAAGACAGACAATCGGCTGTGCACCCCGTTGAGTCAAAGTTGAAATTCAAAACTCAAAAACATGTGGAATGTAATAAAATTCTGATAGATTTGCCCACTTGAAGGGATGTAAGAAAATTCCGGCCCTTGTTTGGTTATTAGTTAGAGGCGATGGCTTCGAGGGAAAGGGATAGACTGCCTAGATGGTTTAAGTGTTTTAGGAGTCCTATGAGTTTGGGGGCTCCAATACCATATTGTAAGGTAAATGATCACAAAACCAAACCTTCATTTAAATGGAAAGCAAGGTACATGACATATATGTTGAATAGAAAACTTTTTCGAAACCCTTAACCCGACATACTCACCAAGGCCAAGTTAGCCCTACAAAAACCAATAAATATTTCAAGATGATGCAAATGCCACATTAAGGCCAGGTTGAGTCGGAGAGTTTCTACTTGTTCAAGGACTCCAAGCTATCGTGGTTGCCAAATTAAAATTACACCTCTTCCACTTCAATTCAATATTAAAATTCTTTCATTTTAATGGATTAGAAGATCCATTTTAATCCATTTTATTCGGAGAGAATATGAAGTAATCCTTTTTTTTTTTATCTGTGGCCCAATCTGGTCCCTTCGATCACTGATCTCCGGTCCATGTTTCTATCTTCTTGGGACTATTTTTTTTTGGATATTTAATTTTGTCTTCATTGAATGGAGTCAGTCCGGCCCATGTGCGGACGCGGACGGCCCACTGGGGCCCTTGCTAATGGGCTAAGAGAACAAATCGGTTCAATGGTCTGAGCTCTTTTGTAAAATTATTTTAAAAATTAAATCCAAAATTTACCTTTCAATTTTTATGAAAACAGTGATTATCAGGACCATCATCGATGCTCTCGCTTTCCCGCCAAATATTACCGCCATCACAGGCCTCTCCGCTGTCCAATATATTCAATCGAAGGGCGCGTTAGCTTCCGTGCTTACTCTCTCTCCTTCCTTCCCGCCTCTTCTCTAACTCTTGAACCGTTGGGCTTCCAACTGTCCCTCCCTCCATGGCTCCCTCTCGTCCCCTTAGCAACGGCCGATCACCTCTCGTACGAAAGCAAAGCCAAATCACGACGTTCTTCTCTCCCGGGAAGACTCTCGACCTAGAGAATATCACTTCCCCTAAAGAGAAAGACTCTTCTTCCGAAACCGTTAGTCCTAAAAGGAAGAAAAATAAACCCTCGAATGTCGACTTAACACCCTGAGTTGCCGGCTAAACCTGATAGCCCTAGCTCTGGAGTTAAACTCCGGGAGGAAGCCGTTGGGAGGAGGCTTAGGGTTTTCTGGCCCTTAGATAAGACCTGGTACGAAGGACAGATCAAGTCGTTTGATAGCGAGGCAGGGAAGCATGTTGTGCAGTACGATGATGCGGAGGAGGAGGTTCTGGATCTCGGAGCAGAGCAGATTCAGTGGATCGAAGAAACTCCGAGGAGTTTTCGACGGTTGCGGCGAAGGATTTCTGCCTCCGGAACAATTCTCTCGGGTGCAAGCTCTGATAAGGATTCAAACGAGAGTTTGATCGGAGGGGAAGAGGATTCTGGGGACGAAGATTGGGGCGAGGGAGCGGGGGAGAATGGAGATGATGATTCTATGGAGATGGAGCTGGAAGAGATAGATGAAGAAGACCGCGAAGGGATAGCAGGTCTCCGAAGATCGAAAAATGCAGCATCAAGAAAAAGGAAAATGGGAGATTTTAAGAAGGATGATTCTACCCGTAAAGAGGGATCTGAAAGGATTTCGGAGAAATTCTTGTCTGTATCTCCCGTTGGTGGTAATTTGGTCTTTGGAGCGAAGACGAATGTTGATAGTGAGTATCATGAACCAAAACTACTGATCGACCTCTGCCATTTTTTTTGTTGTGAATTGGGTTATTTATTGCTTTAGAAAGCGGTGAAGTCCATGCTACAGAGAATCTACTGGGTAACGACGCTACAGAGCGTTTTGGAAGGCGAGAAGCAGAAAAATTTGCCTTTCTCGGGATGTAAGCGCTCACTATCAACAGTGTCATTCCTTATCCCCTCTATATTCAGCGGGTTACTGCTCAAATTCATAAATATATTTAATGATTTTTAGATAGTACACCCATCAGGCCGCTACTGAACCCATATGCTGGCACAGGGGACGTAAGGATGGTAACAAACGACGACCTGGAGATCCAAACTATGATCCGAAAACCCTGTACCTGCCACCGGAGTTTTTGAAAAATTTATCTGGCGGCCAGGTTTTTAAGTTTATATGCTTAACTACCTGTTCTACTTGTTCTCATTGTTTACTTATTATACTGTTCCTATAGAGGCAATGGTGGGAGTTCAAGGCACAACATATGGACAAAGTTTTATTTTTCAAGGTAAACTTGTCATTTTTAAAGTTGCGTTCTGGGGGAGGGAGGTCAGAGTCGTACATCCATGGTTGTAGTTTTGACTGAGTTCTCTCTCTCTCTCTCTCTCTTCTTTTCTCTGTGTAGATTCAATGGCCCAAACTTTATTTCTGCTACCAGGACGTTGCTCCCTACGCTTTATTTCTCTCTCCCCCTCCCTTTCTTTTGCCTCTCCTGCGTCTCTCTTCCTTTAGACTTGACGGGAAAACGTTTCAAATGATCAACCGTTTAATGGCTTGTCATCACAAAGTTAAGGGTTCGTCATGCAAGTGAGAAAATGGGTGGTCATTAATCACATTTACTCAGACTTAGAATCCTCTTTTGATATTTTGATTGTCATAATTAAGATCAAGGGTTTTCTTTGGTGGATCAGATGGGAAAATTCTACGAGTTGTTTGAAATGGACGCTCATATTGGAGCAAAAGAGCTCGATCTTCAATACATGAAGGTACTGATTGATTGAATGTTGAGCATATCTTTCTGCACTTCATAGGATTATCATGCTGATACACGATTCATCAACCAATGATATCTTCTTATTCCAGGGAGAGCAGCCACATTGTGGTTTTCCTGAGAAGAATTTTTCGATAAATTTGGAGAAATTAGTGAGAAAGGTTTGTTTTCACGCATGGATTATGCACTTCCTGTGCTAATTTTTCTAAAATAATGATGGGAATTTGCCAGGGTTATCGAGTTCTAGTCATAGAACAAACAGAGACACCAGAGCAACTCGAACTTCGCCGGAAGGAGATGGGCGCCAAAGACAAGGTTAATCATTTTTTTGGTCTCGACCTATGAAGAATAAAACATTGAACACTTAGACTGACTTTTTATTTGTGATGTCTAAGGTGGTTAAACGAGAAATCTGTGCAGTTGTTTCTAAAGGAACGTTGATGGAAGGAGAGCTGCTGAATATGCATGCTGAAGAGTCATATATCTTGTCTTTGACGGAAAAATCGGACAACGAGGAAAGAACTATACTGGGTATCTGTGTGGTCGACACATCTACAAGTAAATTTATGCTTGGTCAGGTAAACTAGAAAATTGTCATTTTTTTCTTATTCATTTGTTGTAAAACTAATGAAATTTTTTTTTACTAGTTCGAAGATGATTCAGAGCGGCAGTATCTGTGTTCAGTGCTATCCGAACTTCGACCGGTTGAAATCATAAAACCGAGTAAAGTTCTCAAAAGTCAAACTGAAAGAGCGATTCAGAGGTACACAAGGTCTCCTCTGGTCAATGAGTTGACCCCTTCTGAGGAATTCTGGGACGCTACAAGAACCCTTGAAGAGATCCAAAAAATATCTTTGCCGGATATTTTAGCTAAATACTCAAATGCTGGGGAGGAGGGTAGTTTAGCAATATCCGCCCTTGGAGGGTGTTTATTTTATCTGAAACAATGCTTACTGGATGAATCCTTACTCAAATGTGCCAAATTTGAGTCACTACCAGTTTCAATGGCTATGAATTTTCATCAAAGCCCATACATGATCCTGGACGCCGCTGCCCTTGAGAATCTTGAGATATTAGAAAATAAAGATGGAGGCTCATCTGGGTGAGTAAAATCATCAATAAATCATTATTTCGATTTCATTATTTATAGGGAAATGATGATGTATGAATTTTTTAGGACATTAGTGGCTCAATTGGATCATTGTGCTACAGCATTTGGCAAGAGGTTGCTGAAAAGCTGGCTGGCCCGTCCTCTATATGATGTGAATTCTATTGTGGAACGCCAAGATGCTGTAGCATATTTCAAGGTCCACTACTTTTTCTGACAAAGTTGCTGAAACATATTTCACTTGATTGGCTCTTGAAAGTGTCTTAACTGTAATTTCAGGGAGCTGGTCTGTCCTCGGCACTTGAGTTTCGAAAAGACATAGCAAAGCTCCCAGACATGGAAAGATTGCTGGCTCGCCTCTTTGCTAGCTGGCAAGTATTCAACGTTCTCTTCTCGCTGATTTTATGGCGAATCGTGATGATTCCTAGTTTAAATATTGTATTCAGATAACTTCCTTCAATTAAAAATTTTATCTTTTAAATTATTACAACGTACTTCCCTCTCCTGTTTTATCTGTATTATTTTTAACTTGCAAAATGATTTTTGAAGCAAGGGGAGCGGGAGAAATGCCAGCAAAGTAATCCTCTACGAGGATGCTTCAAAGAAGCAGCTTTGCGAGTTCTTATGTTGCTTACGCGGCATCGAAATTTTGGCCAAGGCTTGTTCATCTTTGAGTTCTAGACTGGAAGAAACTAATTCGATCTTGATTCTCAATCTCCTAACACCCGGTGATTCTCATTTTCTTCCCCTTCACAAGTTTTTAAATAGTTGATAAATGTATCACTTATGGAAAAATGCTATGTAGGCAAAAGTTTCCCGGACGTTGACTCAGTCATAAGCCACTTTAAGGATGCCTTTGACTGGGCCCAGGCTGACCAATCAGGACGCGTCATCCCTCATCCTGGAGTCAACGTTGACTACGACTCTGCCTGTAAAACTATTGCCGACGTGGAGTCAAGCCTGGCCAAACATCTGAAGGAGCAACGCAAGGCTCTGGGTGACTCTTCAGTAAGTGATTTTTTGAAATTCTTCAGTCAACGCTTCGTCCCTTGACTTTCGTATCTTTGACTTTTTTTAATAGATTAATTATGCCACTGTTGGAAAGGAGCTTTATTTGTTAGAAGTCCCTGAAGATTTGGCAGGAAGAATTCCTCGAGACTATGAGCTGCGCTCCTCCAAAAAGGTTAATTTGATCATTGGAATTATTTATTTTTTCCGTTGACTCCAAAATCAGGGTCAACGTCGTAGATTTTTCTGTGTTACCTGAACCCTGCGGGATAATATCTTTATAGAGAAAAACGCATTCTTGATACTGGACGATTTTTATCCGTGTGACGATTTTCGCTTCGTTATCAGGGGTATTTTCGATACTGGACGCCCAAAATCAAGTCGTGGCTGGCGGAGCTTTCTCTAGCTGAAGCGGAGAAAGAGTCCACATTGAAGAGTATTCTACAAGTTCTCATCCAGCAGTTCAGCGAGCATCATCGCTTGTGGAGGCAACTGGTCGCCGCAACAGCAGGTAAAACGATGCGTTTCATCGTTCTATAAAATTTGAAGAATGTACGAAAAATGACCAGGAACATGGCCATCGTGGTCTTTTGCAGAGTTGGATGTGCTGATTTGTCTAGCGATCTCGAGCAATTATTACGGAGGTCATACATGTTCGCCGAGAATTAAACGAGTGTCCTCATCTGGTACATCTGTTCCTCCTCTGGTGGCGGAAAAATTAGGGCATCCCATTCTGCGGAGCGAGGACTTCGTCCCCAACGATGTTCTCATCGGTGGAAGCGGAAACCCTACCTTTATCCTTCTCACCGGACCCAACATGGGCGGCAAGTCGACTCTTCTACGGCAGATCTGCCTGGCCGTAATCCTCGCTCAGATCGGAGCCGATGTTCCGGCGGAAAGCTTCGAACTTGCTCCCGTGGACCGAATCTTTGTTCGAATGGGCGCTAGGGATCAGATCTTCGCCGGGAGGAGCACATTCCTCACGGAACTCACGGAGACGGCGTCCATGCTGGTACAAACCCTTGATTATCTCCATACATTTTTCTCTCGTTTGAACTTCTCTTCCGCAGTCGTCTGCTACCGGTAACTCTCTCGTGGTGCTGGACGAACTCGGCCGAGGAACTTCCACCTCAGACGGCCAGGCCATTGCGTAAGAAACAGCGATTCTAGACCGATTCTAGAGTGATAAGATTCATGATATCTTCTCGGCTTTGCCAGGGACTCTGTACTGGAGTACTTCGTGAGTGGAGTGCGATGTCGCGGTTTGTTCTCCACGCACTATCACGGACTGGCGATAGCTTACAAGAAGAATCCCGAGGTGGGTCTCTGCCACATGTCCTGCCACGTCGGACAAGGGGCCGCCGGCGTGCAGGAAGTCACCTTCCTTTACAAGCTGCGGCCTGGTCTCTGTCCCAAGAGCTATGGCGTTAACGTTGCCCGCCTAGCAGGTGCGTTCTCTCTCTCTCTCTCTCCGTGTATCCGTGTCTGATGCGTGACCTCTAAACAGGTATTCCGGAATCGGTGCTTGAGAAGGCGACGGAGAAGTCACAGGAATTCGAAGCGACGTACGGTAAAAGTAAACGCGGCAGAAAAGCTCTTCTCCGGGACTTCCTTCTCTTGACGGCAGGATATTCCGTGAGCTCCGATATGAGGCCTGTAACGGAGCTCCAGAGGAGAGCTCGGCTGCTCGTGGAAGAAAACTGACCGAACCTAGTGAGATGTAATATCTCGATTTTGATTTTTTTATAAAAATACGTCTACTCAAAGTATAATCAATCAATCATGATATGTCTTGGGCCTCCATGATTCTCTTTGTACGCCATAGATGCTCAAGAATGAATCTGTATCACGTGGTGCTGTAGAATCTCGTCCTCTCCTGTTCCCCCCAGACTCTGACTCCCGTTCCTCTCCTGCAAGATTCAGAAGTTGACGACCATGATTGAGAAACCTATGATTCCCAGACAGACGGAGAGGGAGAGAGTTAGCTGCTGACATGGAGGCTGTCCATGAGCAGCTGTTGCCGCTGCGAGTACTGAATGCTCTTGATGGCGCTCATTAAGACGTAAACCGGCAGGAGAATCCCGCAAGCTCTCAGGGCGAAAACCTGCCGTGAAATTAAAGGAAAAGGCCCCGGACAAGGAGCATTAGAGAGAGAACCCGTCGCTCGCCGTCTTCTCCGAGGAACCCGGAGAACTCACCGCGAACAAGCCGAAGATGCATTCTTCCGCTTCGCCATTGTTCAAGGAGACAAGTTGTCCGGTCAGCAGGATCACCGTGAGCTGCAGAACACAGAAGAGAGGAAGCCCGCTTCAATGAACGGGGAGATCGCCGGAGAGGTGAAGAGAGAGGAGAAAGAAAGCAACGGAGGAGAGTATGAACCGTTCTGATGATGTACCGGCAGGCCGTGGCGGCCCTCTCCGACGCCAGCGAGCATGCGGCGGCGTGCTCCGCGTATGCCGCGTTCGTCGCCCCATAGTTCCATCTTGGCACCTCCGAACTTTCTCTGTTCAATCACGTCAGAATCCAATAAGAAGCCGATAAATAAAGTCTAGAATAAGAACCTTATCGTGACGCCGACCTCGATTAGCGCCTTCTTCACGGGCACAGAGTAGCCGGGCTCGAACTTCTGCGGAAGGAGGAGAAAACGACGAAGATTAAGACGGTGGACCCGAGCCATATACGTCGCTCGTCGGAAACGTAACGCGCCAAGGATTCTATTGATTAGAGATTTGTCGCCGGTGGTTGACCGGTCGTTTCAGAAGAGCTGGCAAAATCAGACGAGGAAACAACCGCAGAGAAACCGGAAGAACGACTCCCGCAAAACCGGAAACGAAATTTTCGCGACCAATTCAAAACTATAGAGCGGCGAACCTGGAGGCATATCTCGCACACTGTGTTTCCCTTCTCGTCGCACCATCTTTGTATGCAATCCCTGTGAGCAAACTGGAAGAAAAATTCGAAAATCCCTCAACGCCGGGGGAGAAAAAATTTAGAAGAACAAGGCGAGAGGAGGGAGCAGCGCGCCCACCTTTAGGGTTCCGGAGCAGGCGCAGGGAGCTTCCATGGCTGTTTCTCTGTCCTCGTCTCCTTCTCGTTCTTCTTCTTCATGGCATATTCTGCATAATCGAAGGGTCGAAGAAGAAGAAGAAGACGACATGTTTTCCTTCGATGGGAATTTCCTCGGTTTCTTTCCTGCAACTTCTGCAAGTTTATCCGTCGTCCTGCATCCCGGTCCCCGCCTTAAAAAGGATGCCACAGGAAACTGATGTCTGGGTTAATCACAGATCCTTTTGATCGAGACGTTGACCTTTCACATACGGTCCACTTCGGTAAATGATGATACCCAGCTGAATCTGTGACTGAAAAAGTTGACTCTCGGGTCACCTCACGGCGGTCAGCGTCTGCCGCGGCTCGCCGCTCGTTCTTATCCGCTTAGGCTGGCTTATCTCTCCCTGAAGTAGAGGAAAGAGACCGTGGACGACATGATTATAAAGTAAAACTTCCGCCGCCAAACAATTATTCCATATTTTGGATTCCTTCATGACCTGCGTAGACCTTCCACGATAGCAAATCGTGATGACTTGGCAAAGCGACGAGATCTCCTTCAAGGGGACACTTGTCGTCTTAGTCTAGTCTCTGGCAGTCAACGTCCAGTATATTTTATCTGAGTTTCTCCATCCTCTTTTTTCTGCGTTAAATTCTCAGCTCTTATCCAGAATGAAAAATATCTGAACGACGTCGTTGTTATCCAGCGAGCCCATCAATCAATCATCCCGAAGATTTGAAGCCCAATAACACGGCCCAAGCATGCTACGGCAGGAGAAGAACGTTGCCTGCCGCAGTTTCCTGTCTAGGACAAGTCGTGTCACTGCATCACCTTATCCATTCCCAAAACCGCTCAAAGGTTCACCTACGGGCGCCGAAAACCGCTCTTCTTCAAATCTTCTTCCCCTGCTATAAAACCCTCTTCTCTGCACAGATGTTGTCATCCCATTCTATTTCTAAGGCTACAATTCTTGTCTCAGATCCGATTATGGCTAGTGAGAAGCAGGGCAGGAAGATCGTTGTTGCGGTCGATGAAGGCGAAGAGAGCAACCACGCTCTCTCATGGTGCCTGAAGAACGTGGCGGCCGCCGGGGACACCTTGATTCTCCTCTACGTGCAGCCGCCTCGCATTGTGTACTCCGCCATGGACGGCAGTGGTAGCCTCTCGCGATTTTCCCATCTCATTTCAGCGGTCGGTTATTTCTGTTATTCTGCCCTAAAGTCTCTCATTTTAAGGTTATCTCTTCTCCCCGGACGTCGTCGCGACCATGGAGAAGTACAGCGCGGAGGTGGCGGAGGCGGTGGTACTGAGAGCAGAGCGAACTTGCGCTGAATTCGACAATGTGCGCTTAGTTCTTGCTATAATTCGTCTATCTACGCGTTCAGAGAGTGTTTCTGATCGCGACACTGTTCTTCTACAGGTGAAGGTGGAGACGAAGGTGGAGAAAGGCGATCCACGTGATGTGATATGCGAAACGGTGGGAAAAATTGGAGCGGACGTACTTGTTCTTGGCAGTCATGGCTATGGCCTGATCAAGAGGCGAGCATTAGTAACGACACTAAGAACAACAATATATGGGAAATGATTAATTCGTTCATTATTTATCGCAGGACATTTCTGGGGAGCGTGAGCAATCACTGCGCGCAGAACGTCAAGTGCCCTGTCTTGATCGTGAAAAGCCCCAAATCCCTGCAGCAGTGATGGACGAAGCTTTGAAGAGATTTAACCTGTAATAAAGTCGCCATTTTCGGCGCTTTCCTCATGTAAAAATTTCCGAAACTAAGAAAGCAAGGGCCTGACTGGCGCCATTTTCCTCCCTCTTTTTGTTACAGAGGAGAAAACTAATTCGTTTGGGGGGTTTCATTCTCCGCCATTGGTTCTAGAGGGTTCTTGTAGCAAGAGCTATCTAGGACCCTATAGAACCAATGGGGGAGAATGAAACCTCGAAATGAATCAATGGGGGAGAATGAAACCCCGAAACGAATGATAGAAATTGGGTAGAATCAATTTCTATCATTCTCTGAAATTTTTATTTTTCTTCTCTCCCCTCTCGATATTTGTAATTCTCACCTTTCATTCTCTTAAATTAGCAATAATCACTAAAAGGTGGTGGCGCCGGGTTACGCGGCGGGGCGCAAAGTCCCACAGCTGGTATTACAGAATCTAATGTCCCTGAAAAACCAGCAGCGGGAGATCGAAAACCCGTGGGCTGCCAAAAGCCTTTATTTCTCCCTCCCTCCACTTTAAATGAGATCTAGGCCCCTTCCACAGTCCAAAGAGAAAGCAAGAAAGAAGAATGGAGGAGAGCGCCGGAGAAAAAGAATGGAAGGTGGCCGTGGCGGTTGACGGGAGTGAGGAGAGTTTGCATGCGCTCAATTGGAGCATCAACAATGTCCTCTCGGGGAGTTCCCCCAATAAACTCGTCCTCGTGTACGCCCGTCCTCCTCCCCCCTTCTTACCGACCACTGATACCAGCGGTAAGCTCTCCTTTTTCTGATCCATCCCTTCCCGCCGTTGTCCCTGTTTTTCCTTCGATCGCGGTTTTAATCTGGTAGTCCGAGACACGTTTTTGCCGTGGATATCAGATTTCGGTAGAGATCGGCACCACTTTTTCGAGGTCGAAACAGATTTCGTACCGAACCTGTCGTTGCCTGATTCAGGTAACCAGAAAATCAGGGGAAAAAAGAATGCGCTTTATGTTTCCTCATTCTGCGCTTCATTTTCGCGTTAAAACAGGTTACTTGTTCTCCGAAGAGGATATGAATTCGATGGATCAGTACAGCAAGGATCTGGAGAACTCGGTGATCGAGAAGACGCAAGCGATCTTGAAACCTCATACCCACGTTAGATCCGCTGTCCATCCCGCGTTGGTTTTTCTTTCTAATGGGTCTCCTTCTAGCTGACGAATTTAATTCTTTTTTGCGGGGGATTCGACTAGATCAAAGTTGACAGGAAAAAATCGCTACGGGTGACGCCAGAGACGTGATCTGCGACACTGTCGAGAGGGTGGGAGCCGATGTTCTCGTCATGGGAAGCCATGGTTACGGCTTCGTCAAGAGGTACTGTACAAATTAGATTCCTTAAAAAAATTTCACTCTATGGATCAAGAAAAACTTTGACCCGACTTTCGCACTGTTCATGATAGAGCTCTGCTGGGGAGCGTCAGCGACTACTGTGTCCACCACGCAAAGTGCCCGGTGCTGATCGTGAAGGGGCCATGAATCTGGGAGAGAAGAAGACGTTAGATGTTCAGGCTTTTGTGTTTAATAAATGTAAAGCGCGGGCGGATCGTATGCTGTTCGTCGAGATCCGGTTTCATCTTGCGCAAGCTCTGTGAACCTGTGGTCCAGGAAATAACTCTCGTCAGATCTTGTTCTTCGGGAAAATTTAGCGTTCGTCTAACGCGTGATCCCACAAATTGGCCTCGCATAGCGACTACTCCCTGCGCGCATTTTGTGCGCAACTGCAGCGATGCGCGAGGCTTTTCATTATGACTCATTTCCGTCGGACACGCGATGAAAGAATTCCCAGTGGAGGAAATATTTTTTATTTTGAAAAACCTTCCATCCGCGGATCCATTTTGCTAGCACGTTGACAAGAGATTCATCCATCCATGGACCCATTTTTGAAATCCCAGCGCCTGGAAATCGGTCATCTCTACGGAGCAGTGGGAGGGACATGCTTCATGAAAATTTTCGCATCACCGTTGGCGAGAGGAATCTACGACCCCCAGAACTATTATAAAGTTGAACTGCTGAAAATCGACATCGCTCGGAGACAAGGCTTATTTCCAGCACGACCCCAAAACTGCTGTCGATTACGGGAAGGCGGGTGAGTGAGAGTCGAGAGCTTGAAGGGGGAAATTGCGAGCAGAGCTTGAAGTCGAGTTCATAGGGAACAGGGGAAGTTGCGAGCAGAGGAAGGGGAGAGAATAGCCTCTGTCTTAGCGATCAGGTGCCATTTTCGGGGTCAATATCAGTACCCCGATACTATCATCTAGAGAGTGGATATTAGAACCTATCCAATATCCGATATCCACTCGGATGCCCATGGCATTTCGATGGTGAAATCAGATATTGTAGGCATGGAGAATATGCTAGAGCATGTAATGATATCTGTCAACGTCCCACTTGATCCGTCATCCTCATCCTACTGAGGTCCGTCTGGTATCTGATACCAAGTACTGTCCTCTATAAATCTCGATATCAGATATCAGAAGGATATCGGACGGGCAATTACTAGCAGGTAATTATTTTCCTTCAAAGAGGTAAAGAAGCGTCCCTCCATGGTTGGATTTTCTTACTCCCTCGGAGTTAGATTCAACTTCCCTGTCACACATTCAACAATTTTTAATGTCATGAGCATTTTGATGCTTGAACCATTAAGCCTTGCCCTTTTATAATTGACAATATATGGAATAAAAACTTCCTATAATGTACCTTTAGTAATGTAGGATGCCGTGGGAAAGAAGGTGGGATCTGACATAGTGTTGGCGGCTATGGGCTGCAACAATGGCAGTGGATCTTGAGGACACTCTTTTGAGAAGAAGAAAGTAATTCTTAACTCAAAATATGCATAGTGATTCTATCTATGGATGGCTGATAATATGTAATTATACATTAAACTATATGATTATTAATATAAATTAAGACATAAAATATTATATTCTTATGTATATTATCATACTTTTAGTGCATATCTATCATTTCATGTAATTTTAAGTTATAATCTCAAAATATATTATTTTAGGGATAATTAAACATAATTCAAGAATATATTTTAGAATAGATTATTCTTATCTTTATTTGAAAATTATAATTAAGTTTTAATGTTAAATAATAAGAAATTTTTATATACTCTTTTATTTTTTTCTAGTTTTATTTTCTAAAGGAAATGAGTGTATATTTGAAATAAACATTTATTCTCTTGTTATTTATTAAATTTGACTGTTTAGAATGATATATTATTTAATTTCTGATCTTAAAAAAAATTTAGATTAACTTAGAGTTTCATTTTTAAAGCTATAAAATTTCTAATTTTTAGGGACATTTTTAGAATTTTTTTGATTTTTTGTGAAATTTTATAGATTTATTTAGATTTATTTTTTTTTTTTATAATTAAAAATTGCGTTTTACATTGCACACTGACATGGCAGCTGATGTGGTAGGGTGAATGACATGTCACCACTTGACGACGTGTGCATGCGTCACATGGCTACTTCATATCTCCGCGAATATTGGTCTAAATTAACTAAGTACGCCCTATATTTATATATGATTTGCGTTGTTATTTTTGCCATGTGAAACTAGATTTTTGTTTATTTTATCACAAGTGCCTTAGAAAAATGAAGAGCATATGATTTTCAAGTTTAATCTTAGCCCTTGATTTTTACTTACTCAAAGGGGTATGCAACACACTTTGATTGGACAACGATTCATGTTTTTAAAATATTTTAATCTCAGCCGTTCATTTGAGGAGTTATAATGGTTGAGATTAAATGTGCTTGCTGGACTTCCGTGGACGCGTGACATCACTTCACATGTTCGATGAAGATCGAACGGTTAATCTTTTAATCTTAGCCCTCGATTTTTACTTACTGAAAGGGGTATGAAATACACTTTGATTGGACAACGATTCATGTTTTCAAAATATTTTAATCTTAGCTGTTCATTTGGGGAGTTATAACGGTTGAGATTAAATGCTCTTGCTGGACTTCTGCGGACGCGTGACATCACTTCACACGTTCGATGAAGATCGAATAGTTACTGTTATGTAGCGATTGATCTTCACGTGATGACACAGCTTATTTCAGACGCTCCATCGAGGATTTAACGACCAGGACTTAATAATGACGATTCGTCTCTTAAGGATTAATCACGACAGTTGATCGAAGATGAAGAGACGATCCAACGGCCAAGCCCAAATATTTACCTATCTATACTCTCTCTGTTCGACGAAAAATGTATTCTTGGATGTTTTGAGTAATCGAATTGTTTAAACATCTCAATCCTTGAATCTCTGGCTTTCTTCCTCTTCTAGGCTCATTTTCGCATCCAAGGAGTGGTTGAAAGTGATATTTTGTCAAAAGAATAAGGAGATTTCACCTCTTGACTGGCCAAATATTATTTTTGAAAATGCGGAATGAAAAGCCTTTGATTTGGTGATCAATTGGATCATTTCGAACATTATTTTAGGTTAGATTATTTGTTTTCTTCCTAATCTTTTGTCATGTATTATTAAATTTTAATTTAAAATCTTAGGTTAGATTAATTTTTTTTGAATTCTCTCTCTTGGCGATCAAATTTTCTACCTAGATTTTGCTCCTTCATGTCTCCGCGAATATTGGTCTAAATTAAGTGATTTTTGATTCCGTAGCTTCGTTTGAGTTTTCTTTCCTAATTTTCTAAAACCCCCAAATTTTTACCTCATTTCCTCATCTGATTTGATTGAATTAGAAGATTACCTAAAAATTTCCTATTTCTTCGTAGATTCGACCCTTATTCACCATTATACTAATTGATTCTTGATTAAATATTTAAATTGGTGAGTTTGGTCATTATTTTGATATGTATTTGTGTGTTTTTAATGACCTCACAAAATTCGTCTCGTCAAATGCCTACTTATAGGCCTCCGAGGAAAGAAATAGTATAAATTAAAATTTAAAATAAAATGAAATATTACTAGAAAACAAACTAGAAAAATTAAATCCTAATATTAGACGAAAATCGACTTGTGATGATGGGTCTAGGGAGTTTGCCCCAATCAATCCTCCTCACTTGCATAACTTAACTCTAGCAAGTTAGGGAGAGAACACGAGGGTGATGATGGTGGCGATGATTTGCGTGGTCATTCCCCTTCAATCCTCCCCATTTAGAGAACTTGATTCTAGAGAGTAAGAGAGGGAACACAAGAAAGGTGATAGTGGAGATGATTCCCATGGAAATTCCACATTAATCATCCCCAGTTGGAGTATGCAACTCCAGTGGGTAAATGAGAGAACACAAGGCCACATGTGGGTGAGAACAAATGACTGAGCTCTAGTCACATCAAAATGGATGAATGGGCGTGTGCATGTTGACTTGTATTCATGTAGAAAATCATTGGGAACTCTTTATCTAATATTTCTACTACCTTGGCCAAGGATCTCATTCCTTGAGTCAATCTCCTCAAATATCGAGGACAGATGATTCCATCTTGATCACATAATATCGTGGGCTTCATGTCGTATCCAACATATAACGTTTTAGATATCCTGTAGTTAGGGATTTGTAAGTCATAATCAAAACATGATCATCCATGCACAAGGTGTCTTTGGTGTCTCAAGTAAAAGGACCACATACACAACCATAACATGAATCAACTTGATTGACAGTTAGGTATAATCATCGTTCATGTATTTATACGGATCAATTCAGTGAACTCTTTCTCCAAAGAGTACCCACTATCTATACTTAGTGTCTCTACGCCGATGGCTACAAGATCAGCCATACTCATCATATGAGTTGGATATAATAGTGTTATTTTTTCTGGATAATTTGATGTCCCTCTCAAATATCCCACGAATAGGAATGTTTAGAACGTATGTTTAAAGACTAGTGATCCCTATATTATAATCTCATCATAATTCACATAGTCATTGCATATGCTCATGGACTTCATTGCAAACATCATACAAGAATGAAAATAAATAATTTTCATTTCAATGAACATAAACGAGATATATGAAAGTGTGATTGGCTTATAAGCCACATAATATACATCATAAAGAATAAGAGAGAGAGGTAGTGAAGAAGGAAGAGAAAGGTTTTCTTCTCTCTCTCTCATGATGAAACCGACGCGATAGAGGGAGATGAAGATGTGACGACATGCTTGTGACGGAGAGGAATAGGATGAAAGAAAGAGAGAGAAATTTCAGCAAGAGAATGAGGGGGGGGCCTGCGATGCAAAGATGAATGAAGAAGTGAGAAGATTATGCAATGAATGTGTTACAGAAATTTTCATTGTGCAAGAGAAAAGAAGAGGACGAGATGGGAAGAGAGGGGAAGAGAGGGAGATGCGACGTCTCCATTGTGGAAGATAGATGGAATAAGGAAAGAGTCTCCTCCTCCCCCTTACGTGTGCACACGGGAGAGCGAAGGGGAGAGAAGGAACAAGTAAAGATGAAGAAAGAAAAGAGAACAGGAGGTAGGCTAAAAAAATCTCTTCTCCCCCTTATGTGCACGCGCATGCGCATGAGAGTGGGGGAGAGAGTGATGAAGTTCATGTGAGATGGAAGAGAATTTTTTTGCACATGTGTGATAGAGAGAAAGCCATAGAGAGAATGCCTCTCTCTCTCTCTCTTCTCTTTTTTTTTTTATTTTTTTTTAATTTTATTTTCTTTATATAAAAAATCATTCTTAATGATTTTAATTTCTAAAAATTCCCAAAAATTCTAAAAATATCAATAAAAATGTCAACTACCTCATAAAAATAAATTTAATCAATAAAATTCATGATAAAATGTATTCATAAATATTTTCATGTCAATAAAGGCATTTTAAATGGGAAATAAATGTAAATATCATTTTATAATAAAAAAAGATTATATTTTTGATGAATCAATGTCATTAAATGCTCATAAAATGTTATTACTTTATGAAAAAAATAAGAATATCCTTTTAAATATAAAGTTTATCAATTTAATTATTTTAAATTATGATAACATTAATTTATGAGTATAATTTAAAGAAAAAAGTGCATAAAATGTATGATATTAATATAGACATAGTTATTAGGGTTTTTAATAAAAAATTTACATACCAAATGCATATAAATAAGGAGAGAACAACTATAACTCAAGGAGCCCATGTAAGCCTTGTGAGAAATTCTCTCCATTCTTCTCTTTCTCTCTTGGTGAAGAGCTTTGAAGAAGAAATCTAACCATTTAGAAATTGCATGGATACTGTTAGAATCTATGAATAGCTTCAAGAACTCCTTCAAAAGAACCTTGTAAGTATGTTTTCTCATACATACTAGATGATAGGATCATTTTTTCTTGGTGATGGATATTATGTAGCCTATAAACCAGTCACACTTCTATATATCTTGTTTATGTTCATTAAAATGAAAATTATTCATTGTCATTCTTGTGTATTGTTTGAAATGAAGTTCATGAACATATGCAATGACTAAGTGAATTATGATGAGATCATAATATAGTGATCACAAGTCTTTAAACATATGTTCTAAGCATTCCTATTCGTGGGATATTGATAACATGAAATTTCATGCATTAGCCTCATGTATTTTATGCACTTTTATGAAGAATATAATCATAAATGCATGTTGTTATGATTTAAAATAATTAAAATGATAATTTTTATATATTTTTAGAGTATGTTCTTGATTTTTTTCATAAATTATAGCATTTTATGAGCATTTAATGATATTTATTTATCAAGAATATCGATTTAATGATATTGATTTTTAGCATTTTATTTTCTGGATTTTCTAGAACTTTTTAAAGGATTTTTTTAGAAATTAAAGTTATGAAAAATCTCTCTCTCTCCCTAAAAAAATTAAAGTATATTTTTTTGAGAAATTAAAGTTATCAAGAAATTTAGAAATTAAGGTCTATGAACTTTTTTGGATATAAACATAATTTTGAGAATTTTTTTGAAAAATTTCATATACCAAATATCTATAAAAATAGGATGACAACACAATATAAGAGTGCACATGTGAACTTTGTTAGAACTTCTCCCCTTTCTTTTCTTTCTCTCTTGGTGAAGAACATTGAAATGGAGATCCAATCCTCAAGCAATCATGTAGATATCGATAGAGGTTGGATACTTGAACAAATTTGATAACGCCTTCAGTAAGTCGTATGATCCAGCTTGTAAATATTCTCTCTCTCCCCCTCATATATATTGTGTAAGGTCTCTAATCACTATATAAGGTGTAGATTTTGCCCTTTATTTCCTTGAACTCCATTCTTCTTTTGAGGTTTCACATTTCCTTTTGGCCTTATGATCACACATATCCATTTGATACAATTAGATGGTCCTTGTTTTCTCCAAAAAGTTTTCTTAGTCCACAGTGGATGTTATGAAATGAGATTAAATGATATCAATGTTGGGAGCTCATAGCAGGTCTATAACTGTTCTTTTGCTAGATACAAATATTGTGTCCTTTGATGAAACTAATTCGTATCGTTGTTGAATACACACGACTTAGTGTCATTTCCTAAACTTACCAATTTATGATTAATCAATTTAATTAAATATTATAATAGTAATTAAGGGTTGAATCCACGGAGAATTAGGGAAATTTGAGATATATCTTTGAAATTCGGTCAAATCGGACGACGAATTGAGATTGTAAATTGGGCGATTTATGATATTAAGAAATATAACTCAATTGCGAATCCACAGAATAAAAAATCAGGCGATTTGGATAAGAATTCGCAGAGTAATCGAAGTTTGAAGTTAGGAGAAAATTTGTATCGCGAAATTGATTTAAAACAGAAATTAAAATGAAATTAAACTTAATCTACTATTCAAAATGTAAAACTAACACTAACTGATGAAAGATTAAGATGAAAACACTCAATCTAACCCAAATTAGCCTTCGAAATGATCCAATTAATCGCCGGATGCATGGCTTTTCATTCAGAGTTTTTGAAGATGAATTTTGAAGTTCAAGATGTGATTTCTTCATTCTCTCTCGATCAAACTTTGATTTCAAGTAGTCTTTGGATGCGGAAATGTATTCAGAACACAAGGAATCAAGTGGCACATGAAATGGGTGTCTAGACAGTTCAAATTTCTTGAAATTTCACGGGCGAGTTCTTCCGTCGCGAAGAATTGTGTATTTAAAGACGGATTAGAGGCGTACCGTCTGATGAAGAGACGCCTCGCGATCAACGGTCACGATCACACGTCCATTGATCGAATCGTCGCTTCTAATCGATGATCGTCCGATCGCAAGTGAAGGGTTGAGATGCATCCTCATCTCGTGAAGAAGGAAACACTTAGATTCGATCATTTGTTGGATTTTGATCCAATGATCGCGATGTGTCGAAGAGTCCACCGATTGCGCGCGATCTCAACTGTTATAACTCGCGCGATCAATGGCTCAGATTAACTCACTTAAGTGAGTTTTTAATCACGTGCGTCGATTAGTGATCGGTGGACCTCGCGTCCACTGCATCGACGCGCGCTTTTCGTCACGATATTGATCCAACGCTTCTCATTATGCCACGCGTCCTGTAATCAAAATAAAAGAGGAGTAATAGTCCCACACGGAGGAAATTAAAGGGATTCATCGCGTTTATAAGGTGAGTCGGTTATATGAGTTAGCTTAAATCCAAAATATCGGATGCTTATATGTACTATTACCATACTATTACGAATAAATATAAATAAATGACACGTCACCTTCCTGCCACGCAAGCACTCGCGCTGGTCCGTGTGGCGCTGACACGTGGCCTTGAGTGCCACGTCGCATCCACGTGGGCTCGCACGGAAAATGCCCCCTTTTTGCATTTATTTTAATTAATTTAAACCTTTAAAAATCGAAATAAATTCAGGAAAAATTCCATAAAATTCCTTAAAATTGTAAAAATCATAACTTTCAAAATACAACTCCAAATTAGTTCAAATTTGTTTTGTTTGATCAGAAATTGAATAATCTATCATTATAAAAATTCAAATTATTAAAATAATAAGAGAATGAATTTTAATTAATTTAATACATTTATGTATCTTATAAAATAACTTTATAAAAATACATAAATGTTAATAAAGATCTTTTCTCTCATATTTTCATCCTCAAAACATGATTATGATCTTAATTATAATTAGGATTAAAAATTATAATGTTTAATTATGTATAATAATCCATAAATTGGTATATTTTTAGATCATAACATAAAGTAATACAAAATGATAGAAATATACTTGGAATATGATAACATGCATATATTTGGAATGATTAATGCCTTTAATTGCATTAATAGTCATGCAATTTCATGCATAAATAGCATGTTATCATCCTTTATACTTTCAATTACATGTTCTTAACTATCTTTAACATAAAGTGTCTAATAATGTTATGCATGTTATGATATTTATACAACTTTTTGTACTCATCTTAATATTTTACTAAAAAAGCTTATTTTCATGAATTTAGGGTTTATTTGGTGCATCAACTGTGTCTGACGTTTTTTGAGACCTAATCAATTGTCCAATTAGGTTTTATTGAATTTTCATGGCATCATGGCTTGAGTGAGGAGAATCACGAAAGGAAACTAAAAAGATGGGATATTTGGTCTGAATTTCTAAGTCAAAGAAACCACTTTGCAATGTTGGATATCTTTATTTCTTATTTTTGGTTCATAGGTGGCATAAAAGGGAATTTTTTTAATCTTATACACCTATTTCTCATGAAATCCTATTTTTGATACTTTTGGGAAATGTTGCATTATGTATTAACTTTATGGATATTTCTTGTCTTATTCAGAAATTAACAAGGTTATCTCAAGATTTAAATTTAATAATAGTTTAATTAATGGACTTGCACTAAAATTTGAGAATTTCTTTGAGTTTTGAAGATTAATGGAATTAATGTACCACTAGAAGACTACTAATTATAATTTTCTTTTTTAGAGTTTTCTCCTTTATTAATAAAATTTTATTGTGATTGACTTTCAATTTTTACATAGAAAGCAACTTCCTCTCCCTTTTTTGGTAAATTTTCAATTTTATTTTTATACCTTGAGATTTTATTTATATAGAAGTGAAACCATTCTAATAGCAGGTAGGTTCACATATCTTTTTAATACTTAATTTTTTTTTAAATTTTGAGATTTTTTTTAAATTTAAATGATTTCAAAAGCTTTCAAGAATTTGAGGAATTCTTTTGCTATTTCACAAACTATAACTGATTTTTTATGTTGATCAATAACTTTGAGACTTCCTTTTTACCATCCTCTTAAATTTGGATATGAACAAGATAATATATTAGTGTTTATGAGAATTTTTGGGGTATTTCAGATATTTTCAGGGGTGAATGAAACTTTTGAATAATGTCTTTTGATTTTTCTTGAAAATTGTTTGTCACTTACTCCATAACTGATTACCTAACTTACGAGCATTTTTGAGGTCAATTGAAATTCTTTTGAAAACCAGTCATCTGTTTAAATTTTTTTATCTTTATGATATTGAAAGGAACTTTGTGGATGACTTATTACTTATTTGGAGTTTTCTGACGCTCAATGAATTTTGTAGAAATTTTGGATCCCTTTACTTTTTTTACCAGGCAAATAAACTTTTTTTCATTATTTTAATTTGTCTATGAAGTGCATGAATATTTCAAGTAGCTTTTCGGAGTAATCAGAAATTTTACTTATAACTCAATGCTGTCTTTTATCCTTTGATATTACTGCCAAGTTTTTCAGGAAATTTCAGACTCTCAAATGACGTTTGGGGAATTTGTGATTTTTGGGAACTTTTTGGAGATTTGTTGCTTGGACAGTTTCTTTTGAGATTTTATGAAATGTTTAAGAGTTTATATGATTTTTGATGACATTTATGGATCTCGGAATGTCATAAAAATGTCGTAAAAAATAATGAATGAGAAATAAATATTGTCATATTTTACAACCGATCTCGTCTATATAGGATTCATCAGTTTCCAAGAATTTAAGGATTAAATAAAATTCTGGGAATTTTTCACCGATTTCATGTTTTTTGAGACTTATTAAATTTTCTACAAAAATTTACTGTAATTTTGTTGAATACTTTGGATCTCGTCCAAAATTTTTCTTGGAACAAACGATTTATTATATTATTGGAATTATCTCATTCTCATTTTATGCGTACTTTCTAACTTTTGTCCTCTAAACCCTTCAATTTGAGCAAATTCATGAAACTTCTGGGGAATTTTTAGAATTCTGAAAACTTACGGATATTATTGGGTATTTTCACGGACTTCTGTTTGTTGTTCATTATTTCACCAGTTTTACGTTATGGCTGGTAAAGCGGCGTCGAAACTCACCTATTTGGGAAACCCTGATCCTGCAGTGCTACGAATGAAAATGGAAAAATGGAAATCGGATGATCAGAACGTGCTCGCGGACGATTTTGAATATTTCCTTTGAATTCTACACCGGCCTCGTGAACTAGCCGTTGTGAAAAAAAAATGTTGCCGTTGTGATTTACTTCTATATCAGAGAAACTTTTATTCATTTCTTTGGCGGAGTCGGAGGTGATCATACGGGAGCGCTCGCTCAACCATTCTTCAACGTCGGACTTCCCAGGTACCAAACAGTCTTTCCCCGCTTTCGCTTCTCCTCCAAATCCATGGTTCCTCGTGTTCATGCTGAAATCGGTAAACATCGATGAAGAAACGTTTCCCCCTTCTTCATTTGCCGAATGATTTCTTCCTATCCAGTCATCGAATCCGTCTCACTCCACCTAGAGCAGTGACGGTCATATGAATTGCTAAAGACGAGAACCCATCGTAGAAAATGTTCTTTTGGTCTTCAACGTATGATATTTCCCTCACATCTGGACGGTTTCCTCTCCTCAACAGGTGAGAATCTTCCGCGTCTGATCCAACGTTTCAGGCTTTTGCTATTCAGCGTTTTCCACTTGGAATAGTATTCGTCGAGGTTCCAATTCCAGCTAAAAAGGCATCTGTTCGGTTTCCTTTTTTTTCTAGGTAAGTACAAAATCTTCGCCAAAGAACTCGACGGCGTAATTTGACGAGTCACTAAGCCCTGCCAGGTTTCCACCAACCTGGGCGTTGCTAGGTTTCCCCCATGGTACAGGTAGAGCATTGCTGCTCAGCGAATGAGGCGTCTTTTACCCAAGTGCGATTCTTGGCAAGGAGGGCCACTGAAAATGATAAGGTATGCACCACTCAACCTTTCATTTCATGGCATGGGTCGACACTTTAGGCTCGCGTGTGTTTGGAGCAGTCCCCAGCCATGCTCAAAACTTTTAATACACATGCATCTCATATATTCTGTTCCCTTGGGCGGGCGACCAAGGGCAGGGATGCATCCCTCGCTTAAATCGCCCAAAAAGAAAAAAAAAACTAAAATAGTAAAATAATAGTAATATAATTAAAAAAAACCACAACACTACAAGATAGATTAATGAATAAGTTCATGCACCAAAAAATAATGTTCATATCAATCTAAGCGTCACAACACCCATTTTTATGTATGTATGTTGATATGAATGAATGTATGTATATATATAGAGATATGTAAGTACATATGTATGTTTGTATGTATGGATGCATGTATGTACTTATATATGTATGCATGTAAGTATGTATGTATCTGTATATGTTCATACATACATTCATATGAATGCTTGTATGGATATATTTACTATCTATTATGTGTATTTGTATATATGTATGTATATGCTCATGTATGTATGCATGTATGTAGGTTGGTATCTATGTCTTTAATGTATGTATGCACAACATACCTATGTATGTAGGTATGTATGTAGGTATGTATGTATTTATTTATGAAGACATGTATGACTGTATTTATGTATGTATATTTGTATGTACTTGTGTATATATGTATGTACTATATGTATGCATCCATGCATGGATGCATCTATGTATGTACGAATGTATTTCTGTATGTACATGTATATATGTATGTATATAAGTATGTATGTAGGTATGTACGTATGTATGCATGTTTGTATGAATGTATGCATACATGCATGTATGTATATATATAAGTATATATGTATATATGTATGTATAAATGTACCTATGTATGCAGGTATGTTCATATGAATGTAGGCGTGTATGTATGTTTTTAAGTATGTACATATGTATGTATGTATGCATTTATATCTATATATGTAGGTATGTGTCTATGTAAAAATGTATGTATGTATGCATGTATGCATATATCTAGGCATTTGTGGATGTAGGTATCTGTCTATGTACAAATGCATGTAGGTAAGTATATGTATCTATGTATGTATGTATGTATGTCTATAAACATATATGCATCTCTATAAGTATAATAATGTATGTATGTATATATGTATGTGTGTATGTATGCATGCATGTATGTAGGTGTTTATGTAGGTATGTATATATGTATGTAAGTATGTAGGTATGCAAGTATGTTAGTACATATATATATATGTTTATATGTACGTATGTATGTATCTATGTATTATGTAGGTAAGTATGTATGTTTGTATGTATGTATGCATGCATGCATGTATGTATGTATGTAGGTATTCATATATGCACATGTGTGTGTGTGTGTGTGTGTTTGTATATATATATATATATATATATATATATGTTGGTATTTGAGCATGTGCTTATATACATATGTATGTATATATATATCTAGGTATTAATTAGGTATGTATGTATGTTTGCATGTATGATTGTATTTAGGTATGTATGGATAGATGTATGTATTTACATATGCAGGTATTTATATATGTATGTATGTATATATGTTTGTATGTTACTATGTAAGTGTGTACTTATATATGTATGTATGTACATTTTTTTTTTTGGTGTGTGTGCAAGTATATATGTATGTATGTACATAATTTTTTAGGTGTGTATGTAAGGTTATATGTATGTGTGTTTGTCTGTATGTATGTATATATGTATGACATATGTATGTATGTATGTACATATGGATGCATGTATGTATGGAAGGATGGATGGATGGATGAATGGATGGATGGGTAGATGGATGTATGGATGTATGTGTGTGTGTATGTATGGATGGAATGTGGATGGATGTATGGAAGTATGTATGTATGTATGTATGTATGTATGTATGTATGTATGTATGTATGTATGTATGGATGTATGTGTGTGTGTGTATGTATGGATGTATGTGTGTGTGTGTGTATGGATGGATGGAATGTGGATGGATGAATGGATGGAATGATGGATGTATGGAATGATGAATGGATGGATGTACAGGTAGATGGATCTATGGATGTATGTGTGTGTGTGTATATATGGATGGAATGTGGATGGATGTATGAAAGTATGTATGTATGTATGGATGTATGTGTGTATGAGTGTATGTATGGATGGAATGTGGATGTATGTATGTAAGTGTGTATGTATGTATGGATTTATGTGTGTGTGTGTATGTATGGATGGGATGTGGATGAATGTATGTATGTCTAGATGTAGGTGTGTGTATGTGCATGTATGGATGGAATATATACGTCTATATGTATATATGTATTGATGGATGAATGGATGTGTGGATGGACGAATGGATGTATGTATGTATGTATGTAGGGATGTATGGATGTATGGATGTATGTATGTATTTATGGATGTTTGGATGGATGGATGGATGTGTGGATGGACTGATGGATGTATGTATGGATGCATGTACATATATGCATATTTGTATACATTTACATATGTACATATTTGTATGTATGCATGTACATATATACATCTATATGTATGTATGTAGTGATGGATGAATGGATGTGTGGATGTGTGGATGGATGGATGTATGCATGTATGCATGTACATATGTACATTTGTAAGTATGCATGGATGGATGGATGTATGGATGTATGTATTTACATATGTGCATATGTAAGTATGCATGGATGGATGGATGTATGGATGTATATATGTACATATGTACACTTGTAAGTATGCATGGATGGATGGATGTATCTATGGATGGATGTAAGTACATATGAATGTAGATACGTATGTGTGTGTGTGTGTATATATATATATATATTTATATGTACAGAAATATCTATGTTTGTATGTATGCATGTATGTATGTGCATATTTATGTACATACGTATATAAGTATGTATGTATATGTATATGTTCATACATACATTCATATGAATGTATGTATGGATGTATGTACTATCTATTATGTATATATGTATGTATGTCTATATTCATGTATGTATGTATGTATGTTTGCATGTATACATGTATGTAGGTTGGCATCTATGTCTTTTATGTATGTATGCACAACATACCATATGTATGTAGGTATGTATCTATGTATTTTTGTAGGTATGTACGCTGGTATTTATGTAAGTATATAGGCATGTACTTGTGTATATATGTATGTATTATACGCATGCATGTATGTGTGTATGTATGTATTTCGGTATGTATGTATGAATGCATGCATGTATATATGTATGCATATAAGTATGTATGTAGGTATGTACGTATGAATGCATATATGTATGCATGTTTGAATATATGCATACATGCCTATGTATGTAGGTATGTATGATGGTATTTTTGTATGTATATAGGCATGTACTTGTGCATATATGTATGTATTATAAGCATGCATGTATGGATGTATGTATGTATGTATTTCAGTATGTTCGTATGAATGCATGCATGTATATATGTATGTATATAAGTATGTATGTAGGTATGTATGTATGAATGCATGTTTGTATGTATGAATGTCTGCATACATGCATGCATGTATATATATAAGTATATATGTACATATGTATGTATAAATGTACCTATGTATGGAGGTATGTTTGTATGAATGCAGGCATGTATGTATGTATGTTTGTATGTTCATAAGTATGTACATATGTATGTATACATGTATGTATGCATGTACGTATGCATGTGCATATGTAGGTATGTGTGGATGTAGGTATGTGTCTATGTACAAATGTATGTATGCATGTATGTATACCTGTAGGTATGTGTGAATATAGGTATTTATCAATGTACAAATGTATGTATGTATGTTTGGATGTATATATGTATGTATGTATGTATGTATGTATATATGTATGTATGTATGTATGTATGTATATATGTATGTAGGTATATGGATCTATCTATGTATGTCTATAAACATGTATGCATCTATTTATGTAAGTATCAATAATGTATGTATGCATATATGTATGTGTGTATGTATGCATGCATGTATGTAGGTATTTATCTCGGTATATAGGGATGCAAGTATGTAGGTATGCAAGTATGTTAGTACACGTGGCTCTATGGCCACGTGGCAGGGCCGCGTGGCCATAGAGCTATAGGGTGCGACGTGGCCATAGAGCCATAGGTATGTGCCACGTCCGCTCGCCATAGGTACCTGACGTGGCCATAGAGCTATAGGGTGCGACGTGGCTCTATGGCCACGTGGCAGGGCCGCCGATGGCCCACGCGTGGCTGACACGTGTGCGCGTGGCTGACGATTTTAATATAGGTTATAGATATAAGCCTATTCTTAGAACTGGCTAATTATAACCGCTCCACTATTTAAGCGTGTTTTCCCTCTCAATTTCTTCCGTGTGGGACTATGTTCCCACATGATTTTGTTTATTGCAGGTGACGTGGCGACACGACGAGCGTCGGATCGAGTTGGAAGCCCTCGATCGCGTGGACCGGAGTCCACGCGATCACTGATTACAACACGTGTTAAAAAAAAGAGAGTAAGTGGATTAAGATCGATGGCTTACCTTGCGCCACGTGGACGATGCTGGAGCGCTGGATCTTCATCGAACGGAGGGCGTTGCGATCACGATCATCACCGCGATCTTCTCCCATCTGACGGCGGACGGTCATCGGAATCGTGGACCACGCGATCGCGCGATCGTGGCCATTTGTTCACCTTAGGCGTTATCGGACGGCTACGAGGACACGTGGAAGAACTCCACGATCGCGGTCCGATCGAACCGCGATCGCGGCGCGATCGAACTGCGATCGTGGAGCATTTGCTGCGGAATCAACCCCACGATCGTCGGACAGGTTTTCGTGAGGATTTGCAGCGAGATCGACGCCAAATCGACGCACGATCAGGCCACGATCGTGGTCGATCGTGGTCGATCCCGGCGAAAAGCGTGGCCAGGAAGAAACGGAAACGTGGCGACATTAAGGCCAATTCATGGCCAATCCCGAAGCTGCGACATCGCCCCAAGGACTCGTTCCCACTACCTATCAAACAGCCTCCACGATCGCCTTCAATTGGCCACGATCTTCGGGCCAATTTCCCCTTTAAAACCCGTGTATCTTCCCTTCTTTGTTTTGAACTTTTGATCGACTCGTGAAGAAATTAAACGAGTTTCGAGGAAGATCTCTAGTTCATCGTGTTCCCCCGCGTTTTAGACTCGATTGCGAAGCAATTGGAGCGGGATTGATCACGAATTTCTCCTTGATTTCATCTAATTTTCCCCTTGAATACCAAACGTCCACGAGGAAGAATCCGAGCAAATTCGCTTCAATCCACGAGAATTGGAGCCCCATCCTTGTGGCAATCGGGTTAGTAGTGAGATTCAATCAATTATCAGGAGGTAATTTGAGTTTTTATTAGATTTAGAAGTTTAATTTTGCAAATTAGTTCATAGTGTTCTTCATTTTCCCCAATTTTAGGTCCGAAAAGTCGCTAATTTTGAAAATAGGATATCTCTTTGATTATAATTCCAAATCACTTGATTTTGGTTTCATTGGATTCCTCTTTTCATCAGATTTCCGTGGATAGCAAATTCATTAAATTCCGAGTTCATTTGACCCTCCAATTTAATGTTTGCCAAGGACTGTTCATCTTTCATCAGAAGTCAAACGTTGACTTTCGGGGTCAATTACTTTCGATTGACTAAACAGAATTTGATAATTTTGGTCTTGTTGGATTCCTCTGCTTCTGAGCTTTCTATTGACATATAAATTTCAAGATTTGGATTTTATTTGGTCATTCAATTTGAAGATTTCCTCTGAGGTGTTAATTTCGGGGATTTTCTGATCATTGATTTTTAATAATTCATAATAAATCCATTTATTATCCAAAAATTACGAAATATATATCAATAAATTCCATTTTCTCTCTAGTTTCCAAATATCTACTTTTTGTAATCTTCTGACTCTGTTTGATTCTCTGATTTTGCAGAACACCTACTGTTGGTCAAAGTCAATGCATTGACTTTGACTTTTGACTTTTCTCTGTCAAATTCGAGATTTCAATTCTTAAAACTTCTTATTTAGCTTATTTATATCATTTCCATATCTTACATCTTATTTTCTCTTATTTAAAACTCCTTTTAAACCTAAGTTTGACCAAGTCAACTCTGCGATTAAAGTCAACCCTGCTCTCTGTGGATCGACCCGATACTTACCCAATACTTGATTATTATATCTTGTCTTTGTGAGTTTGGTTTATAAATTTTGTTTGACCATCGTCTTTGTGTTTTAACGACGCACGAAAACGACACGTCATAAAGCCTGTATGGTCTCTAGGCTTCTAGGTAGCATCTTTGATGCCCAAGATGCAAGGCTGATTGATGAGCATAAAATCATGGTCATTAAAACCTAAGTTCACGTATCAAAAATTATACTCAGCTCATCTAATTGATCTTAAAATATATAATAAAATTTATTCAAGGTTGAATTTCTAGGGATGATAATTAAAAGAGTGAAATGAAAGAATGTTTTTGTCACTTCTAGATTATGAGAGTGGAAATGGTTGATGAAAAGAAAGGAAACACATGCAAAGATGTGATGATCCACTCAAACACTTCGGATCTCCTTTCCAAGATCAAATATTCTTGATTATATGGTGGAATGGTGATTAAGGGGTTACAATGATGTAGGATAATTTAGAAAGATGATGAATATGAGAAGATGAATATGAGTAAGATGAATATAATGAGAGTGAGAGTAATTTATATGGAGATTGGAATAGTAAATTAATTTCTAATTAAATCCTACAACCTAAGAGAGGACCTATGAAGTAAATGTATAATTCAGTGGAGTTGATGTGTAGGATAATTCGGAAATAAGATGGTATTAGTGATGATGAAGATCAGGAAATGCGTGGAGAAGAGAAATGATTTCGAAGGTGATACGTGATATGTAATGAAGGGGAATGAATTCTAATATGATTCTAGATCGTGGATAGGAAATAATATTGACAATATGAAGGATTGGAAGTATATATCAGGGAGTATATGAGGGAGGATAATTCAGATAGAGGATTATAAGAAGAATGAAGATGTTTATGATTTGCGTAGAGAAGAAGTATGGATGATAGGTTATTCTACTTATGCGATAAAGAGAATAATTACTGTGGAGGATATTTAGGATTGATATTACTAAGATTGGGGACTTTCTTAATATGATTTCGGACAATAGTGATATAATATAGAGAATAGATAGAATTAGGAGTTAATGTTGGACTTACGGATCTAATAGAAGAACTATCATTCACGATAAAATAGGAGAGGATGATACCTTAAGTTGACGTGAAGTAGATGCCTTTGAGATCACCAAACGGTCCAAGATTTCTTCTGTTTGCTTCTTAACTTGAGATGGATGAAAGATGACAGCAGTGGAGGGAGGAAAGAGAGGAGGATAGAATCGGGATGAGGCTTTGGAAGGGAGAGTGGATAACGAAGAACACAGTGAACACAGTAGCAAAGTTAACCAAAGAAAATGTATCATTTATCAATAACAACAACTTTATTTTCTTTCTTACAATCGTCTCTTTTAAAGGTGAAAAAGATAGAGAAGTTTAGAATGAAGAGATGACTTTAGGAGGGAGAAGACAGTTATAGCAGTTATGACATCATTTTGGGATTGGTTTAAGTCTTCTTCAGCGTGACATGGAGATAAGTGGAGTCTCCCTGATCTCGTGTTGACTTGTGGCAATTGGGGTGGTTATAACTGCTCTTCATGGAGGTTTTCATGTCTCTTCACGATTCAACGTTAGTAGAGAAATGATGTAAGGAATAAGTTTGCAGTTGTACACGTAGGAAGATGGTTGCATAGTCGGTTAATAGCATTCAGGTCAAGTCTTCGTACTCTTCAGTCCCAGTGAAGATAGTTCTTGATATGGTTTTCCTCATATTCATCATAAGTAGATCGCGCTCTTGATGTGGTTTCTTTAGGAGGCATAATTTCAAATTGAATCCACTGGCATCAACTTCGAGGAAGCCTTTGGTTTCTTCTATGGTCGGTTAGAAGTAATCTGACCAAGCTTTCATTGTCTCCTCAGTTGTAGAGGTGTTGATAATGTGGGAGATAGTCTTCATTGTTGAAGCTTCATTTATGCTCTTCATAGTTGATTAATATATCTTCATTGCTCTCATGATGGTAAGAAAATTAAGTTTTATCTTCTTCTTCCACCGTGGGGATGCTGCTCAAAGGGAAAATGGTGAGGACCTATCCTCATGACGATCTTCTTTGAGGGTAGCTCTCTTCAGCATGATTAACAATATATAAATGCTCTTCATGAGCTTTAGAAATCGGAAGCTCTTTGATGTAGTTGTCTTCCTGCTGTTTATCTTCATAAAGGCTTTGATCTTCAAAGATATTTTTCTTTCATATTGAATAGATCTCCTCTACATTACTACTATGGGTGGTTGATCAAAGAAAAGGAATTAAACAAGATGTTTCCTACTGAATTTTCTTGAGATCAGATATTTAAACAAGGTACCTATGATATAATGGATATGGTCTGGATAATTAGGAACCTATATCAAGGTAAGAGGTGGTTGACTTGGTCCAACTATGGAATTCTAAGTGTTCTAAGGATGAAGGTGTAATTCCATATGACCAAGTCAATTTTTAGATCAGTTTATAAATGGAAAAGGAGGGAAGATGATTCCCTTTGAATCTACACTCACTTTAAATATTTTAGAGAGGTCTTCTTTATTCATTTCATGAATGGTTAGTTTCTCAAACTTACGAATAAGGAGGAGTATGTTATTTTGTTGCTGTTGAAAATGATTTCTCTTCCTTGGCTCATACCTAGGTTCACTTGGAACCCTTGTGTTCATGTGTTGAGATAATTCTACATCATACAATGTGAGAATATGGATGAAAATGATTAAGAGAATGGAATAAATTGAAATAAATAAACTCTAATCTAAAGCTTTGTAATAAAAATGTCACTCTAGCAATTCTCTCCATTCAATCACTCCTTGGAGAGCCCATACATCTGGCCTGGACTTGGTGACTTGCATCCAACTCAAGAAATGAGTAGAAAGGACAAGAAACTCACTAAAAATGATGTTCGATAAGGGGAACCCTCAAAGCATAGAATACAATTTGAGTTCCCACTTTTAGAAAATCTGACTCCCCTCGAAGGGAATTAAGGGGGCAACGTTCAATAAAAACTATCTAGTAAGGTTTTAAGTAAGAAAAGCTTGAGGAAAAGAAGGGTCAATATATCTTTTACTATCAAAATGTAAGGAATTGGGTTTTTGTATAAAACACCCTTGAATTGTGTCCTTATTTGTGACTAGTAAATATTTTATATTTTAGGTCTAAGAAAAAGTAGAACTTAGGACTAAAGAATTCATATCAAGTTATTTCCTCATGACTTAAGAAGATATGAAGGATGGGGCCCCTTGATAAAAGAGTAGAATATAAGGGCAAGATGTATGGGCTCTCAAAGGTCTGTTTGATCGAAGAGCATTGCTAGAATGCGTTTTCATCGCAAATCTTCATATTAGGATCATTCTCCATAAATATTTTTCTATTTTCTCAATATTTTCATTCACATTTTCATAATTTTAAACAAAATCACTTCTCCACCGTTGGATCAAGGGCTTTCAATCTTTGAAAGGGGCTCAAAAGCGTTTGATCAATTCATTGCATCGTTCATGTACATTCTCCTCTTTCATCGATTATTTTTTGTTGTCTTAATCAAGAAAATACCAAAAATATTCCTAGATTTTAATCTTTTAACTTCTTTCTTATAGATTCGACCTCAACTTGCCACTATTATAATTTTAATATATGAAGATAAATGCATGTTATCATGGCTTAAAATGATGTTTTTGATTTTTTCTGATTTAATAAAAAATTTTGAGAATTTTGTGACATTCTCTTTATCATCTCCATCCTCTTCCCCTTCTCTTCTCTTTCTATCACCATCTTCTCTATTTTCTGCCCCTTTCTCTTCTTGCTCCCCTGCTCTCTCTCGCATGATGAGAATGAAATATCTGTCACGTAAACGAAAATTCTTTCCTCCTCCTCCACTTTCCTCTTTGTTGCCCTATCTCCTCTGCTATGCTCTCCTCCCCTACTCCTTGTCTCCCCTACTCTCTTGCACATTCACACATTCATGCGTAAGGGGAGGAGGAGATTCTGCATCCTCTTCTCTTCCTTAATTTTCTCTTGTATGCGCTTTGCATGCGCCTATGAGGGAGAAATTTTTTTATTCCCCCATCTTCCTCTTCTTCTCCAATTTTTTCTCTCTCGCTAGCTCTCTTGGGAATAAGTGTGTTGACATTTTTTTTTTCCTTTTCTTCTTCTATTATCACCTAGGGTATGGTTAACAATCAAACCCTCTCTTTCTCCTTGCCAATTCTCCCTTGCTTAAGATGGGTTCTAAGGTTATGACATTGAAATGGATGCATTTTATGACATGGACATGAATGCATCGTTGACACATTATTACTTAGGGTATGATCAATTGTCAAACCCTAATCGACCACTCAAGTTGGTGTTGATGGGTGTAGGAAATCATCGAGAACTCCTATGATATTTTCACTACCTTTGCCGAAGATGTCATTGCATCTTATTCCTTGAGTCAATCTTCTAAAATACCAAGGGCTAAAAATCTCATCTTGACCACACAATCATCTTTGAGGACTTCATATCATATCCAATATATGACGCTGTAGAGATCCCATGGCTACGGATATTTAAGCCATTATCAACACACGATCATCCATCCACAAGATGTCTTTGGTGTCTCAAGTCAAAGGACCATATACACAAATGTGACATGAATCAACTTGATTGATTATTAGGTATAATACCATTCAAGGATTCATATGGATCAATTTAGTGAACTATTTCTCGAAAGAGCACCCAGTATATATCCTTAGTGTCTCCACACTAATGGCTACAAGATCAGTCATACTCATCATATGAGTTAAATCAGATAGTGTTATTCTTTCTGGATAATTCGATGTCCTTCTCGAATATCCCACCCATATAAATGTTTATAAAATATGTTTAAAGAGTAGCGATTACAATATTATGATCTTATTAGAATTCATTTAGTCATTATATATGTTCATAACTTCATTGCAAACATCACACAAGAATGACAATGAATAACTTTCATTTCAATAAACATAAACGAGATACATAAAAGTGTGATTGGATTATATGCCACATAATATCCATAAACTCCCTCACTTTCACCTCGTGCATGCATGTGTAAGGCAGAGGGGACATAAGATAATTCTCCTGCCCTCCCCTTTTTCTCCTTGCTCCCTCTTCTCTCTCGCATGACGGGAATTTTCTATCGCGGGTAATTGTGCTTCTCCTCCCTCGTCTCTCTCCCTTGTCATTTAGAAGTTTTCTCTCACATTTTAGGATCTCTTCTCTTGGGATTTCTCTTTTCTGCCGCTCTCACCATTGCTCGCTCATACACTTTGATTGTGCTTTGATCTCGCCATTACCTAGAGAGAGATGAGAAGAGAGAGGAGAGAAAATAGAAAGCAGAATTTTTTCTCTTTTCAGATTTGATCACAGATTGATCAAAGCAGTTTGAGGAGACAAAAAGTAAATCAATGGCTAGAAATGCTCTAAATTGAAATCATGATATCTCAAGATCTTGATTGAGTTAAGGGCTAAAATTTTATAGACATGATTGTCATTTCAAGCTCTACAGATCTACCATGACTGATTTAGATCTCCAAGACAAAATAGTACGTTTTTTAATATTTCATTTTATCCTTCTATCATTGGCTAGCCAGGAGAAAAGAATGCACCTCTTGATCATTCTTCATGTATAGAAAATCATTTATAGTGAGATTCTTCTCTTTTCTATTCATTCTTCATGTTGAATGTAAGACGCCAAGTCTGGGCAAAATGTACGAGCTCTCAAAGGTGTGTTTTGATTAGAGAGCATTGCTAGAGTGTGTTTTCATCGTGAATCCTTATATTACAATCAATTTCCATTGATCTTTTATACTTTCCTCATCTTTTCATCAACATTTTCATATTTTCATATCTTGAAATCACTTTTCCACCATCGATCAAGGGAGATTGATATTCAAATATTTATTCTTAGAAACTATGGATTTGACCCTATAAGCGGTACCACCACCAAATAGCATGTTGCCGTCAGAAGCATAACCTCGTATTTCTTCTAGAGAATCATTTTCAATCTTTAAAAGGTGTTTAGAAGCGTTTGATTAGTTCATTTCATTCCCATGTATATTTTCTTCCTTTGATTAGTTCATTTTATTTTCTTCTTTTCATCGATCATCTTCGTTTTCTTAAAAAAAAAATACCAAAAAATATTCCTTGATTTCAATCTTTTAACCTTCATCCTTGTGGATTCGACCTTGACTCACCACTATTCTAAATTTCAAAACCGAATTCAAGGAGTTGAGTATAATTTTTTATATGTAAATTTATGCATTCAACAACAGTGATTTTACACATATCACCCTCACAACATCTCCCTCTTCCTCTTGATTTTCTATCATGCCTCCCTCTTCTTATTATTTTTCCATCGTGCTTTCTCCTCTCTCTTCTCCACACCGCCATCTTCTTCTATCAACGCATAGCCTCATCTTCCTCTCTGCCTTGCTGCATCCATTTCTCACCACACATCTCTCTCACTCTATGCTCTCTCTCTCTCTCTCTCTCCCTCACTCTCTTGCGGGTGCTTAAGGGGGAGAAGTTTTTTCTCTCCTTCTCCCTCTCTCTCCCCCTCTCTTCCCCTCACAATTCTCTCTCTCTCTCTCTCTCTCCTCGTGGTGAGTTCATCTCTGCCTTGTTGCACCACCTCCATTTCTCACAATGCCTCTCTCTCTCTCCATTTCTCTCTCTTTCTCTCTCGTGCGACGGAAAGTAATTTTTGTCACTTGTAAACTCTCTTTCTCCTTCCTTCTCCATATTCTCTTCTCCTCCTCCACCCTTTTTCTTCCCACTTTTCTCTCTCTCTCCCTTACTCCCTCACCATCTCTCCCTCTCTCCATCTTCTTCCTTGCTCCTTGGCCTCTCTCCCTTGCTCTCTTGCGCATTCTTGCATGCATGTGTAAGCGGGAAACTTTCTTCTTCCTCACTTCTCCTCACCCTCTTCTACGGCAGCACTCTCCATCTAGTGCCTTCTTGTAAATCGCCACCTCTCTCCTCATTGCATCTCTCTCTCACTCACTTTTGATTACTCTCTTGTGTGCTAGCAGATGGAAGCCTCTCCTCCTATTCTGTGTTACACCTTCCCCTCGTCCAGCATCGAAGCTCCACCATCGCTCTCTCTCCTTTTGCGATTCTCTCTCTCTACCTCTCTTTATCCCCATTCTTCCTCTCCATTTCACTTTCCCTCTCTTGCGCGTCTCTCTTGCTCTTTTTCCCCCCACTCTTTCTCTCCATCACCACATCTCTCGTAATCCTTTCTCTCATGTGTGCAATGGAGAAATTGTCCATTTTAGTACTTCATTTTTCTCTTTCTCTCTTTCTTCTTCCATTTTCTCCGTGGGAGCACTGTTTTTCCTCTCCTCTATCCATGAAAGGAAGCACATCCTGTTCTTGTCTCCTTTCTTTCCTCTCTCTATCTCTTCATTTTCACTGCCTCTATCTCTCATAGGCTCGTTCCTTTCCTGGCACACTCTTTCTCTCTTGTGAGGGAGAGGAATTCTCTAGTGTGATGAGAGAAATTCTTGTGCTATCTTAAACTTTCCTCTTTCCCTCCTCTTTTTCGCTCACTTCATTTCTTCTCTCATGAGTTTTCTTTTCCTGGCCATCTTGATTCCCCTCTCTCTTTTCTCTCTCATATGTGATGGATATTATGTGGCCTGCAAGCCAATCACAGTTTTCTCTTTTGTTTATATTCATTAAAATAAAATTTTATTCATTTTCATACTTGGGTGATGTATGCAATGAAGTTCATGAACATATGCAATGATTAAGTAAATTATGATAAGATCATAATATAGTGATTGCTAGTCTTTGAACATATGTTCTAAATATTCTTATTCGTGGGATATTCGAGAAGGACATCGAATTATCCGGAAAGAATAGCACTATCTGATTTGACTCATATGACGAGTATTGATAATCTTGTGGCCATCAATGTAGAGATGCCAACGATAGATAGTGGGTGCTCTTTGGAGAAAGAGTTCACTGAATTGATTCGTATGAATCCCTGAATGGTGTTATGCCAAACTGTCAATCAGGTTGATTCATGTAATGGTTGTGTACATGGTCCTTTGACCTGAGACACCAAAGACATCTTATGGATGGATGATCGTGTTTTGACTATGACTTACGAATCCCTAGCCAATGGATCTCCAAAATATAATAGATTGGATATGACATGAAGTCCTCAAATGTCATTGAGTGGTTAAGATGTGATCATCTGCCCTAGGTATATGAGGAGATCAACTCAAGGAATGAGATGTGGTTAAATCCTTGGCCAAGGTAGTGGAAATACTAGAGAAGTTATTCTTGATTATTTCCTACTCACATCAGTACTAAATTGAGTGACCAATTAGGGTTTGACAATTAACCATACCCTAAGTCATTCATGAGTCTTGCACGGATGAAGGATTATACGTACACAGTAACCAATGACGGAAGGGTTCCATAAAAGAATTCTAATATACTCCATAGCTCCTAGAGCACGTTGTGTAGCTTGGCGCCCATCGGGTTGACGACTCAACCTATCGATTGGGTTAAATCAAACCTTAGTCAATTAATCTATGTGTTGATATAGTTAATTGATAAGGAAGACCAATAAGTGTTATTGGGTTGATAGACTCATTAACTAGTGAACTATATGAACCTAAAGGGTCACACACATAAGGTCAATGGATGTTGGCCGATATAGACATAATAATAAGGGTTTTTGTGAAAATTTCACATTCCTGAAGTCTATAAATAGGGGGAGAATGACCATAATAGAGGTTCCCATGCAATCCTAGTGGAAATTCTTCCCTCTCTTCTCTTCCTCTTGTGGTGATGAGTGTTCAAGAGGAGATCTGATCTTTCGGAGACTGTGTGGATACCGCTAGAGGCCGGACACTTGAACGGTTGAAGAAATCTTTCAAACGTATGAATTTTATTCTATACTAGATGATAGGATCACCTAGAATGGATGATGAGGTCATCTATTCTTGGTGCTTCAACTCTCTTAAATGTTTTGATTTAACATCTTCTATTGCAAGAATTATTTTGGTCGAAAACTCGGAGAGCTTGTTAAGCTTTAGATCCCAGCAATATGCTCGTCAAAAGAGGAGGGAAGAGAGAAAAGAGAGGAGAGAGGAGAGATTAGAGGAAAAAAAAGGGAATACTAAATTTTTAGGTGGCTTGGAGTAGTTGAACAATATAGAATTTAAGCTAGATGATGGGGTGAGAGAAAGTTAAATCAACAATCTACATTTCTAAAAATTAAATTCTTGATATTCAATTATCCTGATAAATTTTGGAGCTAAAATTTTGTAGGCATTACCCTCATTTCATGTTCTATGTTCTCGTAGAGGTTGACTATACATTTGAGGAAATGTTTAGGGTTTTTTTTACATTTGGATCAATGCTTCTTGCATTGGCTAGGCAAGAGGAAAAATGAACCGACAGATCATTCTTCCTATATAGAACATCATGTCTAGTGAGGTTTTTGTCTTTTCTAATCATTCCTCGTGTTCAATGCAAGACTCCAAGTTTAGGCAAAATGTATAGGCTCTTGAAGGTGTGTTTGATTGGAGTGCATCATTAGAGCGTCTTTGTCGTGAATCTTTTTATTTGAATCATTTTCCATTGTTCTTTTCTATTTCTCAATATTTTTATCTAGATTTTTATATTTTCAAATACTAAATCACATTTCTGTAGTCCGAACATAGGTTTTTGATCTTCGAAAGGAGTTTGAAAGCATTTGATTAGTGTATGGAATTTTCCAATACATCTCTCTCTCTTGTCATCGATCATTCTTGCATTCTTAATCCAAAAATACCAAAAATATTCCTTTATTTCAATCTTTTAACCTTCCTCCTTGTGGATTTGACCTCGAATCACCACTATTCTAAATTTCAAGATCGAATTCGAGGAGTTGAGTATAATTTTTGATATGTGAATTTGCGCTCTCAAAAACCATAATTTTATGCATATCAATCATCATCATCACTCATCTCAAAATCTCACACGTCAATGTTGATGCATTGATCTCTCGCTAATGTCATTCGTCCTTCTCACCTCATCAGTCCCTTGTCCTTATTTTCATCTCCTTCATTCTCATCAGCTCTTCTCATTTCTAAGCTCCATCTCAATTTATTCAAGAAAAACAATAGAACCATCTATTCACATCCCCCTCCACACGCTAAATTCCACTTCAACGTCTTATTCCATGCTCTTGTCTTCCATTCAAAGCATCTAATCTCATTATCCATGATCCATTAGGTTTTGACCTTCCTTTAGCACCATACTAAGCGAGGAAACATAAATACTATTTCATGAAATTGATACAAATTGATGACTTCAAAGACTTTTTAATTGGGTTCATTATAGACATAGGAATTTTTAGAGACATAAGGCTAGGAAGAGATTTAGACATATGGAGAGGAGGGAATAGTGTAATAAGGACCGTATGGGACAAGTTCATATTGAAATGGATCTCAACAGGCCATCCCTATGCGCCAAGTGAATCAACCTATCATGGGCTAGTTGAAACGCCCAAAAACTCTACATATGTTGTGGTTGAACTAGGATACGATCTACATAATTTTTAAGATGACAATGTCTATGAGGAAAATTTTGAGTTTGACATTGCGACGCGAGGACATGTGTCCGGCTGACATGTGGACACGTGTGAGTGTGTGTGCATGACACGCATGTGTGTGCGTGACACGTGTGCGCGAGATATATAAATGGGTTAGGAGCATCCATTTAAGGATTTAAGCTAATCGCATTAATATCGTCTATCTTATAAACCCTATAGAATCTATTGAATTACTCCATGTGGGACTATGTTCCTTTGATTTCTATTTCAGGTGACGTGACAACGCGTGAGACATCCGATCGAGTGATTTAATCACACGCGTCGGATGTCACTTACTCAAGGGGTACGTGGCATCATCTTAAGATACGACGATTCAATTAAATGGACTTTAATCTCATCCGTCCATTTCGGAGTTATAACACCCGAGGTTCGAAGCGCCCAATGGACCTCTGATTGATCGCGATCGTTGGATGAAGATCCAACGGACGAATCAAACGACGTGCCTCTTCAAAGCGCACAGTGTGGACGCATGTTGACGTTCCATCGCCGATCGGACGGATGCGACTTAATCACACCGATTCGCCAAACGACGCATCATCTAGACTATTGATCGCGATGAACCGTCTCATCCAACGGTTACGCCCAAAGTCCTCTATAAATTAGATGTTCTTCGTGACGGAAACGGCACCCTTGGATTTTCGAGTGAAATCAAACTATCTAAACACCACAATTCGAGAGTCTTTTCATTTCTTTACCTTCTTGACACTTTTCCGCGTCCGAGGAGTGTTTGAAATCAGAAATTGATCGAGGGAGCAAGGAGAAATCACATCTCGAATGCCATCTTCGTCTTCGAAATTGCGGAATGAATAACCATAATTGTATCATTTTGAGAGCGAATTTGGGTTAGATTGCATGTTTTCATCTCAATATTTCGTCATTTAGCATTAGATTTAAGTTTTGAATCGTAGATTAAGTTTAATTTCATTTTAATTTCAGTTTTAAATCAATTTCGCGATCGAATTTTTCTCCCATTTTCAAACTTCGATTACTCTGCAAAGTCTAATCCAAATCACTCGATTTTTGATTCCGTGGATTTGCAATTGAGTTATCTTTATTAATATTATAAATTGCCTAATTTTGAAACTCAATTCGTTGTCTGATTTGATCGAATTTCAAAGATATCTCTCAAAATTTTCAAATTCTCCGTGGATTCGACCCTTATTTACCATTATACCCTTCAATCTGTGAATTAATCTTTAAATTGGTAAGTTTGGACTTTGTTTTGACACGACATCGTGTGTATTCAATGACCATACGCATTCATTTCGTCAAAGAGCTCTATGAGATCTAGCATAGATCAAGCAAGCCCCAAGAAGAGGGCTTATCTATCAATGACTTGGTCATCTTTGTATCAAAGCTTACTTTGATGCCAAGTATGCAAGTGACAAGGGAGATCGTAAATCTACTACAAGCTATTGTACATATACTAGAGGTAACTTCATCACCTAGCAGTCTTATAAATAAAAGGTGATATCATACTCTGGCACGGAGTTTGAGAATTGAGCTATGCTTGAGACCACGCGAGAGATGGTATAGCTTCGATCATTTCTCAAAGATCTCGGCATCTCCTCTCCCTCTCCAATACCCATGCATTATGATAATCAAGCCTCAATATTTATCACTGGTAATTCTACTTTTTATGAGTGTACGAAGAACATTGAGATTGACAATCACTGCATTCAAGACAAGGTTACATCCGGAGTTATTTCCACCTGTCATGTGGTATCATCTCATCAACTTGCGAACATGTTCACAAAGAGTCTAGTTGGGATCTTTTACGACGTCATGTGTACCAAGCTAGACATGATTGATTTATATGCTCCAGATTAAGGGGGAGCGTTCGGTAGTGGTATCGGGCTCATTTAGGGCACCTCATCTTCACTCTCTATATAAGGACCTATGTACTCTCTTGTGCATATGCAATTCTAGGGTTTCTTGCTCTCATCGTCAACAATGAGTCTATGGGTATTTTTTTATTATTTACTAGTGTAGGGACATGTTACTCATTTATGCTTTGTGCAGTTGAGTATATAAGACATGTCTCTCTTTAATATAATTTAACTCTATGGGTACTAGGGATCCTCCCCAGCCCAATTACCTCTCTCAGTTTCTCCACTTATGTTGTCATGACTGGATTTTCAGAACTTGTGATGACTTGACTAGAAGCCATTGTCATGGAAAGAATATTGGTGCCAGAAAAAGATTTTGCTTATATGGAGAAGATGGCTATATACACTAAGTATTGAATGCACAAAAAGAACAAGGGGGTAATGTAAGGAAGCCCATCAAAGATGCTTTAATGCCATGTGATAATAAGGAAGATTAGGTTTCAAATACTACATGCACCACAGAGAAGATCACTGATTGTGGTATTGATAGAATTCACAAAAAAATCAAGGTGGCACCATTGGGAACCCTAATGGAGTGATGGTGTTGCTCTAATTCCATGTGCCAATGAGAGGGAGAGAGAGAGAGAGCCATTGGGCTGAGTGGTTCTAAAATGACATACGCTCCACATTTAGGATTTTCAATCCCACTTGTCAGGCTTTCAATAATCCCTTTCAGTGATTATATGTTGGTAATCACATACTCGTCAATTTAGATTTCATTTTAAGCCATCCTTTCCTTTTCTCATTAAAAAGTTAATCGTTTATGTCAGTTATCCTTTCTTATCCTATTCTCATTAATTAAGTCAATCTTACAGCCTATTAGAAAGTCAACTACAGTCAACTCCCGTTAATCATTAGGATAGTCAGTTATCTATGGTTAGACCCAGATGATTGATTTATATAGCTTGAGAAACACTAGATTCGCTATGTGGCAGCCTTATATAACTATCCCCTAGACATATTATTTGACCCAAATTTCATGCTTGTTCATCTCTCTCCCCTGGTCTTAATGCTCTCTCTCTCTCTCTCTCTCTCTCCACACACACACACACCAAACAAATGAACCCGGTTTAACTATATCCTACTCCTCCGCACGGGACCCATTTCCTTGACCTTCTCCCTCAGCAGGTTTTTCTTGATCTTCCCAGTAGCTGTCTTCGGCAGCGGCCCGAAGACAACAGACTTGGGCACCCAGTACCCGGGCAGCCTCTCCCGGCAGAACCCTAGAATATCCTCCGCCAGCGCACTCTCCTGGCTCGCATCAACATTCCCCTTCGGAGTCACGAAGGCGCAAGGCGACTCGCCCCACTGTTCATCCTCTCTGGCCACCACCGACGCTTCCAGCACGGCCGGATGCTTGTAGATCGCGCTCTCCACCTCCAAACTGCTGATATTCTCCCCCCCGGAGATGATAATATCCTTGGCCCGGTCCTTCACTTCGATATACCCATCCGGGTGCTTGACGGCCAAGTCTCCAGAATGGTACCACCCGCCCTCAAAAGACTCTTTGTTCGCCTCCGGGTTCTTCAGATATCCTTTCATCACGATGTTCCCCCGGAGAACGATTTCTCCTAACGTGACCCCGTCGTTGGGAACCGGCTGCATGGTCTGCATGTTGACGACGTCCAGTCCTTCTAGCCCGATGTAGCGGACGCCTTGTCGTGCGTGGACTCTGGCTCGAGCTTCAGGGGAAAGAAGGTCCCACTCCGGTTTCCAAGCGCAGACCGTAGACGGACCGTAAGTTTCGGATAAGCCATAAGTGTGGGTGACTTTAAAGCCAAGAGAGGACATGGCGGAGAGGACGGTAGGAGGAGGAGCCGCGCCAGCTGTCATCACGTTGATCGTGCGCGGAAGAGGGAGGATCGTTTCTCCCGGCGGCGCGTTGATCAGAGTGTTGAGAACGACGGGCGCGGCGCAGAAGTGCGTCACGCCGAGATTGGCGATGGCGGAGAACACAGCCCGAGCCGTGACCTGCAGAAAAATTAGCGTTTTGGGTTTCGGGATTAAATGGGGAACTAGGGTTTTAAGTTTACCTGGCGGAGGCAAATGTTGGTGCCGGAGAGAGCGGCGAGAGTCCAGGTGAAACACCAGCCGTTGCAGTGGAACATGGGGAGAGTCCAGAGATAGATAGCGCCTTCGTTCATGCCCCAAATTAGGGCGCCACTAAGGGCCATGATGTAGGCGCCTCGGTGGTGAAGGACGACGCCTTTTGGGCTTGATGTGGTGCCGGAGGTGTAGCCCAGTGCAATGCTCTGCCACTCGTCTTCCGGGGGACGCCATTGGAATTCTGGGTCGCCGGAGAGTAGAAAATGCTCGTAGTCTATGGCGCCCTTGCTGAGCGCGTACTGAAGAGTTCGCCGGTCGCAGGTGTGGTCTGGGATGACGATCAGGACAGGAGGGGAGAAGTTGGCGGCGTTCTTGTCTTTGATGATCTTCAGAGCGTCTTCGGCGAGAGTGAAGTATTCCTGGTCAACCATCACTACTTTGGCGACTGAGTGCTCGAGGAGGAAGGCGACAGTGGCGGGGTTGAGACGGATGTTGATCGTGTTGACTACTGCTCCTGCCATGGGGATTCCGAAGTGGGACTCGAAGATGGCGGGGATGTTCGGGGCGATTACCGCGACCTGAGGAATTTCAGAGAATAGGTTGTTCCTTCAAATCAACGACAAGGGGGTAATGACGACGGTGGGGTCTCAGGAAAACGGCCTCAACGGAAATTATTCCATGGGAGACTAAGAATGTCTTCGATGTAGAAATTCAACAATGACAATTAAAGCAGATGGTCGATTGAATTTGGGGACGAGGAATATCTTCTATTAAGAAATTTAACAATGACAATTAGCGCAGATGGTGATTAAGATTTGGGACTCGGAATATCCCAGATGCGGAATTTTAACGATGAAATTCAATTAGAGCTGATGTAAATTTGAATTCAGGAAAAGGAGAGTACTCCTGTGAAAGCGGTGAGCTCACCGTACAGCCGACGCCAATCGAGCGATTGGAGAGGGCGGAGGCGAGGCGGCGGCAGCGATCGTAAGTTTCCTTCCACGTGTATCGTAGAGTGCCGTGTATGACCGACGCCCTCTCCGGATAAACGTACGCCGCCCTCTCCAAGAACCATAGCGGCGTCAGCGGTGTATAGTTGGCGGCGTTCTTCGGCAGATCGTCTATATCCCGAGCCATTTCTGGCCTGACAGACGATGTGTGAGAGAAGCCGCGGAGAGAAAAAAAATTTACCGAGTCTGGCGCTGATGAGTCTGGTTTCTTATCGAGAGTCAAAGCCTTCTAGCTCCACGAGCTTCGTTATCTCGGGCGATGCCTTTATGACCGTACACGTGGCAGATGGCTAAAGATCCACATTTATCAGGGGATTTCTTTTTTACAATAAAGTGATACCATCAATATCCTGACAAATTTGACTACTTTTCACGTTTCTGACAGATTCCAGGCGGGAATCCACGTGCAAGTTATTCTATTTTTCAGAAAACCCCCCTTACTGGCTCTATATTGCGATCGCACGTTTTTCCTTTATTATGGGCTTTCTGCAACTGCCCTTTTTTGCGTCCTTCGTCTCAGGAATGGTCTCAGCCTCTCAGGCAGAGACTTCCGCCGTTGACCAGGTCGACCTGACGGTTCTCGTCTCTTTGTCTTCCGTTGACTTCTTTTCCTGCGGGCACTACTGACGACTGCTATATGATTCTCCGGGAACTTCAATCCCGTACATTGAACTTGGCAGAGAAGATAGACTTGGCTATACATAGCTTTTGGAGAGGGAATGAGAGACGAGTGGAATTTCTACACTCTTCCGCTTATAACTTGCAGCGGGCTAAACACGACAAGTGAGCTCCCTCGCCATTGACATCGTCAAAAACTACTCAAAACAAATAATGAAAGAATCCCACAATCACGGTACAAAAACCCAAATCAAGGACAGCAAGAGAGAGAGGGAAACCAGAGGTGGAGGAAGAAGCCAGCTACTTGATGTACTGAGAGAGCCAGCGGAAGCCTTCGCCGTAGCCCATTTTGCGGACGACGCTGCACATGAAGATCTCCACGGGGCGAAGATTAGAGCCATCGAGCTTGACAGTTCCCTTGCCGGTAGTGAAGTTGGTGAGGCCGAGGTAGTACTGAAGTTCTTGTTCGGAGGCGGCGTAGGGGATGTCGATCTTGTTCCCCAGAATGAGGAACGGAACGCCGGCCAGAGATTCGTCAGAAAGAAGCCCGTCTAGCTCCTTCTTTGACTCCGTGAGTCGTTCTTTATCGGCAGAATCCACCAGATACACCACTGCGTCTACCTGTGAAGTAATTCTAATGAGAAAAATTGTGGGTACATGAGAAATTGAAATCTCTCTCTCTCTCTCTCCCTCTCTTCAATGCCGTTTTCTCTCAAAATCCCACCGACAATTTCTCTCTCCCTCTCTCTCTCTCTCTATCCACAACGAACCGGTTCCGTTTATGGAGAACGAGGCGACACGAAATCGTTCGGCGAATAGATTGAATCAGATGTTGTTCGGGATCGCTTCTCAGAATTCATAACATGAGCACCATGGATATGTCTGGTTCTCAGAATTCTCTTTTTTTATGAAAATTTGTCAAAAAAAAAATTGGTTACCTCGGAAAAAATAACGAAATTAAAGAAAGAGGGTGAGATAATGTTTGTATTGATCCCCATATTGTTACCGGCAGTTTTCTTCCCGCAATTTTCCTTCTATTGTCCGGATAATATAAGCAAAGGGGCACATGATCAGAGAGAAAACGAACCTTGGCGTAATAATCCTTCCAGACACGGCGGGCAATTTTGTGACCTCCTAAATCGAAAGCTTTGAATTTGATTTTCCCGATACTCAGCTCCTCCGATGTCGGATGCTGGGTCGGTTGGTGTTGAACCAATCTCTGTTCTCATGGATTTAGAGCAGAAGAAGGAAAAATCAATCAAACGAATTGCAGAAAAGGGGGAAAGTAGAAAACTGGAGCAATTTTTAGAGAGAGATCGAACCTCGTCCTTTAACATGTGGAGCAGAGTGGTTTTGCCAGCGTTGTCCAGACCCAGGAACAGGATCTTCGCCTCTTTGTTGGATAGGCCAAGGTAAGCGAGGACGCCATAAAACCAGTCAATGATGAACATTTTATCGTTGGATCTTCCCCTTTCTCTATCTTCGTTTCAGATCTAATGCTCGAGAACCCGATTGCCCCAATGCCGATTTCCTATCGATATCTGCCTATCTATCTATGATCTATCTCTTGCAGGGTCCTCGGTCACAAGGGAATTTACGAGGTGTCGGCGAGAATCATCGTCATCAAGCCAACACACACCCGTAGATTTAAAAATAAACGGCCAAGATTGCGTGACGATGCCGTAGAAGTCGATTTTTATTTTTCGGGTCCTTTTTTGCGAGGAGAATCCAGCATCGTCGTATCCGGAAAGATAGAAAGTCGTTGTGGCAGGTGGTAGGTGAAGGGTGGGCTTGATATTAATCGCCATCGAGCAAGACCCCTAGATTCTGTGATGGACGGCCGAGATCGTCTCCCTGTCGAGTCAAGAAATATAAGGGAAATTTGGCATGTAAGTCCTGTGTTCAATTTCCTAATCTCGCCGCTGCCAAGTATTTGTCTAAATTCACCTTTTTATCTCACTATCTTGTTCCTTCTCATCATCAGAGTCATCATCATCACCATCTCCTTCTAAATACCCATATACCTTTCGTCAAGAATTTCATCATCATCATCATCCTGGCGGACATCATCATCGTTGTCATTGTCATCATTGCTATGATCATCATCATCATCATCATCATCATCATCATCTTCTTCTTCTTCTTCTTCTTCTTCTTTATATTATTATTATTATTATTATTATTATTATTATTATTATTATTATTATTATTATTATTATTATTATTCGTATTATTATTATTATTATTATCATCCTAATTTTTCTTCTTTGATAGATACTTCTTTTTCTAAAAAGTTATACTTTCTTTCGTGCTTCTTGTCTTCTTCTCCTTATCATCCTTATTTCTATTGATTTAAGTAGTTTTATTTTTTTTCTGAATTTGGCATTCCTTATCATCTTATTACCTTTTACAATACTTTCAATTTTTCTCTGTATTACATTCTCAATCATCATCGTTGTTGTCATCATTGTTATCTTGTCTTTTGTAAAACTATTTTTCTTGATTTCCTTTTCCTTAAAATCTTGTTCTACGTATTCATGTTCTACTTCTACTAACATACTTTTACCGAGTGTCTTTTATCTTCTCACGATCATCACCATTTTATTTTTATTCTAAAATTTTATGGTGACTTATGACCCCCATTTCTCCTTATATAGTTCTCGATGATTCTTATTTAAAATAGTTGTTTTCTTATTCAAAAGACAATAATATTTCATAATCCTCTTACTCTCTCAAGTGTTTTTTATTCAACTATTTTAATGTTGGATTTCCCTTTTTCAGACACTCTTAATGTTGGAGGCTCATTATATCCTCTTTTAATCAAGGAAAAACTATTTGGTGATTATGTTGATGTCTTTTGAATCCAGTAAACATAATTTGTTGTCCTATATGGTCAAATGGAAATTGCCTCTTCATGTCACTTTTTGAAAGCAAAAACTCCCCAAAAATCAAGACTAATGATAGCCCTAATTTTTCTACTAATTTGAGAAATGGTAAAGTGATACAAATGGTTCCCCAAGAAAACTAAAATTAGGAAGCTCGATAAAACATGAACAAATGCAAAGAAATATGAAAGTACCTTTGTACCATATGACAATAAGTTGGCCAATCCACGACATTAAAAATGTTTAGACTCATTGAAATTTCCTTCCTCGTTCATTGGGTTCAAAAAAATTTACTTCAAGATGGATCTTTACTCTTAAGTACAAGCCAAATGACACCATTAGTCTCCCTAAACCTATCCGGTAGAATGAGAATTCACTAAGCCCATTGGATTAACTGCATTAAGACATCTCTCAAGTATTCCAACTTAACTCTATTCTTTGGCTTCTCTCCTTGATGATCAATAAATATTTGAAACTTCATTAAATTGACACCTCTAATACCTTTGTTTAAGGAGACTTGATTGAGCACCCTCTTATGAAGTAGCTTTCTAGATATGATGGTGTGGGGGAGACATCAAAGGTTTGTCATGTCATGATGAATCCACAGTAATTTTCTATATATAGTCCCATTACATTCAATATTTATAAATGCATAATTTTTAATAAAATAGAGAATTGAGGGTGTATAGGTTTCTAGATCAACCATTAGGCATTTTAGGGCCCACCAATAATATTTCTCAAGTCAAATATGAGAGCAGACTAGGAAGAGAGAAAATAGTGACTGGACTATTTCTAATATCCTATATAAACTAAAATTTATAAAAAAGATGATAAGAGTTTTCATAAATAATGATGAAATAACAGAAAAATAAAGAATGAGAAAATTGAAGAAATATTAGGGTAGTGGAGAGGATTATCTTCTCTCTTTTACTGAGAAAGAGAGAAGATAAGGTGAATATGGAAACTTAGAAAAAAATCATTAGAGATTTATATGAAAGAGAGTTTTGGGGAAAAATACATATATGGAAAAACTAGATAAGGGGGATGAAAGGGAAGAAAAGAGCAATAGAAAGAGTTGGGGAGAGAAATGTAGGAAGAATGGAAAGAAGTAGAGATAATTAAAGCTGTCAATGAGGGTGGAAAATAAAAAGAGAAAGAAAAGGGAGGGATGAACGGAGAGATGGAAAGAAAATTAATTGAGACATAGTATTAGTAGAGTAAGGAATAAGAGGAGAGTGTGCAAAAATGGAGTTTAAGAAGAAGAGAAAATTGAGAGCATTTTGGGGAAGAGAGAGGGAGACAAAGAAACCTAGAAGAATAGATTATTAAAAGATTATGAATGAGGAGAGATAAAGTGGGAATGGATCTAATGAGGGAGAAAAATCATAAGATAATGCTAGGTGAGAGAGGGGAAGGATGAATGAAAATAAATGGGAAACGTAGAAGAAACAAGGATAAATTTAAGGAGATGGAGAGAATGAAAGAAAAATGAGGAAGAGAGAGGATTTGACAATAAGAGAAAAAAAGGAGAGAGAGAGTGTGTGAAAGAAAGAGAGTGTGAAATCTAGGAGAGAGATGGACATCAATTGAGATCAAGAAAACCAAAGAAAAAATAGGGACAACAAGAAAAATTGAAAGAAGGAAATTGAAGAGAGAGAAAGATATGTGAAGAAAAAATAGGGAGAACGAGCATAATTGGAAGAATGGAATTGAAGAGTGATAACTCTAAAATATGAGTTGCATTTTTGCATCATTTACCATATTTAGGCACAAATAAGTCTTTGATTATGAGAATATTTGCTTCTTAAAGGCTGAATATGGTGTACAAATAATTATGTCCTCCAATATACCATCTTATATATCTTGGTTATATTTTAAATCTAATCTTGATAGTGTGACATTGATGCATTCCTTTCCATAAGTATAAATAGACTTTAATCCATAATTCTTGCTAATATAATCCACATTATCATATTTTTTATGATAGTTTTACATTCATCATGTCGTTCCACTCATTTACTCAATTTGCACCTATTTAATGCTGATTGTGTAAAAAAATGAATATGTCCGATCATGCATCATTCTTTTTAATTGTTTAGATCATGAAACTAACCCCATTTGACTCTTTTAAAGTAAAGTGATCAGATCTATTTAAAGGTTCCACACATTCACCCTCATCTTCTACTATCATAAAACCCGCAGATATGACCCAAAATGACAAGGGAAATTCTAGGAAGCACCTTAGTAATTATGCTAGACCTGTACTCCAAAGACCTGTCTCTCATTCATGTTGGGATCTGAGGTCGATAAGCCTTACAAAATTTTGATCAAAACATTGAGTTAACCCATTGGGTGACAAGCTATACCACATACTTTAGGAGATATTGAGTATATAAAAGAACTCATTTATAGAACATTACCGTCGTTGGTTACCATGCATATGTAATCCTTCTTTCACATGACATTCATGAATGACTTAGGGTATAGTCAACTGTCAAACCCTAATCAGTTACTCAAGTTAATACTAATGAATGGAGGAAATCATCAAGAACTCTCTTGATATTTCTACTACCTTGGCCAAGGATTTCATTGCATCTCATTCCTTGGGTCAATCTCCTCAAATATTGAGGGTAGAAAATCTCCTCTTGACCGCACAATTATCTTTGAGGACTTCATGTCATATCCAATATATGATATTTTGGAGATCACGTGGCTAGGGATTTATAAGTCATAATCAAAACACAGTCATCTATTCACAAGATTTCTTTGGTGTCTCAAGTCAAAAGACCACATACACAATCGTGACATGAATCAACCTAATTAACAATTAAGTATAATATCATTTAAGGATTTATACATTTAGGGAATTACCCTCTTACTCTATAGAGCACCCACTATCTATTATTAGTGTCTCCACACAAATGTCTACATGATCACTCATACTCATCCTATGAATCAGATTAAATAGTAATATTCTTTCTGGATAATTGATAAAAAGAAATTTATATGTAATTATAAATGTAATTATATGATTTTTAATGTAAATTAGGGCATAAAACATTTCATTCTAATGCATGTTATCATGTTTTGAGCGTATATTATTCATTCTATGAAAATTTAAGCTATAATCTCAAAATGCACTATTTTAGGGATAATTATGAATAATTAAAGAGTGATATTTAAAATTAGATTATTCTCACTTTATATTTGAGATTATAATTGGGTTTTAATAATTAATAATAAGAGAAATTATTTTTATATACACTCATTTATATTTCTAACTTTATTTTCTAAAAGAAATGAGTGTATTTTTGAAAGAAATTTTTATTCTCCTGTAATTTATTAAATTTAATTTCTTTTAATGATAGATTATTTAATTTATGATGAAACAAGATAAATTTGGACTAATTTGGAGTTATATTTATTAAGTTATAAATTTTCTAATTTTTAGGGACTTTTTAGAATTTTTTTATACATGTAATTATATGAATACACGTGCATATGTGCACATATGCACACGTGTGCATATGTGCGCATATGTGTGTTTGTGTGTGCATGTGTGTGCGTGAGTATAATTAGTGGATTAAGCGTCCATTAATGGATTTTCACTAACCCATTATATGCGCTCTACATATATACCCATCGATTTGCCATGATTTTTTTCATGTGTGACTATTTTTGTTTATTTTTATATGCAGGTGACATGGCACATTCTGGAACGTGCGATCGCGTGAATAAATCGTGATCGTCGATTTTCGCTTTAAGAGGAGGGTACTGATGGAACGAATCGATGCGGCCATTAATTACACGCCAGTTTTTGTAAAAAATAATATCAAACTCACCAATTTTAGGAAATAAACACATCTTGAGGGGTATAGCGGTGAATAAGGGTCGAATCCATGGAGAAATAAAGGCTTTTTGAGAGATCTTTTAAAATTCGATCAAATCGGACGATGAATTGAGGTGAAAAATTAAGGAAATTGATATATTTGGAAAGAGAACTCAAAGACAAATCCACGGAATCAAAAATCACTCGATTTGGATCAAGATTCGCGAAGAAATCGATGAGTGAATTAGAGAGAAATTTCTGAACGTGAAGAGAGAGAAATCCAAAATTAAAACCAAAATTAACTAAATCTACAATCCTAAATTACAAATAAATGATACAGGACAAAATATTAGGATGAAAACACATAATCTAACCCAAGATAGCGATCGAAATGATCCAATTAATCGCCGGATTCAAGGCTTTTCATGCTTCGATTTTGAAGACGATCGTCGGTGTTCAAGAGGAAAATTCTCTCTATTTGATTGATAAAATCTCGCTTCCAACCACTCGTCTAGGCAGAAATGAGTCTAAAAGCGATTGGAAGCAAGAGATGCAAGGATGGTGGTGTCTAGACAGTTCAATTGCTAAAAACCATCCAAGAATGCATTACAATGTCGAAGAACATCTCAATTTATAGTGGATTTGGGCGTAACCGTCTGATCTTGCGTTTCATCTTCAATCAACGGCCCTGATGAAATGCACAGATGCGAATCGTTGTGATTAAGTCGTGGCCATTGGATCAGAGATGGACCACCAAGATTTTGTCACGTCGCGCGCTTTAGAAGTAACGCGCAAAACGTCATCCGTTGGATCTTGATCTAACGCTTCGGATGCGTTTTCGTCGATTTTAATCTCAGCCGTTGATCTCCATTAGATCGGAGATGGACCACCAAGATTTTTTCACGTTGTGCGCTTTAGAAGTAACGCGCGAAACGTCATCCGTTGGATCTTGATCTAACGCTTCGGATGCGTTTTCGTTGGTTTTAATCTCAGCCGTTATAACTCCTTTGATCAACGGCTGAGATTAAATCTTTTTAAAAACAATTCGCTGGCGAATAGAATTGCGCCACGTACCCCTCCCCCTGCCTTAAGTGACGATCGCCGATTGTGATTTAATCGCGCGATCAGACGTTCCACGTTCTTCCACATCACCCCTCACCTTGATCGATGATCGCTATTTATCGAACGCTCCAAATTGCGCCACATCACATGTGAACTTATAAAAATCCAAAAATTTAATTTTTCATTAGAAAAATTGATTTTTAATTCCGAAAAATTGATTTTTAATTCTGAAAAATCCTAAAATATTTATTAAAAATTAGAAAATTCATAACCTTTAAAATGCAACTCCAAATTGATCTAAATTTGTTTCATTGGATCAGAAATTAAATTATCTATCATTAGAAAAAGTCAAAATCTTTACATAACAAGAGAATAAATTATTATTTCAAATATACACTCATTTCTCTTAAAAATTAAAACTTACAAAAATAAATGAGTATATATAAACTATTTTCTCTCATTATTTAGCATTAAAACACAATTATAATCTCAAATATATATGGGAATAATATACTTTAAAAACATATTCTTAAAAATGTATAATTATCCCTAAAATAGTACATTTTGATGTTATAACTTAAATTTGCATGAAATGATAGATATGCACTCAAAGTATGATAACTTGCATAAAAATAGAATATTTTATGCCTTAATTTGCATTAATAATCATATTTTTTTCATATTAAGATTGCATATTATCACAAACGTATGTGTGTTTTTGTGTGCGCGTGTGTGCGCGAGTGTAATTAGTGGATTAAGCATCCATTTGTGGATTTTCACTAACCCATTATATGTGCTCTACTTATATACCCATCGATTTGCCTTATTTTTTTCATGTGTGACTATTTTTGTTTATTTTTATGCGCAGGTGACGTGGCTTATCCTGGAACGTGCAATTACGTGAATAAATCATGATCGTTGATTTTCACATAAAGAGGGGGGTACGTGGTGCGTAATGGTCCGCCATCAAATCGTTTTAAAATAACTTAATCTCAGCCATTCATCTAAGGAGTTATAATGGTTGAGATTAAAAGTGACTGATGGACTCCCCTGGACACGTGTACACATCCAGAGCATCCGATGAAGATCAAACGATAGCCCTTACGTGGCATTTCTTCTTCACGCACGATGTGACAAAATTTAAGCGCTCCATCTTTGATCAAATGGACACGACTTAAATGTAACGATTTGCACCCAGGCGTTTCATCAGAGCCATTGATTGAAGATGGAACGCCAAATCCAACGGCCACGCTGAACTGTATTTGCTCGGTTTCTTCTTCGGTGTGCGTTCGGCGTTCAAGGGGAGATTTCGATCGATTCTTGCAATGATTTGTGATTAATCCTGCCTCAATATAATCGCAATTGAGTCTAAAATGTAGGGGGATCACGAAGAACTAACGAATTTGCTCGAAAATTGCTTAATCTCTTCAGGATTGAATCGAAAGTTAGGTTTACAAAGGAAGAACATCGGTTTTTATAGGAAATTTCATCGTGAAAATTGCGGACCGTCTGATTCACTGAAGGATGATTCAACAACTGAGATTGTGCGATTTAAGTGGGCCACAATCCCACGATCTCCCTAGGATTTTTGCCCCTTTTTAAATGAATTAAATTCGAAAAATGCTTGAAAAATCAAAATAAAATCCAGAAAATTCCATAAAATTCAGAAATTCATATCTTTCTTTATAGGGTTAAAATCATATAGTGGCACGACCTTTAGGGTAATCATCAAATACTGGCACAACCTTTTTCCAGGCTCAAATACTAGCACGACCTTTTTCGGTGGCTCAGATACTGGCACCACCTCAGCATTCCCGCTGAGGTGGCATTTTTTATTCTTTCCTCCCCCACCTGGCTGCCACCTGGTCCTCCTTATTCTCTCTCTCTCTCTCTCTCTCTCTCTCTCTCTCTCTCTCTTCATTCTCTTCCGTCTCTCTTCATCTCACCGGACTCCAAGCTCCTTTCCGGAGAGGATGAGTTTGAAGTACGTCTCCGCCGCGATGTTCGCGATACGCGCCGGCGGCGCGTAGTCTCCAAAGTGGGAAGCATTGGAAGAGACGAGATAGGGGGGGCACGTCGGCGGCCAAGAGGCGGCGCCGCCGGGGGGATCCTCATCGAGCCAGACGAACCCGCGCGTCACGCCGGGGCGCCACCAGAGCTCACTATATCCGCGGCAGCCGTGCCATGTTCTGGCAGAACCGCCGATGCCGAAGAGAATGTTGGAAACGTTCGTCGGACTGGCGGCCGTCATGGGCGCGGAGGTGGAGAAATAAGTGGCTCATGAGGAATGGAAAGAAACATTCTATATTTGATCTCGAAGTCCTCATATAGCACTTCTTCCAGTCGGATCACGTGTAGGAATGACATAATGCTCATCCATGTTCCACATGGCCAAGGAAGCATCGTCTTTTAATCTCATTAAATCCAGATGGAAGAGATTCTTTGTTACGAAGCAATGAAATAGACTCCTTTTTCAAATCGACCAGCGGTGTTGAAAGGTTCTTGAGATTATAAATCTTCCAGGCGTGCGGGAAGGGAGCGAGACCAAGCCGACGGAGAGTCAGCCCCTGCCCTTCCCATTCTACGCGTGTCGAGTTGAAGAAAGCAGCTTCATTCTTACGATTTTTGCTGGTTTACATTCTTAAGTAAGGTGGAAGGACCGGACCGACTACAACACGATTCAAATCAAAGGTGGTACGCTCTTTACGCTCGCGACTAGAAAGATCCACTAACGGACCATCCGCTATGCTTATAAGATAAGCTATCAATCGAGAGGCTTGCGCTGTTCACTTGAAGGGAGGGGCTGTTCGGTTCAATACGAGCCCTACTTCCTTCGATCACAAGCAAATGAGTCCCCGCCCCCTTGAGTCCCCCAAATCACAAGCAAAGCCCCCTCTCATTGTCATTCTTTCAGATGTTGAACATTCGGTATTTATTCTGAAAAAAATCGGAACCTCTCGCTAAAAAGTGTGGTTTGGTACTTTAAGAGGTTCGAAGGGGCAGGCCGCGAGTTATGTTTTATGTTAAGAAAATATTCTTAGGTTATCCAACGTTCTGAAAGAATTGAAAGAAACGAAGTAAGAAAACATTTCTTTCAGTTCTTCCTCAGAACCTTCCGCGTCTAGAATCTATAAAATTGCCGACAAGCGTTATGTTTACACGATCAGAGAGAGAGAGAGGACTTTAGACCTGCCATGTACATATATAGAATGGGAAAAGAGACACAGATACGGAGCGAAGTGAGCATCAGCACAGACATGCTGTGTATGGGAAACCCGAGAAACATGGCGAGAGAAAGAGGCAGGGATTTTAGAACATCGTATTTAATGCACGATCGTGCACTCCCTGCGTTAAATATTCTTCTCTCTTAAATAAGTATAAAAGGCCATTTTACTGGAATGGAAAAACTCGTATCATCATCTCGCATTCTCTAGCTCCTCCAAGACCCTTTACCGACCATCAAGAGAAACGCGTAGAGCAGCTCGTTCCACGTGTTCGGCACCCCCGGCAAGCACTAGTGGCTACGGGCCCCGGGTCTCGACCGCGGAGACTCTTTCCGCTTCCGACGCATACTTCTTCCGTATATCGACGGGTGAGCTTCCTTTCTGTAATCACTCAGCCGCGTGATGTTGAGGAAGATGACAGGCGTCTTCATCCGATCAAATAATGGCCTCAGGGGCTTCGTCAACGGCTGAGATTTTTTCGTCAGATAGCTCGCGTTGAAGATGGGCTCCGTCTCTCCGTGACAGTGTCCGCCTGCGTTCCACTGCCAGGGGTGCCGGACACGTGGAACGAGCTGCTCTACGCGTTTCTCTTTATGGTCGGTAAAGGGTCTTGGAGGAGCTAGAGAATGCAGATGATGATACAGAGTTTTCCATTCTGTAAATTGGCCTTTTATACTTATTTAAGAGAGAAGAATATTTAACGCAGGAGTGCACCAACCGTGCATTGTATACGATGTTCTAAAATCCTTGCCTCTTTCTCTCGCCATGTGACGAGACGAGACCGCGAGGTCGTCAATTTCACACGGTCTCGTGTCAAAAATAATACCGAACTTACCAATTTGGGGAATTAAGAGAGAAATGAGGGGTATAATGGTAAATACGGGTCGAATCCAGAGGGAATTTAGGTATTTTCGAGATATCTTTTGGAATTTGGTCAAATTGGACGATGAATTGAGGTGAGAAATTAGGGAAAATGGTGTTTTTAGAAAGAAGACTCAAAGATCTATCCGTGGAATCAAAAATCACTCGATTTGGATTAGTAATCACGGAGAAATCAAAGATGGAAGTAGGAAGAAATTTTCGGAATCGCGAAGAACACACTTGAAATTGAAATGAAATTAAACTTAAATTGAAGTCCTAATCCTAAAATTGATGATACACGATGATAGATAAGAGGATAAACTTGTTTTCTAACCCGAGATAACGATCAAATCGATCCAATTGATCGCCGGATCGACGGCTCTTCATTCCGCGAATTCAAACGTGAACATCGGTGTTCAAGAGACAAATTCTCCTCGCTCGATCGTCGAAATCTCTCTTATAAACACTCCGTGGACGCGGAATCTTGTCTAGAAGTGATTACAAGAGAGAGATTCAAGAGAAGATGCAAATAGATAGGTCAATTGGATCAAATCTCTCAAGAATACATCAAAACGACGAAGAACTCGTCTATTTATAAGGACGAAAAAGGAGAGCCGTTCGATCGATGCGTTAAGACGCGATCAACGGTCGTGATGAAACGGTTCATCACGAACCGTTATAATTAAATCTCAGTCGTCCGATCACGATCGGACGCGTGATATGGGCTTGGATCGTATGCGTTTAAAAACGCATCGATTCGCAGCCGTTAGATCGTGATCTGACGGTCTCGATGATGTCTTCAAATCAGGCGTTATAAAACGCATGAAATCCTCGCCGTTGGATCTTGATCCGACGCGTCAGATGCTCCCCTCGAGATCTAATCCTGGCCATTATAACGCCTTATTAAACGCACGTGTCGTTGATGATCTCCGGTGGTCCTGGTCTCCACGCGATCGACGCGTGCGATGCTGCCACGTCGCCACCGATCCAACCGTTATAATTCCTCTATTAGGCACGTGCGTCTGATCGCGATCAATGGTCCGGCGCTCACGCGATCGACGCGTGAGATCGACGCGCCTCGTCGATCCGATGATCCTCCTCGCGCCACATCACCTGAAATAAGTAAATAAGGTGTGGGTTAGTCCCACACGGAAGATATTTAGGAAACCGTCGGGTTTAAAAGACCCGACGGTTTCTAAGGGTATGACCCTTCCCATATAGGGAAGGACAAAGACCTCTTTTACCTATATGTAAAATAAAAATATATAATATATAAAAGTGCCACGTAGGCGCTGCGCGGGTCCGCGTGGCGCTGCCACGTGGCCTTGCGTGCCACGTTGCATCCACGCGGGTCCCACGCCCATTTTGCCCATTTTTTATTTATTATTATTTTTTAATGTTTTAAATAGAAAATAAAATCATAAAAAATCCAGAAAATACAGAAAAATCCCTAAAAATTGTAAAAATCATATCTTTTAAAATACAACTCCAAATTAATCCAAATTTCTTTCATTTGATCTGAAATTTAATTATCTATCATTCTAAAAATTCAAAAATATTTAAATAACAAGAGTTTTAATTTATATTTCAAAAAAATACACTCATTTCCTTAAGATTTTAAGTTTAGAAATTTAAATGAATGTTTATAAAAATAATTTCTCTTATTATTTAACTTTAAAAATCACTTATAATCTCAAGTAAAGATAGGTTATAAAATCATTTATCCTTAATTTATCATAATTAACCCTAATTTAGTGTATTTTGAGATTATGACATAAATTTGCATGAAATGATAGAAATGCACTCAAAGTATGATAACATGCACATAAATGTAATGTTTTATGCCTTAAATTGCATGAATAATCATGTTTTATCATGTTAAGATTGCATGTTATCACCATGTTTCTCGGGTTTCCCGTACACAGCATGTCTGTGCTGATGCTCACTTCGCTCCGTATCTGTGTCTCTTTTCCCATTCTATATATGTACATGGCAGGTCTAAAGTCCTCTCTCTCTCTCTGATCGTGTAAACATAACGCTTGTCGGCAATTTTATAGATTCTAGACGCGGAAGGTTCTGAGGAAGAACTGAAAGAAATGTTTTCTTACTTCGTTTCTTTCAGTTCTTTCAGAACGTTGGATAACCTAAGAATATTTTCTTAACATAAAACATAACTTGCGGCCTGCCCCTTCGAAATCTCTTAAAGTACCAAACCACACTTTTTAGCGAGAGGTTCTGATTTTTTAGAATAAATACCGAATGTTCAACATCTGAAAGAATGACAATGAGAGGGGGGCTTTGCTTGTGACTGGGGGACTCAAGGGGGCGGGGACTCATTTGCTTGTGACTGAAGGAAGTAGGGCTCCTATTGAACCGAACGGCCCCTCCCTTCAAGTGAACAGCGCAAGCCTACTGATTGATAGCTTATCTTATAGGCATAGCGGATGGTCCGTTAGTGGATCTTTCTAGTCGCGAGCGTAAAGAGCGTACCACCTTTGATTTGAATCGTGTTGTAGTTGGTCCGGTCCTTCCACCTTAATTAAGAATGTAAACCAGCAAAATCAGTAAGAATGAAGCTGCTTCTTCAACTCGACACGCGTAGAATGGGAAGGGCAGTGGCTGACTCTCGTCCGGCTTGGTCTCGCTCCCTTCCCGCACGCCCGGAAGATTTATAATCTCAAGAACCTTTCAACACCACTGGTCGATTTGAAAAAGGAGTCTATTTCATTGACTTCGTAACAAAGAATCTCTTCCGTCCGGATTTAATGAGATTAAAAGACGATGCTTCCTTGGCCGTGTGGAACATGGATGAGCATTATGTCATTCCTACAAGTGATCCGACTGGAAGAAGTGCTATATGAGGACTTCGAGATCAAATATAGAATGTTTCTTTCCATTCCTCGTGAGCCACTTATTTCTCCACCTCCGCGCCCATGACGGCCGCCGCATTTGACGAACGTTTCCAACATTCTCTTCGGCATCGGCGGTTCGCGCGTAACATGGCACGGCTGCCGCGGATATAGTGAGCTCTGGTGGCGCCCCGGCGTGACGCGCGGGTTCATCTGGCTCGATGAGGATCCCCCCGGCGGCGCCGCCTCTTGGCCGCCGACGTGCCCCCCCTATCTCATCTCTTCCAATGCTTCCCGCTTTGGAGACTACGCGCCGCCGGCGCGTATCGCGAACATCGCGGCGGAGACGTACTTCAAACTCTTCCTCTCCGGAAAGGAGCTTGGAGTCCGGTGGCTGGCTACGGTACGCAGGAAATCGACCACATGAGATGAAGAGAGAGGAAGAGAATGAAGAGAGAGAGAGAGAGAGAGAGAGAGAGAGAGAGAGAGAATAAGGAGGACCAGGTGGCAGCCAGGTGGGGGAGGAAAGAATAAAAAATGCCACCTCAGCGGGAATGCTGAGGTGGTGCCAGTATCTGAGCCACCGAAAAAGGTCGTGCCAGTATTTGAGCCTGGAAAAAAGTCGTGCCAGTATTTGATGATTACCCTAAAGGTCGTGCCACTATATGATGTTAACCCTTCTTTATATAACTCCTTTTTGACTCAAAATTTCTCCACTGGATCACAAATTTCCTCATCTTTAATATCATGCCACCTAAAAATATAAATTCCAACAATAAAATATAAATTCAAGGAAAGTGGTTAATTTCCAATTATTTAACCTTGAAAAATATCAAACATCAATAAAACACATAATTAACCCTAAATAATGCAAAAATATGGACTTTAGTAAAATGGCATACCAATGGAGAAAATTCATAAAAATATTATAACATTCATCATAATTACATAAAATAAGCATGAATATTAGTTAAATAAGATAAGAATTTAAGTTATATATGCATGTTATCACACGCCCAATTTTGATTATATATACGTGACGTGTCGTTTTTGTGCGTCGTTAAAACACAAATACGATGGTCAAACAAAATTTGTAAAACCGAACTCACAAAGACAAGATAGAATAATCAAGTACTGGGTAAGTATCGGGTCGATCCACAGAGAGCAGGGTTGACTTTAATCGCAGAGTTGACTTGGTCAAACTTAGGTTTAAAAGGAGTTTTAAATAAGAGAAAATAAGATTTAAGATAGGGAAATGATATAAATAAGGTAAATAAGAAGTTTTAAGATTTGAAATCTCGGATTTGACAGAGAAAAAGTCCAAAAGTCAAAGTCAAAGCGTTGACTTTGACCAGCAATAGATGTTCTGCAAAATCAGAGAATCAAACAGAGTCAGAAGATTACGAAAAACTATATATTTGGAAACTAGAGAGAAAATGGAATTTATTGATATAAGTTTTGTAATTTTTTTGGATAAGAAATGGATTTATTATGAATTATTGAAAAATCAATGATCAGAAAAATCCCCGAAATGAACACCTCAGAGGAAATCTTCAAATTGAATGCCCAAATGAAATCCAAATCTTTCAATTTATATGTCAATAGAAAGCTAAGAACCAGAGGAATCCAACAAGACCGAAATTATCAAATTCTGATTTGCCAATAAAAAGTAATTGACCCCGAAAGTCAACGTTTGACTTCTGATGAAAGATGAACAGTCCGTGGTCAAACGTTAAATTGAAGGGGCAAATGAACTCAGAATTTGATGAAATTGCTATCCACGGAAAGCTGATGAAAAGAGGAATCCAATGATACAAAAATCAAGTGATTTGGAATTATAATCAAAGAGATATCCTATTTTCAAAATCAGCGACTTCTCGGACCTAAAATTGGGGAAATTGAAGAACACTATGATCTAATTTGCAAAATTAAAGATCTAAACCTAATAAAAATACAAATTACCTCTTGATAATCGATCGAACCTCACTACTAACCCGATTGCCGCAAGAATGGGGCCTCAATTCTCGTGGATTGAAGCGAATTTGCTCGGATTCTTCCTCGTGGACGTTCGGAATTCAAGGGGAAAATTCGATGAAATCAAGAGATGAAATCGTGATTATCATGCTTCAATGGCTGCGTCTCTACACTCTTGGAAGCAGAGGATCACGAGAACTTAAGACCTTCCTCGAAACTCGCTTAATTTCTTCACGAGTCGATCAAAAGTTGAAGAAGAAAGAAGGAGTACATGAGTTTTTAAAGAGGGAAATTGGCCCGGAATCGTGGGGCTGTAGAGGCGGTCGTGGAGGCGGTTTTCAAGCTTCATGGAGACGGTTTCCTTTGCATGGCTTCATGGCTTCGAATCCGCGTCAATTTTGACCGGATTTCACGGTCGAAAGGCCTCCAACTTCCACGATTTTAGCTCCACGTTTGGACCACGATCGAGCCGCGATCGGGTCACGATCGTGCGTCGATCGTGATCCTGGAGCTCTACCGATCCTCGTCGACTCGAGTGGAGTCGCTTCCGCGGAAGCGTGCGTGTGATTGCGGCTCGATCGCGCCGCGATCACGGCTCGATCGCGCCGCGATCACGAGTCGATCGCGAGGTTCTTCCACCTCGTCTCTGCACCGTCCGATGGCCTTCCTATCAGATGGACGATCGCGATTCGTTAATCCCGTGCGCCGCGATCGAGCTTCGAGCCCTCCGTTTGATGAAGATCCCGCGCTCCAGAAGCGTCCACGTGGCCATCGCCTGTCCCTCCGATCGCGTCACTTAAGGTAAGTAATACCCACGTGTCTGATTAGATGATCGCGTGGACTCCGGTCCACGCGATCAACTGTTGAGGTTGATTCCCGTCTCGATCCGACGCCCGCCGTGAGTCCACGTGGCCTGCAAAAGAAAACCGTGTGGGAACATAGTCCCACACGGGTTAAAAATAATGAAAGCACGCGCATAAATAGGGGAGTTGCTTCCCCTATCAACGATCCAATTCTCCTCTATATCCCGCGACACCCGGGCGCCCCAGCACTAACGCCCACGTGGCCTCCCCTGCCACTTGGCGCGCCTCTGCGCGCGGGCCACATGCGCCCCTGCCACGTGGCCTCGGCGCCACGTGCCGTAACGGCGCGGTGGACCCGCGCGCCACGTGGGCTCGCTCGCCACGTCAGCCCCCGCCGGGGCCCGCGGCCACGTCAGCTCCGAGGTAAGCTTACCCCTTTTTCGCGATTTTAAATAAAAAAAACTTAAAAATTCAATTAAAAATCAAATAAAAAATAGGAAAAATCAGATAAAACTTCAGAAATTCATAATTTAAAATATACAACTCCTTTTTAATTGAAATTTTCTCCATTGGATCATAAATTCTTTTCTTTTTTTAATATCATGTCATTTAAAAATATGTTTTCAAGAAAGAAATAAGGATGAATTAAAATTTCATTAAATAAGTTCTAATCAAACATTGTAAATCATAAATTCATCCTAAAATCATCCTTCCAAACATTTACTAAAGTCAAAACTCATTTAATCACTGAGATTAACTTCTCTTAATCTAAATAAAAGATTAATCATATCTTAAGTATGAAATTATCTCTAATTTATGCATAAATATCAACTTTAGTGAAATGACATGCCAATGGAGAAAATTCCTAAAAAGTATGATAACATGCATCATATTCACATAAAATAAGCATGAATATGAGTTAATTAGGGTAAGAATTCAGGTTATAAATGCATGTTATCAATACGCATGTTCTTTGACAATGTAAACCGTTCTTAGGTGTTTCGAGTAATCAAATTGTTTTGTCATCTCGAATCCTTGAATCTCTTGCTTTCCTCCTCTTCTAGATAGATTTCCACATCCAAGGAGTGTTTGAAAGTGAGATTTCATTGAGAGAATAGGAATAGATCTCCTCTTTAATGCCGAACTTCGGCCTCAAAATCGTATAATGAAAAGCCTTTGATCCGGCGATCAATTGGATTATTTCGAGCGTGACATCTGGTTAGATTATATGTTTTCCTCCTAATATCTTTTCCTCTATCATTACATTTCAATTTTGAATCCTAGATGAGTCAAATTTTAGATAATTTATAGGTTTTCTCTCTCTTTGCAATCGTTTTTCTCTCTAATTTTTTTCTCCTTGATTTCTCCACGAATACTAATCCAAATTCAGCAATTTTTTGTTCCTTGGATTCATCTTAGAATTCTTTTTCTAATAATTTTAAAATCCTTAATTTCTCACCTCAATTCTTTGTCTGATTTAATAGCATTTGAAGAAATACTTTGAAATTAGCTTAGTTCTCCGTGGATTCGACCCTTATTCACCATTACACTATTGAATTCTTGATTTTTATCTTAAATTGGTGAGTTTCGAATATGTTTTGACTCGTCTCCTTGTGTTTTCAAAAATTGCATGGATTCGTCTCGTCAATAATTTGGTCCTTCGTGAATATCCAAAGAATAGCAATGTTTAGAACATATTTTTAAATATTAGTGATCACTGTACTATGATCTTATGATAATTCAATAGGTCATTGCATATGCTCATAGACTTCATTGCAAACTTCACACAAGAAGGATAATGAATAAATTTCATTTTGATAAACATAAATAAGATACATGGAATGTGATTGGCTCATATGTCACACAATATACATCAGTTAAGAGGGCATACATTAGTGAATAATCGAGAAAGACGATCTGCTACGACATTCTATACACCATGTTTATCTTTAATCTCTAAATAAAATTCTTGCATCGATAAAATCCATTTCATAAGCCTAAGTTTTTTCTATTTTACTAAGAAGAAATTTTAAAGCAACATGGTCGGTGAAAATGATGACTTTACTACCTAAAAGATACGAACAAAGTTTTTCTAAAGCAAAAAAATAATAGGTAGCACTTCTAATGCAAGACAAATAAAGGAGAATTAAAAATTTCTCAAGGGATGGTATTTTGATATAGGGATGTCTTGAATTTTTAGGATTGGTTACCTTGAAATCCCAAGGTTTAATCCCATAATAAGAGAGAAGAGGGATCATTTTAAATAACCTTCAAGTAGGGTTTCTATTCAATGAATCACACAAAATTTTACAACCATTGTGCATAAATCATACAAATATATGATTAGAGGTTATCCTATGGTTCATTGAATAAGAGCAAGAGATTTTAGAGAAGGATGATCTATCACATAAAATGAGAGAAATGAGAGTACCTTAATGAAGATTCTTGACTGTTGTGATATTGTAAGGGCAAAATTCAAAATCTCCTTCTTGATTACCCCTTTCTTTGAGAGAAAAGAAAGAATGGAATGAAGAGGTATGATGGAAAGATGGAAGAGGTTGGAGAATGAGAAGGGGAATGGAGAAATGGTGGGTATGTATGGTGGAGAGGAAATGATGGCTCTTCTTCACACGCGACGTGGCAAAATCTGGATGCTTCATCGTGGATTGGACGGACGCAACTTAAAGATGTTGATTCGACAACGTTCAATCTGAGCCATTGATTGAAGATGAAAAGATGCATCGGACGGTTACCCCCAAATCGACTATAAATTCAATCGTTCTTCGATGTGAAAACATGTTCTTGGATTTTTGAGAAAATCAAACTATTTAGATACCACAATCTGATAATCTCTTGAATTCTTCCTCTTCTAGTCTTATTTCCGCGTCCGAGGAGTGTTTGAAATCTAGAATTGGTTGAGAGAATTGGAAGAAATCACATATTGAACGCCAAACTTTGTTTTCATAATCGCGGAATGAAAAGCCTTGAATCGGCGATTAGTTGGATCATTTAGAGCGCGACTTTGGGTTAGGCTGAGTGTTTTCATCTTAATTCATCTTCCTTTATCATTAGATTTATATTTTGAATTATATATTAGTTTAATTTTAGTTTTAATTTTGGTTTTTATCAATTTTCGTGATCAAATTTCTACCTCAATTTCAAATCTCAATTTCTCCACGAATTCTAATCCAAATTCAGTGATTTTTTATTCCCTAGATTTTTATTAGAGTTATCTTTCTTAATATACTAAAATCCCTAATTTCTCGCCTCAATTCATTGTCTGATTTGATCGAATTTCAAAGATATCTCAAATTTTCCCTTATTTCTCCATGGATTTGACCCTTGTTCACCACTATACTCTTTAATTAGTGATTTAATCTTTAATTTGGTAATTTTGGAACTTGTTGTGACACAAGATTATGTGTATTTAATGACTGCACGAAATCATTTCATCAGGGTGCGGTTTGACTAGAGTAGTTTTGACCAAAGAGGAGAGATAAAGATAAATCAATGGTCCAAATTTATTGAAGTTAAAACCTTGATATATGATGATCATGATGAAGTTTGGAGCTGAAATTTCATGAGCATGACCATCATTTCATCCTTCATGCCTTCATGTTGGTTGTGATGGATATTATGTGGCCTATAAGCCTATCACAGTTCCATGTATCTCGTTTATGTTCATTGAAATGAAATTTATTTATTGTCATTCTTGTGTGATGTTTGCATAAAGTCTATAAGCATATGCAATGACTAAGTGAATTATGATGAGATCACTAGTATTTAAACATATTTTATAAACATTCATATTCATGAGATATTCGAGAGGGATATCAAATTATCTAATAAGAATAACATTATCTGATCCAACTCATATGATGAGTATGGCTGATCCTATAGCCATCGGTGTAGAGACACTAAGGATATATAGTGGGTGCTATTTGGAGGAAGAGTTCACTGAATTGATATATATGAATCCATGAATGGTAATTATACCTAATTGTCGACGAAGCGAATCCGCGCAGTCATTGAAAACACGTGGATACTATAAAAATCATCACTCCTTACTGATGTAGGATATTTCTAAAATTGATAATATTCCTACAAATTAGGGAGGACCTATGAATTGATATCACTATGAAAAGATATTAGGAAATCAGTGAAAATATATTGTGAAATAATTCAGGAATAAAGATAAATAATGATTTAGTAGGAATGATAAGATGAATACTAAGAGAAGAGAAGGAGAATAGGTATAATGTTACATAGTTTAGATGATGATGGAATTATGATAGAGATAATAACAAAGAATGTGATGAGAAGAGATATAGGATAGAAGATATAAAATAGAGATTATAAGTAAGAAGAGAGGAAATATGGATATAATAGATAGTACAAATAATGGTTATAGGAAAAATAATAGAAAAGAGGGATGACTGGGAATATTTTCGGATATTATATGAAAGAGGGAAGATAGAATGAGTGAGGGAAGATCGCGTTGAGGATAATAACGGAGAGGGGTGTGAAGAATTAAGTGGTGAGAAGATAATGGTGGGGAAGTAAAGAAGAGGGAATAAATTAAGAGTTGATAGGATAATATTTATAGAGAGAGATCCAATGGAAAGAGGGATCTAATGTTGGATTTACGGACTTCAGATTACGAACGATTAATCATGATAATTAGGTAAGGATGATACCTGTAGGTTCCGTGAAGTAGATGCTCGTTGGACTGTTAAGACTATCCGAGATTTCCGTCGTTGCATATGACGTGAGATGGTGGAAAGACGACAGAACGGGAGGGAGAAAAGATAGGGAGGTAGAATCGGAGAGAAGAAGATGTGGGAGGAATGGAGGAGACACAGGAATCACGAAGAACACAAAGGTACGAATACCAAGAGTAACCAAACTTTTTATCAAAAAACATCTACCGTTTTCGTTTACAATCTTCCGTTTTATAGAAATAAACGACGAGGAGTTACGGTGAAGCGTTGCGTCGTAGAAGTTAGTTTCCGCGTCGGTTGACCGGTTGACCCGATCTGGAGTCCTTTGGCATTCTCTCAGCAGGTTGACGAAAAGGAAAATAGCTTCGCGTCCGAAGGCTATGCGAATCGGGAAGTCTCGTTTTTCCGTTATTTCCGTACGTAGGGCGTTGTCGGTCGATGATGAAATTGAATCTCCTTCTTAAATTTGTCATATTCTTCGCTGTTGATGAGTAAACGACGCCTCCACGTGCCTCTTGCAGTGTTCGGTTAACTTCGACAAAACATCGCTCGATACGTTCTGTAACGGAATTCCGTTATCGGCACAGTCATCCTCGGCTGTATGTTTGACCGTTCGCAATTCCCTCGTGACCGTTTCATGTTCTTCCAATTGTCGTGCTTCATACAGTTCGTCAGGTCTTCAATGTTGTTCAGCAGTCGTGACGATCTCCTTTCTTTCTGATATTTTCTCTTTAACTTTAATCTCACCTGAAGAGTTCTCAGTAAAGATCTTTCATCCTTCATCACGGTCAGTCATGTCATTCACCTGAACAGGTCCACCGAGCCGATTCCTCAGGCCAGCTTTCCTTGGCTTTAATGCCATCGGATGATTTCTCAGTCTTTTCAATACTATCTTTTTTTGTTGGGATCGTTGGATAGCTGCGGCGATGTGGAGAGAAGGCAATACGTCAATTGAGGGTGCTCTATTTCCGCGACAGCGTGATGACTTTGCGGCTTCGTTGGCAGAGTTTGAGGATAGTATTCTTCACGCCGAAAGTCCTCGGGGACGTGTGTAGCGTCCCTTGAACTCCTCGTAAAGAGATTCTTATTTCCTTCTTGATTACATACTCATCGTTGTAATCCTCGGGAGCTGAATCCTCGTTGGAAATTTGTCTTCTTCTTTGTTGGAATCAGTATTGCCAACGTTTCCTTCTGACCGTATTCTCTATCTTCGTTGGGAGAAGAGTTATTCTCTGTGTTGATTCGCAACCCTTCAATGGATAAAATTCTATCATGTCTAACTTTCTTCTTTTCTTTCTCAGCCGTGAGGGCCTTGATAGATGGGAGGTAGTTCTCTTGTTGGGTTTGCTGTCGTGTCCTTCAGAGTTGATGCATATATCTTCTGTCATGTCTTTTAGGATGATCTTGGAGCTCTTCATTAATTAAGAGAGTAGTCTTCTTATCTGATTTTCTTCATAAGTCTTGGTCTTGAATAGGTTGAGGAGATAGCTTCTTCCATAAGTAATTGATCTCTCCTATGATTCTAACTAAGGGTGGTTTCAAAGAAATAAAGGAAATTAGATAACAAAGGGATTCCTATTGATTTTGATATCATTACTTTATGACTATATAAGGTGCCTATGATATGGTGGTTATAGTTTAGACAATTAGGAACCTATATCAAAGGTAAAAGGGTGGTTGACTCGGTCCACTCAAGGAATTCTAGGTTTCTAAAGATAAGGGTTAAATGCTTTGACCAAGTCAATATTTAGATCAGTATAAAATAAGAGGAGGGAAGATAATTCCCTTAAGATCTACACTCTCTTTCAATTATTTAGAGAGGTCTTCTTCATCCATTTAATAAATGGATAATTTCTCAAGTTGGTGGATAAGGAGGAGGAGGAGGATAGGTTCACTTAGAACCCTTGTGTTCATGTTTCGAAATAATTCTCCATCACTTACTCAATCCACATTCTTCTTTCTATGCTCCCATCTTTCATTCCAATTTCTAATCTAATTATCTCAGGTTTTTATGGATTCGACTCTTACTTCAGCACTACACTATTGGAGGATTTATAAATTGTATTAAATGAAATCAATATGCATCAACAACATAAACACATGAAAATCGAGCTCATCAATCCCCACTTGAATTTTTCAAAGTCAAGTGGTTACATTATGACATTCTTTTATATGCCACATGGATGCAAGGACATAAGTGCCCAATTAGAAAAGTACATATGTAATTCATCAACAAGAGAGAGAAGAAATAACTCTCGCCAACTTTTAGTGTCAGGTCAACCCCATTTTCATGAAGAAAAGTGATCAATCAAGTTTGAATTTGATAAAGGGAATCACGCTATATTTTTAGGATGATCCACAACTATTAAGGAAGTCAAAGTTAGGCAACCTCCTTATTTTGAAGAATTTTGGATCAAACTTAATTTCATGCATGCCATAAAGTCCTAAAATCATAAAAAGAATAAGAATGTTGGATCCAATTGCCTTAAAAATAAGGAGGTGGTTAACCAAACTTAATTTTCTTTAAATGACCCCTTATTTCTTTTCATGGTTTTTAGGAATGTATGGCTGAGAAAACTAGATAATTAAATTCTTGATCCAATGGGGAAAATTTGAGAAAAAGGCATTGTATTTTATTAGAAATTGAATTTATAAGTTTAGAGATTTTTAAGATTTTTTGTAATTTTTAAAGCCCATTTTTATTTTTTTAAAACCCTCGCATATTTAAGCAGCATTTTTACCCAAAAACCTAATGCACTTAAAGCGTATTTTCACCAAAAAAATCCCTTGCGATAAAGGAATAGAATTTTAAAAATAAAACCCTCTATTTTTTTATGATTTCTAGCCAATCAAAGTGTGTCATGTGGCGCTATCTGTAGCATTTGATAAAAAAATCATGATATCTCTAATTTAGAAATTACAATGTTAGAAATTAAATATTAGAAATTATCCAATTTAAAATCATGATATGTCATAATATAAAGGGGGTTTGACCTGAAATTTTATAAATAAATTTTTATTTTCATCCACTATCCATTCATGCCCTCTTATTAAGATATTGAGCATAGAAAAAAACATCATGATTTGAGAATTAGATTATGTTAACCCTTTTTTTAATTTTGAAGGTGGGAACACTTCCTAAGGATTTATATCAACCTCCTTCAAGTATTTATATCAACCCCCTAACTGACCCACTCTCTCATTTTAGGAGGTGGTTGAAGAGAATCAATGGATGGATGCCTCTCCGCCCTTAATACCAAGGAAGATGTATCTCTACTATTAATGAATCAACCATCAAACTCTATAAACAAAAAATTCTTGAATCATTCCTTTATTTCTTGTTTTTGGCTGTCTCTTGTCATTAAGCTACTATCACTGGGCCCAAGATTGAAAGAAAAGGAGAGGCATAAGCCCAAGATTGACATTTTTTGGTGTTCAAGTTTGTCATGGAGGCAAGATCAAGCCAAGGATCGAAATAGTAACAAGTATAATATCACTAGGCCTAAGACTAGCATAAACGACAAGGTTTGTATGAGGAGTGTATTTGGGTCTGATTTCTCTTGTAATCCCCCCATGAATAGTGTAGAACCTATGTTCTATTATATGTATTATCATTATTATCATTTCATCACAAAAATCTCTTACATCCATCATTCACTTATCATCCTTTCAAAAATGCACATCCATCTTTCTCACAAAATGGAAATTGATTAACTAGAAATCAAGTCTTGGCCCATGAAGGAGAGGGAGTAAGAAGAAACACAGGGGAAAAAACCATATGCAGAAGAGAGAGAGATGGAGGAAAAAACAACAATGAGGGAGAGAAGAAAACTTCTTAAAATGCGACATGAATCAAATGAAAAGTTGCATTCAACAAATAAATCCATTATTGATACTCAATATACAACATAGAGGAGAGGAAGTAGCAACAACTCCAGAAAAATTATAAAAGGCAGGCAGGAGAAGAGAAGAAAAATAGGAACGCGAGATGATCCTTCTATTTAGGGTTGTGATTTCATACTCAACAAATAAAGAGATGATCCCATGACTATTTAGCCATGGGTAGATAGATAGATAGATAGATAGATAGATAGATAGATAGATAGATAGATAGATAGATAGATAGATAGATAGATAGATAGATAGATAGATAGATAGATAGATAGATAGATAGATAGATAGATAGATAGATAGATGGATGGATGGATGGGCAGATAGATAGACAGATGGATGGATAGATGGACAGATAGATAGATGGATAGATAGATAGACCGATAGAGAGATAGATGGCTTGATAGATAGATTGATGGATAAATAGATTGATCAATCGATAAATGGACAGAAAAATAGATAGACAAAAAGACAGATGGACAGAAAAATATGTAGACAAACAGACAGATAGATAGAAAGATAGATAGATAGACGTATAGATGGGCAGATAGATATATAGATAGATAGATAGATAGATAGATAGATAGATAGATAGATAGATAGATAGATAGATAGATAGATAGATGGATCGATCGATCGATCGACAGATAGATAGATAGATAGATAGATAGATAGATAGATAGATAGATAGATAGATAGATAGATAGATAGATAGATAGATAGGACAGACGGATAGAGCATCATAGGCCTGGAACCGCCGCCAGGAGAGAGAAAGAGTGCTTCTGGCCGCCGACATGGAGAGTGTGCTCGCCGATAGGGAATCCTTCGAATTCCGCTCGCGTCAGCAAAACTCAGGTGCTTGCACACGTCAACATCCAGCCGCACGGGAGCCCTCGACCTCGCCGCTACGTGGATCTTCTCGAATGCAACCAGCTGCCTCGTCGCCGCGGCTACGTGTCCCTTAGGCGGGCTCGCGAATACCATCACCGTCTCCGCTCCGTCTCTCTCTCCTTTGTTCTCCACGTCCACATGCAACTCCATCTTTAAATTCCCGCACCTCATTCGGCTGACTCTTACTGCGGCGCTGAAATTTCCTTCTCGCCGTCCCTCCACAGGAACCGAAACCTCCTTCGGAGCTTCAACAATGTAGTATGAAAAGGAAGTGTAGGTTAAACCATGCCCAAAAGGGTACACCACTGGCCCCTTGTAAAACCTGTACGATCTCCCAGGATGGTTCCTTCTTGGGTCAGCTCTCATTGCCATGTCCGTCATCGGAACTCTATCTGCGAACTCTTGCGGGTACCATGTCACAGGTAACTTCCCCCCTGTAGGACTAAGAATTTAGGCTCAGAGGAATCTATGGCGAAGGAAAAGAGGAAGTAACCTGGGTTGTGAGCTCCGAAAATGACGTCAGCAATGGCGGCGCCGCCTGCTTGGCCGGGATATCCGGCCCAGAGTATGGCGGCAATTTTTGGGTTGTTCTTAGCGAAGGAGATGTCCAACGGGCCGCCGCTCATGAGCACAAGAATAACCGGGCCTTTGGAGGAATCCGCTACCTTGGAGACGAGTTCTTGCTGGCGGCCGGGAAGAAGGAGGTCCACTCTGTCTCTCATCTCGGCTTCCTGCGATTGGTCCAAGCCCATCACCAGGATCGCCGCGTCGGATTCTCTCGCGGCGGCGATTGCCGCGTCGATCGGCTGGTTCCCTCTGCATGCCACGTCATCGCATCCCGGCTGATGCACGGTCCTCACGTACTTCCCGATTCCTTCCACGGGCGACGTGTACAGGCAAGGCAGCCCTAAAACACAGAACCGTCGGGTGACTTTTCCAGTTTTTGGAGTTGGGCTTAATTGGGTGTCGACCCACCTGCGTAATTGCCAATCATGGCGTCGGTGGCGGCGGAATTGGGCCCAAGGATCGCGACTTTCTGACGGCGAGAGGCGGATAGGGGCAGCGTGGAGCGATCGTTCTTCAGAAGCACGATCCCCTGGAGAGCGGCTTCAACCGCGAGGTTCTGATGGGCCGGGGAGCACACGTCAGCCGGCCCGAGATGCCCAAATGGCTGCTCAGAAGGCTCCCCGTCAAACATCCCCAGCCGCATCTGCACAGTGATTGTGTTCGCCAAGGCATACTCCACAAGCAGCTCCTGCACCTTTCCTTGTCTCACCGCCTGCTCCGTGTATTGAGCAAGAAAAGGGCCGCAGTCCAAATCTAAACCTGATCAAGCCACAGATCATCACACAAGAATCAACGGTGAAGATATAACGATCTTACATACCTGCTTTAATGGCGTCTGCGGCGGCATCTTCCGGAGTAGAGGTATAATGTTGGGCGTTGAAGAAGACTCCGACGGAGTCGCAGTCAGACACTATGTACCCATTAAGCCCCCACTCCCCTCTAATGGTGTCGAGCAAGAGACTCTTATCTGCACAAGTGGGTACTCCATCAACCTGATTGTAAGAGCACATAACGCTCGCCACCTTCCCTTCCACCACACAGCTCTTAAACGGCACGTCGAAAGTATCCTCCAAGTCCTGCTTCGTCACCTGAGACAAACCCCCACCAAAATTAGGGTTTCGAGATTGAGGGTTAGGGTTTCCTGTATAAATATACCATGGCGTTGAAGTGGAAGCGATCGTTTCCCTTCCAGTTGTCGAGATCGTATGCAGTGTAGTGTTTGCAGCAAGCGGCGACTTTTAGACGATTTTCTTCGTAGCCGTAGGGTTGTTGGAGGCCGCGAACATATCTTGCAGCGTAAGATCCGGCTACGAGAGGATCCTCGCCGGGAGTTTCTTGCCCTCTTCCCCATCGAGGATCTCGGAAAATATTCACGTTAGGGCTCCAGAAGGTTAATCCCGCCTGGCCTCCATTGTACATGGCCCGACCTTCGTCCGATACTACCTACAGAATAATCGCCACTTAGTCGAAATTGAAGAATGATCTGACGGGTTCAGAAGAAGTTGAGATCCCGTGATAGGTTCTGAATCAGAACTTCTGATTGTCTTTACTGTATCAAGTTCCGATTGACCGACAGCAGTTAACGCTTTCACGTCTATCACTGGTCGCCACCGTAAAAAAAGCTCTCACCAATAAATAGTCGTCGTCATCCCACCATAGATTTTAATATTCGCCGAAAGAGGAAGGAAGCCACTGAGAACGTGGATTTCGAGAAACGTAAGGCACCAGTTCTGATCTATTATCGGGAAGGTGACCAAACATCTAGAAGAAAAGCATGAACTAATTCGCAAAAGCAGCTTCCCGCGTCGTCACCCGCTTCAACAGGATATGGGGTAGTAATTCTCCACTCAGAATAAAGAGGTGATGGAAGAGGAAAGGAAGTATCGTCTATCGCTATCAAATATCATTACCTTGCCGATATCTTCCCAGAGGGAGGCGTTGAAGGAAGCAGCAGTGAGGATGACTTGCGGAAAGATAGTGGCGCTAGGGTAGCTCCCACCAAATCTGGTGCCGGGACCGACATTGGATATGCCGTGAAGAGCTTCAGACCACCATTCGTACCTAGAAATACCCAGTCTCGGCACGCCTGCGGCATTATTCACCAGAAGCCAGATTTTCTCTTCAAGGGTCAGCCGCGAGATCAGATCTTTCACGCGGTTGTGTATCGGCATCGTCTTCCGGCAGAATGGCAGATGCAAAAACTCATTTCCGCAGGCGAATGCTGGCCTCGCGTTGGCTTTCTGAAGCAATAGAGGAGAGAAGGTTATCGCAATGAGAGTCGCGAGAAGGAGAGATGACGTCGCCATTGGACCGGGTAGCGGATTGCGATGACCGAGAGTGCAATGATGGAGAGAGGGAGGGAGAATGGAGAGATATAAATAGCTTCGACGACAGAGTGCAGACAGCTGCCAGAAGCGTCCGTCATTTTCTCGGTTTTTGATTTCTCTTTTTTCTGATTCGTCGGATAGGCTAGTGACGTGTTGCGTTGGTTTGCTGTTCACGTTCGACGGATCGACCTTTTCTTTTCCCATCTATCTTATCTCGTGATCCTATCTCAATTTAAGCATAAGAGAGAGAGAGAGAGAGAGAGAGAGAGAGAGAGAGAGCGACAGAGCGAGAAAGGAGCCCGACCGATATCATTACTGATTATCTCATAGTTGGGTACAGATAGCTGAGCGATAACCAGTCTCAAAGGCAATGCATAAATCAGAGAATTTGCGAAAAATTTAAGTTGGTACACTGATTTGGTTCTCCGAGACGGGATTCCTTCTGATCCGTCGCTCGTCACTCAACGGACTGACGGTAGCCGGGTTCCTTGCGAGGGAAGCTTTCCTTTCCCATTTTTGTACTGCTCCTCTGTATCATCATTCTCTTTTCTCTATCAGCATAGCCTCAGTGGATCAATCGAGAGAGAGAGAGACAGGCGCAGCGGTGGTGCAAGTTCTACTGCTTTACAACCGTGATGACGAAGGGGCCGGTAATGGTCGTAAGAAGTTGACGCGTGGAAATAAGCAATCGAGCGAGATTAGATCCGCCAAACCGTCGACGGTTTCGTTTTTCAGGCTTCGCTGCTTGCTCTCGTAAAATTTTGAGACTTCAAATATTATTACGGAAAAAGAAATATGAAACATATGCAAGCTGGATCAGTGATTTGTAACGGAAAAAAAAAATTAACAGTAGATGCAGTATCTATAAAGAAATATGAAACATAGGGCAGCAGTAGAAACAAAAACGAATGTTTCAAGAGATACACGCACGTAACCTTCTAGGTTAAATTATCAAGATGAACATCACTAGAAAATGTTGCCATAGTTTTAAGCAGAAACTTAGGCACATAAAATTGTACATGCTTGTTAGATGCTCATCGCAGGTATCCTTTGTATGTATAAATTACTTAAATGAAGTTATAAATGGATGTGTAGAGTATCCCAAATGTTGATCTTCTCGAATGCGTTTCTTACTTCATGCTTGAATCAAGAATTTCCCATGGTTCATTATAAAAGTATGCATTTAGTAGAAATTTCTTGAGATTGAAGTGCTTTGCAGCTAGACGTATGAAATTCTCTTTGGAAGGTTTAGTTTTGAGGGTAACACAAAGGAAAGGAAAACTAGACCTTTGGGTAAATATAACATCAAAAAATTTATTCAGAAAATTTATGGAAAGAATAAAAGTCATCATTTATTCAATACAAAATATTAAAATATTTTGTATTGAAGGACTTCAGACTAATAAATTTTTTTGGTAAAAAGAGTTGACCTGATGGTTATACCATCTTAACAACACAAATGAGCAATCTAGTTAAGATCTAATTGATGCATGTAATCTAGTTTTCTGAATAAAAAGATAAAGTTTAAAATTTCTTAATTTCATTGTATATTTTTTTCTACCACATTCCCGATACGCACATATCATTTTTGACCGAATAATGAATTCCTGTTTAAATGGCCTCAACATAAGAGTGTTACGATTGATACACACTTGTCATTGTTGTTAATATATCCATGTTTTGTGTGTTTATAAATTGAATTCCATTGGATTAGCATTTGATGTATATGAATTTGCATTCTTGAAGGCAGTTCATATGATCTTACTATGATCTCCTTTCAGTACTTTTGAGAGAAATTGAAAGGTGAGACGATTATAAGAGATCATTCCATCTTAGCATATTAAAGTGAGAAATATAAAATATCTTAGAAATATGATTTGCAAGATAAGGAAATAAAGAATACTACAATTTTATTTTGATTTTATTTTTTGTATTATCATCAAAGTCTAAATTTTCTGTAAAATGAATACTATAATTTTAAGGGATGTTTGTCTTTTATCTCACCAAACATTGGAATAAATAGCATTCTATTTTTTATGCTATTGACGAATCGAGACCGCGAGGTCGTTGAAAACACATGTTCAAGAGTCAAAATTAATACCAAACTCACCAATTTAAAGAAATTAACACGAATTAAGGGGTATAGTGGTGAATAAGGGTCGAATACACAGGGAATTATGGTAATTTCTGATGATCTTTTCGAATTTGATCAAATCAGACGATGAAATATGGATAGAAATTAGGGTTTTGATATTTTTTGACAGAAGACTTGAAGATGAATCGACGGAATAAACAATCACTCGATTTGGATTAAGATTCACGGAGAAATCATCGAATGAACAAGAGAGAAATTTCTAAAATTAAAATTCGCGAAAAACTGAAATTGAAATTGAAATTGACTCAAAATCATGATTTGAAATGAATCTAAAGCTATACGAGGGAGATCAAGATGAAATACAATCCCTAACCTAAGACTGCGCTCGAATTGATTCAATTATTCGCCAGATTCAAGGCTCTTCATCTAAAATTCGGAAAACGTGATCGTTGATGTTCAAGCATCGATTTCTTCATCTTCTCTCAATGAAATCTCACTCTCAAGCAATCCATGGATGCAGAAATGAGTCTATAAACTATTGGAAGCAAGAGACTCAAGGGATTTTCTGTCTAAACAGTTAGATTTACTCGAATTGCCTTGGAATGCTTTATAATGTCAAAAAACATCTCAATTTATAGGGCAAATTGGGTGTAACTGTCCGATCGGCAGTTAATCTTCGATCAACGACTTTGATGAAATGCACAGATGCGAATCGTTATGATTAAGTCATGGCTGTTGGATCTCCTATGGACCGCCGAGATTTTGCCACGTCTCGCGCGTTATAAGTAACGCATCAAACACCATCTGTTGGATCTTGATCTAACACTTCAAATTTGTTTTCGTCGGTTTTAATCTCAATCATTATAACTCCTTTGATCAATGGCTGAGATTAAGTCATTTTAAAAATGATTCACCGATGAATCAGATTGCGCCACGTACCCCCCTTGCCTTAAGTGACAATCGACGATCGCGATTTAATCGCGCGATCAGACGCTCCACGTGCTGCCACGTCACCCCCCACCTTGATCAACGATCGCGATTGGATCGGACGCTCCAGATTGTGTCACTTCACCTGCGCACTTATCAAATCAATTTTAAATTAGAAAGAGCGATTTTTAATTCATAAAAATTCAACAAAATTAAAAAAAATCTTAAAAAATCCCTAAAAATTAGAAAATTCATAACTTTCAAAATATAAGTCCAAATTAATCCAATTTTTTTTCATTTGATCAGAAATTAAATTATCTATCATTTTAAAAAATCAAATTTAATAAATAAAAAGAGATTTAATTTCTATTTCAAAAATATACTCATTTCTTTAAGATTTTAAAACTTAGAACATTAAATCAGTGTATATAAAATGATTTCTCCCATTGTTTAACTTTAGAAACTAATTATAATCTGAAGTAAAGATGGGTTACAAAATTATTTATCTTTGATTAATCATAATTAACCCTAAATCAATATATTTTGAGATTGTAATGATTTTTTCATAGAATGATAGATAAACCCACATAAATATGATAACATGCATAGGAATGGAATATTTTATACCTTAATATGCATAAATAATCATGTATTATCATGTCTGTTTAGCATGTTATCCACTATCAAATCTCAGAATCGCTTATGTTTGTTTGCCACTTGAATCATCACAAATCATAATAAATCAAATATATTTTCTAACTCTACTCAATGGTTTAACAAATCATAATGAATCAAAACATGAGTTAACCATTCTTCCCTTATGCATGCATATTGCTAAAAAGAGATAGATAAATGCAATTGACCTACTCATCATATGGCTCTATCTCTTCACTTTGCACAAATGAGTGAACAATTCTCAATGATACATGAGTTTTTCAATGTCGCATACTCAAAAAAATTCTCAAGATTCACTCAAAGAAGAGGTTCAATTGGCACCATAGGGAGTCTGATGACAAATACATGAGTGCGTGAAAATCAATCTGGTGGCTTGCAGTCTCTATTGATTACCTCTACCCATGATGTGGATGGTGGGATGTAGCCACACATAGGAATGCACAATGCACCAACTCCCACGTGACTGCATGTTGACAAATTTTGTCATGGGTCATTTTTCATCAGCCATAATAACCTAATCAAGAGTAATAGAGCTAGAACAAAGTGAGTTGGCCTTTTTCATTAGGTAATAACCTAATGAAAAATCTTCTATTTTTATTTTTAAGGCCAAATGACATGGAAAACTTGATTGGGTGCGAAATTTATTCAATCTTGCATGAACAAGTAATGCATGGTGTGATGGATCATTAAGCAATCACATAAGATAACTTTAATGAGAAGATGCCAAATGAGGATTCCATTGATTCTTTGTATCATTTTCCACCTATGATTTAAGGATTCTCGACATGATACGAAGGCAATTTCATGTTCTATACCTAATAGAGTACAGCCCAACTAGGCATCAAGATTTGAGAGCCAAATGTCAAACTGAATTCATGCAGTCAATGAAAGCACATTTCAAAATATCAAATCAAAGCCAAACTCACTTTAAATTATATAAATCAAGTATGATTAGTGAGAACGGTTTGAATCCATGCAGACATTTTAGGGATTTTTTATTTTGATTCAATTGAAAGATGAATTAAATTTAAAAATTAGGGAAAGGTATACATCTATTAAGTGTGGAGATCAACTTTTCCTAGGAATCCAGAAATCACAAAAGTCAAATTTAATTTTGAAGAAAATCAAAGAAATAAGTTGGAGAGAGAAAATCATTAATGAGGAGAGATAAAATGACATAAAATTAGAAGTTCTCTTAATCCACTAATCTAAAAATGAAATCTATTGATAGATAACAAAAGACTAATGAAAATATGATTCAGCTAACCTAAAACCACTAAAAAGGGGGAAATGGCATAATTAGATGGTGAAATAACAAATAAGGGGTGAATTAATTTCTATGTTATATTTATATTATCTAATTCCCTTTATGAATTTTTTTTATTATTCAATCACGTTCTCTTGTCACTTGTACAACAATTTTTTTTATTTTAGACACGGTATGATGAGATAGTCCCCCTAGAATCAACTCCTCACCTTGTTAGTAAGATCTTGTACACACATGAACTTTCCTTGAATTATTGATTGGGGGGTTAGTAAGATCAAAGGCCACATATGAACTTGCAATGTGACCTGCTCACGCTCTTATTTAGTTAGAGCAATGGGGGTGACATACCTTGTAGTGGGAGATGTCAATCTTCTCAAGATCGCAATGATATTGACCTGATGTGGTAGTGTGGGTAAGTATTGGCAGATGCAAGAACAAGGACAAGCAAACCACTAATAGGTGGCAATGCCCAATAGTGGTAACATCACTACTAGAAAACATTGTGACAGCTTGTGGTGGCCTACTATGATTGTGTATGTAGAGGCTTACTAGGCTAATGTATGGGAAGGTGAGATTCCATAAGAGGTGGGAGTGACAGCCATAAAAGATAGGGGTAGCAAATGATTTTTTCAACTAGGTAGAACTCAATGTACAAGAAGGCAAGGAAATAACATGCCCAAGAAGAGAACAGACTCAATTGAATTGAGTTTGAATCAATGAATTTCTATCAATCTAGGGTAGATTTGAGTCCATTCGCATCAATCTAGGATCAATTTTGGTTGATTTGGGGTTGATCTTGCTCAAATTTGGAGTCAAATCTCTTAGGTCAATGGTGAGTCAATATGAGATTTTGAGTCAACACCAAGTTGATATATCAACTTGCTCTATGTTGACATTGAGTCAACTTGATTGCAACCCAAGGGTAGAATCCTCAACAACCCTAGGGGCGTTATGATGGATATTATGTGGCATATAATCCAAATCATACTTTCATATCTCATTTATGTTCATTAAAATAAAATTTATTAACTATTATTCTAGTATAATTTGTACAATGAAGTCCATGAGCATATGCAATAACTATATGAATTATGATAATATCATTACATAAAAATCACTTATCTTTAAACTTTTGTTCTAAATATTCATATTCGAGGCATATTTCATAAGGACATCAAGTTATTTGGAAAGAATAACACTATTTGATCCAACCCATGTGATGAGTGACGAACAATGAAACGTGCGGTAGTTGAAACACACGATCGTCAGTCAAAAAATATATAATTCTGAACTCACAATCATTTAAAAATCAGAAATCAAGTACAGCAATGAGATCGGGTCGAATCCACAGATAGCACAATTGACTTTTATCGAATGAGTTGACTTTGGTCAAACTTAAGCCGAATTACGATTTTTAAGAAAATAATATGTTATATAATTAATAGAAATAGTACTAATATATAAGAGAAGATGTTTTTAAAGTTTTGAAAAATGTTTGGAGAAGAAAAGTCAAAGCATTGACTTTAACCCTACTTTGATGTTCTGTGAAATAAGAGAAAAAAAGGTAAGATAATATTACGAAAATTAAAGTTTTTGAAACTAGAGAGAAAGAAGAGAATTTTGATATAAAGATCGTGATTTTCAAAGCATAATTGGATTTACTGTGATTTTTCAAAGTCAATGGACAGAAAATCATTAAAATTAAGGTTTTAGTCAAAATATTTTAATTGACTGGTCAAATGATATCCAAATTTGACAAATCACTTACGCATAGAAATCTTACAATCATAAGATTACAAAAACAATAAAATTGACAAATGTCGTCTTCTATATTTCTAGTAATAGCCCTCGAAAGTAACCGCCCAAATTCGGATTGATTTTTTAACGGTAGTTGGACAAAAGACAAATCGAGGGGTCAAACCTTGATGAAAATTTGCAAATCAGATATCCACAAAAAGCTGGTTGAACAAGAAATCTCATGAAACAAAATTCGTTAGATTTGGACTTAAGATAACAGAGAAATCCTTGCTCAGAAATCAGCAAAATGTGTGATAAAATTTTGGGAAAAATGAAGAATTTTTGGTTCTGAAAACTCTAATTACCTATCTAAACCTGATCTAAATGATCTAAAAAGTGAGGATTATGAAGGTATCATACTGCTAACCCGATTGTCATGAAGATTGAGCCTCAAATTGCATTGATTGCAATAAATTTCTCTTATTCCTTCTCCGACGTAATTTCAGCGTTCAAGGGGCGATTACCAAATGTTTTCTCACAATGTCCATGAATTGTTTGCCTCAATCCATGCACGATTGAGTCTAGGATGCAAAGGATTCACAAAGAACTCAAGATCTTCCTTCAAAAATGCTCAATTCAACATTTAATCAAGAGTTCCATTTCTGTAAGAGAGAACATGAATTTATAGAAGAATTTCGTGATTTAAATCTGGGTCGTCCATTTTCTTTTATAGAATTGAATGACTCAGATGATGCCATGTCGCGCAGGAGAAGTGGGTCATGATCCCCACAATGTGGGCTCCACCTTCTTCTTCATTTCCGCCATTTGATCTTCATCAGAGCGTCCACAAGATGTCATGTTTCTCTTTAGAATTCGTCAATTGCGAGATTATGTCCTAGCCGTTGGATCTCACTAATGAGATTGATGGCTTCGAATTGATCACGTGTGTTTGATCGAGATCTGGTGAACCGAGATCCACTAGATCAACGTGCGCCTATTCGCCCGCTTAATCTAACGCTTCACGAGTTGCCACGTCACTTACGAAACATAGAGAAACATTTAGTCCCACATGACTAAAAAATAAGAATTGTGGCGCCTTTAAAAGTCAGAACTCCCTATTAGCTTTGCGTCGCCTGACGTGTCGTTTTTGTACGTCGTTAAAACACAAAGAAGATGGTCAAACAAAATTTATAAAACCGAACTCCCAAAGACAAGATATAATAATCAAGTATTGGGTAAGTATCGGGTCGATCCACAGAGAGCAGGGTTGACTTTAATCGCAGAGTTGACTTGGTCAAACTTAGGTTTAAAAGGAGTTTTAAATAAGATAAAATAAGATGTAAGATATGTAAATGATATAAATAAGGTAAATAAGAAGTTTTAAGAATTGAAATCTCGGATTTGACAGAGAAAAGTCAAAAGTCAAAGTCAAAGCATTGACTTTGACCAGCAGTAGGTGTTCTGCAAAATCAGAAAATCAAACAGAATCAAACTAGAGAGAAAATGGAATTTATTGATATATAATTCGTAATTTTTGGATAAGAAATGGATTTATTATGAATTATTGAAAATCAACTATCAGAAAATCTCTGAAATTAACACCTCAGATGAAATCTTCAAATTGAATGACCAAATGAAATCCAAATTTTTCAATTTATATTTCAATGGAAAGCTAAGAACCAGAGGAATCCAAGAAGACTAAAATTATCAAATTCTGATTTGTCAATAAAAAGTAATTGACCCCGAAAGTCAACGTTTGACTTCTGATGAAAGATGAACAATCCGTGGTCAAACGTTAAATTGAAGGGTCAAATGAACTCGGAATTTGATGAATTTGCTATCCACGGAAAGCTGATGAAAAGAGGAATCCAATGAAACCAAAATCAAGTGATTTTGAATTATAATACAAGAGATATCCTATTTTCAAAATCAGAGACTTTTCGGACCTAAAATTGGGGAAAATGAAGAACACTATGAACTAATTTGCAAAATTAAAGATCTAAACCTAATAAAAATACAAATTACCTCTTGATAATCGATCGAACCTCACTACTAACCCGATTGCCGCAAGAATGGGGCCTCAATTCTCGTGGATTGAAGCGAATTTGCTCGGATTCTTCCTCGTGGACGTTCGGAATTCAAGGGGAAAATTCGATGAAATCAAGAGATGAAATCGTGATTATCATGCTTCAATGGCTGCGTCTCTACACTCTTGGAAGCAGAGGATCACGAGAACTTAAGACCTTCCTCGAAACTCGCTTAATTTCTTCACGAGTCGATCAAAAGTTGAAGAACAAAGAGAGGGAAATACATGCTTTTAAAGAGGGAATTAGGCCCGAAATCATGGCCATTGGAAGCAGTCATGGGCGTCGTTTGAAGGCGTCGTGGAGGCGGTTCCTTGGGGCGAGGATGCCGCTTCAATTCCGCAACAATTTTGACCAAATTCAGCGGTGGATTTAGCTCCTATGTCCACGATTTTAGCACCACGATCGGACCACGATCGGGCCACGATCGAGCCACGATCGGGGTTCGATCGTGGTCCTAGGTTTCCGCTGATCAGCATCGAGTTAGGTAAGAGCGATTCCGCCGCGGAAAACATGCGATCGCGGCTCGATCGGACCGCGATTCTGGGGTTCTTCCCCGTTTTGTCTGCGCCGTCCGATCGTGGTTAACCGCTGGCTGGACGATCATGATTAACCGATCCCGTGCGCCGCTATTGCGATGTAGATCAGCCGTCCGATGAAGATTACGTGAGCCGTCCGATATCGATCAGGTAAGTCGTCCGATCTTTGTCGTTTTTGATCAACTTGCAGCGGCCGTCCGATGAAGATCTATCGCCCGATGGAGCGTTCACCGTTCGATGACGATCAGGAGCTTCTTGTGATGCCACGTGTCTAAAGGTGAGCCGCTCATCAAGTTCACTTATTCCTCGAATTCAGCACGTGTCTGATTGCTGATCGCGTGGACTCGGGTCCACGCGATCTCAGCCGTTCCGTCCGCATCCGACGCTCGTCGCGTCGCCACGTCACCTGCAATAAACAAAATCGTGTGGGAACATAGTCCCACACGGATTAAAAGGAGGGAGAGGATGCGGTTAAATGGGGGAGAAGATTCCCCTATTAACTATCCTAATATTTCCTCTCTACTCCGCGACACGTGGCGCCCCGCACGGGTGCCCACGTGGCCGCGTGGCCTCCCTGCCATTTGGCGCGCCCCGTGCGCCTCCTGCGTGGGCCACACGCGTCCTGCCACGTGGCGTCAGTGCCACGTCGTAACGGCGCGGTGGTCCCGCGCGCCACGTCGGCCCGCCACCGGGTTCGCTCTGCCCACGTCATCGGTCGGGTACTGTGGACCAAAAATACCCCCTTTTTCGCGATTTTAAATAGAAAAATTCGATTAAAAAAATCAAATAAAAATTCGGAAAAAGAGGCCTAAAACTTCAGAAATTCATAATTTAAAATATACAACTCCTTTTTAATTGAAATTTTCTCCATTGGATCGTAAATTCTTTCCTTTTTAATATTATGACATTTAAAATATATTTAGAAAGAAAAAATCAAGATGATTTATAATTTACTTAAATCATTTCTCATTAAATATTTCAAATCATAAATTCATCCAAAAATCATCCTTCTAAACATTTACCGAAGTCAAAATGCATCCCATAACAGAGATTAACTTCTATTACCTTAAACAAAAGATTAATCATCTATTAAGCATGAAATTATCCCTAATTTATGCATAAATATCAACTTTAGTGAATTGACATGCCAATGGAGAAAATTCCTAAAAAGTATGATAACATGCATCATATTCACATAAAATAAGCATGAATATGAGTTAATTAAGATAAGAATTCAAGTTATAAATGCATGTTATCATCGCCCAACGGGCCTATGACGCCCCCACTCTCTCTCTCTCTCTCTCTCTACCCGATACTCGGGCCCACTATGCACGTGGGCCCAATAAGCCATTAAGCCTTATGTGCCACCTAGGCGCCGCGCGGATTCATGTTGGCCTCGTTGGTGCTTCAATGTGGCCATGTCGCCACATCAGCACGGTGCGGGTCTTGTGCCAAATAAACCCCTTTTTGTATTTTCGGCCATTAAAAATCATGAAAATCAAAATAAATTCCAAAAATTGATGTAAACTTTAGATATTCATAACTTTTAATTTAAAAAGGTTTTTTTACTTAAATTTTCTCCATTGGATCATAAATTATTTCTTCTTTAATCTCATCTCATCTGAAATATAAATTTTAGCAAAAAAAATGATGAACTCAAATATTTCTAACTTGACTTTGAAAGCCAAATTAGGTCAACCCTCTAAAGTTGACTTTTGATTCTTCCCATCATTCTTTTCTTTTAATCTCTTCTTTAATCATCCACTAAAGCCCTTAAAATTCAACTCAAGGAAAATGATTAATTTCAAGTTGTTTGACCTTGAAAAAGGTCAAACATCAATAAAGCATATAATTAACCCTAAACAATACAAAAATGTGAAGTTAAGTGAAATGGTCTGCCAATGGTGAAAATGTCATAACACTATGATAACATGCATGATAATTACATAAATTAACCATTAATATCAATTAATTATGATACAAATATGAGTTAAATATGCATGTTATCAATGAGTATGGTTGATCTTGTGGCCATCAGTATGAAGACACTAGCGATAGGTAATGGGTGCTCTTTGGAGAAATAATTCATCTATTGATCTATGTAAATCCCTAAATGGTATTACACCTAACTATTAATCAAGTTGGTTTATGTCTTTTGACTTGAAAGACTAAAGACATCTTCTGGATGTATGATTTCTTTTAAATATGACTTATATATCCCAAGGTATGGGATCTCCAAAATATCATATATTAGATATGGCATAAATTTTTTAAAAGTGATTTACTCAATTTAGGATCGTCCACCCTTGATATGTGAGGAGATTGAATTGAGGAATGAGAGGTTGTTAAATCTTTGGCCAAATTAGTAGAAATATCTAAGAAGGTATTCTCAATTATTTCCTCTAGGCATAAGTACTAACTTAAGTGAATAATTGGAGTATTATAGTTGATGGCAACCTAAATCATTCATAAGTCTTTCGGATATGAAGTACAATACGTACACGGTAACCAATGTTTCAAGGCTTAATACGAGAGTTCTTAAATACTCCATATGATAGATATTATGTGGCTTATAAGCGAATCGCATTTCCATGTTTCTCATTTATGTTCATTGAAATTATATTTATTCCTTGTCATTATTGTGTGATGTTTGCAATGAAGTCTATGAGCATCTGCAATGAGTAAGTGAATTAGGATGAGATCATAATACAATGATAACTAGTCTTTAAACACATGTTCTAAATATTCCTATTCATGGGATATTCGAGAGGGACATCGAATTATCTGGAAAGAATAGCACTATCTGATCTGACTCATGTGATGAGTATGGTTGACCCTATAACCATCGACATAGAGACACTAACGATAGATAGTGGGTGTTCTTTGGAGAAAGAGTTCACTGAATTGATTCGTATGAATCCCTGAATGGATAGATGATCATGTTTGATTATGACTTACGATTCCCTAGCCACAGGATATCTAGAACGTTATATATTAGATACGACATGAAGTCCACGAAGATGATTGTGTGATCAAGACAGGATCATTCGCCCTTGGTATTTGAGGAGATTGACTCAAAGAGTGAGATGTGATGAAATCCTTGGCCAAGGTATTGGAAATATCATAGGAGTTCCCGATGATTTCCTACACACATCAGTACTAACTTAAGTGATCGATTAGGGTTTGACAGTTGACCATATCCTAAGTTATTTATGAGTCGTGTGCGAATGAAGGATTACACATTCACGGTAATCAATGATGGAAAGGTTCCATAAGCGAGTTCTTACATACTCCATATCTCCTAGAGTACATGGTGTACCTTGGCACCTAACAGGCTAGCAACTCAACCTATCGATTGGGTTAAATCGATCCTTGATTAATTAATCCATATGTTTGAAAAGTCCCAATGGGGCGGTGAATTAACCTAAGAGGGGGGGTGAATTAGGTTAGATGTTAATTTTACTTATTATTCTCTACTTTTTCTGTTTACTAAGATTCGTTGGTTAATCACTCACTTCTTGTCCTCTCGATGCACCCGATATTATTATACTGGTTGGGGGACCTAATGTCCCTTAATCCAGTCCCGAGTACTATAGACTCGGAGCCTCCTCCTCACCAAATGAAACCTAATCCTCTCACCACTTAAATGGTGAAGGACGATGTTCAAATACAAGGGTTTAGATTTGCCCCCTACGGCAAACCTAACACTCACCTTTACCTGTCCCTACGGTACTACCCACTAGGCCTCGACCTCCTTGGCTCCTAGACGCCCTGACTCCCTCAGGTCGATCTCCACTCGATCACTCGTCCCGTCACGCCCTGTCATGCCTCTTCTGCTAGTACCGCCGACCAGCGAGTAGCGAGACCTCGTCTTCGGCTTCACTCGGTCTTCCTAGCTCCCAGAGTCTTGACTCCTTCTCGTCTCAACAAATGAGACCTTCTCGTCCTCTGCGTGTGTGTGTGAGTATGGAAGATGTGTATCTAAACGATACTACCTAAATGAATGACTCTCCTGACTGATGATAACTTTCTGCTAAAATTGACCCCCTTTTTAAAAACAGAGTTGACTTTCTTAATTCAAGTTGACTTTGATTAGATTTGACCTAGAGTTGACTTTTCCGAGTTCTGATGACTCTGAATTGATTACTAAGCTAAAGTTGACTTTTTCTGACAGAGTTGACTTTTCAAACTTCTGTTGACTTTGAGTTGACTTTTGACCTAGAGTTGACTTTCTGACTTTTGTTGACTTAGGGTTGACTTTTGACCTAGAGTCGACTTTCTGACTTCTGTTGACTTAGGATAAGCTTCTAATCTAGAGTTGACTTTCTGCTAAAGTTGACTTGTTCTAACAGAGTTGACTTTTCTGACTGAGTTGACTTTTCTGAAAATGTTGACTTTGACCAATCAGGTTGACTTGTATGACTGGAGTTGACTTCTAAGCTACAGTTGACTTCTGATTAAGGATGGTTGACTTGATTGACTTTCTCAAAAGGTTTGACCTTTTTGACCTATATTGACTCAAGGTTGACTTCTGAGGATTGACTTGACCTAATGCGGAACTTTGGTTGACTATCTTCTCAGATCTTCACAACTCAAGATAAGTCAATTAATTTACTTAACTAACAGTAGAAGAATATTACTGACTGAGATGTGGTAAGTACTGAAATCAGAGTAAATGATTTACAACATAGGAATTTAAAAACAGTTAAATTAACAGCCTAAGCAATGTAGAATAATACTTACTTGAACCAGTCAAATTATACAAACAGAATAAATGACAGCCAACTTCACACTGATATTTAATGCAGTTAGATTAAGAAACTAATTAACTAAATAGATGGAGTAAAGATAGTTAATACTAACTTGAATTAACTACGCTGTTCTAAGATATGATTCACTGACCTAAATAGATCTCTCCGGGAACTAATAACTCAGAGATTAAATTCACAATATGAAACTAACTTCACTGCAAATAAAATTAACCTTGATTCAAACTACTTAGTCTAATGAATGAAAAATTCAGTGGGGTAGATCACATACCAACTAGCCTTGACTCCTTGTCTCGTACAAAGATATTAGTATAACAAGAATTATATTAATAATGGAGACAAACAAACAACCAGTTGTGCGAAGTAAAAATAGCGAGAAAGAGATGGATAGCTATCAGAAATAGAAATTTAAGGGAGTTATATTTGTGTCACTAACTGTAGATAATCACAAGAGTTGAAATTCAAGATTAACAATTACCTGCTACTGTAGATCTGAGATTGAATCAGCAGTCAAAGGTTTATATGTATGTATGGAATTTAAACAAGGTAATAATAATAACTATTGAAGAAGATATTAGATGAGAGATGCAATCAGGACATTCACACTTTGTAAAAAAAAAGTTGATCGTGACAGACAATCGTTTGTGAGATTAGAGCCGAACTAAAAAATACCACCAAGAATATATGGTAAAGGAGAGAGCGATGGATTAGGGAGTTTACAGGAAACAGAAGAATTCGTGTAGATACAAGAGCAGTGACTGGATATATAGAATAGGTTTTATCTATCGAGAACAAAATCAATAAGTATTTGTTAATCAGATATTTCACAGAAAAGCTTGAGGTTTGGAAGACGATCGCTGAACCGAGGAGAGCAGATAACGAGACACAAACAATAGAAATTACAAAGAGATTCGAGTTCAATAATTTAGAGCGTTACCTATAGAATTTAGAAATGACAGATTGAATAAAACAAGTGATCGATGAGATAGAAAATCAATACGAATAGAAGTTTTATGAAGATTCGAAACTCAGAAGGGAACGAGTTGCATAAACTCAAAAATTAAGAGAGTAACCAAAACTAGCTTTGTGTTATCAGGTGATTGCTAACGAAATATCTTGAATCGGCGATAGAAACAGTAAGAAGCGTTTTCGTCTATCACCGTGAGAGGAAAGAGAAGACGTACAAGATTTCGTCTTCGTGATCACCAATACCTGAAAATCGCTTCTGCCCCTTTTTGGTCTCCAGCCGATTTCCTCTTTTCTCTCGATTTCAACTTCAGCACAAAATCGCAACAAAATGTTAACCCAAACCTCAAGATATGCTGAGCTTTTGTAGACTGATTTCACGCCGTGTGGGGAGCGATTTTTGAGCGATTCGGAGAGCTATTTCCACAAGAGCAGAACAAACTTTTGCGCTGCAGTTTTCGAGAATTCAAAATCGCCCACAACAGAAACGAAAACCTAATTGTCTATATAGAAGAAAAAATTACCTTACTATCCTTGTAGATATCTAAATATATACACAAACATATATATATCTATCTATATAGACTAGTAATAATAATACAAGTAAATATATATGTATATATATGTATATTTACGATAATACCCTAATAGGTGTTTATAGAGAGGAGTAATAATACCAAGCATATATGTATGTATATTTATATGAAAGAACATTATTATGAAGCCTATAATTATATCTATATAGATGTATACATATCTATGTATGCTGGCAGTAGTAATAAGAATTACTTGTATGAAAACCCTATATATGTATATATGTATATGTATATATATATATGTATATATATATATATAGTAAATAGGTGAAGCATGGGAAAATATAAATGGCGATTGCATGAGACAGTAGATTCCTGAAAAAAATAATTCTTCATGGACACATTAGTAGGTTAGTGGAAAGAAATCAAGGGAACCATAATGTATTAAAATTAATAACGTACAAGAAACACGATGACAATTCAAGATGGAATGCGTACGTCAAAACTAGTGTTCTAACAATGTTGATGTGGATAATTAATTAAGGTTTACCAATAAGATATTATTTGGTCTATATAGTTATTAACTAGTGAGATATATGGACCTAGAGGGTCACACGCATAAGTTCTATGGATGTTGGAAGATATAGACATAATTATGAGAGTTTTTATGAAAAATGCACGTACCAAATGTCAATAAATAAGGGGAGAACAACCACAACTCAAGGTGCCCATGCAAGCCTTGAGGGAATTTAGTTCTTCCCTCTCTCTCTCTCTCTCTCTCTCTCTCTCTCTCTCTCTCTCTCTCTCTCTCTCTCTCTCTCTCTCTCTCTCTCTCTCTCTCTCTCTCTCTCTCTCTCTCTCTCTCTCTCTCTCTCTCTCTCTCTCTCTCTCTCTCTCTCTCTCTCTCTCTCTCTCTCTCTCTCTCTCTCTCTCTCTCTCTCTCTCTCTCTCTCTCTCTCTCTCTCTCTCTCTCTCTCTCTCTCTCTCTCTCTCCGTCGCAAGGAGAGGCAGGAGGAGTTTCTTCTTCCTCTCTGTGATTCTCGCCGCAACAACTTCTTCAGCCATCAATAAAGAGAAATGAGAGAAGAGATAATAGAGTGGAGAAGGGAGAGGAGAGAGAGTGAAAATGCTTAAAATTTAATTTTGTTTTTTTAGCATGTGACTCAGCGAAGTTTGACCGACGGGAGCGGTTTGACCAGCGCGATTGGAGGAGAGAGAATATGCTCTAGATTAAAAACCGGCGCAATGGTCATAAATGCTCTAGATTAAAAACCTTGATATCTAACGATCTTGATGGATTTCAGAGCTGAAATTTCATGGGCATGATCGTCATTTCAAGCTTCACAAATCTGTTGTGGCTGATCTAAGTTATGAAACTAAAAAGTTAGGTTTGTTTTTGTTGTATGCTTCTAGCATTGGCTAGCCAGAAGGAAAGAAAGCAAAAATTGATCATTCATCATGTGTTGAACATCATTCTCAGTGAGTTTCTTCCCTCTTCTGTTCATTCCTCATGTTGGATGCAAGACACCAAGTCCGGGAAAAATATACGGCTCTCAAAGGTATGTTTTGATTAGGGAGCATCATCGAATTGTGTTTTCATCATGAATCATTAGATCAAGATCATTTCTATCCATTTCTTTTATTTTTCTCATCTGTTTATCAATATTTTCTCATTTATAAACCCTAAAAATCACTTTTTTCACACTCAATCAAGGGTTTCCAATCTCTGAAAAGAGTTTGGAAGCACTTGTTCGGTTCATTTCATCTTCGCGCTCATTTTCTTCCTTTCACCGTTCATCTTTGCTTTCTAAATCGAAAAATACCAAAAAAAATATCTTTTTAATTTCAATCTTTTAACCTTCCTCTCTGCGGATTCAACCTCGACTTGCCACTGTTCTAATTTAAAAATCAGATTTTGAAGAGTTGAGTATAAATTTGTTTGATACGTAAATTTGCGCATTCAACGAACGTATTTTTACTCGTATCAAGGGGCAATCAAGGGCCATCCAGTCTGCTTATGACGGTAGTGAGAAATGCTAGCCATCTAATTCCTTTTCATCAAGATTGAGAGGTTCCTCCTAGCATCAGGTTTGTTTTTGCGTCAAATGGAGGAGTGAAAATAAATCTAGAGTGTCCAATTTGTGGTCTTACAAGAGAGCACCAAGAGTGTGACACATGGCATGCTGGGATTCATCCAAGGTAAAGAAATGTCAGTAATGAATGCTAGTCCACCATAGGTTAATGCATTTTAGCCTTCTAATGGACACCCCTCCACACAATTTGGTGGTTCTGATTTTTGGGCCCCACTATCTTGTCAGGTGTCCCTGAAAAAAGGTTAAAGAATTTGAGTCCTACATGGAGAAATTGTATGTAGAAAATGGTATATAGGAAAAAAGTTGAAGAAATTGAGTCCTGCATGGAGAAATTTTAGGTAGAAAATATGGGTATGTAAAGAGTCGGTATCTAAGCTTTCCAACAAGCACATTTATGCAATAACGGTTTTCTCAATGACGCCAGTGTTTGGCGCCACATGAGCACACCACAACAATGCCATCTGGACTTTGTGGCAGACCTATGTCATGTAGGCGCCAACATCTCATAACTTATCAACCGCCAAACACAATCTAAAAATCATCTTGGCTTGAAATGCTTGTCATTTTGCTTCAAATCAAATCCTATATCTTTTCGAGTCACCTGCAATTCAAAAATGAAGAAGAAAATAATGTATTTTTTGATGTGAAGAAAGAAATTGATAATAAATGACATTCTAACACTTGGTTCCACTTAGAAAACCAAGCCAAGATTTTCTTCTTCTTCTCATCCTCGATCATTTCCTTCTTCACTCAAGGTTTGCAAACATGAAAACTCAAGAAAATATAATTAATTCACAATTATTTTACCTTCCAAAAGATCAAACATGATTTATGTACCAAATTAACCCTAAATAAATGCAAAATTATCATTTGAGTGAAATGGCATGACACATGTGAAAATTTCATTAAAAATGTGATAATGTGGATCATGTTAGCTAGAATTATACATTGAATAAATTAAATGATGAAAATTAAGTTATCAAAGGCATGCTATCACAATCTCATATATACAAGGCTAGAACAAGTGGTGTATAATTTATACAAGGCCAGACTTGTATAATGGCATCTGAATGTCGTATATCAGCACAAATGCTCAGCGTGCCTACATACTATCTTGAAGAACGTATTTGCAACTGTTCTAAGATTTTTTCCCCAAGCTGAAGAAAGAGTATCACTCATTCTATCTTCCTATAGAAGGCTCCAAAATGCAGATGACATTGCATTCAAATTTCTTCTTGATGAGAAGTGCATCTCAGTTTCGACGTGCTTTTCCATGAGATCATGTGCTATGCTTACTGTAAAACTTCACGCAAAGAGAATAAGGATAGAGATAACAAGAGAGTGTCAATGGTTAAACTGGAAAAATTAGTTTTTATTTCTCAATCATATGCACTATTTATATAATCAAGTTTAAATCTATTTAAAAAACTAGCCGTTGTAACGGCTAGTTTTTTTGCCGTTACCTGATCTTAACAGATCAAGCAACTTAGGCATTAGGCCCATTAGTTTGGACCTAATTATACCATTCACTTATTAGGCCGTTCGGCCTATTAATATGGTCTAACTTGGATATTAAAATCTTATGTTATTACATTTACATCAAAAGAAGGCCCACCGGCCTGATAACATGCATTTATAACTTGAATTCTTATCTAATTAACTCATATTCATGCTTATTTTATGTGAATATGATGCACGTTATCATACTTTTTAGGAATTTTCTCCATTGGCATGTCATTTCACTAAAGTTGATATTTATGCATAAATTAGGGATAATTTCATGCTTAATAGATGATTAATCTTTTGTTTAAATTAATAGACGTTAATCTCTATTATTGAATGATTTTTGACTTTAGTAAGTGTTTGGAAAGATAATTTCAGGACGAATTTATGATTTAAAATGTTTAATGAGAAATGATTTAAGTAAATTTCAATTCATCTTTGATTCCTTCTTTCAAAATATATTTTAAATGATATGATATTAAAAAGAAAAGAATTTGTGATCCAATGGAGAAAATTTGGATTAAAAAGGAGTTGTATAATTAAAGATATGATTTTTAGAAGTTTTAGCCTTTTTTTGATTTTTATTTGAATTTTTAATTAAATTTTATTTAAAAAATCGCAAAAAGGGGAGGTATTTACCTGCAGGTGCTGACGTGGCGAGCGGGGAAGCCGGCGACGTGCCACGTGGCACGCGGGCCACCGCGCGGATGCCACGCGGCTCTATGGCCACGTGTCAGGGCCGCGGGTGGCCCACGTGGGGCGCAGGAGGCGCACGGCAAGGCCACGTGTCGAAGGGCCACGCGACAACGCGGACACACGTGGGCGCCCGTCTGGGGCGCCACAGGTAGCTGGATATAGAGAGGGATAGGACGATTATTAGGGGAATCCACTCCCCTATTTAACCGTGCCGATATGCATTATTTTTTCCGTGTGGGACTATGTCCCACACATCTTACCTTTTGCAGGTCACGTGGATGCGCGGAGAGCGTCGGATCCAAGCTCAAAACGGTGATCGCGTGGACCCGAGTCCGCGCGATCCTCCATCAAAGCACGTGCTGCAAAAAGGGACTTAAGTGATGACAATCGGACGACGTACCTTGCGCCACGTGGCATCCTCAGAAGCTCCCGATCGGCATCAATCGAAGGCCTTGAGTTGATCGCGATCGGACGGCTGATCTTCATCTAGAGACGATCACGATCGGACGGCTGGCGGAGGACTCGCATCGTGATCGCGGCGCACGGGATCGGTGAATTGTGATCGTTCATCGAACTATAGCCCATCAGACGATTTAGAGGCTTCGTGGAAGAACTCCACGATCGCGGTCCGATCGAACCGTGATCACGGCACGATCGAGCCGCGATCGGGGAGTTTACGTGACGCAATCGCCTCCAGTCGATCGGAGAATGATCGACAACTGACCAGGACCTCGATCGTGGCTCGATCGTGGCCCGATCATGGGTCTTTTTAAGGCGAAAATCGTGGCCATTTCGAAGCGAAATCGAAGAGAAATTGTGACTGATTCCAAGCCAATCCGGAAGCTACGTCCTTGCCAAGTGAAACCGCCTCCACGACGCATGAATTCCGCCCCCACGACCGCATCAATTGCCCACGATCTTCGGGCCAATTTCCCTCTTTAAAAGGGGAGTGGATTCCCCTTTTAATTCGTGAAGGAATTAAGTGAATTTCGAGGAAGATGTCTAGTTCATCGTGATCCCCCCGCGTTTAGACTCGATTGCGAAGCAATTGGAGCGGGATTGATCGCGAATTTCTCCTTGATTTCATCGAATTTTTCCCTTGAATTCCGAACGTCCGCGAGGAAGAATACGAGCAAATTCGCTTCAATCCACGAGAATTGAAGCCCCATTCTTGCGGAAATCGCGTTAGTAGTGAGATTCCATCTATTACCAGGAGGTAATTTGAGTTTTTATTAAAATTTAGAAGTTTAATTTTGCAAATTAGTTCATAGTGTTCTTTATTTTCCCCAATTTTAGGTCCAAAAAGTTATTGATTTTGAAAATAGGATATCTCTTTGACTATAATTCCAAATCACTGGATTTTGGTTTCATTGGATTCCTCTTTTCATCAGCTTTCCGTGGATAGAAAATTCATCAAATTCGGAGTTCATTTGACCCTCCAATTTGACGTTTGACCAAGGACTATTCATCTTTTATCAGAAGTCAAATGTTGACTTTCGGGGTCAATTACTTTTGATTTACAAATCAGAATTTGATAATTTTGGTCTTGTTGGATTTCTCTGGTTCTTAGATTTCCATTGACATAGAAATTTCTAGATTTGGATTTCATTTGGTCATTCAATTTGAAGATTTCCTTTGAGGTGTTAATTTCAGGGATTTTCTGATCATTGATTTTCAATAATTCATAATAAATCCATTTATTATCCAAAAATTACGAAATATATATCAATAAATTCCATTTTCTCTCTAGTTTCAAAATATTTAATGTTTGTAATCTTCTGACTCTGTTTGAGTCTATGATTTTGCAGAACACCTATTGCTGGTCAAAGTCAATGCTTTGACTTTGACTTTTGACTTTTGACTTTTCTCTGTCAAATCCGAGATTTCAATTCTTAAAACTTCTTATCTAGCTTATTTATATCATTTCTATTCCTTACATCTTATTTTCTCTTATTTAAAACTTCTTTTAAACCTAAGTTTGACCAAGTCAACTTTGTGATTAAAGTCAACCCTGCTCTCTGTGGATCGACCCGATACTTACCCAATACTTGATTATTATATCTAGTTTTTGTGAGTTCGGTTTTATAAATTTTTTTTTACCATCGTCTTTGTGTTTTAACGACGCACGAAAATGACGCATCACGGCCCATTAGTAGATAACACTCCCCCTCAAGCATTGGAATGTATACTCCTCATTCCAAGCTTGGATATTAAGTATTGCATGGTCTTAGTTGGAAGGAACTTGGTGAAGATATATGCACATTATTATTTAGAAGTCACATGTTCAGTCTTCAAAACTCCTTGTTTCAGGTGATCTTGAATGTAAAACCTATCTATGCCACATGTTTCATCCGATCATGATATACTGGATCATGGGCTATACTAATAGCCAGTCGATTGTCCCAGCGGATAATAATTGGTGTTTTATATGGGATTTTTAGTTCCTCTAACAGATGTTTAATCCAAATTACTTCATCAATTCCTTTGGACATCGCTCGAAATTTTGCTTCTGTACTTGATTTTGATACTACACTTTGTTTCTTACTCCTCCATGTTTCTACGTTTCCCCCAAATATGGTGCAGTACCCCGTGGTTGACATGTAGTCAACACGAGAACTAGAAAAATCTGAGTCAGTATACAAAATTAGATCAAGCTTACATGTCTTCTTATATGTGATACCGAGTCTTGATGTGCCTTTTAAGTACCTGAGAATTCTGTTAGCTGCTTGAAAATGAGAATTCCTAGGAGAGTGCATTAATTGACTGGGTACGTTTACTGAATAGCATATATCTAGCCTAGTATGGGATAAATATAGAAGTTTTCCTATTAACTTATGATAGGAGCTTATTTCTATTTGAGGATCATTTTCAAAGATAGCTAATTTATGATTCACTTCTATAGGGGTTTCAATTATATGACAATTAGTGTGCTTAGTTTCTTCTAGTAGTTTCAACATATATTTTTTTTGAGTCATAAGGATCCCTTTACTTGATCATGCAAATTCAATCCCTCAGAAGTACTTTAGTGGCCCTAATATTTTTACCTTGAAGTTCTTGTCTAAGTGTTCCTCTAGATCTTTAATTTCTTCCAAGTTATTTCCTGTAATTATTATGTCATCTACATAGACGATTAAAATAGTCATCAACCCATGTTGAGCTCCTTTTAAGAATAGAGTATGTTCACTATTACACTGACGATAACCGAGAGTTTTCATAGTTTGAGAAAACCTTCCAAACCAGGCTCGAGGCAACTGCTTTAAACCGTATAGTTCCTTCTGGAGCTTACATACCCTTCCTTTATTGTTTAAACCTTCATATCCAAGGAGACACTCCATGTAGATTTCCTCTTTCAGATTTCCATGAAGAAAAGCATTTTTAACATCATATTGATTCAGTGGCCAATCTAAGTTTACTGCCAATGAAATTAAAATCATTATTGTATTCATCTTTGCTAAGAGGGCAAAGGTTTCCTGATAATTTATTCCATACGTCTTAGTATATCCCCTGGCTACAAGACGAGCTTTATATCTATCTAGACTACCATCTGACTTATATTTGACAGTATACACCCATCTACATCCAACTGGTTTCTTTCCTTTCGGAAGATCAACTATTTCCCAAGTATTATTCTGCAATAAAGCCCTCACTGAGTATTTCTCAGTGCCTCTTGAGAGTTCTTTGGAATTTTTATATTCTGAATTTGTAGAAGGAATGATCTATATTGAGGGGATACCTGATAACATGCATTTATAACTTAATTTCTTATCCTAATTAACTCATATTCGTGCTTATTTTATGTGAATATGATGTATGTTATCATACTTTTTAGGAATTTTCTCCATTGGTATGTCATTTCACTAAAGTTGATATTTATGCAAAAATTAGCGATAATTTCATGCTTAATAGATGATTATTCTTTTATTAAGTTTAAATTAATAGAAGTTAATCTCTTTTATTGAATGATTTTGACTTTAATGCATGTTTTGAAGGATAATTTCAAGATGAATTTATGATTTAGAATATTTATTGAGAAATGAGTTAAGTAAATTCCAATTCATCTTGATTTCTTCTTTGAAAATATATTTTAAATGACATGATGTTAAAAATGAAGGAATTTGTGATCCAATGGAGAAAATTTGGATTAAAAAAAAGTTGTATATTTTTAGTTATGAATTTTTTAAGTTTATGTCCTTTTTTCCGATTTTTATTTGATTTTTAAATGAATTTTTAAGTATTTTCTTTATTAAAATCGCAAAAAAAGGGGGGGTATTTTGATCCACAGACCCCGTAGCTGACTTGGCGAGGAGCTAACTGGGCGCGGAGCTGACGTGGCACGCGGGACCCTCGCGGATGCGACGCGGCACGCAAGGCCACATGGCAGAGCCGCGCGTGCCCACGTGAGGCGCAAGTGGCGCGGACACGTGGCAGGAGGCCACGCGGACGGGTCCACGCGGACGCCCGTGAGGGGCGCCACGTGGCAGGTGGGTTGGCAGATGGAGGGCCCGCGGGTTAGTGGGCCCTGGTTAGGTATTTGGGGCGGTAACGCAAATGTATTACCGCGCCCCGCTATTTAAACGCGTTATTCTTCTTTTCTTTTTCCGTGTGGGACTATGTTCCCACACGATTGTCTTTTGCAGGCTACGTGGCGGCAGCGCAATCGTCAGATTTGGTCAGGACGACGATGATCGCGTGGACCCGAGTCCACGCGATCATCAATGGAGCACGTGTGGAAAATATTGAGTAAGTGGATGCAATCAAAGGGCTTACCTTAGGACACGTGGCGTCACGAGAATCGCCCGATCGTCATCAAATGAAGACTGCGCGATTGCGATCTGACGGCCACGGTGACACGCGATCTTCATAAGATGTAGCTTGATCGGACGGTCGCGATATTTCGCGATTGGAGACACGGCGTGGACGGTCGCGATCCTTCGCAATCGGAGGCATTGCGTGGACACATTCCGACCGCACGATCTCCATTAGATGGTTCCAATCTTCATCTCACCTTGGCGACGCGTGGACTTCTCCGAAACGTCCAATCTCCATCAAGTCGCGATCTTCATCGAACGGCGGAAAGCAAGACCCGATCGCGACGCGATCGTGGTCTGATCGTGGTCCGATCGTGACGCGATCGTGGCCACGATCAAGCGCGATCATGGCCTCCTTCATCGCGAAATCAACGGCACTCCTCTTCCAACTGAATCGGACGGCAGCGATTGAAGCTTAACCGCGATCGTGGCTCACGATCGCGGTTTGATCGTGGCCCGATCGCCCCATGATCGGGGCTAATTCACCGTCAAATTGAGGCGGATTCATCACGGGATTGAAGCCACAACGCCGCCCAAGGGAATCGCTCCCACGACCGCATCAATCGGCCATGATTTTTCGGCCAAAATTCCCTTTAAAAGCATGTATTTCCCTTCTTGTTCTTCAACTTTTGATCGATTCGTGAAGTGAATTAAGCAAATTTCGTGGAAAATCTCTAGTTCATCGTGATCCCCCCCCCCCCCGGCATTTAGACTCGATTGCGAAGCAATTGCAGCGGGATTGATCACGAATTTCTCTCTTGAATTCCGAACGTCCACGAGGAAGAATCCGAGCAAATTCACTTCAATCCACGAGAATTGAAGCCCCATTCTTGCGGAAATCGGGTTAGTAGTGAGATTTGATCGATTATCAAGAGGTAATTTGAGTTTTTATTAGATTTAGAAGTTTAATTCTGCAAATTAGTTCTTAGAGTTCTTTATTTTCCCCAAATTTGAGTCTGAAAAGTCTCTGATTTTCAAAATAGGATATCTCTCTGATTATAATTCCAAATAAATTTATTTTGGTTTCATTGTATTTCTCTTTTAATCAGCTTTCCATAGATAGAAAATTCATCGAATTCCGAGTTCATTTGACCCTCCGATTTGACGTTTGATCGAGGACTATTCATCTTTCATCAGAAGTCAAATGTTGACTTTCGGGGTCAATTACTTTTAATCTACAAATTAGAATTCGATAAGTTTGGTCTTTTTAGATTTCTATGGTTCTTAGCTTTCCATTGACATATAAATTGCAAGATTTGGATTTCACTTAACCAGTCAATTTGAAGATTTCCTTTGAGGTGTTCATTTCGGGGATTTTCTGATATTTGATTTTCAATAATTCATAGTAAATCCATTTCTTATCCAAAAATCATGAATTATATATCAATAAATTCTATTTTCTCTATAGTTTCCAAATATATAATTTTCGTAATCTTCTGACTCTGTGTGATTCTCTGATTTTACAGAACACCTACTCTCGGTCAAAGTCAACGCTTTGGCTTTGACTTTTGACTTTTATCTGTCAAACCCGAGAATTAAATTCTTAAAACTTCTTATTTAGCTTATTTATATCATTTCCACTTATTACTTCTTATTTTTACTTATTTAAAACCCCTTTTAAACCTAAGTTTGAGCAAGTCAACTCTGCAATTAAAGTCAACCCTGCTCTCTGTGGATCGACCCGATACTTACACATTACTTGATTTTATATCTTATCTTTGTGAGTTCGGTTTTATAAAAAAAATTTGACCGGCGTTTTTGTGATTTAACGACGCACGAAAAAGCATCGTCAATACCTTCATATAATTTAGATAACTTGCAATGGTATGAGGGAGAGGTTTCACACAAGATCATTTCTCCTTTCTTATTGCAATCGGCCACTCACTTAATTTTTTAGTCATTACTTTCTCTTCTAACGGTTGCTCCTTTCTTCTTCTGGTATAATATTTTGGATATGGAGTTAATACATCCTGAGGTTCCTTTGCATTTGTTTCCTCTTGTACATTTTCTTCTCTTCCTGACTCGTTATTAGATTTCTAGATGTGAAAATCAGGGATATCAAAAAAAATTCTGCTATCACTGGTTCTGATTCCCCTTCTTGTACAGTATTTTCTATTGAGGGAATGATCAATGTTATATCTCTAAGATTGTTACTCCCAGTAGTTCTATAGTAGAAAGTCTTCTCATCAAAGATGACATCCTTAGACACCATGTATTTTCTAGTAATAGGATGATATACCTTGAACCCCTTTTGGGTATTCGAGTATCCTAAAAACACACACTTTAGTGCCTTTGTGGACCACTTATTTTTCTTATGTACTGGATTATGTACATAAGCAACGCATCCAAAGATTTTTACTTGCAATCCGGTTTTGAATTAAACTTCAGGGGAAAAAAATTTCAAGTACACCTATAGGACTTTGAAGATCTAATGTTTGTGAGGGTAATCAGTTAATGAGGTGGACAGAAGTCATGATCGCAAAGCCCCAGAGAATTTTTGGAGCATTAGCTCGGATTAGAAAGGTTCTTCCTTTGTCAACTATATCCCCAATTCTGCTGAGGTGTATAAGGGCAAGATGTTTCTTGTTTAATTCCCTCATATACAAAAAAAAAATCAGTCAATTATTTGTTGAGGAAATCTCTAGCATTGTCAGTCCTTAAACCTTTGCCAGTCCTCAAACTATCATTTGATTAATGTATATAGATTTTTTACGCTATTGGAGACTTCAGATTTAGTTTTAAGAAGGAATAACCAGCTAAAGTGTTTATGGTCATCTGTACATACCAGAAAATATTTATTTACTAGTATGTCAATAGTAGATGATGGTCCTCATACATCACAATGGAGTAATTGAAAAGGTTTCAAGGCTTGGTTATTACTGGAGGGATATGTAGTACGTTTAAATTTCTCGAGTTGACACGCATCACAAATAAAATCATTAATCTGGAAATGCTTAAACAGATGTGGGTACATGTGTTTGAGGGTATGAAATGAGGGATGACCCATCCGTTGATGGATCTCCAAAATGGTTTCTTTGGGTGTTGCCTTCCTTATAGCCACTAGAGATGCAGCTCCTATCATGGCATTCGAACTTCCCCAAGGTAGATAGTAGAGACCATGTTGGACTTTAGCTAGTCCAATCCTCCACCCATCCACCTTGTGACAGAGATAAGCATCAATATCGTCAAATAGGATGTTACATTCGCGAAGTTTTGCAAGTCTTTGAACAGATATAAGACTCACAAATAATTTAGAAACATCTAGTACATTGGATATCTGTCCAAGGTGTAATATGTTCAATTTTCCAATACCAACTACGGGTAGTAGTGAACATGCTTTCCTAGAGAAATCTCTTCATATGACACAAAGAGATCAGTCAATGGTGTCATATGATTGGTTGCTCCAGAGTCTAATATCCATACATTTGAAACATTACTTGTAAACATGGATAAGTTGGTAAGAAGTTCACTTTTACCTGAATTAGCCATGGAGGTTGACCCAATAACTGTGTCGGATGCGTTGATCATCGATTTGAGATTCTAGAGTTCTTGCATCATCTTTTGGAAATCCAGTGTTGATGGGATACCTTCAATGCGAGGATTAGATGATCTCCCTTGTTGTGAACGCGTTAGATGAGCTCTAACCATGTGAGGGGTCTCAGTTGTGGATGGAGCTGCCCACACTTGTCCTTAATGTGTCCCACCCTTTTGCAGTAGTGGCATACAAGATCCTCTTTGTTGACCCGCTCTTGGTCATTCTTTTTGAATGAGATCTGAATTTGACCAATGATTGATTTCTCTTTAGCCACATAAGTGTGTCCTTCCATAACTCCTTTCAGAGCTTGAAGACTACTTTCTTCTTGCATGACTTTAGTTACTGCTTCATCAAAGGTTGGCTCTTCATCTCTATTAAAAATTTGGCCTCTAAAAATTTCAAATTCAGGCCTCAACCCTTGAAGAAACTGGCAGAGCCGATTGGTAGCTTCCCTTGCTCTAGCAACAGGATCCGTGGAGATCAGATAACAGTGATCAAGCTCAGTGTGTATATCTCTCAACTCATTAGAGTATGTGAGGACATCTTTTTCCCCTTTCTTGAGAGTATAGGATTTGATGATTAGATCTATAATTTTAGCCTTATTACCTCTCTTGGAGTGGCTTCTCCTGATAGCCTCCCAGAGCTGTTTGGAGGAATCATATCGAGCCATCTATTCTGAAGCAATAGAGTCTAACAACCATGCAAAAACAAACTCCTCCTCCATAACCCATTTTTGAAAGTCTGTGTGATGTGTTGGTAGACCTCCACCTAAACATCGGAGAGATGATGGATAAGCTTCCTTGGCTTCAATGCTGCTTAGATGGTTCTCTCCCATAAAATGAGATTGCTTCTATTGAAAATGTTGCATTTTGCAACCACTGGAAGATGGGTGAGCCATTGATCAGTAGAAACAAAGAAATTTATTGCTGATGATGTCACTTGAGTGGATGAATGTGATGCTTCCCTTTCACAAGGTTGTTTTGATACTACTTCTTTGGCCATTGAAGAAGGATGAACTTTGAGATCTCCAGATCTCAAAGTTCATCCTTTCTTCTTCACGATCTCCGGAGAAGAGTAAGTCTTCCAGATCTCAAAGTTCATCTCAAAGTTCATCATTTCTTACTCATCTCAGGAACTCTTCTTTGATACCATGTAAAAACTTCACGCAGAGAGAATAAGGATAGAGATAAGAAGAGAGTGTCAATGGTTAAACCGGAAAAAGTAGTTTTTATTTCTCAGTCATATGCACTATTTATACAATCAAGTTTAAAGCTATTTAAAAAACTAGCCGTTGTAACGGCTAGTTTTCTAGCCGTTACCTGATCTTAACAGATCGAGTAACTTAGGCATTAGGCCCATTAGTTTGAACCTAATTATACCTTTCACCTATTAGACTGTTAGGCCTATTAATGTGGTCGAACTTGGATATTACAATCTTATGCTATTACATTTAAATCAAAAGAAGGCCCACTGGCCCATTAGCAGATAACAGCTATGCTTACAGCAGACCCAATATCACATAACAACTTCTTTGGGGCTTCGCACATGATCTTCAAGACAATCAGTGTGTCATGTGGAGTTATAATCTGCACCACAATATTTTTACAGTTAAATCTTTTTGCCTTTGAAGAAAACCAATTTCTGCCATTATATATTTTTTTCAAGAAATGGAACTACTGAAATAAAAATTTTGAGAAAAATCTTGTTACATTTAACAAATAAAACAGTGACTCAATTTTCCAAAATGATGAAAAATAAATCCGATTTGTAAGTGATAAAACCCAACGGATGTGAGTATGGCCGAAGAAGCTGAATCCTTTTTAGAACGGATGGACATCTTCCCTTTTTTAGGAGAAATTCAAAATATCACAACTGACTGGGAAGAAAAAGTGAAGGTGCATACCGTAGTATGTTACGTGATTGTGAATGCTGGACCTTCACCCGAGTAATTGTGAGTACCATTTACAGTTCTCTCTCTCATTCTCATAGAATATCACAACTTATTTCAAAACATTATCGTCACAGAACAAAATTTTTATAAATGGCGGAAATGATAGAATTTTACAAAAATGAGTCAAATAAAGACCCTTTCTACCCGTAACCTTACAACAATGAGTAAATTACCATCTGAATTGAATTTCTAGGGAAGGGACAGCGATATGCTCAGCCGAACATGCTGGGAAGAGGTCTCACAGCCATGAATGCATCCACCATCTACAACAAGAGAAGCATCACTGAGAAATGTAAAACCCAAAGTTCCTTCAAGAAAATTTTATAAAAAGATATAAAATACAAATTATGGGTTTATGCAATATCTGTAAAAGATCTGTAAAAGACAAAAGTAAACACCTCTTCTGTCACGGCAGCTCGAGCCTTGCGATGCCTTTCGACCATATCTGACAAGAGTTCGATAAGGCGCTTCTTCACTTCTCCGGTCAACATTCGTCCGGCCCCATATTCCTGTCAAAAACAAGAAACGACGCTAGCAACAGATTACATAATCATAATTGATAAAACTGAATCAAAATTCATCAATTAAATTTCACTACCGTCCTTATATGCTCAAATTCTCCATCGTCTTCCAGAAAGAAACCTAAGTACTTAATCGGAATATCAACCTGAATACCCAAAGAAGGAAAAGGATGTATCATTGAATACTGCAAGTCAGACCGCAAGGACTTATTGGGAATATTTATTTGATAAAGAAAAGACCACCTCCAAGTTCGCTCCATACTTGCGGTGGAGCTCTATGGAATCTTGTCCACCAGAGAAAGCATATCTATTCACCTGCCCTCAAAAGATTTTTCATGCAAAAACATATATAAGAATATCTGGCATGCAAAGAATCATTTGCATTAGTTTGAAGGAGAGAATACTGAATTCAGTCCCTAAATGATGATTATTGGATGACGGTAAAGAATGCAAAAATTAAAAATCGTGGTGTTATGCATAAAGAAAGGGTGCATGGCATGCATATTTCAATAACGGTGAAGGCAAACCTTATTTTTAATATCTTTGGTGGTATCTGTTACATAAATGGCAGAATTTGGATCACTGGCCGACATCTTTCCTGTTTCTCCCTGCAAACAAGAAGGCATGTGCTAAGTATTCTTTAAGCATTACTCAGAAAATTAATCATCAAGACTAAAATGGAATACCGATTATAGATCATATTCTTCATAAAAAATATTATTAAACGCACTCTCATGGTTTCAAATTTCTTATGAGAATTTCCAATCGTGAACAAACAGGTACACATTAAAATATTATGCCTAAATGTTAAAAGAAGCGCCAAAAAAATAATATAAAGATTAATTAAATAAAGATGAATACCTGAAGTGCAGGAAAGAAGGATGATTCTATGAGAGCGGGCTTCTGGTAGCCTATCCTGGGAGCAACATCCCTAGTCATTCTGAAATAAGGATCCTTAAAGAAAAAATAAAACCTCTTTAACATGAATCAGTGCTAAAAACAATATCTATCCTCACAAAGCATTTAAATGATATGACCCCATTAAACAAATGGAATATTTGATAGACAACAATTGTTGAAGCTAATTAAGATAAAAGCGCACATAAATGAAGAATAAATTATTCAAGTCAACAAACTCTCAAAACATACATAGGTTCTCACAGCCAATTTGAAAAGAGAGAAAGAAACAAAACAAGTAGTCAACAATAGGACTCATTACTGAGCTAAAGTTTCTCTGATTTCAAAAACATGAACACTACACTTAAGGAAGAAACCAATTAGACAGCTCCGGACAAATTCATTTCCCCTGAAAAGCCAAATAGCCTCATCCACCAATATCGTGACCATTATTAAGCTGATAGAGAGAGAGGTGCAGATGGATGGACCAGTAGAGGGCAAAAAACTGCTTTATTGAATACAGAACGAAAATCACCCATTTAAATTAGAACAGAGAGATGGTAACATGACTTACACTCACAATGTCCTTCAACGAAAAACAAAATGATTGAGTAAATAAGAAAATCAAATAGTTCATGAAAACTTTTTATGAAGAATAACGATAGATAAAATTTAGTGGTGGGACTCCAGTACCTGATCAATGGCGCATGGAATCAAACATCGAAGATTTTTGTAGCCTGAAAACAGATGTGGAAAAGAGCTAGGAAACGATGGGACTGCCTGCAGACAAATTGATTATTCTAATGGAATAATCTTATTGATAAGACCATATAATAAATAAAAAAATACACGGGACAGGGGGACAAAGATAGAGTGGAATGAGACAGAGTTCAAAGTCAAAAGCACCTGAACGGGAGGGAAACTGATTTTTCCAATGTGGTCTTCTGGGGTGAATCCAAATATTCCCACTACCTGTTCAAAAATTTAGGAATTTGAAGGACTTAATAGTAAGTATACAAAAATAGAATCAAAATGAGCATCAGAAGCAGAGACTGACAAGTGTACCTTGTTGAACGTGACACATTTCGAAACTCTTACCATGTTCTCATAAAAGGCACTGCAGAACCAGTGCATAGCAACATGTGAATAATTGAGTAAACAAGAGTAAGCATTTGAGACATTCATTTCTACAAAAATATTAAGTTTAAGGCACGCCAAATGACTCGCATGGCTTTCATCTACAACAATTTCATTGAGATGAAGAACAATAAAGGTTACGTAAACAAAACTTACCCACCCACGTAATCGAAATCGGAGAACATAAAAGTCCTTGATATGTCAAAGCCACATGCAATGATGTCTTTCGCATTCTCACGGGCAAGTCTTTTGCATTCCTCAACAGACAGACTCTTCCACATGCACTTCTCGTCATCAGTGAGTTGTATCACAAGTGGAACCTTAAAAGCGTCTTGCAAGTACCTTAAAAACGTAAACTCAACCAAAATAAAGATTCATTCCAATAAAGATTTATCACAAAACCCCCGAAACCATCTTTTTTTAACGTACCGCTAGCTCATTGACTTCTTTCCGAGAAATTTATTGCCTTAGGTAAAAGAATCATTAAAAAATGTTTCATTTGGAGAAGTGTCTCTATTTTTGCTTACTTTGTGAACATGAAGGGAACAAGATGACCCAGATGCAATGCTTCAGAAGATGGACCGCGGCCAGTGTAGAGGTAAAACTTCTCCCCTCGCTCGTAAAGATCAAGAATTTCCTCCAAGTCCCTGCATATTAGCGGTGAAAAGGAAATTAAAAATATATTGTGGGTAATTATGGACTACACCGTACCTGTGAGCAAAGAAGACACCGCGACGGAGGAAAACGTGAGCGGGCCGAGAAGTTAACCGTTCGATGCGGGCCACTAGCGAGGAATCCAGCCTCTGGCATCCGAACTTCTCGATCAGCTTGTCGTAGTCAATCTTTCCCCCGCCTTTCGCGGAGACTTCCCAAGGATTCACGATCATTTCGTCGACCTCTTGCTTCTCTCCGCCGGTATTTTGATGTCCGTCTTCGCCGGCCATTTTGGCTCGCAGTGGGACTTCCGCCGGCGGGATATCACCGGAGATTACTCTTTACTCTCCTGCAGACCTACAAGATCAACAAACGTTTGCAGCCGTCCGATCAAATAGCTGATGAACCCCTGTATTGGGCCGGCCCAGGCCTGTGTAGGCAATAACTCTATGAACAGTAATACCTATAATATGCAACTTAGTATACACCCACTTGCATCGCATATGAGTTTGAAGTGATAAGCAATCATACTTGGAGTTTGGAGAGAGAGAGAGCGAGAGGATTTGAGATTAAGAGATTAAAAAAGGGATGAGAGGGAGAGAATTAGTGAACCTTAGAGATTTGTGGTGTGTGAGAGAGAAGTAAGACAAAGAATTGTTAGTTTATGAGACTTGGCAAGCCCTCGAAATTTCTATCCAAAAATCGAATGTAGTGAAAGACATTGAATTAAACATTAAGGACCGATGATCTTATTATTTGATATAGATTAAAATCCATAATTACATGGTTGCTTAAAGGAGTTCTTGAAGTCATTTAAGTATCAAGCTTCTAATAATACATACTTGATTATTAGGTGATTAGAATTCCTATCCAAGCTCTTTGCCGACAGAAGAAATAAGAGATATTCTAACAAGGTTCATATGAGCACTGACGGAACGAGACCGCGAGATCGTTGAAAACACACGGTCCCGTGTCAAAATAAAGTCCAAACTAACCAATTTTATGAAATTAATTCGAATTAAGGGGTATAATGGTAAATAAGGGTCGAATCCATAAGAAATTTAGGGAAATTTTGAAGATCTCTATGAATTTGATCAAATGGGACGATGAATTGATGATAGAAATTGGAGAAAATGATATTTTATGAAAGAGGACTTGAAGACGAATCCACGGAATCAAAAATCAATGAATTTGAATTTGATTTAGAGGAGAAATTGAAGATTGAAGAGAGGTGATATTTCCGAAAATGTAAATCGTGATTTTACCGAAATTAAGACTGAAATTAAACTAATTAACGATTCTAAAATGAAATTAAACACTAAACAAAGATAGATTAGGATAACACACGATCCCTAACCCACAATTGCGATTGAATTGATTCAATTAATCGCCGGAATCAAGCTTTTCATCAAAAAACTAAAAATAGCGATCATGGAGTTCAAGCGTCGATTTCTTCCTCGTTGATCGTCGAAATCTTGATCTTAAGCACTCCGTGGACGCGGAAATGAGTCTAGAAGCGATTGGGATCAAGAGATTTAAGAGATTTAGTGTCTAAACATTCAATTTGATTGAATTGCTCTCGAATATTTTACAAATACGAAGAACATCTCAATTTATAGTCGATTTGGGCATAGGCGTCCGATGAAACGCATCAGCAGCTCTGATGAAACGCGCGGATGCAAATCGTTATCATTAAGTCCTGGCCGTTAGATCCCGATCGGACATATCAGATGAAGCCACGTCGCATGCATTATAAAACGCCATCGAAACGCACATCGTTGGATAGCGATCGAATGATCTTTGATGCTTTTTGAGTCGGTTTAATCTCGACCGTTATAACTCCTCGCAATCAACGATCAAGATTAAAACCCATCGGGTGAACCCGATTTTGTCACGTACCCCCCTTCACTCAAGTGAAGATCAACAGCAAAGAATCCACGCGCGATCAGACGCTCCTCACGTTGCCACGTCGCCTCCTCTCCTCGATCATTGATTGTGATCTGATCGGACGGCTTTGATCGTGCCATGTCACCTACGCGCTTTATAAAATTTGGAAAAATCAATTTTAATTAGAAAATTTGATTTTTAATTCCAGAAAATCCTTAGAAATTCATTAAAAATTCAGAAAAATTCCGAAAAATCCTTAAAATTTAGAAAATTCATAACTTTCAAAATATAACTCCAAATTAATCAAAATTTCTTTCATTTGATCAAAAATTTAATTATATATCATTCTAAAAAGTCAAATTTAATAAATAACAAGAGATTGAATTTCTATTTCAAAAATACATTCATTCCTTTAAGATTTTAACTTTAGAAAATTAAATGAATATTTATAAAAATGATTTCTCTTATTACTTAACATTAAAAACTACTTATAATCTCAAGTAAAGATGGGTTATAAAATTATTTATCTTTAATTCATAATAATTAACCCTAAATTAAAGTATTTTGATATTATAAAGACTTTTTCATAGAATGATAGATAAATACTCAAATAAATATAATAACATGCATAGGAATGAAATCTTATATACCTTAATATGCATTAATAATCATGTATTATCATGTCTAATTTGCATGTTATAAGACACTCTCAAGTATAGTGGTTCTCCTCTTGTCTATAGATATTAGTGTTAGGTTTGGGGTTGATAAGCCTTCCCAATTTTTGATCAAAATATGAAGTGCAACGAAATACATTGAATTGAATAGTTGATCCTATCATCTACTATGTATGATAAAACATATTTACAGGATTCTCTTGATAGAGTTCTTAAAACTATTCAAGTGTCTAGCCTTTAACGATATCTGCACAATCGCCAGATTGTTAGATTTCCTCTTCAAAACTCGTCACCAAGAGAAAAATATAAGAAAGAAGATAATTCTCACAAGGCTTGTATGGGCACCTTGAGTTGTGGTCGTTCTCCCCCTATTTATAAATATTTTGGCATATATATTTTTCATAAAAACCTTCATAATTATGTCTATATCCACCAACATCTATAAACCTTAACTGTGTTGATAAGTCAAAAAACTATGGGAAAGAATTTCGTCGTTGTGTAGGCATTTGAACTTATGCAATAAAATTCTATAAATTTCCCTTTAATCTCCTAATTATCCAAAGATGTGGCTCAATAAAGGGGTCGAATCCAAGGGAGGCGGTGGCAATGATTTCCTCCTTTTCTAATTTAGGACAGAGATTTTTCATGAATCACAAAATTCAGAAGAAGAGTGACACCGATAGAAAACTATGATTATGTTGATTCAAAATGATCTCATCATTTATGTATTTGAATAAAGCCTCTCTTTAATTCTATAATTTTCTAAGACTAGTCAAAGAAATTAGTCAAGAAAAGCGAATTTCCCAATCATGTTATGAAGAAAATTCCTTTTCCTTCATTAGGATGACTCAACAATTAAATCTCATTTTTTCAGTCGACCTTTATCATCATTAGTTTTTATCCTTATTATTTTTTAAAATTTTATTTTTATTTGATTTGAGAATCTGTTTATCTCTTGAAATGGAAATTAAATCACTAATACGACATATTTTTGTCTCACTTAAATTAAAAGAAGACTGAGTTTAAAAAAAAGAAAACCCTTATTAGAGATTTATGGATGAAGCAAAAAAATATAAATAAAATGAAGCCTTAATTATTTGAATCATACAAACAAATTTTATATTTTCTTGTTAAAGAAGTTACTAATTTTTTTAATGAATTTACAGTAGAGTTATTCAATTATTTTATTTCCCTAAGACTAAAAAGAAACAAAGCTCAGAAGACAAGAAAAGAAAGAAAACTCTGAATGTAAAGCAAACTAAAACTAATAGAAATTGTATAGAAGAGGGAAATGCAGAAAGCAACGATCAAAAACCACTAATCCACTTGCAGAAAAGGTTTAAAACTAAAAAAATAAAACAAGATAAGAAATCCCTGAATCAATCCTCACAAACCTCTTTCACAGCTTCAAATCGGGTTCATCAACTCAAAGTTTCACCAGTTGTGTCCTCCAAGTCAAAGGTCAGTTTTAAACCTTTTCTGCAAGTGGATTGACACAATGATTCTTATCCCATTTGTGTCCTCCAAGTCAAAGGTCAGTTGGGCGGGAAATCAAGAACAACCTAAAATTCGTCCCCCTCTCCTTCTTTATGCCCACAGAATTCGATAAGCATGCATTTGTGAATTCGAGTATATTCTTCAATACTCATCGCGCCGCTCACGCAAATGTGTTCCATGCATTGGTTGCTCGAATTATTTTTATGCTTTACGTGATTGGTGGAGAATCGTATGCATGTCTGAATCTCATACGCATCAAGTGAGCCGAGAATAACCTCTATAAACATCGCTTTGTGGGTGTCCTTATGTGAGGGCTTTGTGATTGGTCCACACATTTCATGTGCATAACATGTCCAAAATCTCCCAAAGCCCGTCAATCCCAACCAATCCATTAAGGGCAGCAATTAAAAAAATGTACTTTGGATATTTTCCTAAAGAAAAATAGTAAATGTAACTTCAAGCTCAAAAAGATAATCTTTTATTCAGAAAATAAATCTATATTATTATTTTTCTATTGCTATTATAAAAAAAAGACATGGATTAGTTAAGGCTATTAAGACCCTATTGAATTTTTTTCTTTACAATTCCTCTTATTAAACCTTTTTAAAATCTCTTAATTGCCCTAATTATTTATAACTAACTCCATTTCATTCATCAATGAAAATCTTTATTTGTGGCATGACACCATAATAAACGTGCAAGAAGAAAGAATGGTTTTAACATTTTAAGCCCAAAATGCAACAAGAATGAGCAGTTTAGGTGCACAATTTTGCATGTTATCATGTGTGACGCTCTAGATTCATATATGTCACTAGTTAATAACTCTATAAATTTAATAACACCTTATTGGTTAAACTTTATTAATTTTCTATATCGACATATAGATTAATTAATCAAGGATCAATTTAACCCTATCAATAAGTTGAGTTGCGAGCATGTTGGGTGCCAAGCTGCACCACGCACTCTAGGAGATATTAATTATATAAGAACTCTTTCATGGAACATTTCCATCATCAGTTACCATGTATTTATAATCCTTCATTTGTAGGAAACTCTTGAATGACTTAGGGTATGGTCAACTTTCATACCCTAATTGATAACTCAAGTTAGTACTTATACATGTAGGAAATAATCAAGTACTCGTTCTCTAATATTTCTAATACTTTGGCCAAGGATTTCATTGCATCTCATTCCTCGAGTCAATCTCTTCAAATATCAAAGGCGAACAATATCATCTTGACCACCCAATCATCTTCAAAGGCTTCATTTCATATCCAATCTATATTGTTTTGAAGATCCCATGGCTGAGGATTCATAAGTCATAATCAAAATATGGGCATCCATCCATAATGTATTTGATGTCTCAAGTCAAAAGACTACATACACAACTATGACATGAAGTAACTTAATTGATAGTTAGGTATAATACTATTTAGGGACTCAAACATATCAATTCAATAAAAATTTCTCCAAAGAGCACCCACTATCTATCCTTAGTGTCACCATACCAATGGATATAAGATAAGTCATACTCATCGTCTGAGTCACATCAGATAGTGGTATTCTTTCCGTATAATTCGATATCATTCTCAAATATCTCATGAATAGGAATAATTAGAATATAATATATTTCAAGACTAGTGATCATTGTATTATGATATCATCATAATTTACTTAGTCATTACATATGCTCATGGACTTCATTGTAAAAATCACACAAGAATCATAATGAATAAATTTCATTTTAATGAACATAAACGAGATACATGGAAGTGTGATTGTCTTACAGGTCATAAAATATTCATCAATTAGGTATATAAAATTTTCACAAAAACCTATAGAATTATGTCTATCTCCCCTTACATCCATTGACTTTATATGTATGACCTTCCAGGTCCATATATCTTGTTAATTAACAACTACATAGACCCAATAACACTTATTGGTTAACCTTACTAATTAATTAGATCAACATATAGATTAATGAACCAAGGATCTATTTAACCCAATCAATAATTTAACCCAAAATCGTACTCAAAATAATCCAATTTATCCCCAAATCAAGGCTTTTCATTTTGCATTTCGAAAAATGAAAATCCAAAGTTCAAGCGATGAATTCTTCCTATTTTCTCAAAAAATCTTGATTTCAAAAACTCCTCCAGTTGCGGAAATGAGTCAAGAAGAGGAAGGAAAGAAGAGATTCAAGGATTGAGATGTCCAAATGAATTGATTATTTGAAACACCGATGAATAGTTTACATCGTCGAAGAAGGAGCGTTTAAATGGGCAAAATTGGGGGCAGCCATTAGATTTGAGGATTGACCTTTGATCAACAGCTTAGATGAAATGTCAGGACGTGAATCATTACTGTTAAGTCCCATCAAATTGATCAAAGATGGAGCGTCATGTCACCGTGAAGAAGAAGTGTTGTATAACACATGTCGTTTGATCTTCATCAAGCGCTCAAGATGCAGCCTCTCGTCACTCAAAGAAGTCCCTTGGGAGCTTTAAATCTAGACCATTATAAATCTTTTTTATGGATGACTAAGATTCGTCGTTTTTATAAAACGAATCGTCGTCGAATCAAAATGTGCCACATACCCTCCCAAGTAAGTGAAAATTAATAGTGTTGATTAAATCCACAAATCAAATGCCTCACATAATGCCACATCACCTGCGAAGAGTTAAAAACAAAAAAATAGTCCTACATGGAAAAAATCAAAGTAAAATCATATGTATATAAGCCCATGCAATCTTATGTGGTTAGCGTATGCCCTTAACATGGTACTTAACCACTAAGCATGCCCGCTAATGACGTGCACCTACAAGCACCATGTGGCAACACTCAAGCTTGTTCACCTTGTCAGCTGTCACGTCAATGTGCACTTAAAAACCTATTTTTAGATATTTTTAATTAATATAAATTTAAAAAGTTTCTATTAAAATCCCTAAAAGTTAAAAAATTTATAAATTTCAAAATAAAACTCTTTTTAATCATTTTTTACACAAATTAAATAATTTATCATTCTACAAAGCTAATTTTAATAAATAACGAGAATAAATTTTTATCTAAAAAATTTTCTCGAGAATAAATTAAAACTCATTTCCTCAAGAAAATAAAACTAGAAAAATAAATGAGAGTATATAAGAAATATTTTCTCGTATTATTTGAAATTAAAAATTAATTAGAACATTAAATGTATAATGAGTTTAATCTAATCTCAAATATCTCTTTTTAATTATGTATGATTATCCCTAAAAATAGTGCATTTTGGTATCATAACTTATAATTGCATAGAATGATAGATATGCACTCAAATCATGATAACATGCATAAGAATAGAATATTTTTATACTTTAATTTTCATTAATAATCATATAATTATTAGAATAAATTTCATGTTATAAAATACAATTAAGCCCATTCTTTTTAACTCTAAGGAAGATAAGGGCTAAACCGAGCCCCATTACCGCTCTTAACGTTTCCCCTCATATGCAAACCCTAAACCCTTTATCTTGTCTTCTTATTATTTCTAATCTTACTCATAGTTTTCACATGGTACTTGATAACTCCAACATAATAGTTGCATTCATGCATCAAAAATCATATCAAGGTGCTAATGAACACTTTAACAGTGAAAAATATCCATTTTCTTGTGCTTGAAAGTGTTTTAAATATAACTAGGTCATATCATGCATCATTTCCTATATTTTGCATATATTATGATACTAACTTTATTTGACTTCTTTGAAGACAGGTGGGTAAATTCTCAAATTTTCATCAGTTATGTGGATGTAATGATATAGGTACACAAATAAAAGGACATGGATGGAACTTAGAATGAGAATGAAAGAAATGAACTCTCCATATTTTAGGAGACAAGTCAACATATTTCCATGAAGTCTAAGATTTTCAAAAAAAGTCAAAGGGTCTAATGAAGGGCCAAAGGTGGTCAAACTAGTTTTGAAATTTTCTATAAGAATCATCCTACTTTATAGGATGATCCACATTTTTAGGAGGTTAAAGGAGATCAACTTACCTATTTTTCGGGGAAGTTTAACTAGCCCCTCCTAATCTACTTTTAAATAGGATCTAATCATATTTAAAAGGGGATTAGGCCCCTTCTAACTATTGGGTTCTAGGTCAATAAACTTTCCAAAATTTTGATCAAAACATCAAATGCAATGGAATACAATGAATCAAATTTTCAAAATATTGAGGCACCAAGAACATCTGATCCCATCATCTATTATGTATGAGAAATTCATACTTAAGGGGTTCCCTTGAAGGAGTTCTTAAAGCTATTTAAGTGTGTAGCCTCTAGCGGTATTCACACAGTCTCTGAAGGGTTAGATCTCCTCTTCAAAGCTCTTCATTAAGAGAGAATGAGAAGAAATGAGAAAATTCTCACAAGGCTTACATGGGCACCTTAAGTTGTAACCTTCTCCCCCTATTTATAGACATTTGGTATGCTGATTTTTCATAAAAACCTCATAATTATATCGATATCGACCAATATTCATAGAACTTGTGTGTGTGACCCTCTATGTCCATATATCTCACTAGTTAATAACTCTTTAGACCAAATAACACTTTATTGGTCAAGCTTAATTAATTATCTACATCAACACATAGATTAATTAATAAAGGATCAATTTAACCCAATCGATAGGTTGAGTTTCCAAGTCGTTGGGTGCTAAGCTACCTCACGTACTCTATGAGATATGGAGTATGTAATAACTCACTTATAGAACCTTTCTGTCATCGATTATCATGTATGTATAATCATTCATCCGCACGAGACTCTTGAATAACTTAGGATATGGTCAACGGTCAAACCCTAATCAATCACTTAAGTTAGTACTAATGCGAATAGGAAATCATCGAGAACTCTTTCTCTGATATTTCTAATACCTTGGCCAAGGATTTCATCCTATCTCATTCCTTGAGTCAATCTCCTCAAATACCGAGGGCAGATGATCATATCTTGATCACACAATCATCTTTGTGGACTTCATGTCGTATCCAATACATGACATTTTAGATATCCTGTGTTTAGGGATTCGTCAGTCATAATCAAAACATGATCATCCATCCACAAGATGTCTTTGGTGTCTCAAGTCAAAGGACCACATACACAATCGTGAAATGAATCAACCTGATTAACAATTAGGTATAGTTACCATTCAAGGATTCATTAGAGTCAATTCAGTGAACTCTTTCTTCAAAGAGCACCCATTATCTATTCTAGTGTCTCCACGCCAATGGCTATAGGATCAGTCATAGTCATCATATAAGTCAGATCAGATATTATAATTCTTTTCAGATAATTCAATGTCCCTCTCGAATATCCCATGAAAAGGTATGTATAGAACATATGTTTAAAGACTAGTGATCACTATACTATGATCTCATCATAATTCACTTAGTCATTGCATATGCTCATGGACTTCATTGCAAAAATCACACATGAATGATAATGAATAAATTTGATTTCAATGAACATAAATAAGATACATGGAAATGTGATTGGCTTATAGGCCACATAATATCCATCACTAACTAAGAATACTTACTATTTTCAGGGAAAGGGGTGCCACCTTTTTTTTAGTGGTTCCCACCACAATTTTTGAAGGGAGAGGGGTGCCACCTTTGAAAGTGGCACCTAACTCCCTTTTTTATGAGAATATGGTTCCACTTCCTAAAGAATTGGGAGTTTGATGCGCCTCTTAAGGAGGTAATTTTACCTCCTTAAAGGGCTCTACTACCTTCATTTAGGAGGTAGTCATGGGGGGCCTTGAGAGGTAATTTATCTACACACTTGATCCCAAAGGTGGATAATTTATCAAAGCCCTAAAGGCGCTCTCCTTGTGTATTCCATATTTTTCTCTATCCTTATTTTTTTTGCTCTTTCTTAGTATCAAGCTACTTGAAGGAAAAAGAAGAGGCTTAGCCTAAGTTTAAAATTATTTAATATTCAAGTTTGTTGTAAAGGCAAGATCCTAAATAAGATCAATGTTGTAATGAGTTCGATATCACTTGCCCTAGGATTTGGGTGAGGATTTGGATCTCATATTCCCTTGTAGTCTTGATGGATACCAAAACACACTTCCATATCTCTTTTACATTCATTGAAATAAAAATTTATTCATTGTTATTCTTGTCCAGTATTTGTAATGAGGTCCACAATCATATGCAATGAGAAAGTAAATTATAATAAGTTTGGAATATAAGGATCACTAGTATTTAAACATATGTTCTAAACATTCATATTCTAGGAATATTCAATAAGGACATCAAATTATTCTGAAAAAATAACATTATTTCGTCTTTACTTATACGATGAGTATGGTTGATCTTGTGGCCATCTTTTTGGAGACACCAATGATAGGTTTTTGTTTCTCCTTGTATAAATATTTGAGTGAATTTTTTTTGTACAAAATCCCTAAATAGTATTATATATTTCTATCAATTCAATTGATCCATATCAAGGTTGTGTGGGTGTGTTATGCCACAAAGGTATCATTTATGCATTCATTTCCATCATTATAAAAATATTTTGATGTATAATTATTGCTAATATGATTCACATTATTATGTTTTTATGATATTTTTCCATTCAACATGCTATTTGACTTGTGTACTTAAATTGCATCTAATTAATGTTACTTGTATATAAACATGAATTTGTCTTGTCATGCATTATCTCTTTGATTTTTATATCTTGAGACTAACCCCTTTTGACTATTTTCAAGTTTAGTGGTTGAATTCTCTTTTTTTATTATGTAAAGACATAGATAAACATATGGAAGAACATGGAGGCAAATTACAATGAAAGAGGAGAAAATGAACTCTACTCCTTTACAGGGGCCAAGTCAACTCTATTTCCATAAATTAAAAGGGTATAATTATGGGTCAAAGGTGGTAAAATTCAATTTGTATATAATTATGGGCTCAAAGGTGGTCAAATTCAATTTGTAAATAATTATAGAGATCATCCTATCTTTTTGGCATTACTTTATTGAGATAATCAAGGTAAGTCAAATGTAGGCAAATTTTTCTATTTTAGGGAAAGTTGACCAACCTAATTTAAATTCCTTTCTAAATTAGATTATTTCATATTTAAAAGGATGTGGAGATCATCTTCTTAAGATGAGTTTTCTCCTTATTTACTAAAAGGCTAGGAGCTATCTTTTTGGGGGGGTAGGCTCATGTCCTCAAGAAGACGGGGTTATAACCTCCTTTCGAGGAGGTAAGATCATTCTTTAGAAAGGGATCGGGCCATTAATGAGATGAATTTGTGTGATTGTTCAATACACACAAACTCGTGTCAAAAAAATTACCAAACTCAACAATTTTGAAAAATAATTACAAATTAGATAGAATAATGGTAAATAAGGGTCGAATCCACGCGAGAATTAAGGTGTTTTTATGTGTTCTTCAAATTCGATCAAAATCAGACATACAATTGAGGTAAGAAATTAGGGGAATTTGGGAAAGAGAACTCTATTTGGATCAAGATTTGTAAAGAAATCAAAGAGTAAAAATTAGGTAGAAAATCGATCGCGAGGAGAGAAAAAAACCAAAATTAAATCTAAAATTAACATGATCTATGATTCAAAATTAAAAGATAATGATATAAGATGAAAGATTAAGATGAAAATGCATAATCTAACAAAAATTCATGCTCGAATTGATCCAATTGATCACCGGATCAAGGGCTTTTCATTCCACGATTTCGAAGACATAATTTGGCATTCAATAGGTCGATTTCTCCCTATTCTTTTGATGAAATGTTGATTTCAAGCCCTCCTTGGATGCGGAAATGAGTCTAGAAGAGGAAGAAATCAAGAGATTCGAGGACTGAGTTGTCTAAATAGTTTGATTTGCTCAAAACATTCAATAATGCTTTACATCATGGAAGAACATGTATATTTATAGCCTAAATTGGGCATGGCCATTGCATTTGGCTCTTCATCTTCAATTAATGACATAGATAAAATGCTTGGAATCGTTGTCATTAAGTCATGTCTGTTCAATCGAAGATGGAGTGTGACGATACGAAACCGCGAGGTCGTCGATTGCAAGCGGTATCGCGTCAAAAATAATTCCAAACTTATCAATTTTAGGAAATTCACTCGAATTGAGGGGTATAATGGTAAATATGGGTCGAATCCACAGGGAATTAAGGAATTTCTTGACGTATTCTTCAAATTTGATCAAATCGGACAAGAAAGTGATGGTAGAAATTGGGGAAAATGGTATTTTATGAAAGTAGACTTCAAATCGATTCCACGGAATCAAAAATCGTCCAATTTGGACTTGATTTCGCGGAGAAATCAAGATTCGAAGTGGAGAGAAATTTTCGAGCGTAAAAACCGTGATTTTAGGTGAAAATTGATGAAATTAACTTCGAAATCCTAATCTAAACGAAAATTAAACATGATAGGAGGGTAAATTAGGAAAAACCGCTTCCACTAACTCTAATTAGCGACCGAAATGAGGAGATTAAATGGATTAATCACCAAGAAAATGAAGAACGCGAAGAGGATGTTCAAGCTACGATTTCTCTCGATTTACTCAACCAATTCTTGATTTCCAAAGCTCCGGTGGTGCGGAAATGAGGTGGGAACGCGAGGAGATCAAGAGATTCAAGTGGGGAGGTGTCTAAACAGATCAAAAAGCTTGATTTCCAACTCGAATGCTTAAGAACGTGAAGAACATGCCTTTTTATAGGGCGAAAAATTTCGTAACCGTCCGATCAAAACGATCGACGGTTACGATGAAACGGTCCATCGTGGACCGTTTCGAAAATGTCGTAGCCGTCCGATCGCGATGGACGGTCCAGATGCGATCGTGAGAGAGACGTTATAAAACGCCTTCGATTTCGCCCCTTCGATCGCGATCCAATGGCTGAGATGCAATCTGCGCCGATCGATCTCAGCCGTTATAACGCTTCAAATTGACGCACGTGCTCCTGATTGATCTGGTGGTCCGCAGCACAGAAGATCGACGCTCCTCCTTCAGCCACGTCGCGTTAGATCTGATCGTTATAACTCCCTCTAAATAGCACGTGTTAATTATGATGGATCATGGTCCGTCGGTCCACGCGATCAACGCGTGAGATCCCTTGATCCGCCCGATCCAACGCTCTGCGCTGCGCCACGTCACCTGCAAGGTAAGTAAGTCAAAATTTTAGTCCCACACGGACTTAATTAAATGAAACTGTTGGGTATATAATACCCGACCGTTTCTATAGGTATGACCCTCCCCATATAGGGGAGGACAAAGAACACTTTATACTTATATAGTAAATACATATAGTTATATATATGTCGCGCCACGTAGGCGCTCGCGCTGGAGTCTGCGTGAGCGCTGCCATGTGGCCCTGCGTGCCACGTCGCATCCACGCGGGCCGCGCGCCCCCTTTTTTTAATTTTTTATTTATTTTTATTATTTAAAATCGAAAATAAAATAAGAAAAACTATTTTAAAAATCCGAAAAAAATCCCTAAAAATAGAAAATTCATAACTTTTAATATATAACTCCAAATTAATCCAAATTTCTTTCATTTGATCCAAAATTTAATTATCTATTATTCTAAAAGGTCAAATTAATTAAATAATAAGAGTTAAAATTATTATTTCAAAAATACATTCATTTATTAAGATTTTAATCTTTAGAAAATAAAATGAATGTTTATAAAAGTTGTTTCTCTCATTATTTTATCTTTAAAAACAGATATAATCTCAAGAAAAATATGGGTTATCAAATTATGAAACTCTAATTTATAAAAATTAACCCTAATTTAAAGTATTTTGAGATTATAATGACTTTTTAAGAGAATAATAGAAAAATACATAGAAATATGATAACATGCATGTAAATGAAATCATTTATGCTTTAATATGCATAAAAAATCATGTTTTATGATGTAAATATAGCATGTTATCAGAGTGCTCAAATTTTGCCACATCGCGTGTGAAGAAGAAGTGTTGTGCAATCGCGTCTGTCTGATTTTGAATCGACGCCTAAGATATTTCCACGCGTCCACCGAAGTCCATCGGGCACATTTAATATTAGCCGTTATAACTCTTCAAATGAACGGTTGAGATTAAATTGTTTCAAAATGAATCATCGCCCTATAAAAGTGCACCACGTACCCTCTCACTTAAGTGAAGATTGACAATCGCGATTTGATCCACACGATCGTATGCTCTTTTTGAGATTTTGCCACATCACCTGCGCATGAAAAGAAACAACATTAATCCCACGTGACAAAAATCAGAGTGATTTGACGGGTATATAAGGTATGTGTATTAATGGGCTTAGCACATATCCTAAAAAGGATGATTAACCCGCTAATTACACACGTGTGCGCACGTGCACACGCACATATGCACACATACATTGCTACGTGGCGTGTACACACGTCATCACGTGGCAACGCCCCCGCCACATTAGCGCGCGATATAAAACTATTTTTTTATTTTTTAAAATAAAAAATAAGTCCAAAAAAATTCTTTGAAATTCTAAAAAATTTTAAAAAATCCCTAAAAATTAGAAAAGTCATAACTTTCAAAATACTGTTAGAGAAATAGTTTTGATGTAAACAGTGTCTTGAATTGATGTTGGTATAATTAAGGAACTCATAATCATTAATTTTAGCTTGTATTATTGATCTCCTTTTATATGCTATCAATCTAAAAGCATTACCTATGTTATCTATAATCGTTTTCATGATTACATTGGACTAAGCCACTAATGACCTTATATAAGGCTAATGAGTGTGTTTTTTTATTTCAGGAAAAGCAGTGGTAAGTTATTTATTTGACACTTACATGATAATGCCGATGCTAGATCTAGTATGTCGAGTCTTAATTTTATCAAGGGTATAATCATAGTTTTTCTTTCCTTCTCCAAACCTAACTTAATATAAAGCATTAGGTTTTGATCGGGAAAAAGGCAGACAGAGAAAGAGCAATTCTTTGTAAAGGCAGCAGAAGAAACCTTTCTCTGGTGATCGCGATCAAGAAGCCCTTTTGCAACTCTCTCTTGACAATTCGTTCAAGAAGAAACCTCTCCTTTGGTGGACATGAAATGCCTTCTGCAACTCTCTCTTGACGATTCATTGAAGCCCGTCTGACTTTCCTCCGACTGCAAGTTTTTTTCTTTATCTCAATCAATCGCTGCTTTTACCTATTCTTCGTTTATTTCCTCTTATGTCGCCGGTTTATTCACTAGTATCCAATATAGCACCGTCCCGATCGCTCATTTGCTTGTTTGGATCTCCTCTTCGCTCTCTTGAGGTTTAGTCTTATTTTTTATCAAATATATGGGTATACAAGTTAAATTTCCCCTTGATCTATAACTCATATTACTCTTTTTTTGTGTGTTTCACTTTTCTGTTAATTTGTAGAACTGATTTTTTTTCGTGTTCTTAAAAATATGTAAAATGTGACCGTAGTGACTAACCATTATAAGACTAGAATTACTTAGCATTCTTACTTCTTGCATAAGTGTTTGAAATATAAATTGGTGTATAAACAATCTACGCTTAATTACTATTGTTAGTAGGTTATTTATCAGTTACTTATATAAGTTGTTTACATATAATTCTTGTTGTCAGTAAAATATTTATCAATTAGTCATACAAACTATTTACACTTAATTACTGTTATAAGTAGTCAGTTTATCAGTTAGATCTATACACTAATTACTTGTACTTTTTGTTGTCAATAATTTATTTCTCTATTAGTCGTATAAATTGTTTATGATTAATTACTGTTGTTAGTAGTTTGTATATCAATTAGATCTATAAACTGGTTACTGTGCATTTTGTTGTAAGCAATTTATTTCTCAGATATTCATATAAACTATGTACGATTAATTACTATTGTTTGTAGGTTGTTTATCAGTTAGATATATAAACTGTTTAATCTTAATTTTTTGTTGTCAATAATTTATTTCCCAGGTAGCAATATAGATCGTGTCACGCTTAACTTACTACTGTCAGTAGTTTGTTCCTCAATTAGTCTTATAAATTGCTTTACATTTAAATTTACTTTGTTATTAATTCAATTCTTAGTAATTCATATCAGTAAGGTTACACTTCATTCTCACTAGCAGTAAGTTAACATTAGTAAATTATCCACTCAACAATACACATTCGACAGAGGTACGGTAATCTGAAATTCCCATCATTTTTTAGATGTCTTCAGTCATTTATATTCTGTATAATTTAGCATTCTATTATCTGATATTCACAATAGAGTTCACGAGGTATTTCACTTATCTCAATCAAGTATTTCATCTCACAATTTTATTATCTTGGATTACTGTAATATCATCTACTCTATTAACGGCGTGGCCTGTCTACACATAGATTACTATCAATTAGTTAGTTGATTACACTAATTTATTCAGTGAAACTTAGATAGTGTTTTGATTGTAGAATAGTCCACCACATACTGTCTCAATCAACCCTGATCAGTCTTGGTTAACTGTAGAAATCAAAAAGTCAACCCTGATGATAACATGCATATTTAAATTAAATCCTTACCTTATTTAACTAATATTCATGTTTATTTTATGTAATTATGATGCATGTTATCCTAGTTTTATGAATTTTCTCCATTGGCATGCTATTCTACTAAAGTTCATATTTATGCATTAATTAAGGTTAATTATGTGTTTTATGAATGTTTAATCTTTTACAAGGTTAAATAAATAGAAATGAATCATTTTCCTTAAATTACTTTGACTTTAGTACATATTTTGAATAATATTTTTCAATTAGAATGTTAGGATGATATAAAGAAGATTTCTTAAGAGATTATCTTAATTCATTATGAATTCATCTTATATTCTTCTTTTAATTTATATTTTAGATGGTATGATATTAAAAAAGGAAGAAATTTGTGATCCAATGGAGAAAATTTGAGTTTAAAATGAGTTATATTTTTAAAGTTATTGATTTCTGAATTTTCTAGATTTTTCTGGATTTTATAGAATCTATTTTGAGTTTTATTTCCCTTTAAAAATGCAAAAAAGGGGTTTTTCTATTTCCACATAACACTAGAGCTGACGTGGCGCGTGGGACCCGCGTAGATGCAACATGGCACGCAAGGCCACGTGGCAGTGCCACGCGGACCCACGCGCGGAGGTGGCGAGGACACGTGGCAAGACCACGCGAGTCCACGCGAACGCCCGGGTGGCGCCACGTGGCAGCGTGAGGGGGGATGGCAGGTGAAGGGCCCACGGGTTAGTGGGCCCTGATAACACAAATCTATGACCTTTAACTCTAAATTTTCATGAACATTTGGCTTAAAAAGAATATATTATGTGTTATTATGCTTAAATTGCTTAATCTTGCTTCATTATGCTTTCATGGAATTTCTTGGGTTTTATAATATTTAAATATCTCTCTCAGATTATAAACTGACAAGGAAATGAATTGTGAAAGCAAGATTTAGATATATTTTAGAATTTTAGGGTATATGTTTAATTAATTTAATCATTTCTTGCCTATTTATGAGCGTCAGGGGCATATCTACAATTTTCGGAAGTACAGGGTAAGTCAGGTAGAAGCCACCAGATCGCGACACGTGTCGCAATCTGGTGGCGGCGTTTTAGTTAGATTTATTAATATTTTATTGTAAAAGTTAGTGTTTGACGTACTTACCATGTAGATGATGTGGATGGCACCGTCATCGTTGACGCGGAAGAGGAAGGAGAGAGAGAGGCGCCTGTTTTGTCGCTTAGCCTTACTTAGGCATTTTGTCCTTTTCCCTATTTCGTCGTTTCGTGTTTTAAGTCTTCGTTTCATCGTTTATTTTATTCCGCCGTTTTGTCGTTTTGTCGAATCGAAGCTTAGATTAAATTGTTTTTTTTTATTTCGTCGGTTAGCGCCCTTCACTTGTCGTTTTGCGTACTTACGTTTTGTCATTTCTTCCTTTTTCTTTTGTCGTTTTCTCCTTAAGCCTAATAAGAGAGCGACGTGGCGCTCTCTTATTGGCGCTCAATGAGGAATCTGCGGCGAAAGTAATCGCCGTAGATTCTTCTCGTCGGATCTTATTAAAATATTATTTAATTTTTGTTTACCTGCGTAGGCGAGGAGCGCCGTCATTGTTGACCACGAAGCGAGAATAAGAGAGCAACGTGGCGCTCTCTTATTCCTGCTAAATAAGGAATCTGCGACGAAAGTGAATCGCCGCAGATTCCTTTCACTTACCTTCTTTTGGATTTATCTAAAAGAATTAATTACCTTGCAGGTGACGTGGCTGACATCTGATGGCCGGGGTGATGATGACGTGGCACAATCTCAGGAGCTGATGACGGAGGACTGCTGACGTAGGAAGACACCCGATCGACGGCTAGAAACGCTCGGTAGAGAAAGGTTGATATCTCACGATCTAGCCGTCCGATCGAGATGAAATTTTGAAGATAGGCTAATCTCATCGTTCTCTTTCCATCTGTATAGATGAGATTTCCATCGGACCCTCGAAGCTCTCAAAAATCAATCTCGATCGTCGAATTGAGAGGAAGCCCTAACTCCTAAAAGTTCTCCTCCTCCACTCCGAATTCCTTGGTCTTTTGGCTCTCTCTTGACACCAGGTCACCAGCAGGAAAGGGGGAGAAGCTTAGGCCCAAGCTAGGCATCATCGGATGCTTGAGTTTGTTCTGGAGAAGGAGAACAAGAGGAGATCATCGTCGTAGCGAATCAAGCACCACCCGGCCTAGGATTGGCATCAACACGGGGTTTGTGGGAAGATTCTGAGGAGGGATTCTCTTGTAAGCCTTTTCCATGGATAATGTAGGACCTTTTCTTCTATTTTAATTATAGGTTATTGCATTTGCTTCACAAATCATACCTAGACCATATCATCTATCTCCATACGATTTCACCTCTCTTATCTCCCCCTCATTTCTCTTTTCTCACCTTCAATCAATCTCCACCCTTCCAATTCTAATATCTTTTCCTCTAATTAGTACTACAGAAACATAATCTCACCAATTACATCCATTACCTCTATATAATTCACCTTCTAACTTCTAATATCCTCCACTATAGGAATTCATCCCTTCTTCTACTTTCGTCTCAACCCTCATTACCTAGATTCCCTGAGGATCAACCCTTGCTTACTACTGTCATAAGTGAGGAATTATAAATGTATTGCATGAATTAGAACACACAACAACGATATAATCAACCGAGTTTTAGTTCATCAGGCCCTGGTTAGAGTATTGAGGCGGTAACAGAATAGCGTTAAATCGCCCCACATTTTATACGCGAGCTTTCCCGTTTTTTCTTCCGTGTGGGACTATGTTCCCGTGAGATTCTCCTTTGCAGGCGACATGGCAGTCCCCGAGACGTCAGATGCAATAGCGATAAACGAAGGGGGCATCGATCACGTGGACCTGAGTCCAAGCGATCACCATCAAAACACATGCGCTAAAGGTGTTTTAAGCGACACGATTGACGCCTCACCTTGCGACACGTGGCTTCGCGAGGAGGCTTCGATCTTCATCAAACATGCGAAATCAACGAAGATTGTGGTCTCGCATCGTGGGCCATGATTTCACCAATTTTGGGAAATCAATGGCTCAGATCTCATTGCGCTGGTGGACAGTCCGCATTTCTTGCGGGAATTTCTCTTTAAAAACCGATGTATTCTCCCTTCTCCTCTTAACTTTTGATCGAATCGTGAAGAAACTAAGAGATTTTCAAGGAAGGTCTTAAGTTCTTCGTGATCCTCTGCTTCTTAGAGTCGAATTTTGCAACCCTTGAAGCATGATAATCACAAATTGATTGCAAGAAACGATCGTAATCTCCCATTGAACGCTGAACGTACGTCGAAGAAGAAACCAAGGAATACTCTTTAATCCACGTGAATTGAAGCCAAATCATTGTGTCAATCGGGTTAGTAGTGTGATTCGTTCGTCACTCTTGCAATTCATGTAATTTAGATTAGAATTAGGTAGGTAATTAGAGTGTAGAAGTAGTTAAATTCATATTTTCGTCCAATTTTAGTGACGAATTTTTTTTATTTTAAAAAAAGGATATCTCTCTGATCTTTAATCCAAATCACTTTATTTTTGTTTCATTAGATTTCTTGTTTCATCAGCTTTCCGTGGATAGCAAATTTTGAAATTTTATGATCATTTGACCCCCTCAATTTAACATTTGACCAACCACTGTTCATTTTCAATCCGAATTTGGGCGTTGACTTGCGAGATCAATTACTCTTAAAATACAAATTAAAATTTGACGATTTTGGTCTCTTTGGAATCCTCTAGTTGTTAGATTATTTTTTATATATAAATTTAAATATTTGGATATCATTTGATTAGTCAATTTGAAGATTTACACTGAAATGTTCATTTCGGGAATTTTTCGATCTTTGATTTTCAATAATTCATAGTAAATCCAATTCTTATTGAAAAATCACGAATTTTCTATCAATAAATTCTATTTTTCTCTAGTTTCTAAATATATAATTTTATTAATATTTTAAGCTCTTTTTATTCTTTGATTTTTAGAAAGTCAATTATTGGTCAAAGTCAACGCTTTGACCTTGACTTTTGACATTTCTTCTAAAAATCAGTTTTCTAAAGTCTTAAATATCTTATCTCATATATTTAGATCATTTATATTGATTAAATATCGTTATCACTTCTTTAAAACCCTAATTAAACCTAAGTTTGACCAAGTCAACTCTGCAATAAAAGTCTGTGGATCTACCCGATACTTACAGTTTACTTGATTTTATATCTTTGTCATTCTGAGTTCGAAATTATAAATTTCATTTGACCGACATTTGTGTGTTTTAAAGACCGCATCATACGCTTCGTCACTTGATAAAAAAGTCAACCCGAAGTCAGAAAGTCAAACCTGCTTAAAAAGTCAAACATGATGAAAGTCAATATTGATCAAAAGTCAACCCTGTTAGAGAATTAGTTTTGATGGTATACATCGATTGAATGGATGTATAAATGATTAGGGAAAGAATTTAATTTATTAATGTCAGACTTTATTATGTCATATTATACCCTGATTATCTTTCACTAACCGACTAATGTGTTCATGAAGACTTTTGTTTGCTTTCAGGAACTTACTGCCTCAAGCAGTAGCTATCTTATTCTTCATTAATTGTTGTTTCTATCATGCAAATTCAAAGATGCATCATAGTTGGGCTAAGTCATTTCTTAATGCTGCTATCATATATAGATGCATATATATCTATATAGATATAAATATACATATAGGCTTGGTAATACTGTTATACATATAAAAGAAAAAAACATTTGAGGGTATTATCGTAACTATTTTTTTCTCTCTCCGATGACTTAAAAAAACCTTAGGTTTCCTGTTTCTAGGGTTAACGCTTTTTGCAGAAAGTTCAAAGTTTGAAATCGTGAAAGTGAAAAGAGGGCGAAAAATGATTCTCGGCATCTAGTGACCAAGAAGATTGCGAAATCTGTCTGTTTCTCCAGTTTCTCCCTTCACGGCAGCATACGAACATCTTCTGCAAATCTCAAGTTCTTTCCTAATCAAAATTGCCTTCAGTATTTAATCCTTGAACTGTCTTTTCCTTTGTTCCTTCCACTACTAGTTTATTTTTTCGCAGGTCCTTCTAGTTCTTTTCTTTTCTTGATTCCAACACAATGGATAGTTATTTGGTTAACATCAGAGACGGTATTTATATCTTTCATTTTTCAGTCATTTATGAGCAAGGTTATCGGACATCATAAATTGATTGTACTGTACTTGATTTTGGTTTCTATTCAATTTGATAATTTAGCGCCTTCTTAATTTAGTTACAACCATTATCTTATCACTAAGGCAGCAACTGTCGGATCTATCTCTGTGTGCTTCTTCCTACTATTATTTCATCCTCGAATTTATTGTTCTAAAAAAAATAGATATATATATATATATATATATCTTTTCTTTTTCTTTACTGATTCTCAGCATTCTGAAATTCATAGACACAGCAGCAAACTATTTCCTCGGTGTTCCCTTTTGCTCTTGTTATATCTGAGAATATAATTAAGCCATTTTACTATACCTGCTCTCATACGTTTCTCTACGTTTGTATCTTCATTATTAACGACTAAAATCATATTGCTTTGTAGTGTCAGACTGAATTGAATTTCATTGAAGTTTATAATTTGCTCGTCAATCTAATAAATTGCTGGTACAGTGACTAAATTCCGGCAGAGGTGAATTAAGGTAAAAGTTATCAGTGACGGTGTAGTCTTTGTTTTGTTGTTTTATTTCCTTCACATATATTCGTATAATCGAGAATACCCTGGTAGTGTGAGGACCTGTTGAATATATGTTGAATATCTGTTGAATACTGTTGAATATCTGTTAGAGCTCTATCTGTTGAATATAGTATTAACTGATTAGATATTGAAACTTGTTTTTTTTAGTTTTATACTTACTTGGCATTGACGTTTATTTCCTGACAATTAATTACTATTTGATGTGATACATTTATCTGGTTACGTCTTGGTGTATCTATCTGTTTAGGTTAGTTTATCTTAGTGACATACGGTGACATTTTACTCACTCAACATTACTTAACTCTAGTCAACCTTCCTCAGAGTCTACCCAAGTCAACCCAAGTAAGGTTCTCCAGTTCTGGTGTCGGTACCGATTTTTTGTGAAAACCTAAACCTATACCTAACTTCGGTTTGGTGTCGGTGACGGTATTGTCCGGTGTCGGTTCGGTGAAACCTATACTTTCGGTAATTTGTCATTTGAAATAAAAATAAATTGTATAAAATTTTTATGACTCCATAATATGTAAGTATAAAAATATATGTTTCACAAACAAATGATAATAGATTAACACTTCTCAACAACAAATATACAATATAAAAATAATTAAAAATAAAAATCATAAATTTATAAATTTCAACTTTTAAAAATATTTAAAAAAATAATAGAAACAATTTAGTTTTAAATAATCATCTCTAAAAGTTTAAATGTCACAATTATCTATCTATCTCTATCTTTCTCTCTCCACCCTCTCTCTATCTTTCTATCTCCCTCCCTCCATCTCTCACTCTCTTTTCCTCCCTCCCTCACCCTCTCTCTCCCTCACACTCTCTCTCCCTCCCTCACCCTCTCTCTCCCTCACACTCTCTCTCCCTCCCTCCCTCTCGCTCACCCTCCCTCCCTCTCGTCTCCCTCCCTCCCTCTCTCTCCCGCCCTCCCGCCCTCCCTCCCTCTCTCTCCTGCCCTCCCGCCCTCCCTCACTCTCGTCTCCCTCCCCCCTCTCTATCTCTCCCTCTCCCGCGCTCCCTCCCTCCCTCTCTCTCTCCCGCCCTCCCTCCCTCCCTCACTCTCGTCTCCCTCTCTCCCTCTCTCCCTCTCCAGCACTCCCTCCCTCACTCTCATCTCCCTCTCTCCCTCTCCCTCTCCCGCGCTCCCTCCCTCCCTCACTCTCTCCATGTTTCTCTCCCGCCCACCCTCCCTCTCTCTCCCTCACCCTCCCTCTCTCTCCCTCACCATCCCTCACTCTCGTCTCCCTCCCTCTCTCTCCCACACTCCCTCCCTCCCTCCTGCCCTCTCTCCCTCCCTCCCTCGATCTCTCTCTCCCGCCCGCCCTCCCTCTCTCTCCCGCCCGCCCTCCCTCTCTCTCCCTCACCCTCCCTCACTCTCGTCTCCCTCCCTCCCTCTCTCCCACGCTCCCTCCCTCCCTCCCTCCCTCTCTCTCTCTCTCTCTCTCTCTCTCTCTCTCTCTCTCTCTCTCTCTCTCTCTCTCTCTCTCTCTCTCTCTCTCTCTCTCTCTCTCTCTCTCTCTCTCCTCCCTCCCTCCTCTCCCGCCCTCCCTCTCTCCCGCCCTCCCTCGATCTCTCTCTCCGCCCGCCCTCCCTCTCTCTCTCTCTCTCTCTCTCTCTCTCTCTCTCTCTCTCTCTCTCTCTCTCTCTCTCTCTCTCTCCCTCCCTCTCTCCCGCCCTCCCTCGATCTCTCTCTCCCTCCCTCTCTCCCGCCCTCCCTCGATCTCTCTCTCCGCCCGCCCTCCCTCTCTCTCCCTCACCCTACCTCCCTCTCGTCTCCCTCCGCCCTCCCTCCCTCTCTCTCCCGTGCTCCCTCCCTCCCTCTCTCCCGCCTCCCTCCCTCCTCCCCCCTCTCTCTCCCCGCCCTCCCTCCCTCCCCCCTCTCTCCCCGCCCTCCCTCCCTCTCTCTCCCCCGTGCTCCCTCCCTCCCGCCCTCCCTCCCTCCCTCTCTCTCCCGCCCTCCCTCGATCTCTCCCGCCCTCACTCCCTCTCTCCCGCCTCACTCCCTCTCTCTCTCGCCTCCCTCCCTCTGTCTCTCTCCTGCCCTCCCTCCCCTCTCTCTCTCCCTCTCCCTCCCTCTCTCCCCGCTGCGTTAAATTACTTTCATGCATTAAATTCTATCTCGCGCGTGAAACCGAAGGCTTCCGGTGACACCGGAAGCGAAAACCGAAACCGAACCGAAGCATTCGGTTTGACTTTTTTTGCCACCGCCGGTGTCGGTTCGATTTGGTTTTCGGTTGTCCGGTACGGTTTTGGAGAACCTGAAACCCAAGTCAACATAGATCAAGAAAGTCAACTCTAGGTCAAAAGTCAACCCGAGTCAATAGAAGTCAATAAAGTCAACTCTAGGTCAAAAGTCAACTGACGGATCGTTTTCGTGCGTCGTTAAAACACAAAGACGATGGTCAAACAAAATTTATAAAACCGAACTCACAAAGATAAGATATAATAATCAAGTATTGTGTAAGTATCGGGTTGATCCACAGAGAGCAGGGTTGACTTTAATCGTAGAGTTGACTTGGTCAAACTTAGGTTTAAAAGGAGTTTTAAATAAGAGAAAATAAGATGAAAGATATGGAAATGATATAAATAAGGTAAATGAGCTGGGTAGGCCTGTCTGTGGCGACCATAAGCATCCGAGGGCCAGCGATGGTACACTCGGTCGCGACCATCGTCGTGACGTGGGTCGCCTCGACGACTAGGATCATCTCGACAATCATAGTAGTCGGGGTAGTGGTGATCGTAATGATCACCATAGGGGCTCACGGGCCGTCGGGGCTCGTGAAACCGCGGGGGAGGTGGCTCCGGGGCATTGCGCCAGTGCCGTGAAACTGGGGATCCTCCTCTAGCTCTGGCGGAGCGTGTCTCGAATGCCATGATGATAACCTAGGGGTGCCTATATGATGCAATGACCTAGGTATGATGTCCTAACTACGCTACGGAGGCTCAAGTGAGCGTCCTCAAGGACCGGGTTGGGCGAGAACCCAACAACCGCTCTGATACCAATTTGATGCAGGACGCGGTTGTGAAAACCCTCGTGCCTGATCAATGGAACTGAGGATGATTAAGGATAGCCGGTCAAACCTAACCTACGCGTGAGCGAGTCCTACACGCTAAATACAATATCTAGCCTAGACCTAAGTGCAGGCAGGCGTGCCGATCAGCGAAGTTGACTCCGGGCAACCCGGGGAAACTCGCGATGATGGGTAGGGTGAGGTCCTCTCGATCCACGTCCAGAGGCGTGGAGTGGCTCGTCGTGGGGTAGCCGAAGCTGCAGCTCACGCTCAGTGCTGGACCTGACGTACGCGTGAGAGTTCCCGAACCTATATCTGTACTACCCTACCTACGTCGTCCGACGGCGGTGGAGACGAGTAAGGAAACACTTCGAAAAGTAATTAACTTGAAAGAGGGGTTGAAGCTAACCTGCGGGGCGGGGTGCCCGGTCGGTCGTGACGTGGGAGGCCGTTCGTACGCAGCACGAACGATGGGCAGGGGCATGCGGGACTGGGTGCGGGTGAGGAGAGTCGATGGCGATCCGCAAGAGTGGCTTCAACATTTGGGTGCGATTGATGAACACGGTCCGGACCCGGTCGGACCCTTCTCGGGGCGTCGCCGAGGCAGAGCGGGACGCAACGGGGGGGGCCCAAGGTGGGCGAGAGCGTGCGGAGCACACGGATGACAGGGAGGGACAATGAGCGGCGCGGTCGCTAGAGGTAGAGTTTCCGCAGGGTGAGAAGGCGTGACCTGACGCCCGGCAGAGGTCCAATCGAGCCTCGGGGCACTGACGAGGCGAGGGCGCAATCGGGTGAGTTCCGGAGCTGGCGAGCTTCTCTCCACGCAAGTCACAGTTGCGGTGAATTGTGAGGAGGTAGGGCGATCGAGCCGGGTGAAGAGATGAAGACCGAAGGCGACTCGGGAGAAGGTCGAGGGTTGTCGGGGAATCTTCCGTAGGTAAGGGGACGGGGAGTGGAGAAATGGATGCTACTGAACCGGAAGGACTGAAGGTGGAGATGGGGGTGCAGGTTTCGATCTTGACTTTCCGGTTAGTCCCGCGGGGGATGGGAAGGTGGCGCGGGTGATCCGACAGGTTAATTCGGCGAGGGAGAGAGGGGATTCCGCCAAGTCAAGAGGAAGGGCTCACCCGTGCGCGTGCACGAATTCCCGCACGCGATGGGAGGGGCGGGGACAGCCAGGCGGGACGGTGTGATCGCGGGTAGAGATCGGACGGAATGGCGTAAAGGGGAGGAAGTCGGGGTGGATTCTGGGCGCGACAGGGAGGTGGAGGGATGGTTCGTGGGTGATGAGGAGCAGGCGGAACGGAAATTGAGGACAGGGGGTTGGGATGATGGTCGACGAGCAGATCCGGGGGTGAGGATTCGCGTTCGGCTTGGAAATTGAGGTGGGGCGGGTGGAAGCACGGACGGGGCTGTCGAGTTGGGAGGTCGTGAATCGAAATTCGGGATGAGGTCACGGATTTTGAGGGCCGTCGAGGTGAATTCGATCGACGGGAGAGGGAGGGATTTCGGCTCGCCGCGTAGGTGATGGTCGTTCGGGCGAAGGTGAGAGGAAATTCTGCAGGGAGGAAGGTTGTGGTGAATTTGGTAGAGAAATGGGGCGTTTGTCGTTGATTCGGCAGGAGCTTCCTGAATTGGGCGAGGGGATTCGGCAAGAATTTTTTTGGCGGAATCTGGACGGAATTTGGGCTCCAAGCGGTTGGGAGTTTCGTGAGGACGAAATCTGGGCAAACCGTCGGTGGAGAGGAGATCGACAGGTGAAATTCGGCTGCGGTCTTGGGAAGAGGAGAGAACTGGGTGGTTCGAGGAAGCGAGGGATTCGCGGGCAGAGAAGGGAGGGAGGAGTGGAGTTGAGAGATTTCTTTCGGTAGGGAAAATGGAGAGAGAAGTGAGGCCGCGTGGGTGTACCTCGCGGGAATTCGACGGGAGGGGGCGGGTAGCGAGATCGTAGATGGAAGGGGAAGGAGGAGGGAGAAATTTGTAGGCGACGGGTGGAATTTCGGGGTTGCTTGAGGTCGCAGAGGGGATGGCAGGGGAATCGGGTGTTGCGGGAGGTGTTTGCTGGGTGACGGATCGGGATGGGAATCGGGAATGGAGGAAGGGAGGTCGGAGGAATCGTGCTGCCGGGGAGATGCAGCAGGGGAGCAGCGGTGGAGGGAGATGGGGATGGAATCTGGGGGTGTTCGGCGGGAGTGGAGTTGGCAGCGGGAGTGCGGGAGGTGGGAAATCGTGGGAGGGGAAATCGGGATCTAGAGAGGGGGGTCGGCAGCGGACGGGGGTGATGCGCAGGGAGAAGCAGGAAGATGGCCGGAGGGGGGAACGCAGAGGGCGTCGCGCGGGGCTGGATAGGGACGGTTGGAGGAGGAGCTGGAGGGAATGCGCGTGGTGATGGGGCTGGAGGAGGCGTTGGGGGATGGCCAGAAGGTGGAAGGTAAGCTTGAGGGAAGATGGCCGGAGATGGAGGAGGAAGTGGAGGGATGGCGGAGCTTGATGGAGGGGATGGCGGCACGGCGGTCCGAAGGCGGCGGCGGCGGCGGCTTGAGGACGGCGGCGTCGCGATGACAGTGGAGAAGAATCCGTGGCCGGGGCAAGGAGTGGCGGCGGTCGTCGCGGCGGCGGCGGCACGGAGGCGTGCGGCGGCGGCGTCGGCGGCGACGGCGGCGATTGGACTCCTTCCCCGGCCTTCCTTGAGCAGCCACTTGAGAGTGAGAGCACTCCTTTCTTTCTTCAAATGACGGCTAGGGTTTGTGGGGGGGTCCCTTCCCCTCTTATAGAGCCCATAATGGGCCGAGAGGGGAAAGGGCCCACTTGAGGCCCACAACCCAAAACCCAAAATACTCATAGAAAACAAAGGTTCACAAAAGAAAGGGCTCCACGAATGGGATCCCGAAAAGGGAAGAACCCACCCGAAAGCATAAAAGAAAGAGGAAAATAAGCGAGGACCCGCTTAAACATGTGCGGGTCAAAAATTTCATAATAAAGAAATAAAGAAATAAAGATAAGCGGATAGATCCGCGCGCGCAAAAGGGCTCCTCCGGCGCCGTGGTATCGTGTCTTGGTGGCGACGGGGGTCGTACGCCACCAGTAAGCCCTTAGATCATTTCACTTACTCCAAATATTCCGCGCGTGTTCCATTGATAATCGCGTGGACTCGGGTCCACGCGATCATCATCATTCCGACCGCATCCGACGATTGCCCTGCCGCCACGTAGCCTGCAAAACAGAAACCGTGTGGGAACATAGTCCCACACGGAGGAAATAATGAAAGGTTTCGCGCTTAAATAGGGGAGCCCCCCTAGTTAAGCATAGCGTTACCGTCCCCCAATGTTACCAGGGCTCCACTATACCCGTGGGCCCTCCACCTACCTGCCTGCCACGTGGCACCCCACACGGGCGCCCACGTGGACCGCGTGATCGCGTGGCCTCCTGCCACGTGGCCGCGCCACTGTGCGCCTCCTGCGCCCCGTGCGGGCCACCCGGGCTCTGCCACGTGGCCTTAGTGCCGCGTCGCACCCCGAGGCAGTCCCGCGCGCCACGTCAGCCGCTGCCTGGGCCCGCTCGCCACGTCATCACCTGCGATAAGCTTACCCCCTTTTTGCGATTTTAACAGGGAAATTAATCTAAAAATTCATTTAAAAATCAGATAAAATTCAGAAAAAGGGCTAAAACTTCATAAAATCATATCTTAAAATATACAACTCCTTTTTAATCCAAAATTTCTCCATTGGATCACAAATTCTTTTCTTTTTAATATCATGTCATTTAAAATATATTTAGAAAGAAGAAATCAAGATGACTTATAATTTACTTACATCATTTCTCATTAAACATTCTAAATCATAAATTCATCCTAAAATCATCCTCCCAAACATTTACTAAAGTCAAAACTCATTCGATAACAGAGATTAACTTCTATTAATTTAAACAAAAGATTAATCATCCATTAAGCATAAAATTATCCCTAATTTATGCATAAATATCAACTTTAGTGAAATGACATGCCAATGGAGAAAATTCCTAAAAAGTATGATAACATGCATCATATTCATATAAAATAAGCATGAATATGAGTTAATTAGGATAAGAATTGAAGTTATAAAGGTATGTTATCATCAACCCGAGTCAACAAAAGTCAGGAAAGTCAACAGTTGTCAGACAAAGTCAACTTTAGCAGTAAGTCAACATTTGACAGAAAAATCATCCCTAGTCAGAAGTTTTACCTTTTAGGTAGCAGAAGTTAGAGACACATTATTTTAGACTCACACACACACAGAGGATGGGAGCATCTCATTCGTTGAGACGAGAAAGAGTCAAGACTTCGGGAGCGGGAAGACCGAGTGGAGCCTGAAGACGAGGTCTCAATTTACCGGTGGTCGGCGGTACTAGCATAAGAGGCACGACAGGGCGTGAAGGGACGAGCGATCGCGAGGAGATCGGCCTGAGGGAGTCAAGGCGTCCAGGAGCTAAGGAGGTCGAGGCCTAGAGGGTAGTGTCATAGGGACAGGTAAAGGTGAGTGTTAGGTTTGCCGTAGGGGGCAAATCTAAAACCTTGTATTTGAACATTGTCCTTCACCCATTTGAGGGGTGAGAGGATTAGGTTTCATTTGGTGAGGAGGAGGCTCCGAGTCTATAGTACTCGGGACTGGATTAAGGAACATTAGGTCCCCCAACTAGTATAATAATATTTGGTGCATCGAGAGGACAAGAAGTGAGTGATTAACCAACGAATCTTAGTAAATAGAAAAAGTAGAGAATAAAAATTAAAATTAACATATAACCTAATTCACCCCCCTCTTAGGTTAAACCACAGCCCTATTGGGACTTTTAAAACCGAGGTTAGAAAGTCAAACCTGATTGAAAGTTAACCCTGATCAAAAGTCAACCCAAAGTTAGAAGTCAAACCTAATTAGAAAGTCAACCATGAACAAAAGTCAACCCCAAGTTAGAAAGTCAAACCTGATCAAAAGTCAACCCCAAGTTAGAAAGTCAACCCTAATCAAAGTTAACACGGAGTCAAAAAAGTCAAACTTGATCAAAAAGTCAATCCTGATCAAAACTCAACCCGAAGTCAGAAAGTCAAACCTAATAAAAAAGTTAACATGAAGTTAGAAAGTCAAACCTGATCGAAAAATCAACCCAAAGTTAGAAAGTCAACCCTAATCAAAAGTCAACTCGAAGTCAAAAAGTTAACCTTGATCAAAAGTCAACCTGAAGTTAGAAAGTCAAACCTGATTAAAAAGTCAACCTTGATCAAAAGTCAACCCGAAAGTTAGAAAGTCAAACTTGATCAAAAAGTCAATCCCGACCAAAAGTTAATCAGGAGTCAAAAAGTCAAACTTAATAAAAAAGTCAACCCTGATCAAAAGTCAAACTTGATAGAAAATAACCTTGATCAAAAGGTCAACTCATAGATAGTAGCAGTTAGATAAAGATACACTTAGATTCACACATGCGGAGATCGGGAATGTCATATCAGTTGAAACAAGGAGTCAAGACTTGGGGAGCAAGAAGACTAAGAGGAGCACGAAGACGAGGTCTTGTTTTACCAGAGGTTGGCGGCACTAGGGGGAGAGGCACGACAGGGCGTCCAAGAGCTAAGGAGGTCGAGACCTAGAGGGTAGTGCCGTAGGGAGGTAAAGGTGAGTGCTAGGATCGCCGCTGGTAGCAGACCTAAATCCTTATATTTAAGCATTGTCTTTCGTCCATTTGAGGAGTGAGAGGATTAGATTTCATTTGTGTGAGGATTGAGGCTCCGAGTCGACAGCACTCGAGATTGGACTAAGGGATGTTAGGTCCCCCAACTAGTATAATAATCCTTAGTACACAGTGAGGACGAGAAGTGAGTGCTAAACTAACGAGTCATAATAAAGAGAGTATAAAAGATCAAAGTAACACATAAACCTAATTCACCCCCTTCCCCTCTTAGGTTAAGTCATCACCTTAACGGGACTTTCAAATACAACTCTAAATTAATCAAAAATTATTTTTTTGGATCAAAAATTTAATAATCTATCATTTTAAAAAGTTAAATTTAATAAATAAAAAGAGAATAAGTTTTTATTTAAAAAATATACTCACTTATCTTAGAAAATAAAACTTCAAAAAATAAATTAGGGTATAAAAAGTATTTTCTCTCATTATTTAACAATAAAACCTGATTATATTATGAAATCTAGATGTGAATAATCTACTCTAAAACTATATTATTTAATTAGGCATAATTATCCCTAAAATGATGCATTTTGAGATTATAACTTAAAAATATATGAAATAATAGATATGCACTTAAAAGTATGATAACATGCACAATAACAGAATGTTTTATACCTAAATTTGCATTAATAATCACATAATTATATGTATAAATTGTATCTTATCAGCCGCCTCATTAAGGGGTAAGTTTATCCCTTTGAGAGGGTAATCACACCCTTAGACATACTTGGGTTAGTGCATCTAGACCCTTGGTCATGTAATACCCTAAACGACCTCTATATAATGTTCTATTTTCTCTCTCCTCATTTGTTTCTTCTCTCTCTTAGAAATTAGGCTACTATAAGGAAAAGGAGAGGAGGTCAAGGCCCAAGGAGAGCATTTTGTATGCTCATTCTGCTTATTCTGAGCATGTTTTATGCATTTTGACAAAATCAAGCTAGGATCGTGATTAGAACAAATCTAGTATCATAGGCCTAGGATGGGCATCATGATGGGTTTGTGCAATAATTTGAATTGACCTCTTCCTTGTGATCACATGCATAACTAATGTAGAACATTTTACTTCCTTTTTTCCTTTGATGTATTAGCATTGACATCATCTCTCATCGCAAATCTCTCACTCCATCACCGAGTATCAATCCACCGCTACCATCGTCCATCCTTCTTACCTTGCAATCATATCATCTACATTTTCATCTCTTTTAATCTCATTATCATGTCTCAATTCTAATTTCTTTCTTTATTCATCAAGAAAATCACAAAATTATGATTCCACATCATCCACAAATGCCCCATTCCTTATTCATCTTTATTTCCATGCTCTCATCTTCTATTAGATGCATCTAACCTCATTGCCTAAGCTCCATATGGGTTTGACTCTTACTTTAACACTATACTAAGTGAGGAACTTATAAATTTTATTACATGAAATTGATACACAATAATGACGTAAAACATATAAAAATCAAGTTCATCAATAAGCCATCGAGGAAATAGAAAATACTACTTGAAAATTCAAAGGAAATCAGGAAATTAATTGCGAAATAAATTCTGATATTAGATGAAGCTTGTTTCTGATGGCAGGGTTAATGTGGTTGTCCCATCAAACACATTCCTTGGTGAACAAATTTTTGGTTTTCACAAACAATTAATTTCTCAGTGACTAGATCAATCTAAGGTTTCTAGATTGAAACATAAAAGAATTATTTTCTTTCACAATCTTGAGTATTATTGTAGGGACATGATTAGACTCTTTGACCCAAATGAAGGAGTAAGAATATGTCATATCAATATGTCACTCATCTACGTGTGGACGTCACTTCAGTAAGAGATAAGGTTCTATTGGCTCGCCATTTTCAAGGAATGATGGGTCACTAAAAATATTTGTTAGAAGGATGAGATGTCGTTATAGCTAATCCTTGAAGTGGATATATTTGATTTACGGGGATGAATTTCATGGGACCATTATTGCCATCCAAATAAGTCAAAATGCCCATCATGATCTAGTTATCGGATAACGATAAATGATAAACTAATGATCCCAAAATGATACCGTCTTTCCGTGATGCGATTAAATATTTGCAATGATTTGCAAAGGAAGTGAAAGTGGAAATATTCATTCGAGGGGCAGGCGGTTATAGAACTTTGAGATTCGAGGAAAGAGGACGTAGACTCGCTCTTCACCGACGTTGGAAAGAGGACGAATTCCATAAACCCTAACTTCCACCGACAAGAACTCACATTAAAGAGAAAATCACACGTTTGAATATTTTGGCACAACGTCCTACTCACTCATTTTCAGCTGATTAGCTGTTGACATTGGAAAACAGGCACGTGTTGAAATTAACAACATTTCCCACTAAGAGTCTTTCAACGATTAATATGCACCAAATGGGCCTATCCTCTCTGACTTTTCACAGGATAAGATGTTGGGCCAAGCTGGACCCCACGAGAATCCCTTTGAAGCCGTGGACTGAGGGAAAGACGAGTGGGACGTTCGACCCGCCTCAGGCCTCTCAGTTTCTCACGCCTTATTTACCACCACAACCACCGTTTCTTCGGCGCTTACCCGGCACATGCAAAGCTTCTTCTTTTCCATCGCCGAATCTTCTCCTTCACTTTTCTCTCGCTCGGCCGCCGCCCCAAACGGTCGCTCTCTCTGGGTTCCTCTCCACCCACCCAATTCTCCCATCCTATAAAGCATGCGATCCCGTTTTTCTTTCTTCCGAACCCAGGAGAGAGAGAGATAGAGAAAGAGAGAGAGAGAGAGATGACTGGCTGCGGCGCAGAGGAAGCGAAAACGGAGGAGGCCAAGGTATTTCGAATCTCCGCTTTCCTGGAATTATTTTCTCGCTATTCCCGGCCTTGATTCGGCGATTTGGGCAGATAAATGTGGAGAAAAAATACGGAGGATTATTGCCCAGGAAAAAGCCTCTAATTTCCACCGTAAGCGCTTCTGCTGCCAATCCAAGATCTGGGCTGAATTCTTCGACCTTACTTTTTCTGTGAGGATTTTATTGTAGGATGCGAAGAGGGCCTTCTTTGACTCTGCTGACTGGGCATTGCGTAAGGTGAATTTAATCGGATAAAAGATGATAATTTTGCCGAGTTTATCTAGTCTAAAAAGACGTGATTTCTTACAGAACGGAGCTGTTGCGACGCAAGTGACTGAATTTCTGAGGCCGAAACTGCAGGTGCAGTTTCATAAGCAGATTCTTGGTTCAAACTCGACTAGTCTTAACAACGTAACGGTGCATGAGACTCAATTTTTTACTAAGTCTCTTCGTTATAAATTTCAGCCCACACCACGTCGGCATCCGCCACCTCGACGGCCGGGGTGCGTCTGGAGAGAGGACAAGACAAATTAAAGATAATAATTTTATATCCAGCGGACCAGCCCGTCTAGCTCAGTTGGTAGAGCGCAAGGCTCTTAACCTTGTGGTCGTGGGTTCGAGCCCCACGGTGGGCGCTTATCTTTTTGGTCATCATTGCTTCAATCAACAACGAACCCAATCGAAGCTGAAATTATTGTTTTCTCGCGAGCAATTAAACGAGTAATATAAATAATATAATAATATTAATATAAGTTGGCCACGGCGTGGGCAGCCCACGATTCTAGCCGTAACTATCGGCGGCTTTCAGCCAATCTGAAGCAACTGACCCGAAAAACCCGCTTCCCATAATCCGCCAAAAACTCGAATTCTTTCCCATTAAAAAAATACCTTCTTGAACTCGTTGTTATCCGCCAAGTCCAGCGGATAAACCATATCTCCGATCTCCGCTTCTTTTGTCCCACGAGGTCGATTCTCCATAGCTACACGTCAAGGAATATGCACAAGAAGACGGACGACACCCGTGACTGCAGAGTGCAGATGAAACTCCGCGAGTGACCCACTAATTCTTACTCATTTTGACGAACTGGGTCCGCGTCGAAAAATTAAACAAACATGGAAAAATGGAACCGGGTGGGTACTCCGGCGACAGTGCGAACCGGGAAGCGCATGAAGGAGAAGAGAAGCATCATCTATTCGGAGAGGCAAAGGTCACGTGACTTTCGCCCGCCAGCTGGTAGAGAGAGTGAGTTCATGGGATAAGGGAGCTCAGATTTTTCTCTCTCTTAATCTTCAGTTAGTCTCAGAAACTGAGAAGAGGGTCCGTAAATGCTTCGTCGCTCTCGAGGGGAGGGCAGAGAGAGAAAGAATCCAATGGCGGTTGGATCGTTGGGGCAGTAAATGCAGTAATTCAGGCGGGACTTAAAGGTAGAACGCGAAAAGTTCAGCTCATTCCGGAGGGAAAATTTCCGGGAATAGTGAGAGAAAAATTTAATTGGCTAACCACCCGCTTAATGAGCCGACGAAGAAGAAGCCGACTGCCTCGCAGCCCGTTCCTCAGATGTCATTATCCAGAGAGAGCGAGAAAGAGAGTCAACTGCGCAACTAAATGACGGAAATTACCCCTCCCGTCACGCAGCAGGGCCAGGAGAATTGATGGCCCCGCAAGCATCCCATGAGCTTGGAAACCAGACGAAGTCGGCAAGGTAGAGAGAGAAAGTCGTAGGGAGTAATAAAACTTACCCCGAGACTAAGGGGGCAATTATGGGAAATCTGGATAAGGTCCACGAGGAATGAGGTGCGCGACTGTGAGGTGGCCGATATGACCGGCTATAGCCGGTCAGACGCTCCTGACTGCTCTTTCTATTATTTAAATGTTTTCTTCGCTATTTAAAATTAGGTCTGTAGAGCATCTTGCCAGCGAAGAAACAGAGGATGGAAGCTTGCTGCGAGAGGGAAACGAGGAGAGAAGCAGTCAAAGCTGTCATCCAAGTCCCTGTTCCTTGTTCGAGCCTTTCATCTCCTCTCCGATCTCCCCTCGTCTCATAAAGAATCTCTCCTTCGTCTATACCCTCCTCCATTCTTGTTCTTGATGCGCTGGTCGAAATGCCGCATTCCCCCACATTTTGCCAGAAAAAGAAGCAATGGTGGCTGAGCAGAAAGAAGGTTAGTATTCTCTGGGAAATTTTCTGGGTTTTCTTCCCCTTGCGATTCCCACGCTTACGAGAAATTTTCAGGTCGTGGAGAAGCACCTGAAGGATTCGAGAACTCTGATATCGACGGAGGAGCCTTCAGACGTGCAAGTAGCTCTAGGATTGCTGCATTCCGCTCTCTCGATCTCACCTCGCAACGAAACTGCTCTCGAACTGAGAGCCAGATGTCTTCTCTTCCTCCGGCGATTCCGCGAAGTCGCCGACATGCTCCAAGACTACATCCCCAGCTTCAGAGCAGCGGAAGAAGTTGGCGACTCCTTCACTTCTATCTCATCCGACAACTCCTCTTCTTCTAGAGAGAGATCCAAGCTTCTCCCTTCATCTTCCTCTTCTTCCGACGACGAAAACCTAAACTCCGACGGCCTCCTCCGCTGTCTCTCGCTATCCAACGTGAAGAGAAAGATTCTCGGGGGACTCTACAGAGATTGCACCAATGAAGGCGCTTGGAGGTATGATACTCTCTTTTTTTATCGTTCAATCTTTGATTATTAACGGAAAACGATGATTTTTCAAGGTACACGGTGCTAGGGAAAGCGTGCTGCCACCTGGGTATGATGGAGGACGCCATGATCCTTCTCCAAACAGCCCGGCGGTTAGCCATGATGGCATCCCGGAAAGAAAGTCGATATCTCTCGGAAGACGGATTTTCCGCTCCTTGCTCTTCTCCGCCATTACCATCTTCGGAGTTAGAGAACTCTGCGAATCTTCTCAGTCATATTAAGCTGTTACTTCGTCGCCGGGCAGCAGCGGCGGCGGCACTAGACGCCGGACTCGCCGGGGAGGCGGTCCGCCACTTCAGCAAAATACTTGACGGGCGGCGGGGGACTCCCTCACGGGTTCGCCACCGGCTGCTTTCATCGGCCGCGCCGCCGCGTTTCGCGCGGCCGAGAAGATCGCCGACGCTATAGCCGACTGTAATCGCGCTCTCGCTCTCGATCCCGCTTCCATCACCGCGCTACGCGCTCGAGCGGAGCTTCTTGAGACCGTCAACTCTCTCCCCGACTGTCTCCGAGATCTCGATCACCTCAAGCTTCTCTATGATGCTATTCTCAGGGATAGGAAGCTACCCGGTCCGCCGTGGCGCCGCCACAACGGTATTGTATACCGGGATATCGCCGGGGATCTGAGGGAGATTGCGTCGAGGAGTCAGAGACTGAGGGAGATAATGGCGAGGGGGGAGGCTTATGACGTGAATTATTATGCTCTTTTGGGAGTCAGAAGATGTTGCACCAGGTCGGAACTTGAGCGGGCGCACGTGGTGTTATCGCTGAAGCATCGGCCGGATAAAGCTGCGGCGTTCGTGGAGAGATTGGAGTTTTCCGGGGAGTGCAGGGATCTTGATGCGGTGAAGGATCAAGCGAAGATGTCGGCTTTGATGCTTTACAGGCTTCTGCATAAAGGGTATTCTAGTATTATGGGGACTGTGCTGGAAGAGGAGGCGGCGGAGCGCCAGAGGGTCAGAGCCGTGGCAGCGGCTCAGGCGGCTTGCGCGGCCGCAGTGGTCGTGCCGGTGGCCGTGGAAGGAGCAGAAGAGAAGAAGGCGCAGCCGGTTTTTCAGGGGGTATTCTGCAGGGACTTGGCTGCCGTTGGGAGTCTTCTGTCACAAGCGAACTTCAACAGGGGGTTATCTGTTAAATGCCAAGCGATGTGTTGATCGAAGAGCTTCGTGTGATTCGTGGACTTGTTCTCCGCGCTGGGTGTAAATAAGAGAGTTGAAAGTAAATGCATTTCTTGAGCTTGTGGTAGTTACCGAAGATCGAATCTTCATTATTAAAAAAAAATGATTTCATTTTGGATGGGTTATGGGGTTGGAGTATCGATGGGCTCTGAAATTTTAAGGATCGATTTCCTGTTCCCGCATTATTTTAATCCCAGCAATCAATTGGAGCGTCAGTGGATATTAAATCCTCGGCCGCTCAGTGCATGCCACGTGCTCTTCTCCCCGTCGCGTTGCCCTGTCAGAGAAAGATGGCCATGGCGGATGAGAGAGAGGAACCCATTTCCAACCTTCCACGGACCTCCCGCCTTTGCATAGGTGGTACGACCATGACATTTTTTGAAGGTCGGAAGTCGGAAAAGGACAGAGTAGTAAACGCAGCAAGAGAGATGGAGAGGGGAGAGAGATGACGCATGCAGCAGTAGACAGATCTTGATCTCTGTCAACCAGTGACGCTAGCCTGTTCTTCCTGTACATGATGAGGGGGAGAGGGAGAAAGGGAGTGAATTCACGTCAGCCACGGCAAGAATTCTCGCGGAACAGTTCGATGACGAAGACAACGATTCAGCCGCTGTTTTAACTCCGCAATTTGAACTCTTCCCTGACACTTCCCCACCCTCCCCGCAGGAACTCTAAAAGCCGGGCAATAGGGCACTTTTTGGCTTACGAGAGAGGGAGAGGGTAAAATACAGAGATCTTAAGTCACCCAGTATAAATTATCTTTCCGGAGAAGTACGGGGGGAGATGGGACGCATGCGAGCCGCAAGGAAGGTCAGTGAACAGCACGCCACCATCGCCATCGCACTCATTTCCCTGGACATTAAAAATATCGCCTTTCCAGCAGTAAGAAAGGACCCACCAAGCTTTCTCTCTCTAGAAAAATCATAATTCGCCGCCGAGCAAGAGGACTTGTCAGTACGAATGGGAGAGGAGGGAAGGAGCTGGTGTCCTTGACGAGGACAGGTAAGGAGAAATGATAATGACAGTGAGGCAGGAGGGACAGCGGGACAGCCGAGCTCCGGCAATGATCGGGGAAGAAAATTAGGGAAAACCGGCATTCCTCCAAAAGAACAAACAAATCCTGATGTGACGTCAATCTTTCCGGTTTAAACAGGTGGGCATGGACATTCTGGCAGAGAAGAAACAGTCTTCTCGTGGGTTCCTTCCTAATCCCCCTATAAAAAACGTCTTTACAGTTCTTTGAGAGAGAAATAGGAATAGAGATGTCAATGACCGAGAAGAGGCCGAGCTTGTTCACGTGGTGTTTGACTTCCGCCGGATGCAGTCCTCACGTCTTGTCCTGCCCACGAGGTTCACGGAATCTCGCCACATAAAAGAAGGAAAAACCCCAACCCTAATCCTAAATTCCTCATCTTACCTCATTTTATTGGTGGCGTCGGATAAGCTCGGAGAAGGACTTTTCTGCTGAAGAGTGAGATCCATAGAGAACGTGGCGGTCCAGGGGATACCCCGGCTTGCAGACCAGGTCCACCAAGTAGTCTGACAGTACGCAGGGAATCTCTAGTCTCAAGAACTCCTCCACCCAGGGATCACCACGTGGCGTGCCCGCGCTGACGACAGCAAAGTCAACGCCCACGTTCATGGCTCGCGTGTATGGCGGGGAAGTCGCGAGTACTTCGCCTTCTCCGGCTTTCACCGCCCTTTTCAGAGTCTCCTGCAGTAGACATTTGAGAGAGAATATAACTCGATAGTTAAAAATGATCGGATGTTTTTACCAGGGAAGGAGCGATGCATTCGCCGTATATAACGATGCGTGTCCCGAAGAAGGCCCCGTGGCCGGTTCTCTCCTTAAGATGACGCCATTTCCGGGGAGCCTGCAAGCTAATCGCTCCGTCCTCGGTAAGTTCACCTCCGGCCCACTCAAAAGCTTCTTCCGGCAGGAACCTTCCGGCCTCGTTGCACGCGCCCAAGTAATCCGACTTCAGAATCCATCTTTATCGTCCATTGAATTATCAGCAATTACTTTATAATTAGAGAATCGTGATTGATATAATATCGACTCGTTACCTGCCAGATGCCGCGGCCGCGAAGAATTTCTCCGTTCTTCGGAGGGGATCTGGGGCAATGAAGTGAGTGGCCTGGTAGGACCAGCTGTGGGAATCTCGACAGACTCTCCCTCTCAAGCGCTTGATAATTTTTTGAAATTCTTTTCTCTGAAGACGGTGACCGCTGAAGATGAACCATGAAGGTTCTGGAATGATCTGGCGTTGACTTGACTTTCCGCTGGATTCATCCTTTTTACGGGTATTTACTGTCGACTTGTTCTCCTTTTCCGCGTCGTCTGGACTGGGAGTGAGAGCAAGACGATGTGCACTTCTCAGCTTTCCCTTCGTCACGCCTTTGACTCGTAAAGAGTTGACTTTTTCACTCTTTTCGTTGACTAAGGGCTCTCCAGCTTCCGTCGACCCACTACCAGGTTCCCGCCAAGAAGTCTGGTTGACTGATTCAGGGGAAATCTTCTCGGTAGAAGAATTTTTGGGCTCTGTAGACATTAGCCCGGCCATTTCATTGCTCTCTTCGCTGCCCTTCTCCCGCTCAGATTCTTTCACTAGCTTATTCGATTGCTCAGAGCTTGTTTTACTGGCGCTGCTAATTTTTCTCTTTGCCACGACCCTCTTGATTAGGGCTTTGGAAGGCACTCGGCGACTGGGATTCGAGTTATTATACGCTGATTTCATCATTCCAGAATCCTCATCGGGCATATCTGATATCAAAACGATCCGTTTATCAGATGGCTCCAGATCTACCTTTGGATTGTCAATCGACAGGGCACCGAGGCTCTCAACTGTATTCTTCATGCTCGATGACGAACTGGTTTCCATGCTAGCTTCGGACCGCTGAAGTAAAGCGCCAGCATTGTTAGGAGAACTAAAATCCCGTGAACTCGGATGAATGGGCGATACTAAACTGTTTTTTCCGCCTAAACCCCTGGGATCGGGAGATCTTATAACTGTTTCAGAGGATGGTGTCGCGAGTGATGAGTTACTTTTTAGTCCCGGTACCTTCCTCTTTAACGGCAATGCATTCCAGAGCCTTGGACTTCGACCGTTGGAAGACAAAGTGTTGCTTCTTTGACCTTTCAAAGCTGACTTTTGAGGGCAATCTTCAGAGGGCACTGAGTTTCTACAGCTCTCTGTGGGATGACAGTTTGGAGAAACTGACTTCAATTCGTCTGCGATAGCTGGCAGTTCATTTCCCCCATCTTGGTTAAGTTCTTTGGCGATATTCTCGGAGGAAAGTAAGTGGGATGTATCAGATGAGAGATTTTGTACGTTGGATGTACTGGATAATGATTTTGGGGTCGGAATTTCTTTCTTGATGATGGAATTGGTCGGAAATTTTGATGACGATTTAGACATCTGTAGTATATCCTTGTTCTCTGCTGTCAAGCTTCTCTTCCTGGCCGGTCGTATAATTGAATAGTCTTCAGCTTCGTCGTCAGAGTTCTTTGCCTCGGCTTGCATGATTTCTAATTCCCAGCCACTGCGGAGAAAAGTCAGGTGAACTTAAAGATGAGAGAGAGGTCACATTTAATAAGGGAAGAAAAGGATCTCACCTCGTCTTGTAGTTTTCTTCTGGGAGTATTTCCCATTCTCGCAAGCTAATAGACAAAGATATGGAACAAGAATAAGGAAAATAACTGGGGTAAGATGTTTAGGAAAGTGAAGAAAATGCGCAGAAAGTTTTGGCGTACCAGTCTTCTAACCATTGATGATTGACGAGCTTTATGTTAACTCTTTTTGCTAGTTCATACTTCTCACCTGGGTAGGTAAGGACCAAAAGCAGGGTTCTTTACAACGTGCCTTTTAGAGGTAATGAATTTAAATACATTTTGACCACATGTAAAGCAATGATCAACGATCACTCCAGAAGCTGAAATTCCTTATAAAAATTGGGTGACTGCGAGGAAAACTGGACATCAACTGGAGGCCACAAGGACACTCTAATTTCGTACCCAAGTTCCTAGATATCTTTAGGGAGGCGACACTTGCGGCTCTCGTTTGATTTAATGGGGATTCAAGCCTCACGACTGCACAATTATTAGCGGTGTTTGTCTTGAGGCCCTTGCGGTGCCTGTGGGATTTTGGCTCACCTTTTGAAGAGGAAACATACAAGATATATGTTGGGGTTGCGTGCGGGAGAGAGGAGAGAACGGAAAGGCTTAGAATTGACACTTCTATTTTTCAAGAGAGAGAAAACAGCTCATTAATGGGCTCTCTCTGAAGGAGTTTTTTTTTGGAAAATCTCTTAGGCCTCATGCTGACGTAGCCCAAGGCCCATGAGGAGCTGAGTGAGCCTATGTGGAGAATATTCTTAAAGTTGATAACTATAAGAATCACAAAAAGGAAGATTTTAAAGTTATCGTATGGTAATTTAGAATATCTTCTCGGAACTCACATTATCTTCTGTCAGATTCGGAGGCTGTGAGAAGCTGAAAAAATCTTTGTCAAAGGCCAAAACCTTATGTTTTGCCCTGTCAATCTGACCTCTTATATCGCCACTGACATGTAGTACATTTCGGCCAATAGTGTTGTCTCTTCATGGATCCTGTCATTTTGGATGACCCTTCACTTTTTGTGGCCTGTATAAGGTCCCCCACTTTAACCTTTTGAGGACACAATTCCATTCATTTTTATAGCTTTGCTTCCTCATATTTGGGTATTCTCCATGTTTAAGATTGCTCCAATGCTTGTGGATTGAACTACAACCCCCTTGTGGGTTCAAGGGTTGAAGAGATTTTTGTGTGTGTGTGTGTTTTTGGAAGGGAGGGGGAGCCACTGGGGCCAGAGGAGGAAGGGGGTTGTATGCATCCGAATTAGAGTCCTTTCCTTTCCCTTATTTGACTCTAGTAGGAATCTTCTTGGCTATTCATACTATCCATCTTAATTCTGCAGAAATTCTTCTATTAAAGTTATAGATTAAATCTTCTCTTCTACTATCTTCCCTCTTCATCTCTCTTATTCTTCTTGCGTGTTGCTAGAGATGAGGGGAGCCAGATTCCAACTATGTTCAATTTGAAACATTCACTACGCCAACAGTGGCTGATCAATGACACCATCACTTTGCTTCCAGCATCTGTGCGATTCATCAACTGTCTAGGTATCCACATCTCAAGAAAAATGAATTGGAGGGGTTAGTCCAAGAACTGCAAGAGACAAGTATTATTTTCCCATCTAGGGGTTCCAACTCAAGCCTAGTACTACTCGTGGATAAAAAGGATAGAGGGATGGAGATTCTGCAACGACTATAGGATTCTCAACAAGCTTATGGTTCCCAGCCGCCTGCCCATTCCTGTAGTGACTGAACTCTTGGATAAACTGCATGACATCTCAATTTTCTTCAAAGTCGATCTAAAATCTAGCCATAATTAGAGTTGGATGCACATGTTATTTCAGAAGTGATTCACTAAAGCTCGACTGACATCCTATGGTCCAACATACTCTACATCCCCCACCAACACCCTCGGTAGCTAATTCACAATCCTCCTGTCATTTGCCATGAGATGAAAGAATTTTGTATTAGCATCTCCCTCTAGCAGCCACTGCTGTCTCGATTGTTGCATCCAAATCATCTCCAGCTTTCTATGGCTCCCTCTTCTCATCCTCAAATAGGGTCCTTGTATGCTCAATGTCATCCACCTATTTTATTCTTCTGCCCACAGCATGAAACTCAACCCTTTCAATGGCATCATGGGCCAAGACCAGCCCTACCAAATAGTCACCATGTTGAAGCCTACGAGCATCAAACCTCTCATCTCCATGCTCTATCACCATTGCCCCATGATTGCCATTGCCTTCCACTTTGACAGCCACCTCATGGCCACAACAGGCATGGACTGAAAGATCAATTTCTAGGATCTAAGAAAATACCAAGTGCTCCACTCCTTTGCCAGCTGCACAAAAACCTTGGACTTGGCCATTGGAAACAATTTGATTCCCTCTCTAGAAAAGGGAAGGAGACCCCACCCCCCCCTTGCTTCTTGAACTTACTTTCTCCAAAATGGTTCCATTATCCCTCTCTTTCTCTCTTTCTCTATCCCTCTCATTTCATACCAATAACGGGGAGTTTCAAAGGTTCCGTTGGGGCTTCTTTTGCCTCTAAATAGAGGCCTCCCTCTCCCCTTACTATTGTATCATAGAGAGTTTGAGAGAAGTTCAGCAAGAGATTTAGAGTGTTCTTATAAGAGACTCAAAGGGAAATCTCTAGGAAATTGGTGACAGAGCTCTGAAAGCCAGGGTTAGAGGATTTGTTCCTTGGGATGGGGGGTTGGTGAGCATTCTTACCTGTACATGTCTTCATAATAATAATTTACGGCGACCATTGCCCCCATACTTTTGTGTGCTATTTGTGTATATCTTTCCCCATTTGCAGATCTACAAACTTGGAGTCTGCTTTTTTTGCTAATATGTAGCATGCATTAAAACCAAACGGTGCTAGTAATGGATCATCTTAGGCTTTTGATGAAAGGAATAAGTCTCAAATTTAGTAGGGTGTTTACTGTAAATGTATGCCTCTTTACCTGCCTATTTACGGCAGATAGAGTGATGATAAAAGTACTGCGTTGCAGCGAATCATTTAAGCTACAATGAATAACCCAAAAATTCAAGGGTTGGTACTAGGGGCATGTCAGCAAAGAAGAACAGGGAACATTTGACAGCTAACTTGGAGATAAAACGCTGATCATCAAGGAGAAAACAAAAAAGAAGGTATAGACTGAATGCTAAAAGAATAATGAACATACCTTCGAATTTGTAGCAAACAAGATGAGTGACTTTGCTTGCAATCAAAGGCTTTGAGAAATTTGCACCCATCAAGTCTACCATTTTCTGTACACAACCAAAAGATAAGCTATATCATGTTTTAATTCATGGAACTGAGCAGAAACTAAACTTTCTCATACAGTTCATATGAGCTACATAATAATACATAACACACGGCAATTAACCAGATATGTTATAAAACTTTTCGAGCGATGTGTCTAAACAATAATGCAAATATTCTTTGCGCCTCATGAGAACTGTATACAACCAAATATTAGATATTCATGAGGTAATCCATAGGAATAATGCCTTTATTGACTTCCCTGTCGCAGATATTGACATTAGACGATGCCTTACACTGGGGATCCCATTTTTCATATAAACAAAGAAAGAAATTGAGTAATTAGCGTATTACACTCATAGATAACCTAGCTGCAATTAGAAGAGCTTGTGGCCCTTAGCATTGGTGTCCATAAATCAATATATGTTAATACAAAAACATTGGAATACGTTTAGATAGAGAAAACTGCACTCGTCATTTCTTTTGTTTGATTCTTTGTGAAGTACTTTGAGGTATGTTAAGTTTCTTCTTGCAGTTTCGCATAATAATTTGTATGAAGATTTCAGATAATTTGGTTCCTAAAAACGAAATCCTTGTATTCGAGTCGTATCTACATTATTACTCTGAAAATTGGACCCAAGCAGTTGGTATCGAGGCATTAGATATTTCTTGAAAAGAATCCTGGAAATCCATACCATAATATCATCACGTTCCCGTCTTTGGTATCCAGTCAGGCAGATAATCAAAGATTGGCTTCCAGGAATCCCATTCAAGTCTTTGACGGGCTTGTACAAAATCTGCAGGGGAGAATTCGTAAGCAATGTAAATGAAATGATAGAGAACACAAATCACTTGCTTCGTGGAATATTAATTTAAGACTTTTCATATTCTAACTGGGATATTTTTTAAATACTTCTAATTGGGATATGACAATTGATCACATAACTCGAATTATAAGAGTTTGGAACATACATACTGAGTCATCAATCTTAAAAAAATGAAACCAATCCTTAGGATATCATGAAGAACCTTTGAAATTCATCAGCTGTAAAAGAGTCAACAGTAAACTTTTTTATTACACTCTAAAATTATTGCTTGCAAATTAATTTTACTGTTAAAGAGCAAAAAATGCACATTGACATATCTTGAAAGCAGACTCAAGCGGTACTGCACTCATTACCCAGTTGACAGGCCTTAAAATCATTTGTGGTAATAATGTACCTATTAAATGGATTCAGCATAGAGTTATTGAGAAGACAGCATGATTGATTATCATCAACTGAAGTAGATGATGAGAAAATATCGATTGTCATTGCGTTTAACTCAAGAAATTCTAGTATAATTTGTTTCGTTGTATAGAATCTTGTTGTCCAGCTCAGTCTTCAGTAGAAGAGGGGCATTGGGAGGAGAAGAACTCCAGACTTAAGGGTGCTCATACTTGAGCAGTTCAGGGATGGGTGACCTCTTGGGAAGGGGGGCACCAGGCTGGTGAAGGACTCTGGAGCTAAGCATATCCATGCTTGGACATGGCAAGGATGGGTGAATATCTGGAAGAGGGAGGTCGGGGTGAGAAGAACTCCACATTTGAGGATGCCCGGGCTTGTACACGTTGATCACCGATTTCGGGTGATCTGCTTCTGTAACTTGAACAGAAATCTCATCATCCACGTGTTTTAGCACAAATCACTGCTTAATCCACTTTCTTCGTACCTCATTTACTGAGATTCCTATTCTGAGATACAAGATTTGATAATTTTATCCACTTATTTGTAGTATCAGGTTTGTAGACAGCCTAACAGGACTGTCCGAGTCCAAAGGATCGAGTCGAGTAGTTTATATCAGAAAATTTACTTTACGTGATGTAAACTGATTATGACCGTTTTTGGCTACTAGAAATGGCATTCCACGCAGTTGACTGACCCGGTCTGGATTGGCTAGCTCTGAAAAGTCTACGCTGTCTTCGATCCACAGCTCAGTCACGAGTACTTTTCCATCATTCCTTGCAGCAGCGCAAATTTGATCATCCTGAAAACACGAAACGATAAATAAGTTTGAAATCCTGATAGAGAACTACAAATGCTCATAAGATGATAAAATCCGTACATGGACTCGACCAAAGACGATGACATGAGTGCAAGCTGAATCGTAACGGCCAACGTCAATCCCGCCCCTCCGGACAAGCTCGGATCGATACTGAGGCATGTCAAGGGTCAATTTCTCAATCCAAAAATTAGTAAAGATAGACTTGAACGTAATGACGAGGAATCGAAAGCGAAAAATCGGGAGAAGAGAAAATGTAAATCCAATATAAGACATCACCAGCGCTTCGGAGACTGAATCGAATCCAAAGAGAACAAAACGAACGCCGGCAAACAGTTGTCCATCGTTCGACTCTACCTCCCCGCCATTTTCTCCAAAGGGTTTAGCTAGAGAAAACAGAACATTGATAAATAAGCATTACTCCTAGATCTAGGGAGAATGCGGATCGGAGGCTATAACCGCTTCCCATCGTTCCCAGGCCACGGCTGACGTGGAGAATTCCGCGCCGCTGAAGCTATAGTTTTCTTGGAATACAGAATGCAGATCTAGGGTGCTTTTCGATTTCGCGCGGGAACTGTACAGGCGGGAAAAACCACCTCTTTCGCGACTAAGATTCGACGAAATCTAGCCGTTCATTGGCGATACCTCGAGACGGAAGGCGTCAATTCGACCCCGATAACAGAATGTTTATTTTGGACCCTTGGATCTAAAAATTAAACTATTTAATTTGTACACAAAATCCACAAATCGGACGGCTCCGATCAAACCCTCCACAACGGCATGGTGGAAGACTTTCTTTCCGATAATACTGAAAAGAGTATTTTATTCAATATTAGGCCACATACGCAAAATAAAATACTCTAGTGTTATTCACACACAATTCCCAAATCGCCGTACCAACATTTCCTGTGTAACCTTACTCCACGACGAACTGAATATCAGAAAAAAATTATTTTCGATGTTTGACACTATAAATACAATATTATTTAATTTATAGGTTATTTTTAATAGTAAAATACTCTAGGGTCATTTGTACTCAAATCCCAAATCACCTTATCCAAATATTATGTGTTTTCCGTTGAGCAAATTTTTTAGGTTTTGATGAATAAAGTAATTGATTGAGAACTAAGATTTGAATAACATAATTGAAAGTTATGTATATACGTGAATTGAAAGTTAATTTATAAGTTATGTGTAATTGCCAAAGTTAAAGTCACAACAAGATAAGTCAACTACAAGAGGGAGACATAGGGAAGGCCAAAGACCGACCAAAGGTCGGTCGACCGGACCGAACCGAGACCGTCGGTCCTAGAAAATGGGCCGGACCGGTCTCGGTCCAACTTTGGTCCGGTACTCTTCAAGCCTTCGGTCTTGGACCGAAGAGAGAATCATTATCCATTAAGTCTCTGAGTCTCTCTCGTCATTCCAGGCAAGAAGAGGGCGAAATCCAGCATTCCCGCATTCGGCATCTCTTATCTCTCTCGTCATTCCCGCATCCGGCATCTCTAAGTCTCTAACCTATTCCCGCATCTTCAGGCAAGAAGAGGGGGAAATCTGGGAATCTTCATTATTCGTTGTCTTCTTCCATTCCTCATCTAGGTAACGTGGGCAGTTTCCGCATCTCTTCAAGTCTTCTTCCATCGCCATTCCGCATATTTTTATTTTTCAATTGAATTGTTTTTTTATTTTTCATTCCACTCTCCTCTCTCGCTCCCTCTCTTCGCTATATTTTTCGCTCCCGCTGTTTTAGAACCCGTGGAGAAGGATCTGATCCTCCTAAAGGCCCACCTTTTGAGCTATTCATGAGATTCCGAGATTGCACACCAACTCTTAGAGGAAATTCTTCTGAAGGATCATCTTCTACTGTCACTGCTTCTGTTCAGAGGTGATTGTTCGATTTGAATTTTCAGGTATCTATAAATTGGAGGCGTTTATCTAGCTTCTTTTCCAACGGGTGCAAAAATTGTTGATCAATGTCCTCTACGCGCATATTTCTCTCTCTCACTATTCTTTTCCAACGTCTCTTTTCCAATTTATGTCTCTCTCACTCTCTGCATATCTCTCTCTCTCTCTATCGTTGTTGTTTTTCTCTATTAATATTTCTGCCCTCTCTCTGCATAGTTCTCTCTCTATCTCTCTTCCTCCTTGCATATTATTTTCGTTTTCAATTTCTATCCTATCTCTATATAATCCCTCTCTCTCATCGCCATTTTTTCGGCTACAATTCATGCCCTCTCTCTGAATAATCTCTCTCTCTATCTCTCACTCCTCCATCTCTTTTTCCTTTATAATTTCAGTCCTATCTGCATCCGTCTCCCCTTTGTCCTTGATTGATGGGACGATCAATTACAATCCTCGATATTTTGAATCAAAATCATTTGTGAACTTTTTATTAAGATTCTTCATTTTCTGAATATTATTATTTAAAAAAATATTGTTTGATCCCCATCATGGGACTTGGCACTGAAAAATCTCCGTTGCTTTCTCATGGAGTTACAAGCTGAGAAGATTCTACTTTTGATCGTCGGGGCTCACCTGGAGTTGACGCGCCATCACCACGACAAGGGAACAACGATCCAATATGATTGAGGGGATCAAGAACGATTGCCTTGATCAGTCAACGGTGGTATTGACGATAAGATTGAGGGGTGATGATTAGATCGAGGCAGTGATCGGGTCGGATCGAGGATCATATCATTGTAGTTGTATATGTGGTTCTTTGACTTGATACACCAAACATATCTTGTGGATGGATGATTGTGTTTTGATTATGACTTATGAATCCCTGGCCACGGGATATCTAAAACGTCATATATTAGATACGACATGATGTACATGAAGATGATTGTGTGATCAAGATATGATTATTTGCCCTTGGTATTTGAGGAGATTGACTCAAGGAATGAGATGCGATGAAATCCTTGGGTAAGGTAGTAGAAATATTGGAGAAGGAGTTCTCGATGATTTCTACATGTATCAGTACTAACTCGAGTGACCAATTAGGGTTTGACAGTTGATCGTACCCAAAGTTATTCATGAGTCTAATGTGGATGAAAGATTATATATACATGGTAATCGATGACGGGAAGGTTCCATAAGCGAGTTCTTACATACTCCATATCTCTTAGAGTACATAGTGTAGCTTGGCACCCAACGGGCTGGAAATTCAACCAATCGATTGTGTTAAATCGATCATTGATTAATTAATCTATATATTGACGTGGATAATTAATTAAGGTTGACCAATAAGGTGTTATTTAGTCTATAGAGTTATCAACTAGTGAGATATATGAACCTAGATGGTCACACACATAAGGTCTATAAATATTATAGATAAATACATAATTATGAGGGTTTTATGAAAAAACCTCGTACCAAATGTCTACAACTAAGGGGAGAACGACCATAACTCAAGGTGCTCATGCAAACTTTGAGGGAATTCTCTCATTTCTTCTCTTTTATCTCTAAGTGAAGAGCTTTGAAGAGGAGATCCAACCATCCGGAGATCGTGTCGATACCGCTAGAGGCCAGACACTTGAATAGCTTCAAGAACTCCTCAAAGGAAACTTTGTAAGTATGTTTTCTCATTCATACTAGATGATAGGATCATCTGTTCATGGTGGCTTAGTGTTTTGAATATCTGATTCAATGTTTTCCACTGCATTCGATGTTTTGATCGAAATTTCGAAAGTTTAATGACATCAAAACCCAACACAAACTTTTATGACGAAATTGAACGCATGAAATCCCTCCTGCCATCCACCTTAGGCTTAGTTATTGGCTCCACCTCTATGGCCAATTCAGGTAAATCTAATGTCCTAAACTGCTTATCGTCTTTTTCATCTAACTCAGTAAGCTTCGTGAATATTAGGTTCTGGTACAATTGACCATATGACTCCATTTCGTCGATTTTTTGTATCACATACTCCATTCATAAATATCAAAAGTAGTTCATATTGTTGATGGAACACTCCTCATAGTAACAGGGATAGGCAATATAAACATAAAACCAATAAGAATTCTACATTATGTCTTGCATGTTCCTAGATTGGTCGTGAATCTTGTATCAGTACTAAGGCTAGTTACATTAGATGAATATACAATAATATTAGATGATCTTGATGTTTTTTCTGTGCATTATGTGCTGGGATCTGAGGCTCAAAAAGCTCTCCAATTCTTTGGCCAAAACAATGATTGCAGCGGAAGGTGTTGAATCAAAACATTTAACAGAGTTGAAGCACCAATAATAGATGATCTCATCATCCCTTCTAGGTGATCCTTTCATCTAGTATAAAATAAAATTCATACTTACATAGATCATTTAAAACAGTTCTTCAACCGTTCAAGCATCCGGCCTCTAGCGGTATCCACACAGTCTCCAGACGGTCGGATTTCATCTTGAACACTCGTCACCACGAGAGGAAGAGAAGAGAGAGGAGAAGTTCTACTAGGCATGCATGGGCACCACTATTATGGTCGTTCTCCCCCTATTTATGGACTTTAGGAATGTAAAATTTTCACAAAAACCCTTATTATTATGTCTATATCTATTGACGTCCATTACCTTATGTGTGTGACCCTCTAGGTCCATATATCTCACTAGTTAATGACTATATCAACCCAATAACACTTATTAGTCCTCCTTATCAATTAACTATATCAACATATGAATTAATTGACTAAGGATCGATTTAACCCAATCGATATGTTGAGTCACCAGCCCGGCGTGTGTCAAGCTACACCACGTGCTATAGGAGATATGGAGTATATTATAAATTTTTCATGGAACCCTGCCGTCATTGGTTACCGTGTACGTATAATCCTTCATTCACACAAGACTCGTGAATGACTTAGGGTATTGATAACGTGTCATTGATGCATTCATTTTCATCATTATAAATGGGTTTTAACATATAATTCTTAGTCATATAATGCACGTTATCATCTTTTTATGATATTTTTTACATTCATCATTTCATTCCACTCATATACTCGACTTGCATCTATTTAGTGCTAATTTGGTAAAAAAAAAGATATGTCCTATCATGCACCATTCTTTTCAATTACTTATATTATGACACTAACCCCATTTGATTATTTCAAAGTCAAGTGGTTGAATTCTCACATTTATTATGAGTTATGTGGATGTAGGGACATAGGTATGCAAGTAGGAAAGCATGGATATAGATGACAATAAGAGGAAAGAGGAAACAACTCTCTACTAAATTTGAACACCAAGACAACCATATTTTTATGAAATGTGGTAAATGAGGTTTGGATTTGGTAAGGGATTATCATAAGATTTTTAGGTTAATCCAAAATTAATTTAGAGTGAATGTTGGGCCAATCTCCTTATTTTTGAGGAGGTTAGACCAAGCTTAATTTTTATTAAATGAGACCTTAATTTTTTCTCATGATTTTAGATATTTTGGGATGAAAAGATAGATGATTAAATTCATGATCCAATGGAGAAAATTTATAAAAAAGGAGTTATATTTTGTGAGATATACAATTTCTAAGTTTACGGATTATTCTGGAATTTTTTTGAATTTTTTAGGGACTTTTTATATTTGAGCATATTTACGAAAATGTCACTCTGATTTTTAAAGTAAAAATTTACATAAATGCCCCTTTGATTTTTGAATTCAGAAATTTACAGAAATGTCACTCTGATTTTTAAAGTGAAAATTTACATAAATGCCCTTCCGATTTATAGAAATTTTTTAAGTAAAAAATTTACAGAAATGCCACTCTACACTATCTCAATCAAAGACTATGATTTCTCTAAATTAAAATCATGATATCTCATAATCTAGATGGAGTTTTGAGCTGAAATTTTATTTCTAGATTCATCTTTTGACCCTCTATCCATCCATACCCTTGGATCAAAAAATTGAGCTTGAAAAAAGATGATTTTTATAATTTGACCCCTCTTTACACTCAAACCCTAGGAACCCACTATAAAAGCCTTCATTTTCTCTCTCCTTGCATTTTGTTAGCTCTCTCTTAGCATCAGGCTACCAGAAGGAAAAGGAGAGGAGGTCAAGGCCCAAGGAAGACTATTATTTGATACTCAACCTTGTAGTGGAGAAGGGAGCAAGCAAAGATCATGATCGGAGCGGATCGAGCATCACCCGGCCTAGGATGGGCACACCGACGGGGTTTTTGCCACGATCCGGATTGAGTTCTTGCTTGTGTTCATCATCTCCATAAACAATAAAGTTTTATTTTCCTTTTATTTTTATTTCTTATTTTCTTTTAATGTAGTAGCTTTGACATCATCGAGACTTGCAACTCTCTCTCCCTATCGTTGCACATCGATTCGTCGATCCATCGCTACCACCGACCACTCTTCTCGCCTTGTCATCATCTCATCCCCATTACATTTCTTTCTGCATTGTTTTTCCATTGGAATTCATATTTCTCTCTTAATTAAAAAAGAAACCCAAAAACTATCATTCATATTCATCTCTACATGCCGCATTTACATTTGCACTTCTTTCCAAGCTCTCACTTCTTCCACGCTCTCTCACCTTTCATTTGAATATCTAATCTCATTACCTCAGCTCCTTGTGGATTCGACCCTTGCTTACACTATACTAAGTAAGGAAATATAAATTTTATTGCATGAAATCGATACACAACAACGACGGAAAACACGCGTAATCGAGATCATCAGGTATAGTTAATTGTTAAACCCTAATTGGTCACTCAATTTAGTACTGATGCGAGTAGGAAATCATTGTGAACAACTTTTATAATATTTCCACTACCCTGGCCAAGGATTTAACCGCATCAATTCCTTGAGTCGATCCCCTCATATACCGAGGGCGGATGATCCCATCTTAACCACTCAATCACCTTCGATGACTTCATGTCGTATCCAATCTATAACGTTTTGGAGATCCCGCGGCTAGAGATTCGTAAGTCATAGTCAAAACACGATCATCCATCCACAATATGTCTTTGGTGTCTCAGGTCAAAGGACCACGTACACAACTGTGACATGAATCAACCTGATTGACAATTTGGCATAATACCATTCAAGGATTCATATGGATCAATTCACTGAACTCTTTCTCCAAAGAGCACCCACTATCTATCCTTGGTGTCTCAACACCGATGGCCACATGATCAACCATACTGATCATATGAGTCAGATCAGATAGTGTTATTCTTTCCGGATAATTCGATGTCCTTCTTGAATATCCTACGAATAGGAATATTTAGAACATATGTTTAAAGACCAGCGATCGATGTATTATGATCTCATCATAATTCACGTGATCATTGCATATGTTCATGGACTTCATTATAAACATCACACAAGAATGACAGTGAATAAAATTTCATTTCAATGAATATAAACAAAGGATGAAAGTGTGATTGGCTTGCAGGCCACATAATATCCATCATTATGGTTAAGGACCGGAGGACTAGAGTTGCTAAAGTCCATCATGGGTTTTATTATCTCCAAAATACACGTGTAGACGCAATGGAGGAGGAAGCTAAGGTGACAATAGTGTCAATAAACTCAAAGCTAAGGTGACAATGCTACACAGAAAACTAGGACATCCTTCTTTTACTACTCTTAAGAATATGTGTCCTAACCTTTTTGGAAAGTTATTGACGAGACGAGACCGCGAGGTCGTCGATTTCACACGATCTCGTGTCAAAAATAAAGCCTAACTTACCAATTTGGGGAATTAAGAGAGAATTGAGGGGTATAATGGTAAATAAGGGTCGAATCCACAGGGAATTTAGGTATTTTCGAGATATCTTTTGGAATTTGGTCAAATTGGACGATGAATTGAGGTGAGAAATTAGGGAAAATAGTGTTTTTAGAAAGAAAACTCAAAGATCTATCCGTGGAATAAAAAATCACTCGATTTGGATTAGTAATCACGGAGAAATCAAAGATGGAAGTGGGAAGAAATTTTTGGAATCGCGAAGAACATAAATCGAAATTAAAATGAAATTAAATTTAAATTGAAGTCCTAATCCTAAAATTGATGATACACGACGATAGATAAGAGGATAAACTTATTTTCTAACCCGAGATAACGATCAAATCGATCCAATTGATCGCCGGATCGACGGCTCTTCATTCCGCGAATTCAAACGTGAACATCGGTGTTCAAGAGACAAATTCTCCTCGCACGATCGTCGAAATCTCTCTTATAAACACTCCGTGGACGCGGAATCTTGTCTAGAAGTGATTACAAGAGAGATTCAAGAGAAGATGCGTATAGATAGGTCAATTAGATCAAATCTCTCAAGAATAAATCAAAACGACGAAGAACTTGTCGATTTATAGGGCGAATTGGGGAAAACCGTCCGATTGATGCGTTTAATCCGCATCAACGGCCGAGATTAAACGCATCAATTCGAAACGGTAAGCTTAAATCGTGGCCGTCAAATCTCAGATGAATGCTCCAGATCGCTCCGCTTGATATGCGTTTAAAAACGCTTTGATTTGTGCCCCTTGGATCGCGATCCAACGGTCCAGATGAATAACGCATGATTTAATCTGGACCGTTATAATCCACTTTTAATTCACACGTGGTCTTGATCGTGATCGGTGGTCCCCGCGCCACGTGATCGACGCGTCTGATGCCGCCACGTCGCAGGTAATCTCACCGTTATAATACATTTTAAATCACACGTGTTCTGATCGCGATCAGTGGTCCGCGTCCACCCGATCGACGTGTGGATCTTCCGATGCGCCGCTGATCCGACGCCCCTCGTCGTGCCACGTCACCTGCACTCAGGTAAGATTAGTCCCACACGGAAGATATTTAGGAAACCGTCGGGTTTATAAGACTCGACGGTTTCTAAGGGTATGACCCTTCCCATATAGGGAAGGACAAAGACCCCTTTTATACTATATAAATGATAAATATATAATATATATAAAACCGCACCACGTAGGCGCGCAGCGCGGGTCCGCGTGGCTCTGCCACGTGGCCTTGCGTGCCACGTCGCACCCGCGTGGGCCCCGCGCGCTTTTTACATTTTTTTTATATTTATTTTTATCGTTTTTAAATAGAAATTAAATCAGAAAAATAAGGAAAAAATCCAGAAAAATCCCAAAAAATTGTAAAAATCATATCTTTTAAAATGCAACTCCAAATTAATCCAAATTTCTTTCATTGGATCTGAAATTTAATTATCTATCATTCTAAAAATTCAAAATATTTAAATAACAAGAGATTTAATTTATATTTCAAAAAAATACATTCATTTCTTTTAAGATTTTAACTTTAGAAAAATTAAATGAATGTTCATAAATATGATTTCTCTCATTATTTAACTTTAAAAACCATTCATAATCTCAAGTAAAGATGGGTTATAAAATCATTTATCCTTAATTTATCATAATTAACCCTAATTTAGTGCATTTTGAGATTATGACATAAATATGCATAGAATGATAGAAATGCACTCAAAGTATGATAACATGCACATAAATGTAATGTTTTATGCCTTAAATTGCATTAATAATCATGTTTTATCATGGTAAGATTGCATGTTATCAGTTATCATTGAACAATTTTATCTACGAGGCTTGCTAACTTGCTCAACTAAAGTGGAACACTTACCTTTCATAAAAAACAATCGATGCACAACACCATTTCAGCTCATTCACTGTGATATACGGGGACCATCTTCAAGCGTAGACACGAATGAGTTCAAATGGTTCCTAGTTTGTGACGATGATCATAATAGATTATATTGGTTATTTGTACTTAAACATAAAATAGAAGTAATAACATCCTACAAAATTTATTGCCACAAGTAAAGAGGCAGTTTGAAGTAGACATTATGGGATTTAGGACATATAATGCTATAAATTATTGTAATCATGAATTAAATGAATTCTTAAATAAGGAAAGAATTAGACATGAAACATCATGTCCATATACATCTCAAGAGAATGGATTGGCCAAAAGGAAAATTAGGGATATCATGAATAAAAGTTGAACCTTACTAGTTCAATCAACCCTACCAGAGCATTTATGGAGTTTTGCAATACCATCTAAGATTATAATTCATATTGAGATACTAGAGAAGTTATACCCAATAGTGAGATTATGAAATGGATTACCTCCCTGAGTCTTTGGGTGCATATGATATGTCCACTCACACAAATATTCACTTTAATAAACTAGCTACAAAGGCATTAAAGCTTGTGTTTATTAGATATTCTCAAACCCAAAAGGGATATCAAGTCTATCATCATACTACAAGAAGGTTCTAGTCACCTAAGATTCTATTTTTGATGAAAATACCTTATTTTACTGATATGAAAAACTATATAAATCTGAGGTAGAGAGGGGACATGAGGTAATGCCCATTCCTATCCCTTAGTTCTTGACACTTGAGCATATAGTTGAACCAATAGAAAATAACTCACCTCCTTGAGAACCTATAACTACTCTAAAAGATGTACCAAACAATAACCCAATAACTACTAGTACATTGCTCAAATACTACGTCAGATGCAACAAAACACACCAAAGGATCCCTCTAACTCAACAATCCCTATAGAAGATGAAAGTAACGACACAAAAGGAAACCCTTAAAAAAGTCTTACAAAATAAAATACTGAGGAGAGCCCGTCTTCTCCGTCTTCCCATAGCATTACAAACTTCATTACATATCATAAAAAGTCTCACCCTCAGTACACGAGTTTTCTTACAACTCTAAATCAACCATTGATCTCAAAAACAGTAGACGATGCTCTCAAGTATACTTATTGCAGGGAGGCAATGAACGAGGAGATGTGTGCCCTAGTTAAAAATCATGCTTGGGATATAGTTCATAAACTACCCAAGAAAACACATGTTGGTTGTAGTGGGTCTTTACTATCAAGTATAGATCTGATGGAACATTAGAAAGATATAAGGCTTGATTGGTGGCCAAAAGGTATACTCAAACCTATGGAAATAGATTATAAGGAGACTTTAGCCTTAGTAGCTAATACTATACTATAGATTATAGCATTAATATCACTAGCAGTGAACCTAGATTGGGATATGCAACAATATGACACTAAAAATGCCTTCCCGCATGGAGATCTAGACTTGGAGGTCTATATGGAAGTTATAAAAAACTGGTGATATGAATAAAGTATGTAAACTAAAGAAGACATTATACATATTAAAAAAATCTCCAAGATAATGGTTTAGAAAGTTCACTCAAACCATGAAGACACTTGGATACAAATAGTGTAATGGGAACCATACTTTATTTTACTAGCACTCAACTTCAGGTCGGAGTTTCAATTCTGATTGTTTACGTCAATGATATTATTATAACATGTATAAAGGAGCAAATGTAAAAATTGGAGAAACATCTATCTCGACACTTTGAAAGAAGAAAAATTAGGACCCCTAAAATACTTATTGGAAATGGAAGTAGCTCAATCTAGCAATGGTTTAATTGTGACTCAAAAAAGTATATTATAGATCTTTTAGAAGGAACCAAAGCATTACATAGTCATATCAATGAAACACCAATTGAAATCAACCATAAACTAAGGAGAAATCAAGATGATCCTAGACTAAAGATAGGTTCATATTAAAAACTAATTGACAAGTTGTTGTATTTAGTTCATACGCGCTATGACATCTCTTACTCAATCAGTGTATTGACTCAATTTATGCATAGTCCTTGTAGATCCTATTTTCAGGCAGCTCTCTGGGTGTTGAGGTACCTCAGAGGAACAACAAGACATGCCCTAACCTTCAAGAAACAAGTAAGTTGGATTTGGTGATTTATACATACTCTTCTTATGTGGGTTCTTTAATTGATCACAGATCAACTACACAGTTTTATACCATCTTAGGAGGAAACGTAATAGCACAGAGAAGCAATAAACAAAACATTGTTTCTAAATGAAGTACAAAGGCTGAGTTCAAAGCTTTGTCAAGCAGAATTTGATGAAGTAATTTGGATACGGGTGTATTCTAAAGGATCTACAAATTACATGTGAAGAGCCAATTTAGTGTTGTGTGACAATAAGTCAACAATCAGCATTGCCCATGACCCAGTCTATCATGAAAAACTTAAACACATTGATATTGATCACTTTTAATCAAAGAGAAGTTGAAGGATAAGGTTTATGCAATACCCATGTCACTTTTGCAGAGGAATGTGCAAACATATTCAGAAAGAGACTTCCAGCTAAGGTTTTTTTTAAGAGTATCTCCTATCTTGGAATGAAGAGCATCCATTCATACACTTGGCCGGGAGTGTTGAGGATATCTATGGTTTACAACTCTACCCCATATTCCAAAGTACTTTATATTTATACCATGTTATATTTTTAATATACTCTATCATTGGTGGCCATTGTATAGTGATGGTTATAGTCTAACGATTACTCCATGTTGTATATATACCTTAAATGCAAAGTATAGTGGTAACTATTTTCTTCTATCTAGATCTCTCTTCTATATTGCATCAAATATATTTTTGTTAACATCAATCTATGGAAGATATGAACAACCTTTTAAAAATATTTATAAATAGGTTGACAATTGTCTTATAGTGATGAAATAACGAGCTTGAGATAAAAAAATATAATAAAAGATGAGGATAGTAGAGATAGAGAAAAAAATAAGATTACATTATAAGGAGGGAGAGAATTTTCAAGGGACATAAATACTGGAGTAAACTTGGGAGGGAGATGTGATGAACTCTATCACGTATGTTTTTCATTGATTTCATGTCATAAAATATAGTTCCTTACTTAATATAGTGTCAGCAAGGGTTGAATCCACAGGGAGCTAAAGTAATGAGGTTATGTGTTTAAAAGAAAGATGAGGGCGAAGGAAGATGAGTGAGTTGGAATGGAGTACATGGAGGTGAGTATGAGAGATAATTTTGAGTTTATCTTAGAATTAAGATAGAAATTAGAAAATTGACGAGATAATTAGATTAATAGAGATGAAAATAGAGATAATATGATGTAAAGATGAGAAAATAGATGTCGGTAGCAATGGATAAATGCACGGCGAGGGTGAGAGTGAGAGATGCACGCAGAGATGATGTCAAAGCTACTACAATTTCTTAACTTAAAAATCAATTTGGATCAAGATTCGCGGAGAAATCAAAGAGCGAATTAAATAAAAATATCCGAACGCGTAGAGAGAGAAACCCGAAATTAAAAACAAAATAAACTAAATCTAAGATCCTAAATTACAATCTAATGATACATGACAAAAGATTAGGAGGAAAATATATAATCTAACCCAATATAGCGATCAAAATGATCCAATTAATTTCTAGATTCAAGGCTTTTCATTCTGCAATTTCGAAGATAATCATTGATGTTCAAGAGGTAAATTCTCCTTATTCTATCGACGAAATCTCACTTCCAACTACTCCGTCAAAGCGGAAATGAGTCTAGAAGCAATCGGAAGCAAGAGACTCAAGGGATTTGGTGTCTAAACAGTTTGATTACTCAAATTACCCAATAATGCTTTACAATGTTGAATAACGTCTCTATTTATAAGGTAAGAGTGTAAATTGGGCGTAACCATCTGGTGAAGCGTTTGATCTTCGATCAACAGCTCTGATGAAATGCAAGAGTGTGAATCGTTACAGTTAAGTCATGGCCGTTGGATCACAGATGGACCGTCGAGATTTCGCCACGTCGCGTGCTTTAGAAGTAACGCTCAAAATGCCATATGTTAGATCTTGATCTGATGCTTCAGATGTGTTTTTTTCGGTTTTAATCTCAGTTGTTTTAACTCCTTAGATCAACATTCGAGATTAAATTATTTTAAAAATGATTCGTCGACAAATAAGTATGCGCCATGTACCCCCCGCCTTAAGTGACGATCAACGGCCGCGTTTTAATTGCGTGATCAGACGCTCCACGCGCTACCATGTCACATGCAAAAATTAAAAACAAAACAAAGTCCCACATGGAAAAAATAAAAGAGAAATCAAGTGTATATAAGGTGTGCGTAACTAAGGAGTTAGCGAAAATCTTTAACATGGTGCTTTCTCCTTAATTACACACACACGCATACACGTGCACTCGCACAATCGTGCACATGTACACGTGACAGTCTCATATGTCACCACGTGGCGCGCTTTTTTTTTTCCCGCTTGCGCCACGTGAGCACGCAAAAATAAAAACAAATCAATATTAAATTCAAAAAATTCAGAAAAAATTACTAAAAATTAGAAAATTCATATCTTTTAAAATACAACTCCAAATTAATCCAAATTTGTTTCATTGGAATAGAAATTAAATTTCTATCATTATAAAAAGTCAAATTGTTTAAATATAAAGAGAATAAAATTTTATTAAAAAATGCACTCATTCTTTTAGAAATTAAAACTTAGAAAAATAAATGAGTATCTTAAAAGTATTTTCTCTTATTATTTAATATTAAAAACCTAATTGTAATATCAAATTTAATGAGAATAATCTACTTTAAAATATACTCTTAAAAATGCATAATTATCCCTAAAATAGTACATTTTGAGATTATAACTTAAAATTGAATGAAATGATAGGCATGCACTCAAATGGAGTGCATAAGAACTCCTATACAGAACCTTGTCGTCACTAGTTACAGTGTACGAATAATCCTTCATTTGTGTTAATGACTTATTAATGACTTAAGATATGGTCATTTGTCAAATTCTAACTGGTCACTAAAGTTAGTATTGATATGTTAATGAAATCATCAAGATCATCTTCTACGATATCCCCACTATATTGGCTAAGGATTTCATCACATCTCATTCCTTAAGACAATTTCCTTAAATACCAAAGGCGGATCATTCTGTATTAATTTTATAATCACATTCGAAAACTTTATGCCATATATAATATATAATATTTTATAAATCTTGTGGCTAGGGATTCATATGTCATAAATCAAAACATAGTCATACATCAAGAAAAAGTCTCTAGAGTATTTGGTCAAAGGACTACATACAAAATTAAGAATCAACTTAATTAACAACCAGTATAATACTATTCAAGGATTTATATGGATGAAATTTTATGAACTCTTTCTTTATAGAGTACCTAATATATATACTCGGTGTCTCCACATTGATGGCCACAAGATCAACCAGATTCTTCATATAAGTTGAGTCACTAAGTGTTATTTTTTTCATATACTAATATGCCCTTCTCGAATATCTCTCGAATAAACATATTTAGAATATATATTAAAAGACTAGTAATCATTGTATTATAATCTCATCACAATTCACTCAGTCATTGCATATACTCGTGGATTTTATAGTAAACATCACACGAGAATGACAGTGAATAATTTAATTTTCATAAATATAAACGAAATATATGGAATTATGGTTGGCTTGTAGGCGACATAATATCTATAAGATCGGATCAATGATGATCACTTAGTCAACATGGCTTGCACACACTATAATTCAATAATAATTTATTATCCGATTAACCCCAATCTAGTTATTTTAAATCTATCTTTAGCATAGTAGCATAATATTCTATAAATCTATCTTTTATATTTTTCAATAATAGCATAATATTCTGCACGAGTCTTTGATTGTCTCACCCAATACATCATTGCTGAAGTTGTATAGGTCGAAAAATCTTTTTGCCTCATCTTCCATTTTATTTCACATGAATTATGCAATAATCTCATCATTCATCTCATTCATTTCATACATATTGATAAGATGCATGATTGCTACACAATGAGTAGTTATCTGCAGTTAGGGGGGGTGATAAATAAATGATTCAAATGAAGATAGAAGAAATAAAAATTGAAAAACTCTGGACTAATCTTGCTGGGCTATTGAATCACTCGATCTCTCTACTTAGAACTCTCCTCAGATGAGCATTAGAAGAAATATTTTCAATACTTGACACTGAAAATAATTTCATAGTTTCTAGGTCGTATCCATAAAATAAAATACTTCAGGGTTATTCATCTTCATCTCCCAACCCACCTTATCGGAGGCATTTCCTTTTTCCCGGTTTATCTAAAACCCTTCCCTCTTCCTACACAGGTCGGCTCTCCGGCAACTCTCCTCCGAGGAGAAAACACCGCGGAGAGAGCTTCGCAGAATGTGAAAGGCAGCGGAGAGCTCTGATAATAACTCGCGCTGCCATCTCCGCTCGTTTACCTTATCCATGGATCTACTCCCCAAATCTCCCTTCTGCACCTCCAGCGGGCTCATATCCCCCGCGTTCCCCATCTCCAGGCACCGACACTTCACTTACATTTCCCTTCCCGTTCCTTCTGGCGCGAAATTCCGCCGCCTTAAGTTCCGCTGCGAGTTATCTGATGAACATAATTGTAAGTGCCGCTCTGAATCATTAGTTCCTGTTTTCTCCTCCTCTATTGGAAACACCGCATTAGAATTAGGGAAGAATATTGCGAAACCGTTAGCTCTGTCGCTTTTGTTTGCCGCTGTTGGATTTCTTCCTTTTCCACGCCAGCGCCTTCTCGTTTTGGCCGCTCCTCCAGCAACAGTGACATCCAACAGTAATATCAGCCATCTAGATCACGAGTTCTCTGACTACACTAGAAAACTTCTGGAGTCTGTCTCGGTTCTGTTGCAGAAGATCGATGATGTGAAGTTATTGAAGGGTAACGTCGACGACGTTGACATGGCTCTAAGGGGAATTAAACTTAAAAGAAAGGAATTGCAGAAAGAAGTTCTTGGTGTTCTCAATTCTGAGTTGAGCCTGTTGAGGAAGGAGAAGGTAGAACTCGTGAAAAGGTCAGAGGAGATCCTTGATGCGGCACTGGCTGTTGGGAAGGAGAGAGATAAGTTGTTGGAGAAGAACACTGATGACGTGGAGGTGAATGAGAAGTTGGCCAATCTGGAAAAGAAAATAAATATTGCGGATGAAGAGTATAATTTTTTGTGGGAAAAGATTGGAAACCTTGATGACGCGATACTTAGGAGAGAGACTCTGACTTATAGCATTGGGATCAGGGAGCTTTCGTTTATAGAGAGAGAAAGCGAGCTGCTGGTGGAGAGGTTCAGGCTTTGGTTGAAGCAAGGGGCAGTCAAGAGGTACTGTTTATAGTCTGTTTGCCATAGTCTTCATTAAACTATTTTAAGATTTCGTCCAATTTGTTTCCTGCAGTTCTTTTGCTATTCGAGTTGTTCATTAATATTTTATTTGTAATCTACACAGTAAGGCAGAAAATCCCCAAAAGCTTTCATCATCTGAGATCAAGAAAGACTTAGAAGCAGTTCAAAGAAGCTATTTAGAACAGATAGTTCTGCCATCAGTGATGGAAGTTGAAGATGCACAGCCCTATATGGATCAAAACACCAGGAAATTCATCTTAAACATTAAGGCCGCCTTCAAGAAGTCAAAAGAACTTCAAAGAAATCTGGAAGATCGCATTAGAAGAAAAATGAAGGTGCATGGAGATGAAAAGCGCTTTGTTGTTGATACGTTTGATGACTCTGTCAAGGGCTTTCCGGATGTAGAATTGAAGTGGATGTTTGGAAAGAAAGAAATTGCTGTTCCAAAAGCGATTCGTCTACATCTGTTTCATGGATGGAAAAAGTGGCGAGAAGAAGCCAAGTCAAAGCTCAAAAGAAAACTGGTAGCAGACGAGGACTACCGGAAGGAATATATTAAACTGAGGCAGGTAACTTGTTCATCAGAATTGACTAGATTCTTGTTTTATTGATGATAGTCGTTTTCATATGGTTGTTCACCCTTTAGTGTGCTTTTTATGGCATTTGTTCATGAAAGGGTTTGTGATTGATGACCAGCTGGTTTGTCAAACATTTTTTTTTGAAGAGCTAAAATATTCTCCACTAGATCATTATTTTTTCATTTTATGGCTACTTACATTTTTCTCATACTTCTGATCTTGAAGTTTTATCATTATGAGATCTTTTAAGTCTTTCAGATCTACTCAATAATGTATCAGGAACAACCGAACAGGTTTAAGTTGTAACCATACTTAAACGGTTTCTTATGTGTGTATTTGTTAGAGACCCTTCTGTTGTTGTTTTTGCATAATGAGCTGTCACATTGCATGATCTCGATACTAAGCCCTAAGGGGACCTTTGGTGGTCAAGGATATCGGGAACAAAAGCTCTTGGATTTTCGTATGTCCTCTAGGAATTGCCAATTCTAGTTTAAACTTTTGGTTCAACTTTGGACAAGGGGCCCTAACAAATCAGTATACAGAGATAGGGCACCACCACAGTCATAAGTTTGACTGCTGCCAGTGCTGACCACAACGGGCATCATCTATCGTGAGCACTGCCTTACTGCCAGTGCCATCCAGCATCAACATGTCTGCTGCCAGCACCGTCAGCCAACAGTTCCATCCTACTCCAATGCTTCCTGCAGCCAGGGTCAACCGGTGCTTTGCCTAGAGCGCTGCCAGAAACTGCAACTGCCAGTGTCCTTTTCAGCTCAAAATGGACGGGAGACGTGGAGGGAAAAGTTATGTCACTGCGAGGGTGGATGGGACACATGGAGCAAAATCTCATCAACGTGCTTGCACTGTTAGCCAAATAATTGAATCATATATACCAATCTGGTACATTTAGCATGGGTGAGTCATGCCGGACACCACCACCAGTGGAGCCAATTTCAACAGCACCAAGGTAGGGCATGGTGGAAGCTGAACAATAGAGAAGCACATCCATTATAGCAACAGGAGATTCGGACACCATCCAGGAGGGTGCATCCAAGTTACGGATTGAGTTGCTTATCTTCAAAGGTGACAACCTGGGCTGAGTAAATATTCCAAGCTAAGTTCTTCTTGAACTCATGGCAGACCAAGGACGAAGATAAAACTGTTAAAATCCATGATAAAACTCAATGGATAAAGCTATCTCCTTGTACATGTTGATCACAGAGAGATTCTTGTACAAGGCGTTGGTTTGACTTCTGAGGTCAGCTGATACATTTCAGTCTTAGTGTGTGCCTCAATCCACATCAAAAGTACATAGGCCCAAGCAATTGGGTAGAGCTGCCAAACTATGTGATGCCTTTGAAGTTCTCTTGAGCCTTTCTTCCAGATTAATTGACCCTCATTGTTAGTGGGCACATTTGTCAGCATGTCAAAGAAAGAGTTGTTTGCTGAAGGCAAAATGTTTGAGTATCAGACTATGCAACAAATAATTGACTTGGCTCAGAAAGTGGAGGAGCATCTAGCCTCAGCATGATGCAAACTTTAGAGATGGCTTCAGGGGGATGGGTTGTTGAGAACCGCTAGAGACTTACAGACTCGCCCATTTTCCTCTACCAGAAGCAAGCTTTGATTGCACACCACCTGCTCAACCTGAAGCTTCTCAGGTTCACCAAATCCCACCCCCAATTCAAGAAGCCAGCAAGGGAGAAGAAGCACATTTGCCATATTGGGGTTGAGGTAAGGTGATAGATGGCTGAGGATCCTCTGTTTCTATTGTGGGTGTTGAAGTTTTTTTCCAGGTCACTCGCCCTGGGGAGCTCCAGATACTGGCGGTGCACAATAAGACGAAGAATGTGGGTGAGAGTACAGAGGGTACATTGACGAGGGAGACGAAAGGACTGGCACACCCAGAGTGAGAGGACTGGTACACACTTAGGAGGACATGCCCCAAGGCCATGGGAAACCCACCATGAAGTCACATAACCTCTCTATAACCTTACACTAAATTCGAAAGGGACCTGTGGAGGTCAAGGACATTGAGAACTAAGTTTCCTGGTTCTTGGTACGGGCTTCTAGAATTACTGAACCTGTTTTGAGGTCTAGATTCGGCTTGTGGGACCTGAGTATTAACTGTATGTAAGCACTTTGAAATCCTTAGAACTATCATTTGAGATTAACCATATTTCAAAAAGTTAATCTACTCTGAAAAAGTAAGTGGAAGATTATTGAATGCTTCATCTTCAGCATGCAGAAATGACATATCCTGGTCGAACATCGCCTCGTCGGGTGATCGACCCTTTTGTATTTCAAGAAAAAAAGAAAAAAAGAAATGTCATATCTATTATATTTTTGTCTGTGGTTGTGCATTCTAGATTTTATAAATTTAACATGACCGCCTATTTATGCTTTGCAGGAGCGTCTTCTTGTAGATCGTGATAGAGTGGTTGAGAGAACGTGGTTTAACCAGGAGAAGAACAGATGGGAGTTAGATCCCATTGCTGTACCATATGCTGTATCTAAGAAACTGCTTGAATATGCACGGATCCGTCATGATTGGGGTGCAATGTATGTTGCCCTTAAGGGCGATGACAAGGAATATTGTGTTGATATTAAGGTTACTCTCTGTGCTACTGTAATTTTGCTTCTTCACATTTATAAGTTTTATCTTTTTTAAGCGGTTGAAATTCATCAGGAATTCGAGTTACTCTTTGATGAATTTGGGGGTTTTGATGGTCTCTACGTCAGAATGCTGGCTTCTGGTGTTCCAACTTCAGTCCAGCTGATGTGGATTCCATTTATGGAGTTGGACCTGCAACAGCAGTTTGTCTTATCATCCAAGTTGTTATATCAGAGCTTACTTGGGCTGTGGAAAACTTCAGTTGCACAGTATGCTAGAAACTGGGCTTATAAGAAAATAAAAGATACTACTGATGACATAATGATCTTGATTGGATTTCCCCTTGTAGAGTTCATGATCCCTAAGCCAGTAAGCACGAATTTGTACTTTTACTAATTTGTAAATCCATTGATATTTTAATTTGACTAATAAGTCGGAGTTATTTAAACCTCAAGGTAAGAATGAGCTTGGGAATGGCATGGCCTGAAGAAGTAGATCAATTTGTTGGGTCTACTTGGTACCTGAAGTGGCAATCTGAGGCTGAAATGAATGTGAAGTCACACAAAAGCAACAGTCTCTGGTGGTATATTGTATTTCTTTTCAGGAGTGCTATATTTGGTTTTGTTGTGTATCATGTTCTCCGGTTCTTAAGGAAGATACCTAGAGCACTGGGTTATGGACCTTTCCGGAGGGACCCTAACCTACGTAAGTTGAGAAGAGTGGTAAGTTCCCATTGTTTTAAATTTTTTTTCTTCATGCCTTTTATTATCTCTTTTGTTTTGCATTGCTGGTGATGCGTTTAAAGATGGTAAGCTCATGATCTGATGATGATCATGATCATGATGAACACTTGTGCCTGTTCTCCATTGAGTAGTCGCCTGATGGCTGCTTGATTGAGGTGATCAGTCCTCCCACATTTCTTAAATGATCCAACTCTCTCCCCCATTTCTCCCACATTTCTTAAATGTAATGAGATTCCTTTATATTCGGGTCTTTGGATCTATCTGAGACTCAAATCCCAAGAACTGGATTGTATCTTCCTCAATTCTTATGATCTATTGCCTAATTATTGATGATAGTTCGTGTGAGAATTGTAGAGAGAGAAAGCTCTAGAGAGAGAAAGTGTGGAGGAAGCAGCAGAAAGAGAGAGTTTGCACAGAAAAGGATAATCTTTTATTTAACATGAAGGGCCTTTTTATACAGTCCTGTGTGGAGACCTGAAGGGTCACCTCCAACGGTTAGGAATTCTAACTGTTGGAGTACGTTCCAACGGCTAGTTTCTAGCCGTTGGAGCCTGATGTCAGCAATGCTGACATCTACACCTGATCTTTAATCCGATCAGGTGTAGATCCATTTAGGTCCACTTTACTGGGCCTACATGGATCTTATGAGTGGTTCCATTATTGGGCCTTAATGTCCCAATAATGGGCCTAACTAAAAAGCATAAATCTTCATTTCATCCTAAAATCTATTACAAGTACATTGATTTGAGAGATAGAATTCTGAACAATTGACAGTTCGGAAGACACCCATCGATGATTTACTGTTCTTTTGAAACCTTGATCTCGCTTGGGCAGTAAACCTTGCACGATCAACGCTTGGAGTCTACTGTCAAATATGATCCAACTATACTCTAGATAACACATCAATGCCGACCCTCCCCCCCTCGTGGTTTTTACTTTTTCTTCTCCATTTTCAGAAAACTCGAGTTAACAAATTTCTTGTATTCATGTTAAAAAAAATTTCTTTGTATTTCTAAGCTATTTATAGGCCTAATATACAATTGATTCTTGAAGTGTGAAGTTGTGCATTTTTCAATGTCTATTGTCCTGATATTCTGAAAAATATTTACTTCACATTTTATTATTGATAGGATGGTCTTTACTTTACGTTGATTTATGCTACTGCTGCTTTTATTTGTGCAGAGATTTTATCATCAGTTTAGGTTAAATAGAAAAATTCGCCGGAGAAAAGAGGGGGTCGACCCTATAAAATCTGCTTTTGAACAAATGAAGGTGCGCTTCACTCCTCTGACTTTGATTATTTCATGTAATAAAAGCATTTTCTGTTGCTCCAGACTCAGTGTCTTAAATTTTCAGAGGGTCAAAAATCCGCCAATAAGGCTGGCTGCTTTCTCAAGTATTGATTCCATGCGAGAGGAAATCAATGAAATTGTTGCGTTTCTACGGAATCCTGCTGCTTTTAGAGAAATGGGTGCACGTGCTCCAAAGGTAATGACATTATTTTGAAGTTTTTTTTTCTTAAAAAAAATAAAATTATTTTGAAGTTTTCCATTTGCCCAAATTGGGACCATTGGTTCGTTACTATTTATGGAACCGGGAGGACACAAGTCCACGTTTTATATTTTTATCATTTATTTCTTGTCAGGATTCAATGGTTAGAACAATTTAAATCAGTACATTATGCTGGATCTTTTAGAAGTGAAGTCTAAAAGGTTTATTTAATTTCACGCTGATATGAGAAAAGTGACGTCATGTAATGATTATGATTATGGGGTTTAAAGACATTTGTATATTTCATGGTACAGGGTGTTCTTATTGTTGGTGAGAGAGGAACAGGGAAAAACATCCCTGGCATTGGCCATAGCTGCTGAAGCTAGGGTTCCTGTTGTTGAAATTAAAGCCCGCCAGTTGGAAGCCGGACTCTGGGTTGGACAAAGTGCTTCCAATGTCAGGGAACTTTTTCAAACGGCCAGAGATTTGGTATGTACTCTCAGCCCTGTTGGTCATTTCCATTTACTGTCAAGTTTTTTAAGTTAAATGTAGTAATGGTTTCCTTACTTTCCATGTCCTGCTTTTGTGTCTCTTCTTTAAAATTGATGTAACCAATTTGCTTTGATATCTTTGTCGTTCATGTGTGTCATCATACAACTGGTTGATGTGATGGGTTCTTCAATAATTTAATATCTCTGTAGTTTGTCTCTGGAAAGTAACATGCATGTGATTTTTTTTTTTGAATCAGAGGGAGAAGGGCACCCCGAAAACAGTGCCCCCCCGTTGTCATTGAATCAATGACGAAGGATACAGATCATGAGCTACAAGGGTCCAAAATTCGAGGGGCCTAGGACACCTCAGTACCAAAAAGATGCAAACCCCCTTGCGCTGTGCAGAATAGCATCAGCGGACGGGGCACGGCCCTTGAATATGACCTCGTTTCTATGGATCCAAATGGACCACAATGTGGCAAAAATAGTTTGCCACTCATCTCCGCGACGAAATGTACCGCCGCCGAGAGACCGCCAGAATGCCTCCTCCGAGTTCACCACGAGGTGGCGGACTCCCGTCGCCTCCCACACAGTCTGGGCTAAGGGGCAGACAAAGAACAAGTGTGGGCAATCCTCCACAGCCCCAGCGCACAGTGGGCATTCCGCTGGAGCATCTGGGACCATGCGCTGCAACCTGGACCTTGTCATCAGGCGCCGACGTAACAAAAGCCAAGCAAACACCTTTATCTTCAGAGGGAGGCGCCGCTTCCACACCACACGACACCTCTGCAAGATGAGCGGATGTTACACAAAGTAACATGCATGTGATGATCATAGATTCGACATGATGTTTGATTATGAGAGGCTGTAGCTATGGTCATGACATCACCTTTGTGCTTTATATATTCCATCATCTCACGATTCTGTTTTCTGTAGAGTTGATTCAAACTATATATCTCTCTCTCATGTTGTTGATATTATTCACTTCCTGAGTAAGAACTGTCATTTTTGATCAATTGATTGCCCCTTGATTTCCAGTATTACTGTTTTAGAGTCAATCGAGATCGATAAAAATTGATTTAATCAATAATTTCTCTGACTCACATTTAATCTTGGTCGAAAACAATCTTGACCTAGATTAAAATTCCGATGTTGATCTGCCTCTCTCTCTCCACTGGCTTCCTCCACTGCTGGACTCTCTCTCCTCATTGGCAGCAGCAGCCCTTCTCTCTTCCAGCTTCCTTGCCCGCAGCAGCAGACGTGCCCTCCCAGTTTTTCTGAGGTCTGTGAAAAGCTGAGGCAGTCATCCTCACTAGCAGTGGCAGCGGAAGCCCCTCTCTTGGCTGCAGTGGCACTGTGGCAGTCCCTCTCTTGGAAGCCCCTCTTTCCAGTCATTCTTGATTGATTTTGCTCGATCTTGATTGACAAAATTGATCAATCTCTATTTCAATAAATTGAAAATGAAGTAGGCGATTTTGAAGCAATCGATTGCGATCGATCATGATCACACATCCCTATTCCTGAGGTCATCAGTACAAAACTACCATTAAAAATTCTTTTCAACAACCTTGAATTTTACTACCTATTCTTTTATTCCTAAAACCGGATTCGGGAAAACATGAAATGAATGATTCTCAGTGGAAATGTATTGTAGGGATGAATTTACTTGCTGTTATTTCTCAACTTAAAAATCAAATTCCAGGATGTTGGAGGTCAGAGATCTGAGATTAGCTCTTGTTGAGATTGATAGAGAGAGAGATAGAGAGTCCGGAAAGATTATAGCAGAAAAGGAATGTTAATTATTACTGAACATTGGGTATTTATACAGTAGAATATGGCTGTTACAAGTGTAACGGCCGTATGTCTTGTCCTAACGGCTAGTTTCCTAATGTCTCATATATTGACAGGGGTATAATTACAATATTTAATATTACAGGGTAATTATATAAAAATTAATATTTTTATCAATTTCATTAAAGAAAATTTTGAGCTTTGACTGTGCTTTCATACTTGAACTTGGAGTTTGCGTAAAATTATCTTTGATGGCACTAATGATGCTTTCTTTCACAGGCGCCGGTTATCATCTTTGTTGAGGACTTTGACCTATTTGCGGGAGTTCGTGGACAGTTTATCCACACAAAGAAGCAAGACCATGAAGCCTTTATAAATCAACTCCTTGTTGAACTTGATGGGTATTTTTTTGTTCTCTTCTTGTGCTGCTGCATCTAAGAAACTTTCCCTCGATTGCTTTCTTGTGTTTATGTGCAGAGCCATGCAACTACATATCTAGAAGTTCTGTTTTTTGGACGTCATTAGTTCCACAGTTTCATCCTTTCATACTGTTTTGTTGGATTTCATCTATTGTTATTCAGCATGTTACTTCCATGTTTCCTGTTTTTCTTCTTTTCTCTCTGTTATCCTTGTAACTTTCATGGGTTACACACGTCACCCTGGGTTTAATACGAGAACCGAGCACTAACAGATGAGCCGCTGCATCATGATTCTTGTGGCAACAAATGCCAGTTTCTTCACTTTTCTGGAGATTGAGGGGCATATACCAGTGGTTGATCGAGAAATTATCTTTCTTCAGGTTTGAGAAGCAAGATGGTGTTGTTTTATTGGCTACTACCAGAAACCTTAAGCAAATTGATCAGGCACTGCAAAGACCGGGTCGTATGGACAGGATTTTGCATCTTCAACGTCCAACCCAGATGGAAAGAGAAAATATACTGAAATTGTCTGCCACTCAAACCATGGATGAAAATCTGATTGATTTTGTAGATTGGAAGAAGGTAATTAAACCTTTTGAGCAATTCTTTTTATGCTTAAGTTTGAGATTGTTTATTTAAGTCATTAAAACATCTTCAGGACTACAATCCTTGAAAGAAATAATTTTAAGAATGAAAGAACCAAAACCACCGAAGCCGTTTAAGATCTTGAAGCAGTTAGCATAGTTATTTTAAAATGTCTCCTGCAAGTGGTTTTACCTAATGTTCGTTTTCTTTTGCTTCCAGGTTGCTGAGAAGACTGCTTTATTAAGGCCTGTAGAACTGCAACTTGTTCCATTAGCATTGGAAGGCGCTGCTTTCCGGAACAAGCTACTTGACACAGATGAACTAATGAGCTACTGTGGCTGGTTTTCGGTTGATGCCCGCTTTCATCCTTGGTTCTTTTCTTATTGTAGCTAATGCGCATATTTCATTCTCTTTTCATTTCTCCCAAACCATTGGAAAGAGAGAAAACAAGATAATCTTTAAGTACCCGGACAGTTAGTTAAGGATAGGATCTGGCCCAATGGACCTAGATCCATATTCTGGCACATGAAAGAAACATGAACTATATAGAAACCTGCAGAGGATGGGGAAAAAAAGAAGATTGTTTTCTTGTAGTTCCAATAGTTGAAATCTTCACATGCTGAAGTACCAAACTCCTATATACGTCATGTTTGAATGAGTCATTTAAATAACAATCTTTCAAATAAACTTTTTTTTTGTTTTCCTTTAAACCTAAACTTCCATGTTTTCAATTCAGCACTTTTTTACATTTTGGTGCATGAAAAACTTAATTGATGCCAAAACCACTTGCTTCTTCTCTTTTTTTAGAGCCTGAGCAGTAAAGTCCCCAGGTGGATGAGAGATACTCCTCCTGTTAAGGGTCTTAGTAGATGGCTGGTTAACCATCTTGGGCTTGGATTAACCAAAGAAGACATGGAGTCTGTTGTTGATTTGATGGAACCTTATGGCCAGATAACCAATGGGATTGAACTTCTGAGCCCACCTCTTGATGTAAGCAAATTTTAATAAATAAGAGTCATTTATCATTCATCTTTATGACATTCTTTCACTTTTGGTTGTCTCTTGATGTGATAGTTGGCAATACTCATTGCTTATTTATATGGATGTTTGTTGTTACTGTCAATGCGTGAGATTTTGGTGACTTATATCTAATATAGTGATCTTCAATGCAAAAATTTGAATTTCATGAATACTTGACAGTGGACGAGGGAGGCCAAATTTCCTCATGCAATCTGGGCCTCAGGGCGTGGTTTAATTGCTCTTCTTCTTCCAAACTTTGATGCGGTTGACAATATATGGCTGGAGCCAGCATCATGGGAGGTCTGGTTTTGTACTCTTTTCTTCCCATTTCTCGTGTTATGGAGATTTGCTTACAATGTTACATGAAAATATTTTTTTTACATATATCTTTCATCAATATGCATTTGATAACTCTTTGCCGTTCTTTCTTGCTTACTGATGTGGTCCCAGCACCGATCACAGAAGAACGTGATTGTACTCCAGAAATTGATTCAAGTTTTGTTGAAGAAAGTTTAGTTGATTTCAGTAAAGGGTAGGCGAGAAGATAGGGGAGATAACTGTAGGGAAGAGGTGAGATAGGAACGTTTCTATGCAGGAGATCTTCTGGCGAGATATTCATTGGGTGGAGGGAGTCAGCGACCTGTTTCTAGGTGGATAGATCTTGAGAGGAAGGAGGGAGGGATGGAGGGCAGGAGGGGGAGACAGAGCTAGATACTGATGCGATCTTGATTGAAAAACTTTCAAGAAAATGCAACAGAACCCCGTCTGTACCAGCTCTGTCTACTAAATTGCAGCAGAGTAGTTACTCAGAAAACTGGGGAAATGACAGGGTACCGATGGGGACAGATCTCCAATCGCCTTGCTTTCTCTAGCTTGCTCTTGAAGATTCTTCCTCTTGAACCTCCAGACACCACCTCTATCTTCTGTGTACTCTAGCTTCTCTCTTTCATTTGTTTATAGCCTCTGCCCCTTCCACTCCATCCTTAAGTTGACAGTTACAATCTTTATTTCCAGTTCTTCCCTTGTCCCATGTCATCTGATGTTACCTTTTTAATTTCTTTTAAGAACTTATGGATCGTTAGTAATGCCCAGGGAATCTGACTTCCCCATTCTCTGTTCATTAGTCTTCAGCAGTACCGTATCAGATACACGGTGAGAGATGGTAGATGGAGAAACTGAGTATTTATGTTGTGTGAGAGAGTACAGATGGAAACTGAGATATATTGCTTGTGAGAGAGGGGGTGGAGAGAGAACCTGGGGCATATAAATGGTGAGAGAGGGAGTAGAGAGAGAATAAGTTACATAGATATGTAGACCGAGCAGTAGTGTGGGTAATTCACTGTCTTTCGTCTGTTTTAATGGGCTGACTAATGTCCCGGCCCACTAGATTAGAAGGCAATATGTCAATATCCCATCAGTAAAAGGGTTCTTGATTGCAGGGAATTGGATGCACTAAAATAACAAAGGCTAGGAATGGAGGATCAATTAATGGAAATGTGGAGACAAGATCTTACCTTGAGAAGAAGCTGGTGTTTTGCTTTGGTTCACACATAGCCTCTCAGCTCCTGCTCCCTTTTGGGGAGGAGAACTTCTTATCCTCATCGGAACTCAAGCAGGCGCAGGAGGTTTTTTTCAAAATTTCCCGATTTGCTAAATTCTTGTGTCGGAAATTTTTTTATTTGTTGATTTATATTTCAGATAGCTACTCGTATGGTTATTCAATATGGATGGGGCCCTGATGACAGCCCAGCTATTTACTTCTGTAACAATGCGGTAAATAGCTATATCTCTTTTTCCATTGTAATATATGTCCTTGAGTTTATTTTATTCTTACCCTTGGCAGTATTGGATATTGGATATTTCCTTTTTAGGTCGTTATTTAATGGACAGATATTTGATACGGAACTAAAAGGGTATGCTAAATCTGCATAGTTCTAATCAGAGGGCAATTGTAGGGAAGCTTTCTTCCATAAACCTTGTGGTCTGTATGGGACTATATGTGCGGCTAGTATGTGGTCTTTTCGGACATGAAAACTGATGCGATTCTATAGCATCTTTTAGGACATATTGGTCTGTTTTCTCTGTGGCCTACTTGAATATATGCGGGCCTCCTCTTTTGGGATATGGAAGTATCAATAAGGTAACCTTCAACTCCAGTCTTCTTGTACGGTTCAGCCCATCCTCTCCCTTCAACTCCAGTCTCTATTTCTCTCATCCCTCTCCACTGGGCTCGCTGCCCCCCGTCTGCTGTTCATTTACACCTGCCATTCCTTTGTTTCCTTGTTTCCCGCCTCTTCTCGGATCTCCATTCCCTTAGCCTTCCTTTCCCTCTTCTGATGATGTAAACTCCTCTACCTTTTGTCCGATTTCCCCATTTTCAAGTTACTGTACAAGGAAAATTCTAAAGAGAGAAGAGGTCAAGAAAAGGCTGATGTGGGGGGGGGGGGATAACTCAGCCATTTCTGTGGCAATGTGACGGGGTCACAAGCTCTTCTTAAACAAAGAACATAACCGTCAGTGGTGGATGATTAGCCAGAAATTTGAATTGGATACTCCACAAGTAACAAATGGGAAATTGGGGGAAGGGGAGATTGCCAACTTGAGAAGTATAGAGGAGCTGGCCCAGTGTAGGAGCTATATGCAGTGTGATGCTTGAAGCAGGCACCCGCCTGGTTCTTGAATCTCTGTACCTTCTGCAATTGTGATTCTCCTGACGGAATTTGAGTAGGTCTGGCTTTGATTTGAAGCTGCTGTAAATATTCACTGAGTTTTGCTTCAAGAATCGTATCAAGTTTATCATAAGACAAGAAAGATGTTGCATCAGAAGCATTACAAAAGAACCAGTTATCTCTCTCCCTCTATCCTATGGATTAGCCCTCTTCTTCTTCCTCGCAGTCTTTCTGTTCTCTCTCTGCAGTCCTTGTCAGTCCCTTCCTCCCATCTGATATTCCTGTCTCCTTGCCTCAACCTTCAACCGTTTCTCTACTTCTTACCATCGGATCTTCCTCTTAGCCATCATCGCCCTGCAGACAATCTGATCTCTCTCTCTCTCTCTCCCAACACCCTCCAAAACAACCAACCCCCCAACCCCCTTGTCCCATTTCTCTTCTTTAAATGTACATTTAGATGCACCCTTGATCAGGTTTGTATCAATATTCTGTCTTCTAGAAATTTAGTAACTTCTGTTTTTCTTTCTAATCTGAATAAACAGAGTTAGGGTCAGGGTTTATGTCTTCTAGTGTCTATATGCAGGTAACTGCCATGAGCATGGGAAACATGCACGAATTCGAGATGGCAGAGAAAGTTGAAAAGGCAATTGATTAACTAATCACTGTTTTTCTTCCGTCTTATTTTTCTTTTTAATTCTAAATTACCAACCATTCTTTTTTCACGTAGATGTACAATTTGGCATATGACAAGGCGAAGGAAATGCTAGTAAAGAATCACAGAGTACTAGAAGTGATTGTGGAGCAATTGCTCGAGTTTGAAAATTTGACTGGAAAGGTATATACATAAAAGAAAATTATCATTATTATTTATCTATGCCTTGATAATTATCCTGATATGTTTCCATTGTCATTAATAATCTACTCAATGACAGTTTCATCAACTAGGGAAAAGGCTGACGCAGTTTAAACTAGGTTTCTGTGTACTTGTGACTGTGGCCAGACAATCTGGGCCACTGGATCTGAATGCAGATGATCTGACATACAATATCTAGAAACTCTCAAGAACTAACCCAAAAAAGCTAGAGGTCTACATAGGCTTTCCCCGGCAGACAGTTTCAGTGTTCTGCAAAAGTAGCCCCATCCATTACTGATATCTAGTTTAAACTAATGGTGATAAAGAAACTTTAGATGAATGGGCGATTAACTAATAATTGAAATGCCAAAACAGGATTTGAATAAGATCATCGAAGATTATGGCGGGATACAGGAGCAAGAACCATTCTTTTTGTCTATGAACAACGGGAAGGTATTCCCTCTCGCTTTCTACATCTTCAGTGCCCGATTAATTGTTGATCACTTTTATGATTTGTTTTTTTCTCAATCCACTGATAATGTGTATTTCCCATACTGCAGAATATTTCTGAAGATTCTCCTAGTTTCGGAAGGGAATCAGGCATGTCTCTATCGAGTAGTAGTTCATAATGTAGATAGTTTGCAGCATAATATTGCCTTTTCATTAATTCCTTATTGTTCTTGTACTAACTTCTCTTGTAAATGCTACTCGAAGATGTTCTAGTCCGAAGTGATCATAGGGAGGAAAACATAATGAGAGACAGCAGACGTTTTCCCTAGTTGTGTTTAGAGCATTCAGTTCGACTATTTCTGGAAACTGAATTCTTGAACTATCAGAGGTCGTTATCCTCATGGATGATGATCGAAGAGACTTATTTTTATCCTTTCTCCTATTTCTATGAAGAAGGGAATAAAATCTTTTTAGATCTGAAATCATGGGCTCAACGTTGAGAATTTTTAGCTATAACCGTATTCAGACCTGATCATCTGCCATTGTCACCAACAGAAGCACAAGAAATAGAGCCAAAATTCTTGTCATGGTGTCCACCGGAAAATTAATTACCAAATTGCTTTATTTGTACCTTGAATATAATCCTGTCAAGGTGGGAGTGGAGCTTGGAACAAAGAAGAGGAAACTTGAGAAGATTATCCAAGGAGTATCTCAATATGGAAGAGTCCAGCTATAGACCATTACCGCGCGAATCCTTTACCAGTTTGCTCTCAAGATGAAGGCACTAAATTCAAGGTCATCCTCTTTCTGGAAGGATTCCTGATATAAGAATGGAAATGATCTCTTGAATTACCCAAAGAAGATAGAAAGTACACAGTAGAAGAGGAAGATAGGCAGAGGGAAGCCAAGAACTATCAAGAAGATAGTCCTCTGGAGCTAGGTGATTCAGAGATGGTTTGGCCATTTTGTACAGGCCAACTCCTTTCTTCCTTCTCCTATAAGTAAATTACGGTGTCTCTTCCTTTTCCTCTCCATTAGTTTTTAGGATTTGATCACGATTTATTCCAGGTGATTGAACGAGCATTTTCCAAAAGACTGGGTGTCTCAAGGAAAATTCTGCCTGCATTCAAATCCGTCCTCTGGATTCCTCGCGTTCATGTGGATAAAATGCAGGATGGAAGAGAAAATGAGAAAAGGTGGAACATGTGATAATTCTTTTTATTGAAGATTACGAGAATAATGCACTAAATTCCCCTATACAGTACCTAGTGAAAATGAAGAAAATGAGGGCAATCTCTCGATGCGAGAGGAGAGAGATGGCCAAAATGGGCTCAACAGAGTTGTACCCAATGAGGAGAGTGCACGAAAATGCATGTACAACTTCTCTCTAGGATATTCAAAACTATGACCTATGTTGTTCTATCTACATCCCCATACTTCTCAAACGTCAACTTTGTCATGTCAGACTCACTAATGGGTTCTATTTTATGTTTTTTTAAGCCTTGACTAATTTCGAAGAATCTAAAAAATTCATATGCATTCGTATAATCTTTAAAAAAAATCATCAACCTCAGAATATAATTTAATTATCTAAATTATCATGCCATTTCTAATTTTAAAAAATAGCTGAGGAGAATGGAAACAGCTATCGATTAGCTTGGAAGGATGTTGGATTGTTGGCAATCAAGTAGTTCGATGGTTATTTGTGCATAGTAAGTTTACACTTATTTTTATTTTTAGTGACCCATCCATGCTCTCTCTCTCTCTTTTTAGAAGTTTTCATCCACTTGTGAAATGGGCTTTAAGTGGGCCTTTTTATTTTTGCTCCTGTTATTGGCCTTATTCAAATATGTACCATCCGTTCCTTAAATGATATGAGTTGAATCTTTTGTGTTTCATCTTCTTGTTCTCTCTTCTCTTGAGTGTTATGTTCTCTCTCTTGGAGCATTCCTGTTCTTCTTGTTTCTCTTCCTAGAAATTGAAGATCTTTGGCTAAGCTCTTTTACCCTCTTCTTGAAACTTGAAAATCTCTACTTGAAAATTCTGCTCTTACCAAAGGTAGCATTGCAAGGTTCTTCTGCTTAGCATTCTTTAATCTGACGTAGGGGACGAGATCACTGATCAGATCAAGCAGATGAGGTTGGATTGATGTGGTCGAACGGTTCAATCCGATTGTTGATCATGTCAAATTTGCCTCGATTGATCAGTGATCAAAGTCTACAGCTCGATCGTCGCTCACTCCCTTAAATTGATGATCTGATCGACAATCTCGGCACTGTTAATCTTTTTAAAAAGTAAAATTCTTTTTATATTTATTTTAAATTTTTATCAGATTATGAGCGGTCGTCGTAAATAGATCGACGGTCAGATTGATCACATTCAATCGATCGATGATCTGCGATCGTCCATTCTTGGTTGGTCAATCAAATCCATTGATCAACGGAGGATCGATCACGATCACAACGATCATGATCTCCATAAGAAACAGGGAACATAGAACTTTACTACATTTCCACAATGATCCATTGAACTTACTACGGTTTTCGCTCTTCTGTGCCTCTCAATCGGACGATCACGACTTGATGGTCTTTAGGGTTTAATGTCCGGCTAGGGTTTATAAATGTTCAAGAGATACGTTGAATGGGTTCGGATTTTATCTCTCCCCTCATCCTCTTCCTCCAGTCAACTTCTCCAACCCCGCCTCCTGCCACATCCTAATCCGGGAGTAGAAGACAGTGGCCTGGCAAGAAAGAACAAGAGACCCGGAACAGTGACGACCGGAGTCCAGACGAGGAGCTTCTCATGGCCACCGTCACCCGCTTGCGTGTCACCCTTACTCACTCATCATCCATTCGCCGACAGCCAACGCGTCGTACACGCAGCAGCTGGTAACCAATGGATAGGCTTCACATGGGGCCTACGACACGACTTTCGACTCGACGTAGCCGCGTGCATGTCTCTGACGCGTCCACGTCTCGAACTGAAAATTTCTCTCCCTAACCGCGTCGGCAGCTGTCTCGGACGTTTCTATCGAGGAAAGAGGAAGAAAACGCAACGTGGAAATTGTCGATCCCTGCCGACAAAAAGAATCGGATTCCGGCGGTTGGTCCAACGGCAATAACCCCCACGGAATCAATCACACGCCAGAAGAAGATCCAACGGCTTAGAGCAAGACTACAGTTTCATTGGCAGTTGACTTTATTTACAGTGAGGAAATGGGTGTCAAAGAATGAGAGAAAGAGGTGACCCTTTCTCCAGCGCTCTCACCCCCCCCGAGCAAAGCAGAAATCAAGCTTTCTCTGAGGCGGGAAGAACGAATAAAGAATAGAAACAGTAACCTAGCCGAGAGGATTAATGTTCAAGACGCCCAGTGCTAGAAACTTAACTGGAAGAAGCATCACCACAAGCATTCCTATTTGCCTCTGCACCACGTCAGGCAAGCTCATGGTCATCCTATGAGCAACCATGAGCGGCCACCACAGCTGAATCTCCTGCTGTTTCTCTACTTCAGCCTCGTTGGCCTCCAAGTCAACGATGACGCTCACGGACCTGAGGTAAGCGTTGACGTCGTGGTCTCGGTACACGGTGCCTTCGGCACCGTACGCGGCTCGATCGCTGAGGATCTCGAGAGGATGCGGCGAATTGAAGAAGACCGACTTGGCAGCTCGCAATTGGCTACTCGAGTCAGCGCTGAGCGCGTACAGCCCGGTGCCGGGGGGGAGAAGCTCGTGGTGCGGGGAGAACTTCTCTTCCGGCTGCATGATCAGCAGCTCCCCCATTGGGGCGTACAAAAGTTTCTGATCAAAATAAACACATTCCGATAGTTAGAAGAAGGGTAATTTAGTCATTGCGTGCGGTTTTAAAAAAAGCGCTCTAAAAATAGATTCTAATGAGGGTCAGTTAAGTAATTATAATGTCATGAACACTGAAGTACCCGGCTTTAATGAAGGGTATTTTTGGTAATTACGAAGTCGACTGAAGAGCAGGGAGGAACCTACCTGATGTTTGAGGCAGGGGTGACTGCGGAAGTTGCCGTTCAGAGCTTTGAGAATCTCCGCGACATGATCAGGGTAGTTGCAGGAGAAAGCTCGGGGAACTATGTCCCTGTGCATGGTGATGGCTAGGACGTGGCTCCTGGGCAAGCCCAACTTCTGAAGCAGCTCGTCTCCTCCGCACATGATCGTCGGCGCGCCGAACGTCACCACCGGGAGGAGAGAGGACGCCAGAAGTTCGCCTCTCATAAGAAGCATGAGGCTAATGATGAGGGAGAGGCTGCCTCCCAAGGAATGGCCTGTGAATCGGAAGGCGGCGCCTTCGCCGCAGCGACGTAGATGATCTCGTACGTGCGGCAACATCTGTTCGTAGATTCCCTTCGCCACTTCGTAGATTCCTCTGTGCACCAGCACGTCCAATCCCTGGAAATTGGGGAAAAATTAATCTTATGAAATCGAAATGTGTGAGAGAGCGATAGAGAGCGATTGCGGAAGCGCACCTCGAAGGGAACAGGTTCGAAGAGAAGATTCGCTTGCCAGGAAGCCAATGATTCGGAGCCCTGAACAGGAAGAAAAAAATCCTTGATCACGATGATCACAAAGTACGGAAAAAGTCAAAGACCGGGTTAACGGATTATACGAACCTGGATGACGAAGAACCGCGTCTTGCTCTTCTTGTCGTCGCAGATGAACCACTCGCAGGGAGAAGATTTCGCCGAGTTCAAGTCCTCCGCGACGGCTTGCTTCGTCTCTTCCTTCGCAGCCACCACTGCCGTGACTGAATCCGTGGTCGCCATGAAAGAGTTCAGCTCTTTATTACCCATTTTTTCGTCCGTTCTTCCTTTGAACGGAAGAATGCTCAACGTCTGGGATTGAAGATACGACGCGGCCGAAGCAGCGATTTGATACGCGGTCGCCGCTCTCATCGGAGAGCTCTTCTTCTGCTCCATCTTCTCCGCCTCCTCTCCTTCCTCTCCCGGACTAAATTCCGCGAATTTCAATCTCTGGTCCGCCGACGACGCGACGAGCTTCATACCGCGCTCCTCGAGAAGATCCAACGGCTGAATCAACAGAGTCATTGAGCAATTCAGATACTTCCAAAGAAAACGTGAAAACTGAGTTTTTAAGTTTTTACCTTGAGTTTGCCGATGACGTAAGCGAGACTTCCCAGGTCAGAAAGCTTCCAGAAGAGACGTATTTGATGCAGAGGGACTTTCCGGAGAAGTCTGGAGAATGATTCCCTGTCGAACTTCACGTCTTCTTCTTCATCATCGTCGACGAAACACGCGTCGCAACCGACGCAGCGATCACCTTCGTCAAGCATCTCGTCTCCGTCTTCCCATCTCTCGCCGGAGATTCTTCGTCTCGGCTTTCTATCCTCCGCCGGCAAGACCGACCGCACGCGGAGAATTTTCATCACCCAGTTTTCCTTCTCCTGCTCTTCCTCTTCGATCAGAGACGCAAAAGCGTTGATCTCCTTCTCCTTCTCCTCTAATTTACCACCTCCGACGGGCCATATCCTTTTAAATGAATGGAAGAACATGCGCGGCTGGCGCGAGGTCCCCGGAGAACTCGACGTTTCGGCCGCCGGAACGGCGGCGTTGGCGTGGGTTTGTGGATGATGAGACGCTCGAACATCGCGCACCACGGGAGGAACAGGTGGAGATGTAAATCCTAGCAGAGTCGTCGACGGTCGCAAGAAGATCCTTTCCATGGATCCACGTAAGAAACTTTTTGACCCAGATAACAGCCGCACAAGAAGATCAGATTACCGTAACTTTGAACTACCGATGCGAAGAGAGACCCCAGAAACCAGATAGCAGTGATCGAGAAACTGATCCCAAACGGAAAAAATAGATTGCGATGGCTGTAACCGCCTTACTCTGTATCTACCTCTATCGCAGAACAAGCAATTGAGTTTTTTTCGAGCTTTGAAAGCTACCCTCTCGCGACGCCACGCGAAATGAAGATCGCGACGCCACGCGAGCTCTGAGGAGGGAAGAAGGAAGGGGAAATGGGGGATGGAGATGCCCGAAATCCTTGGGGGGTTTCCTTATTCTGTACAGTTGGCGTGAGGAGGCAAAAGAGCGAGGACGGACCTTCATTTATACTCGATTCGTAAGATATTTCCGTCTTTGACTTTCCCTAATTGCGTACGAGTCCACTGCGAGCAGCAGCCCGCCGGGCACGGCCCGAACGAGCACATCCGCCACGTGCTCATAGATAAGCTCGACACGTCCCGCGCTTTTTCTTCAAAACCTGTGGGATCAAAGATTTGAGATTATAACAAATTGTTTTTTCCACTCAATCAGCGGGTGTTTGGTCTAGTGGTATGATTCTCGCTTCGGGTGCGAGAGGTCGCGAGTTCGATTCTCGCAACACCCTCTCTTCCCTTTTAACCTGCTCCTGGTGGGCCTTCATCATTAATTCTACTTATCCACCTCTTCATTCACCGATTTTGTTGGTAACAGCGAACTCCAAAAATTTATATCTCTGGAGCTACGAATCTCGCCAAGAACAGTTCATGGCAGACAATGAAGGTTTTTTTTTTCACTGCATTAATAAAATGTCACACAGAGAAACACTCTAATGTCCTGTGATCGATTGATTCCTTGATTGGTTACATAGCTGTCTAGGTGGGCCCCCAAAAGAGAAAAAAATTGTGAAGGCAGTCAGACGGGGGAGGAAGAGGCGTCGCAACTAGGAGAGAATTGCCTTGATCTTGCTCTTCTGGTCGTCGGTGAGAGAAGAAGGGAAGAGAACTTCGTAGTTCACGTAGAGATCGCCCTTCTTCTGGCTCGCGTAGAGGGGCATTCCTTCCCCTTTGAATTTTCTCACCGCCTTCGGTTTTGTGATGCCCTGACCATTACATTACAACATCACAGTCTGTAGAGGAAGTACATGTCTAGTGCTTGTCTTTTTGTTTAGGGGAGGGAGGAGGAGCGAGAGAGAGAGATAAATAAACATTTAGATAGATAATAAATATACATATACAGGTAGATAGATTTATCGATACGTAATAAAGATAGAGATAGAGGTAGACAGATGGATGGATAGATAATCAGACACAAAGATGACTAGAAAAGTCAACCGACAGATTGAGATCGACAGATAGGCAGATCAATAGACAGCCAGAAGGATAGATATACAAAATATAGAGAGATAAACAAAAAGATGTAGAATAGAAAGATAGATTGATAGATTGATATAATGAATCATCGATAAAGATGGGAATAAATGAAAAGAGAGGTTAGAGAGAGAAAGAAAGAGAAAAATTTGTGGCAGCGATACAGATTCTACACATTTATAGAAGGGTATACACAGTTGAACTGACCTTGGAGCCAATTTCCACGAGATGCCCATCAAGGTGCGCCAAGGACTTCTCAAACCCGACAAGCGCTTGAAGCTGGACCCAAAAGTGTCAATATTATTACACTAAACACCACTGGTTTTACTATAAGTTGAATTCTCGATGATCATTTTTTTATGAAAAGAGAAGAAAATGAATAGTACCAGAAAAAGACTTAACCAGAGTACCAGGGTAATTGTTACAGTAGTCCGAAGATCATTTCCTTCCCTTGCAAACCGTTCATGAGGGGCAGTTCTTACCCTAAACTGCATTTGAGTCAATTACACATTCATTAGAAAAACTAATAGGGGATAAGGGTGTTTTGATCATTTGGTGTTCTTGAGGTTTTTGGTAATCTTCGTGCCTACATAAGACATACTTGCACTCCCCATTTGCATGCCTACATAAAACGTAATTTATTTAATATATTCTCACTCCCCATTTCTTACTCTAGTTAGTGGGAGAGCCTCCCTCTGAATCCTACCCTCTGGCTAATCTTAGCCCTCCACATCGTATCTGAACTTATAGGGGACTATTTGAGTCAACGGCATTTTGGATTTTATGAGATATTAGGGTAGGTCTCTAATATTTCACTTGGCGGGGTATGCCCAATACAAGGCACACGTTTCTTTGATAGACCAGATCATTTCAATTCTAAACCTGGGCAATCGGAATCTCTTCCCTCACTGTCCTATTTCTTCACCAACTCTCATTCCATTCCCAAAAAAGAATCATTTATCTTTATGCACCAGACCTTTAAATCTCCCGGTTCTCCATCAATCACAGGCTCCCCATCCTCATAAAATCAAGATTTCCTGCATTTGAGCCGTAAAAATTGTCATCGGGTTGAATTTAGATGAATTAATAAAGTATTTCAAATTTGACAAAATCATCCGTACTTGACCATCCTGCATGCCCTTCTCGATGTCAACAGTGATGAAGTAGCCTTCCCTCTCATATTTCACATTGGGACATTGCTCACAGACCTGAAATATAAACATTGACCAGATTATCAATTTCTTTCTTTCTTAAATTAATCCTCAAAACCTACCTGTTCTGTCATCTGCTGGAACATTCCCGGAGCAATTTGACGGTGATATACTTCGTTTCTACAGTTACACTGTCTTTTTCCGGGTGCCGGCTTTATGACATTTTTCTCCCTCCAAACCTGAGAATTTAATAAGTGCCACGATTTTTTTAAAAAAGAAACAAAAAACCATGAGATTTGAATTACAGAAAGTACCTTAAAGGAACCTCCCATGTATAAATCTTCCAAGGATGCATCCAATTCAACGATCACTTCATCTCCTTTAACTACTTTCTCCTCTTCTTCTTCAGGCATGCCGCCACCAAAGAAGCTAAGAAATAAAATAAACATCATTATATGATGTGAATTCATACATGATGAGATAGTCCTAGCAAATACGTCTTCCTCAGAGAAAGTGGCATGACAGATGAATTCACCATAACAAGAGTATGTTATCTCGCAAAGCTAAAACGTATTGATGCCGACCCATCTGGACAAATATTTTTATGCCATGATTTGTGGGATTACATATCGAAAGTGTGTATACATATTCATAGATTTGTTAAACGGGTTAAAAAGTAAGAAAGCGTTTGAATTCACCTGTTAAAAATATCTTGCATGTTCATCCCGCCGCCCCTCCCACCACCAGCACTATGCTGCTTCAAACCTTCCTCACCATACCGGTCGTAGATGCTCTTTTTTTCACGGTCAGAGAGTACCTCATAAGCTAAATATTTCCAAAATTTTAAGTCAGACCACTGAAAATCCCCATCATGAAACCCAATTGTCCGAAATCACCCATCAACTTAGCATTCCATACCGTTATTGATATCCGCAAATCTCTTGTTCGCTTCTTCATTTCCTGGGTTCTTATCAGGATGGTACTTCAGCGCAAGCTTCCGGTAAGCTCTCTTGATCTGATCCTCAGAGGCGCCGCGTGGGACTTCCAACACATCGTAATAGCTCTTCCTGAGAAAAGAAAACACCACGATAAAAGCGCGAAAATGCAAATAAAAACAAAAATGCAACCGATAAAACGAAAATGTTACAAATAGAAAAATGAATGATTGGATCAGAATCTCACCCGCCGAGGACGCAGAACAGAATCGAGAGAGCGACGATCAGGCGCAGCAGTGTCGCCCCCGGCTGCAACATTGACGATCAGCAATTGACGGAAAAATCGAACAAGCAAGAGAGAACTCTAAACTTGCTTCCTTCCGTTTCTAATTCGAGGGCGGTATTATGAACAACGCACCGGGACCAATAGGACGAGAGGAAGCTTTGGTCTTAGCCAATAATAAATTTCCACGTGGCTGGACGACGTTCTGGGACCCCTGCGGAAACGCCGACGTCAGTCTAATGGGTTCTTTCGTCAGATCCTTCCGAAGAACGTAATCGAGTGTGACTGGATTGGAAGAGCCCACTGGATATCAAGTCTATAAAATCCAACGGCTGACGCTTTTCCTCGTTAATTGAATTGGTAATTTTAATAGTAATTTCTTTACAGAAGAGAGAGAAAATTCGTAATTTCTTGAACAATCAAACAACGCTCCGATGAACCTGAAGCGCTCCGCGGGAGCGATCGACATCAACTCGTACGCTAAGAAGGTTCAGGTCGATCACCGTCTTCCGCTCCGTTATTACTATCGGATCGCTGATAGTCTAATCAAGCAGGTGACTGCTCGCTCTGGTAATCCGATTTCGCTAACAATTTTAGACGCGGCTTGTGCTTCTAGAGAAGATTAATGTTTAGTAGCTTCGATTTCATCAAATAAACATAGTTAGAGGCGTTATATAGAATCAATGCATAAATGATAGGTTTAGCGATCAGAAGTGTGGGATCTCTCTTATCTATTAATTTGAACAATAGCTGTACAATGGCATCCTGAAATTCTCCTAATCTTATTAATTGTGAACTAACTCTCTACACCTAATCGAATTCAACACTTCAAAGTTGTTTCAAGTGAACGCTGACCGGGTTCCTCGTTTCAGGCCAGAATTTACCGAGAAGAAAAGAATCTCATTAATCTATTTGTCATCCTTCTTAGATTCTCCAGGTAATGTTATAATTTCTTGAACTGTTTATTCCCTTTCCTGCGTCCCAATTTTCTAATTCGTTCATTCGATTATGGCAGCCTGATGTGTGATACCTTACCATTGCATCGAGATTACCATAGGTTACTTCCAAAGGAGAAGCAAGCTTTCAAGAAGGTTGGCAATGACTTTCAAGTTATTTCAAATGATATTTGTGTTAAAGGGTCGTGATTGATTGCTAGTGGCTGTTTCCACTTTTCTAGGAACTATTAAATGTAATCAATGAGTTGGAGGCATTGAAGCCTGTTGTTCAACGGAAAATTGATGAAGTAAACAGAGGGCATATGACTGATCTTGTGGGAGAGAGGCCAAGCAGTACCTCATCAGCCGCAGATTGGTCATTGATTGTGAACTCACCTTTGATTGCTTATGCAGAGCAGGTATGTATCCTTCTGAAAATTCTAAATGCTTTAGATTGTAGCTGTTGCTTTTATTGGTGATGGGGCTTTAGAAGAATTGTTGTTATTGAAAATATTCTCATCAATCAGATGAATAAAATTATTTTCTGCGCTCTAAGTCTTCTCATGTCTTTTCTTGTTCTTTATCTCGTGACAGTCATCAGCAAAAACTTCATCTCAGTCCTTGAATTTCAACAATGAGATTAATCTGGTTAACTCACCGGACCATCTGCGCATGGGGAGGCAGTACCCTAAGATGTATGTTTAAATTCTGTTGTATCTTTAATCCATTGTCAACATTAATTTTCTTCTTTAGTTTTTTACCTTTTCTACGTTTCTAGTGAGTCCATGTCAGCAACAAATAATTTGTTGAAAATCACTGAAACCTGAGCTTGTGAAGCATTCGGTAATGTCTCCATCACGTATTACCAATGTTTGTTTATGTCTTCGGTTAGAACTAATGAAATAAAGATAATAAATGGATCTGTGGTTTCCAAAAACTGACATTCCACAAAGGTAGAAGAGGTTTCCAAAAATTAGAGTAGTTGCGTAATGACTGGGTATTTCTTTCCCTCAAGGTACACACATTTGTCATGCCAATCAAACACCTGCGTGCAATTGCAGATTGATATGATTTCAAGGTAAAAGGGAATCCTTAAAGACAAAGTTAGGGCTCAAAGATAGTTATATTTCATTGTTAAGTTGTGCCATTTAAATAGGACATTACAATGTTGCTGTTGTAACAGTAAAAAAAAAAATGTCGAATATGAAATTAGAATCAACTTTAAAAAAACCATTTTACAACTCTTTCAATAGACAGGGTAGCTACACCATTTCGTATGCACATAGATTTTTAAAGAAATCAGGTTTCATGTCCACCACACCTGCTGATTTGATACTTGGATGGTCAGGGAATTTGTGGAAAATTGACACTCAGCATCTGGGGTGTTTAGCTAGAATTCTGGTAAGACCCCCCGATCTTACCGAGGAAGAAAAATCAATACTTTAACTCGAGAACAATGAAGAATACAATAGAGGAAGCAACATGGATGGCCACCTCCTGGAATTTGGAAAGGTGGAATTCGAGGGCTCCTTCATATTGCTCTCCTCCTAGGGTGACCAAACTCTTGGCTGCCTTCTCTCTTGTTCTTTATCTATTTATATGCCTCTCCTTAGGCTGCTAGCTTCAGTCATATTTCCGAACATGAGTTGGTCACTAGTGATTGGCCTCTTCTAGTGTAGGTGTCTTGATATTTCCCTTTGGACATAGGTCAATAAACTAGAGCCTTATAAAATGTTACCCTTTATTGGGGCAATCAGATAGGCTATTTATCTGATACAGATTCGTCGATCACCTATAGAAGCCAGAACATACTGATAGGATCATAAGTTTACCATGTATTTTGAAGTCTATAAGTAAAGAGGAGCACTACAGAAAAATTGGAAGGAAATTTATTCAAAAGTAGGAGGTATTCTTGGAGAAAGATGGCAGACAGATTTTTGGCAACCTTACATCCTAGAAGGAGCAGACCCACTTCTAGTAGCTTATTAAATATTCTGGTGTTGATTGTTGTTCTTATTTTATTTGGTACATGATGCAGCCTTAGTGTAAGAACAGTACAGAACAGTAACTTGAATCCATAAGCTTGGCTCTAGAGGAAGAGTTAATGTGTGAATTTAGAAAACTAACTACTTAACCCTTGAATTCATAAGGGGTTGTACTTGAATCTAGAAGGGGTTATACTTGAATCTGTAAGGGGTTATAGTCGAATTCACAAGCACTGGAGCACTCTCAAATAGAGAGAACACTTGAGAGAAAGGAAAAAAAGGGTCTTAAAAAGAAATAACTATAATTGTGTCGTCAAGTGCATTATATAAGCCTCAAAAAGTTAACGACCGTCTAAAGGACAAAACACTTGAATAGAAGACTTAAAGTCTTGGAATTACAACTCTTACATCACGCATGTGTCACAGAATAGATGGGAGAAAAGGAAAAGGAAGCTTCTAGGCTCTAGTATGCCTAAAGAGAGACTCTATAAATTCTGAGAATTGTAGACTCTAACACAAAATATTTGTGTCTCTCCAGATAATCCTCTGTAGATATTGTCAACTCCTAGAGATTCTCTCTTTCGTTTATTAAGCTTTGAGTGGGCCTCATAAGTGGGCTTTGTGAGCTCTTGGGTAACATCATGTACCCCTTCTTCAAAAGAAGTTGTCCCCGAGTTATCTTGAATCTATAGAAAGTACTCATACATATCGCTTACATTGAATGTGTTAGAAAGAGCCATATTGTCTAGAAGCTCCACAATGTAAGTGTTGTCATTAATCTTCTTGATTATTTTGCATGGTTCATGTTTTTTCACTTTAGTTCATTATAAGTTCTTACCTTTCTTTTCACAAGTATGCCATGATGAGGTCGTCGACTTCAAAAACCTTCTTGTACAGTTTGTTGTGTGTTATAATTTTGTAATTCTCATCGCTTGCTGAAAGAGCTCATTGTACCTTGTCATGGATGCTCTTGAAATGGTTGGCCATGTTATTAGCAGAAGGCTACTTCTTATGTGTCTTGGTAGTTGTAACTAGTCTATAGGAACCTTTGGTGGTAAAATATACACTATTCATAGTGGAGATTATTTTGTAGATCGGTTCATGACGCAGCCTTAGCGCAGGATAAATGTAGAACAAAGACTTGAGTCCACAAACCTTGATCTACAAGAAGGGTTAGAGTTTGAATCCATAGAATTAACCTCTTCAACCCTTGAATCCACAAGGGGTGTACTTGAATCCAAAAGCTCAGATCACTCTCTAGCAGGGAGAACACTTACGGGAGAAAGCAAAGCTCTCAAAAAAAGGGATAACTTTAAATTGTGTTCAAGTGTTACAATGGAAGGCCCTTATATAGGCCTCAAAAAGTGAAGGGTCGTCTAAGTGACTCAACCCATGAAAAGACAACACAAAAGTCTTAAAAATATAACTTTGACAACATGCATCTGGTAGAGACAGAGCTGACAAAAGAAAAAGTAAATCTTCTAGGCCTTGTCAGGCCTCAATAGAAAGATATTTGAAGATTCTAAGACTTGTTATAAATATTTGTGGTCCCTAGGTAATCTTTAGCAGAATATGTCAAGTCCTTGGGATGCTCCCTTGGCCCAATAAGCTTTTAATGGGCCTGCAATATAAATAGAATAATACAGAGTGGGTTCCTGGGCTACATTCTAGGCTACATCAGTTCACCATAGAGTTATATGCGAACTTTGCTTGGGACAAGATAAGATCCCATTGTTTTGGCCTATCTCTAGAAAGGCATTGAATCAAGTTGGCCAATGTTATGTTCACCACCTTAGTCTGGCCATCTATTTGAGGATGACAATAAGAGCTGAAATTTAAAATGGTGTTAAATTGACGCATAGGGTGAGTCAAAAGTGGGAGAGTAACTTGGAGTCTGGATCTGAAGTGATGGTTTCTGGCACCCCATATAGACTTACTATTTCATTGAGGAATAAATTTGCTACTTAAACTGTGTCGTTCGTCATCTTGGAAGAGATAAAATGACCCAATTTAGAAAGCCCATCAACCATAACAAAAACAAAACCGCTCTTTGTTGTGTTTGAGGTAGCTCGAGGATAAAGTCCATTGATATCTCCGTCTATGGGTATTGTGGGATCGGTAGTGGAGTATAGAGGTTGGTGTTTAGGGACTAGCCTTTGTTGATCTGGCAAACTTGACAAGGTCGAACAAAATTTTTAACATCTCTCTTGACTTGTAGTCAATGGAACCGTGTTTCAAGTAACTTAAGTGTCTTGTCTCACCCAAAATGGCCCCCTAAGCCCTCCAAAGTAGAGCTCTTGTAATAATTTGTCCCTTAATGATGTCCACGAAAGGCATAGTTGATCTCCTTGAAACAATAAGTCATCATGGAGATGGAAGCCTTTCCTTACATTGCCTTCCTTGCTCACCCTCCATGATGTAAAAAAATCTTCATCTTTTGCATATAAGTCTTTGAGGTGTTCAATGCTAAAAAAGTTCAACATGAAGGCTTACCAAGCTTGTTGTCTTATGACTTACGGCATCCGTCACGTAATTATATTTTTTAGACTTCTGTTTAATAACAAATGTGAAACGTTGAATGAAGGAGATTCACTATGTAGTCATGTGGTTAACTGTTGTATGGTTGTTTAAGTTCTTCAAAGCTTTGTAATTTGTAAACTATACTATGGTAGGGGGTTGAACTAGGAGAGTCGATTGGCCTTGACTAGAGGCGTATCTCTATTTTGGCAAGGCTTGAGACGGATCTTCCCAAGCATACGCGAGTTCTTCAAAGCCAAGTTAGGGGACGACACGACATTTAAATACTGGTCAGATGCATGGTCAACATGAGGAGTTTTGAGAGAGGCCTTTCTTCGAATTTTTGTGCACTTGCACGGAACCCTGACGCCATAGTTGGCAATTTTTAGGACAATATGTAGAGCCCAATCTTCAACGGAACAATGTTAGATCAAAGGGTCAAGGAGTTTCTCAAAATGCAAGTCCCTAGTACAGTTGAGATCATTGAGTAGTGAAAGAGATGATTGGGAGATGGAAAATATTCTTTTTCAGTCCATATGGTTTATAAGAGGATTCGAGAAAAACAAGGGACAACGTATGAGACGACTATTCAAGCATTCTAGGTCATTTGGAAGCAAAAAGTACCCAGATGCATTAGATGAATATATTTTATGTTGAGGAGCAGAAGATTGTAAGCATTTATTTTTTCAATGCCCCTTTGGTCACACAATATGGGCCACTTAGGGTGTAACATTGGTGGATGCTATCTATGAGATAAAATTTTACGTCTCACTATGACGAGGTGGTTATAGAAGAAAGAAGGAAAGAGGACACATACTGGTAGTATTATGGTCGATATGGGTACACTGAAATGAGGTGATGTTTAGGGGGAGACGGGCTTCTACGGATAGTGTGTTCCATGAGGTAGAGAGACTAATGACATTCTGGTTTCCCTAAACTCCAAAGAGAGAAGCAAGGATGAAGCAAGATTAAGATGAAAGATGGCGACTAATAGCCCCCAAACTGGGTTGAATACTGCTTCGTCTGGTGATCGACCCTTTTGTACTTAAAAAAAAAGTAAATTATGCACACTCATGGTGGATCAAGTAATGTTCCCAAGTTTACAAGGCTTGGACTACTGCATAAAATAAAATTTCTTAAGTGGCCCACTTCTTTCTGGCATCATATAAATTTTCACTATAGTAGACCATAGGACACCCATTCTTGGGATAATACACCTCCAAGTCCAACAATTAAAGCATCACAGTCAACATGAAACAATTTATCTAAGTTAGGAAATGCTAAAACAAGAGTAGAACATAATCTCTCTTTTATATCTTCAAATTTTTTTTCTGGTTATTAAATCTAGCTAAACTTCCCTTTTTTATGTGCTTAGTTATAGGTGCTAGATTGAGTTGAAGTTTTGAATAAATCTTCTATAGAAAGATGCGAAGCCATGAAAACTCCATACCTCACGAATGTGAGACGAAACAAACCAATCTTTGATGCCTTGAATATTCTCCTCATCTACTTTGATGCCATTTGTAGTAATGATATAGCCAAAGAAAACAATACTCTCCTTCATGAAAAAGCACTTCTTAGAACTGATAAACAACTCATTTTTCTGGAGGGCTTTTAGAACTTGCTGTAAATACATAATGTGCTTGCCTTTAGTTGTGCTGTAAGTAAGAATATCGTGAAAATATACAACCACAAATCTGCTAATAAATAGTTGTTTCACCATTCTCATGAAGGTACTTGGTGTATTTGATAGGCCTAGGGGCATGACCAACCATTCATATAATTTTGCGTTTGTCTTCAATGCTGTCTTCCACTCATCTCCTTCATGAATACAAAGTTGGTGGTACTCACTCTTTAGGTTTATGAAATAATGCATAAGAGGCACCCTAAATGGTGCCCCCCAGTTGTCATTGATTAAATGACGAAGAACGAACTGTTCATTACAGGAGTCTAAAACTCCAGAGGCCGATACCTCCTCGGTTCCAGAAACACGTGAGCCCCCTTAATTCGTGCTGAATTGCATCGGCTGAAGGTGGACGACCTCTGAAAACAACTTCGTTCCGGTGAAGCCAGATAGACCACAACGTAGTGAAGATAGATTGCCATTCTGATGCACGACGAAATGGCCCCTCGCTGATGGATCGCCAGAAGGACTCGGCTGCTGACGTCACCAGACCACATCTAGGTGTTTCTCGTCATGCAGTCTGTGCGAACTGACACTCAAAGAAGAGATGAGAGCAATCTTCGGCTGCTCCGGCACACAAAGGACACTCCACCGGGGTGTCCGGGCAGAGCCTTTGCCGGAGGGAGCGCGTCATCAGCCTTTGGCGCAGGAGCAACCACCCGAACAACTTTATCTTCAGCGGGATTCAACACTTCCAGAGGAGACGACAGCATTTGAGGAGCATAGACGAGTCCGAAGAACTTTCTAAATCTTGAAAACGACGGTATACTGCGCGGGCGGAGAAACGGCCGCCACGCCACTCCCAGATGTCAGGAGCCCTCTCTAACAACTGAATTGGGACAAGAGCTGAATGCAAAGCGATCAGGTCCGCGTATCATTGGTCCGAGAGGGTGCTGGGAAGGGAGGGAAACCAGCCGGCTTCTAATACTGTTTGCACCGTGGCTGCCGGGTCGAGTGCTAAGGCATATAGTCGTGGATGTGTGATCCGAAAGTGCCCCTGACCAGACCAGTCGGTCTCCCAGAAACTGAAATTGGCGCCATCCCCGACACGAGGTCGGAACAGGGGCTGCATGCTGGTGAAAACTGGTCTCAGCCCTTGCATGAAGGTTTATCTTGGAAAATGTTTATGAGATGCACAACATTTCAAGCATGTCATCTAATTTTGGGATCGAGAATCTGTATTTTACAATGATCTGATTGATTGCTCGACTATTAACACACATCCTCCAGCTTTCATCCTTCTTAGGAACCAATAGTGCATGCACAACACACGTGCTCATCAACCCTTAAATCTATAGGGCGTTGTACTTGAATCCCCAAGTGTCGTAACATTCTTAAAATGAGAGGACACTTAGGAGTAAGAAAGCAAAAGCTCTAAGAAAAGAATAACTCCAATTGTGTCTTCAAGGGTTATAACGGGAGCCTTATATAGGCCTCAAAAAGTGAAGGGTTGTTCAAAAGACAAAACTCTTGAAAAGACAATTTAAAGTGTTGGAGCTACAACTCTGTTATTATACATCTGTTAGGGTATAGACTTGATAAAAAAAAAAATGAAACTTCTACACTCTAGTAGGCCTAAATAGAGATTATGAGAATTGTAGACTCTGACACAATATTTTTGTCGCTTTAGGTGATCTTCTGCAGATATTGTCAGCTCTTAGGGATTCTCTCCTGGTCAATTAAGCTTTGACTATGCCTGATAAGCGAGTTTTGTGAGGTTTTGGGCTACAGGAGTATAAGCATATCTTCTATAGATACCAGAGGATATGGTAATATATTCTTGATCTGTTGAATTTGGATCACATCACTGTTAACAGAGCAAGGTTTTCAGTGATACAATCCTAATTCAATGAATCGGGAATAAACTTCGAAACCTGTATCATGTTTGGAAAGAGTACCAATACTAAATACATAATGAAGTAGGATCAATAGTCAAGGACAAGATATTCAACAAGTAACTGAAACTGAATCTGCTTGCTATTGAATACAATGCCTCATGTCATCATCAACCATGACCATCAATTCCTCCCATCGATGGAGGCGTCATGTTTATTGGTGCTGATATCATCACCTCTTGCCCTCACTCCTTACTTAGTGTTGTATCTCCATCCTTCATCTCAATTTGCAGTGTGGCACTGATGCTGAGCTGATTCTGGTAAGTTGGAATTTGTAGGAGACTTAAGTTGGCCCCTATGTCTGAAATCTTGCCAAATCAAGGCCATAGACAGGATCCGACCCATTAGACAGAAAAGGAAACAAAAAAGGGTAGAAAGAGGAGAGTTGATTCCATGACAGGAGAAGGTAGAAGCAAAGGATCCAAAATAGATGGGTAAGACTGAAAAGAACAAGTCTAATGATCCATCTCCTGCATATTCTTCAACATTCTGAACCATCTGCAACATTGAGGCAAGGTCTTGTGGAGAAGGGGAGTGGAGTATGGATATAGCGTTAATTGTGAGTGATAACTGAAGGGTAGATAAAAATCCAGTTCATCTTGTTCAATAATTCCTCAAGTTATGATCAGGGGATTGTATCCAATTCTGATTTTTAGAAAGCCTGAAGTGCATTTTGCCTGCTTGGAATCTACAATAGAATCAATGGACTGGATTGACCCTGAAGCCACAAAAGTATAAATTATGCATGTTTTCTGGGTAAGTTAGGTTGGTTTAAGTGCAATCAAAACCCTGGTAGACTTGGTGCAAAATGTGGAACATACATTTAGAGGCAACGTTTTTCCGTCTTTGAAGCAGTTGATTGAATTATGATAGTAATCGGTTATTTGATTGGCAGGTTAATTTGATCCCTCTTAGTGAAAGTCTTTATATGTTCTAACGACTTTGTTTTTATCATGCATGCGGTTATATTATCTAGATCCTTTAACCTACCAAATGCAAAGGAGGAAACACGATCCCGACACTCAATTTTGGGTCCAAATGGACTACAGGGGCAATGGAGCAGTGCAACTACTGGTACAAGGGTATAATTAATACTTATTTAATTTGATATGGACAATAAAATGGAACTTAAACTGCTTCCATTTTCATTTGTCTTCCTTACAATAAAATGGAACTTACAAGGGTCGAAATGAACCTAAAATAGCATGTGCCGGTGTGATTTCATGTGTCTTCCTTGCCAGGTCCAATATCCAAGTCCGAGCAATTTCAACATACCACGTACTGAGATATTCAGGTATGAGTCTTAAATTTTGTAATTTAATTTTGCAGTATATTTGCATTGCCATAAAACATGTCATTTGGAAATTTTCAGTCTACCCCAGCAGCCGGTGAATTCTCGTACAGTGGTTGAAGATGAGCTTAAAGGAATCAATATAGACATGGAATCTGTTCTCTCCTTATCTGACGAGACCCCTTTGATCAAGCAGCCGTCTACCCCTCCAGTGTTAGCTCAAGTTCAGAAACTAGCTGTTTTGGATCCTTCCAAAGTAGCAGATCCCAGACCAGGTCCTCCTAAAACGTCTCAGGGCGCCTCAAACTCTACCACTTATCAGCATTTGCACGTTGTAAACTTCTAGAACTTTCTCTTTCCTTAGAAAATTTTAAATCTTTTGATCAAGTCTTCATGAACTTGTTTCTGCAGCCTGTACAGATGATGGAGGCTTTCTTGAAGATTGCAGAGTCTAACACGAAGAAAAACTTGGAAACTTGTGGAGTTCTCGCTGGTTTACTGGTATTTCGTGGTATATAGTTGTCTTTCGATCAATGGGCTATAATGCTCACCTGAGATGTTTAATGTTTGCAGAAGAATGGCAAGTTCTATGTAACCTCACTGATAATTCCAAAGCAGGAGTCAACCTCAGATGCTGTAAGATTATCCTTCACCATATTCATGGTTATATGAATGATGATTTTCAGTAAAGTATTCTGTTTCACGTTCTAATTGGGGCTTAATTGCAGTGTCAGACGACTAATGAGGAAGAAATATTTGATGCCCAGGACAAACGCTCTCTTTTCCCATTAGGATGGATTCATGTAAGAACTTTGTTATATTTCTGTTTGTCAGGACAGCATTACAACTTGTGATTTGGAAACGTTGTTTAGAAATGAAAATCTGGATCGCTAGAATTTTCTATTTTCACTTTTCATGTTGATTATATGACGCTGAAATTTTGCATTTTCTTCAGACTCATCCAACACAGACCTGCTTTATGTCGTCAGTTGATCTTCACACTCATTACTCATATCAGGTGATATGCTCCCTTAATTGACTTTTTAAATCTGAAAAATCTACATCTTCAGGTTTTTTTAATATTTCTCCCTATTTATAAAGTCTGATTGGGTTTCATAGTAAAGCATTGATGCTTTTATTCATGGTCATCTAAGTCAAATGCTCTCTTTCGACTAGCTATTTTGATCGGTGGTCTTGGTTGACTTATCGATGAGATCGAGGGTTTGATAGGTCAGATAATCACCCTCAGGGATCTTATGATTGATCAACAATAACGAAAGGCAATGAGCCACAAGGATCGAGTGGGATTGAGCCAGATTGAAAGAACAGATCATCTCGCTTTAGAATAGGGGATGAGAGAGAGAGAGTTTCAAAGAATGCTCTAGGAGGGAGAGAGAGTTTGGATTTTTATGATTTTTTCGAGAGAAGCTCTCAATTGCCCTCCTCAAGTTGCCCTGCCTCATATTGCTCTCCGGAAGTACAGAACATTGCCAGTTTTTTTCTCATGCTTCGGTGAGGCCAATCATCTTGATCACGTTGATCGAGTAGACTGGGCTGCTCGACGTCAACAGGGGACACACAGATTATGATCATCACGATCATCTGTGGATCTCAGAAATCTATCCGTAGCCGCTTTCCGACATTCTAACAAGATGATGATTGGTTAAAAATTAAAGGATATTCATTATCTTCCCATTCATCAATTTGCTTTTTTTTTTTTTCGCTTAATTTTCCCAAAATAATGGAAATTGATGTCGTGAACAGGTCATGTTACCCGAGGCCATTGCCATTGTAATGGCGCCCACAGACACCTCCAGGTTAGCGCCACCTCACTTCGTGGGAAAAAAAAGTGTTGATTATTTTAGAAGGTACCTTCAGGATTATTTCTTCGCATAACGAGTATTTTTTCTCAGAACCCACGGAATATTCCACTTAACGGATCCGGGGGGAATCTCTGTCATCCGAAACTGCCAACAGCGGGGGTTCCATCCGCACGAGGAACCTGACGACGGCGGTGCAATCTACGAGGACTGCTCGCACGTGTACATGAACCTCCACCTCAAGTTTGAAGTCTTGGATCTGCGCTGACTTTTGTAAACTGTTTATCGCCGCCGTGTAAGTTGCTAGTTAATCTGATTATCCACTGAATAAGCGTAACATCCCTTCTGATGACGATTCGGCTCTGCTCTACTTTCTGGGTTACTGTTGGTAAGCTGGTCCCCCTTTATGGGTGCCGTATCTTCCGTCGTGCCATTTTCGGAAGGAAACCGCCGCTCATTTATAGCTGCCTTGAGCTAGCTGTCATTGGATAGGCGGAGTGATACGCTGAACCGATCGAGTGACAGTGATGGACCTCAATCGTACGGCTGAGAACAGTCCAATGCTCGCTTCCTGATGCTGGAACGGGCTGACAGCAAAATTGACACTGGGGTTGCCTTTTCCGACTTGCCTTCTCTGCAATCACTTTTTTACGAGAGAGAAGAGGGCTGGGAAAAGGGGGGTGTCAGAGTGAGAGTCAGCAGTAAAGGATCAAATTTCACCATAAAACGCTTCTGGTGGGACTCCCGCGCCACAGAAGATCCTACCTACCGGGAGAGGTAGCGATTTCACTGTTCCAGGGGGAATGCCGGGAGAACGATGGGTCTGTCCTCTTTCTCTTGTCTCTCTGGCAGTCACGGCTCTCTCTTCTTTCCAGACCTTCATTTTTTTTCCCACTTGATCCGGCTATCCCGTTTTCGAGGAAAGTTTATGACAAAAGATCGACGACGTAGCAGAGAACAAACTACATGGTCAAATTTTTACTCCCGTTCTACAAGAACCATCCCTCAAGATCAGTCTCCTCCTGTCCGCAGTTCGCAGACTGGATCTCGAATCCCGGCGAACTACTATCCCAAAGCCACGACCACAATTCCTCCGTCTCGTCCTCATCCCATAGCTTCGTTGCCATGGCTTCCCAGTCCACGTCATTCAACTCTCCTCCCTTTGCTTCAGAGCTGTCGCACTCTTTCCTCTCCTCGCTCGTGGTACACGAGCTCCCCGACACTCCGCTCTCGTAACTCGGACTCAGCAACTCATTCCTCGCAGTCTTCATCATTAATCCCTTTTGGTTGACTTCTTTGTCCTCCGACTCTGTGGTGGCGAGCATCGCTGACTTCTTCGCCCGTCCGCCTCTCCGCGGGCACGGAATGCCGACGATCTTGCTCAGGTCAACGATCACCGTTGACCTAGTGTCGCCGTCGAGCCTCTTCAACCGGTGGATCCGGCGGCTCAGGTGGGAGTTCCAGTAGTTCTTGATCTCGTTATCCGTTCTCCCGGGGAGCTGAGCGGCAATCAGAGACCACCTGCAAAAAGAGCGTCAATGCACCATTTCTTCGCGAGAGGTATGATCTGTTGCCCAAAGATTGTCAAGGATGTACCTGTTGCCGAGAGAAGTATGAAGACGGATGATCATCTCCTCTTCCTCCGGAGAGATGTTGCCTCTCTTCAAGTCAGATCTGAGGTAGTTTATCCACCTCAACCTGCAACTCTTTCCGCATCGAAGAAGTCCTTCAATCCAGAACACGCAACCATAGTAAGAAAACTCAGCCGAAATGTATCTCTCTCTCTCTGTCTAATCTTTACCTGCATTCTTGGGGAGCGATCTCCAAGAACCTTCGCCGTTGGTCTGAATGTAATTCACGAGAATCTCGTCCTCCTCCGCTGTCCATCTCCCTTTCTTCAACCCCTCCTTCTCGCAGCAAGGAGCTCTCCCCATCTTCGCACTTGAGCGGCTAACTTAGAGAGCGCCAGCAGCCAGCAGGGATATATGGAGCTCTCCAGCGTAATAAAAGCCCACAGTGGGAGGGGGGAGTGGGCTCCTACGTTAAGCCAAAATAACGGTGATGCCTGCCGCCACGTTAGAGCCACGGAAAGGATTCTCTCATGGGCTTGTATTCGACCACGAGGCTGCTTTTCCTCTCTCCAGCTCAACGCCATTTAGTGGTGCCTCCCATCACCTCTGACTCCCTTCCTTAATCCTTCCCGACTAAAAGGCGAGAGAACTCGGGCCATATACCAATGCTCTGTCTTCTTCTGCCCCTTGTGGTCCTCCCTTCGCCTTCCACATGGGTTAACTGAATCATTTCATGGTTCTTCGCCCATCTCACTTAACCAGTAGATTTTACACGTTTCTTGTCAGGATTATCAAATTCAGTAGTTTAACAAACTAGTAGCAGAAGCCTCGGGAAGATAGAGCGCCCCGCCCAATGTGAGATCAAATGGTTAAATCCGGGATCCGTTCGCCAGTTCTTAGTCGATAATATAAAAATTCCGGGGCAGCGAAAAAAAAAATTATCTTCGTCCTCCCGGATCTGAAATCTGAGCGAGTTAAGAGCAGTGCCCAGTAGACAACTGCAGCGCAAGTGGGTGCGGGAAGCAAAAACACTATTTCTTTCATTGATGACAGCGGAGAGATCATGAGTAAAGACGCTGCCATGGGAAGAATCATGAGAGAAAGGTAAGTGGGCAAATTAATCTCTTCCCGAGGGGGATGAAGAGGACCGGAGGCGCCCCCACGGTCCCTGCGTCGTTGCACCTCTCGACAAATAGAATTCAACCTCTTTATTTTATTCATTTATTTTTGTTTTCATGCGCTCATCTCCCAGGGCCGGCAATAAATCGAGGGGATGGGCAAGCCGAAGATCCATTGGCAGCGGGATTGTTTCTCGACAAAGACCACTCTCCCTCGCTCTCGATTGCATTTAAAGAAGAGAAGCGCCATTACGTCTAACTTCTAAGAGGATGGATCAATCGTCGTGGCGTCGTCAGGCCCGGTAGTTATGTTCTCCACATCTGTAAATATTTCGACGGTCACGCATACAACCACGTGTTCCTTATCAGAGAAACCAGATCGATGCAGTCTACAGCTCTGAGCAACAGTTTTGATAATGGATAGGGCGACCACTTTACATAAACTCGTCTCTGGCCCCTCCTGCTGTTCTGCTTGTTCCTAAACAGAGCGCCTTCTGGATGATATACCGGAGAGAAATCAATTTTGAGATGGAAGACGACAGAGGAATCGCATTGCACGATGGTGACTTGAGCACGATAAATTGGAGAATTGCTTCTACAGTCGGGACTCCGACGGTTTCTTGTCCGCAATGGAGAAATGCCAAAGCCAGGAGAGGGAGCAGGAGCATTCCAAAACTTCTACTATTGACGGGATGATTGTGGACATGAGAGCAACGATGTTTGTTGGGTTAGCACTGAACAAAGAAGAGGGTTTGGAAAGTTGAGTTAATGAGGTGGATTTGACGTTGAATTTACTCTTCGAGTAAAAAAATATTTTGGTCATTTGCTTGTGGAAGGCATGCCTCTAATCAATAAAATAATAGCACGTTCAAGACTATGCGGCGCAAATGATTTTACTGCATTTCGCCCAAGATAATTTTTTAAAAGAGGGACCAGAGAGAGAGAGAGTGAGAGAGAGAGAGAGAGAGTGAGTGTGTGAGAGTGAGAGAGTGAGTGTGTGTGAGAGAGAGAGAGTGAGAGAGAGAGAGTGAGTGAGAGAGAGTGAGTGAGAGAGAGAGAGAGTGTGAGAGAGAGAGATTAGAGAGAGAGAGATTGAGAGAGAGAGAGATACCAGAAAGAAATACGAAGGATAGGGGAGAGATGTTGACGAAGAGAAGGAATAGGACTATGAGGATGAATAATCGAGGAGAGATAGAATCATTTCACAATAGGTGCAGACTATACCGTAGACTTCATCTTGATCCTCACAGGTTTTGTCTTTCATTTTATATCAACTTGAGTTTACCCGTGACTTGAATGGTTTTTTTGAACCCTTGACTTTTCGTTGGATGATTCTTGACTTGAAAGTATCATCCAAGTAATGAAACTTTCTAATTTTGATCTGTTTTCACCCTTTTCTTTTAAGATCAAGTGACGATAATCCTCAAAAGACTCTAAATCAAATCGTAAAATTATGAATATCTTTTGGAGTCTACCCCAAATAGTTCCCTTTCAATGAGTGATAAATTGAAGAGATATTGGTGAAACTCATTGATAATTACCTAGTATTGGAGAGAAGCAAAAAATAATCTGCAACTTGATAAGAATCTAGGAACTCGTGTTGTGATAATGTGGATGCCTGCATAATGCGTGATGATAATTCTATGAAATCTGGTTATTGAAAATGAAATGTGAACTAGAACTGATTCTCTCATTAAATTCTCAAGTTCCCACAAAGTTATGTGAATTGGAAAAAAAATGAAATCCCCTAGAACCCATTAAAGTCACTATCAATGAATTCCTGAGCCATTCTTGGCCAATTTATGTGATTCATTCCTTCAATGAAGAATCATAATTTGATTGAAGCAATAAGTCTTTCAATAAAACATAATGATTTTCTTATCTAATTATCATAAGAATTCAGGTGAACATATATAAACATATGCATGAGTAATGAGACATTATGAAAAGGAAACATATCATAAAAAATTTTCATAAATTATGACAATGGAAACATATCACCATAAATATCGAAAACCCTTTAAAAGGAAATAATCACCAAGGTTTTTAAATGATCGTTCGATAATTCTTTTTGACTTCATATTTTTAGAAAACATAGTCCAAGGGCTCAATAATTTCACGCAAAGAAAAATTCCTAGTCCTTCTTTGAAATTTATTTTATCGACAATTGTTTTGTCTCCTCAAAATTTCATCTTGTTCCATAAGATGAATCTACGTTTAAAAGATGAATCTACAATTTATCTGGTCAAATTTGGAATATTTTTGGGCTAAATCCAGAATGAATTTTGTGGGTTTAAAATTTTCATGAATTCAATGAAATCCAAGTGACGACTAAGAATTTTTTTTCAAAAGGGAAAAATGACACTTCAATCATCTATAATCATATACAATATGCATTTATCACCCCAGGCGATCAACTACTGAATTAAATACTTGCTCGATGAGGCAAATTATAAATACATCCCCCATTATTTGGGTTTCTCTTTTTATGCTTAATTCTATACCCCTCTTAGAAGGCAGGCTGGTGACCTATCCAGAAGTCAACCAAAAAGGGTTTGATGAGGGAGACTCTGACAGCAAGTCACCGAGTCCGAGTTGAGCTCCTAAACTACGACCGGAGAGAGGAAGAGACTGACGAGTGAATTTCGTCCAAAGAAAAAACAGCTCTGCACTCATGGAACAAGAAGCCACGATTACCAAGCTTTGAGACGACATGGATAAGAGACGGATACTGAGGGATGGATCGTACAGATAGACCATTAAACTTTGATTAGGTAGTATGTACTGCGTTACAAGCTGTCATGGATTTGTTCTTCCGTCTCTCTCTCTCTCTCTCTCTTTCCCTGTCTCTGCCTGTCTTTTTCTTTTTGGGTCCATTCCTGCTGTGGTTGACTCTGGCGGATAATGGACTGCGCCAGGTCAGTCTCATTGACCGAAGAGAATCGCGTTCAGGGCTAAGGAGTTGGATCCTTCGTCGTGGCGTCGCCTGACCCGCAAGTTCCGTCTTCTAGATAGGCGTATACTTGGACGATCATACGCACAACCACGAGTTTCCGATCAGAAAGACCAACCGCTACAGCCTGTATTTCTGCATCTACAGTTCTGCGTATCTGTTCATAATCGCCCTATTACTGGCCCCTCCGCCTCCTGCTCTTCTTGTTCCCCAACAGTCAACAGATACAGAGAACAAGAGCAGGAGGGGGTTGTGCAAGAATACAGAGGAATCGCATAACAGGACGGTGACGTAGCCCACGCGTGCAGCTACACAAGAGGACCATTGAGCGCGGACCCCGAGGATTCTGCCTCTACAGTTTGTCCTACTGTCCCGTGTCCTCTTCGGAGAAAAAAATGTCAAACCTAAGTCATTCTGAAACACCTGGACCCTCTTCTTTGCGAGAGACAAAATAGAAGAAGTGTCAATACAGATGAGCCGACATAAAGCCATTAAAATGAGGTGGCCTTTATTTGGTGTATCCATCATCATTAAAACTACAGCATGTTTATTCCAAGTGTAGGGGGGCAATGGAGCCCCCCATTCAACAAATGCATGTACCATTCACTTTTGGACCTCATTCCTTCACAAAAAAAAATGAACCCTAATGTATTTGTATATTTGTGGAAAATACAGAGTATAACCTTGATGGACTATGGTCAGTCAAAGAGGATAATCAAGTAAAAATTGAAATTCCGTAATTGGATGGTGAATTTACTAAGATGGGGTGGGGGTGAATTAGCTTCTTTTGAATATTTACGTTTTTCTAGTTCTTTTTATGAATTCGTTGATTATCTACTCAATTCTTCACGTCACTCGTACACCGGATTTTTAATACTGGATAGGGTATCCAAACCCGTGTGACAATTGCAAGACGAGACAGTCCTCCCAAAGTCACTTCTCCCCTTGTTAATCTCCTAGTAGCAATTACTAACTGGCAGGGATAAATCAGATCAAAGTTCAAACACGAGCTTTCGATCTGACTTGCTCACGCTCTTGGTTAGTGACCTCACTTCGTCGCTGTCCTTTGGTACGTTGCCGCTCGTCTCGTCTCCCACGGGTCATCTCCCAGAGCTCCGCGTGTCGTTCCCTCTGCCCTTTGAGTCGGTTTGCCTCTCTAAAGTCATTGAGTATCACCACTGATCTACGCAAACATCAAGTAGGTTGCTCGTCCCCAAATTTGCATAATCCTGCAAGGTGAAGAACAAATGTGCTTCACGTTGACTTTTTAGTCAACTCCCTAGATTCTTCCAGTCTAGCTACGACTCACATGGAGTCAACACAATTTATGTGGATATTCCTAGTTATCCCCAATTCTCAAGAAAAGCAAGCACGAGGTATTAATCTAAAAGGGAACTCAAACTAAATTGACAAGAAACAAAAAATAGAAGATAGTATAAATCTCAAAGACAGAAACTATAAAAAATTTAATACTAAATAAAAACATAAAAAGGAAATATATATATATATATACTCCTTGAAGCATTACTTGGACTTTGACTTTGACTCTGATTTATGTTTTCAACTTTGACTTTGACTTATACCTTTGTCTTTGACTTCTGCCTTTGACTTGGACTTCTGCCTTTGACTTTGACGTCTGCCTTTGACTTTGATAATTGACTTCTTCCCCCTTGAATGTATTAATTATGCAAAAACGATCTTGAGAACTAAGGTTAACGATCCTATGATCACTTGGAATTTCTTTAAACACAAAAGACTAGATAAGGAGATTTCAAGTATATAACAAAGTGAAGTTCAAAGAAAATTGTCATAATGTAATTTAGATTTGTCTTAAAACAAATTTAGATTTTATAATAATCAAACAACAAATTTCCGAGTAGATAAATCAAAATACTCCCTATTGTAGATCTTAGTGCTTAATCAATATATACCCAAAGCTAACACGTTGATTTTCTGGAATAACTAAATCAATTAAGAACAAAGCGAGAGATCTTCATGAAATTCTTCCTAAAATCAAATGTAGACAATCATTATTCGGACCCAAATGTAAAATCCAATGATTTATTTAATGTAGTCAAACTGCGAGGACAAACAATAGATGATTATGTTCTAAATAAGATATATCAAGATCAAATATGCAATTGGGCCTAAATCTGAAAACAAGCCAAGTGATATCAGATTGAATATAACTGGAAATAGACGTGAAGAAATGCATATACCAATTTAACATGAAAGTGTGAAAATAAAATCGTTGGAATCCTTACTCATGAGAAAAGAAAGAGAGCTGGGTGATTCAATCACTGTCTAGAAAAAGAAATTTCTAGCTCTCTCTTCTTGAGATCGATTTTGAGAGAGAAAACTTGTTGAAGATGACTTTTGGCGATGGAGAGATTTACTGGAGACAACTTTCTAAATAGAGGGCTTGCTGGAGATAAAAATAGAGAGAGAGAGATCGCTGAAGGAAAATTTCTAGAAAAAGAGGGCTTGCTAGAGATAAGCAGAAGGAGAAGGATCTCAAAGAGAAATCGTTGGAGAAAGAGGATTGAAGAGAATCTTTAGACAAAGATTGATGAAAATCGATGGAAATATAGTGATTTACACAGACCAATAGAGACATAGAGATTGAAGAGAAATCTCTAAAGATAGATTGATGAAAAACGTCATAGATAGAGAGATTGAAGAAATTTTTGAGATAGATTGATGCAAATCGATGGAGATAGAGAGATTGAAGAAAAGGTTTTAGAAGAAAAATGATTGCACAAAACTGTGAGGTAAGAGGAAAACTCCTTGGTTTCCTTTGTCACAGAAATACCGATGAATAGAAGAAAATCTATGTCGCTAGAGATGTATGGATCTCGTTCACAGGTGAGAGCTTGTTGATTAATTTCAGTGAGAGAAAATTTTTTGCCACAACAGCTGAAGCAAAAAAAAATAAAAAATAATATATATATATATATATTTGTGCAAAAGCCCGCACCCGTCTTCCTCACTGTGTAGAGAGAATAATATATAGAGGGCCTTCTTGTCAGGGAGGGTTTAGGGTTTTTCTTTTTGTTTTCTTGTTTTTTTTTCTATAATTTTTTTTCATTTATTTTGGTACCTGAAACTAAAACAAAAGAAGATTATCATTAGACTTATTAAATAAGTTAAAAATCAAGATAGAGGTTAGTTTCAAAATAAGTATAAAAATAATATTTACAAATAAACTAAAAATATAGAAAAGAGTAAGTCTAAATCAAAATTGAAATTAAAGAGATTAAATAGACATTGATTAAATGGTTGGTTAATGAATTAAAAAGATTGAGTCAGCTAAAATTTTTAATCAATTACAAAATTATTAAAGAGAGATAATAAAATAGAAATAAAAGTAAAATAGAGTTGTAAAGCTTATTCTTTAAGGTGTTCGGGTTCTAGTGCCAATGCAAGTAGCTGCTCGAGCCCTCTGTTCATGAAATAATGAAAAACTACCTTCCTCAACCCATTTTGACTCAACTCAAACGAAGTGACATGTATTTTCCACCATGAAAACACCATATTATTTTTGAGCATATTTAATTGTTTGCCTTCTTGAAAAGGATCTAGTTTGGTAGATGAAAAGAAGGTTAGATAGATAATTATATATAGAGATAAAAAATAGAAAAAAGCCTATAGATTGATATAAGCAATCACATGTTAACATATTAAAAATTACCAAATCCACTCTAAATATAATCAATTTCAAGTAAAATGCGAATACAAGTTGAATCCACAAAGAATTGGGTTGTTGATGATGATAGACATAAACTCAATAAAATTTGGTCAATCACAAGACCAAAAGAGGTAAGAAAATAGATATAATGGAAGATGTAGAAGAGGGGAAATGAATAAATCTACTGTGTTAAACTAGGTGTCAAATTTTTTTAAAGGACAGATATCAAAGGGAGATCATTACCATTGTAAGATTGAGAATCACCATGAAATCATTGAAAATATTCTAAAAATCAAATCCCTAGTTCTAATTTAACCCTAAATAAAACTTTATTAATGAAGAAAACTCCTACTAATTAGGGATGCATCATGAAGATGACCCTATTGATGGGATCTAGTGTGAGATAAACTCTCAAAACTTTGACCAAAACATAGTAGAAGACATTTCATTGAACATTTAAAATACCAAGCTGCCAAGAAAAAAATGATCTTATCATATACTTGATGGATATTATCTTGCCTATAAGCTAATCACACTTTCATGTATCTCCTTTATGTTCATTAAAATGAAATTTACTCATTTTCATTCTTGTGTGATGTTTGCAATGAAGTCCATGTGCATATGCAATGACTAAGTGAATTATGATGATATCATAACACAATCATCAGTAGTCTTTAAAACATATGGTCTAAACATCCCTGTTCATGGGATATTTGACAAATCGAGACCAAGCGGTCATTGAAAACACACGGTCATGTGTCAAAATAAAGTCCAAACTTACCAATTTCAAGAATAATTCACGAATTGAAGGGTATAATGGTAAATAAGGGTTGAATACACACGGGAATTAGGGAAAATTTTGAAGGATCTTTTCGAATTTGATCAAATCAGACGATGAATCGGTGATAGAAATTGGGCAAATTGATATTTTATGAAAGAGGAGTTGAAGACAAATCCACGGAATTAAAAATCACTGAATTTGACTTTGATTTCACGGAGAGATCAAAGATTGAACAAAAGTGAATTTTCCGAAAATTGAAAATCGCGAAATCCGAAATTAAGAGAGAAATTAAACTAAATTATGATTCTAAAACAAAATAAAATGCTAAACGAAGATAGATTTGGATGAAACACGATCCCTAACTCACAAATTGCAATCGAATTGATCCAATTAATCGCCAGAATCAAGGCTATTCATAAAAAATTGGAAATCGCGATTCGTGGAGTTCAAGCGTCGATTTCTTCCTTGTTGATCGTCGAAATCTTGATCTTAAGGACTCTGTGGACATAGAAATGAGTCTAGGAGCGATTGGGATCAAGAGATTCAAGAGATTTGGTATCTAAATAGTTAGATTTACTCGAATTGCTCTCGAATGCTTTACAATCTTGAAGAACATCTCAATTTATAGGGTGATTTGGGCGTAACCGTCCGATCTCCATTTAATTCGCGTTCAACGGCTCTGATGAAACACATCGGATACGAATTGTTACCGTTAAGTCGCAGCCATTGGATCGCTATTCGACTGCCGAGATGAAGCCACGTCGCGTGCGTTATAAAAACGCATCAAACGGTTGCCGTTGGATCACGATCAAATGTTTCAGATATGTTTCCATCGATTTAATCTCAGCCGTTATAACTCCTCTTGATCAAAGACTGAGGTTAAAATGCAATCCGATGAATCCGATCTCGCCACGTACCCCCCTCACATAAGTGAAGATCAACGGCTTTAAATCCTTGCACGATCGACGCTCCATAGGCTGCCACGTCGCCTCCCTCGCCTTGACCGTTGATTGCGACACGATCGGACGATCCAGATCGTGCCACATCAGCTGTGCGTTAAGAATAATCTGAAAAATCGATTTAAATTAGAAAAATCGATTTTTAATTCCTGAAAATCTTTAGAAATTCATTAAAAATCAGAAAAATTTGGAAAAATCCCTAAAAATGAGAAAAATCATAACTTTCAAAATATAACTCCAAATTAATCCGAATTTCTTTCATTTGATTAGAAATTTAATTATCTATCATTCTAAAAAGTCAAATTTAATAAATAACAAGAGATTTAATTTATATTTTAAAAATATATTCATTTCTTTAAGATTTAAAACTTTAGAAATAAAATAAATAATGCATAGGAATGTATAGGAATAAACAATGCATAGGAAAATACAAATATTTAAGATTTAAAACTTTAGAAATAAAATAAACAATGCATAGGAATGCATATGAATAAACAATGCATAGGAAAATAAAAATCTTTAAGATTTTTAAAATAAAAATGAATGTATAAAAATGATTTCTCTTATTATTTAACTTTAAAAACAACTTATAATCTCAAGTAAAGATGGTTTATAAAATTATTAATCTTCAATTCATTATAATTAACCCTAAATTAACGTATTTTGAGATTATAATGACTTTTTTCATAGAATGATAGATAAATACTCATAAATATGATAACATACATAGGAATGAAATCTTTTATGCCTTAATATGCATTAATAATCATGTATTATCATGTCTAATTAACATGTTATCAATACTCAAGAATGACATTAAATTATTTAGAAAGAATAACACTATATGATCTGACTCATACGATGAATGTGACTGATCTAATAGCTATAGTTGGGGAGATACCAAGGATAGATAGTGGGTGCTCTTGGGAGAAAAAGAATTCATTGGATTATTTCATATGAATCCTTGAATGATATTATACCTAATTTTCAATCAGGTTGATTCATGTCATGGTTGTGTGTGTGCTCCTTTGACTTGAGGCACCAAAACATCTTATAGATGGATGACCGTCTTTTGAGTATGACTTACAAATCCCTAGCCATGAGATCTCTAAAATGTCATTTGTTGGATATGACATGAAGTCTTGAAGACGATTGTGTGGTTAAGATGGGATAGTCCACCCTCAATATTTGAGGAGATTGACTCGAGGAATGATATGAGATGAAATCCTTGTCCAAGGTTATTGATCTTGCACAAAAGTGATCGACGGCTTGCGATCATCTCCGACGGCTCTGATGCAGCCACGCGTCCTGCAAAGGTAAGTTTCCGTGGGGACATAGTCCCACACGGAATAAAAAATAGAGAGTTGCTACTATAAAATCTATAGGGGCGGTACGCATTTGCGTTACCGCCCCAATATACTTACTGATAACATGCAATCTTAACATGATAAAACATGATTATTAATGCAAAATAAGGCATAAAACATTCTATTTATATGCATGTTATCATATTTTGAGTGCATTTCTATCATTCTATACAATTTTATGTTATAATCTCAAAATGTGTTAATTTAGGGTTAATTATGATGAATTAAAGATTAAAGATTTTATAACCCATCTTTACTTGAGATTATAAGTGTGTTTAAAGTTAAATAATAAGAGAAATTATTTTTATAAACATTCATTTAAATTTCTAAACTTAAAATCTTAAGGAAATGAGTGTATTTTTGAAATATAAATTAAATCTCTTGTTATTTAAATATTTTGAATTTTTAGAATGATAGATAATTAAATTTCAGATCAAATGAAAGAAATTTGGATTAATTTGGAGTTGTATTTTAAAAGATATGATTTTTACAATTTTTAGGGATTTTTTCTAAATTTTCTGATTTTATTTTCTATTTAAAAATGTTTAAAAATAAATATCAACAAATATAAAAAGCACGCGGGTCCCACGCGGGTGCGACGTGGCACGCAAGGCCACGTGGCAGAGCCACGCGGACCCGCGCAGCGCCTACGTGGCGCTGTATACATATATTTATTTATTAACTTATACTATATAAAAGGGGTCTTTAGCCTGCCCTATACGGGGAGGGTTATTAACCCCTTAAACCGTGGGGTCTTATAAACCCGACGGTTTCCTATATTATTTCCCGTGTGGGACTAACTCACACTCTACTTACCTTTCAGGTGACGTGGACGCATACGGAGCGTTGGATCGGGCGGCGCGCGAGATCTCGTCCGTTGATCGCGTGAGCGCGGTCCACGGATCAGAGATCAACACACGTGTCTTAAAAGCGTTATTATAACGGTCGGATCAGTAGCAACGTGGCAGCATCACAAGCCTCGATCGTGTAGACACGCGGACCACCGGAGATCAATCAAGCACGTGCCTTAATTGAGGCGTTATAACGGCCGAGATTTAATCTCCCCGGAAGCATCTCGACCGTTCGATCGCGATCCAAGGGGCGATATTCAGGCGTTTTTATAACGTCTATCTACAGATCAAATCGTGGCCGTCCATCACGATCCGACGACCACGACTTAATCAAAACGGTCCACGATGGACCGTTTCATCGTAACCGTCGATCGAAACGATCAGACGGTTACGCCCAAATTTCGTTTAAATAGACTTGTTCTTCGTCGATGTATGTATTCGAGTTGGATTCCAATCAAATTGACTTGTCTAGACACCAATCCACTCGTTTCTCTTGATTCCATCCTCTCCCTCTCTCATTTCCGCATCCATGGAGGGGTTGAAATCAAGATTTGGTGGAGAATCGAAGGATAAATCGCAGCTTGAAGCTCGGCGTGACGTTCTTGGCATTTTCGGTGATTAATCGGCTTAATCACTTCGTTTCGATATCTAAACAGGTTTAGTGGAAGCGGTTTTTCCTAGATTATATTTCTATTATCTTTAATTTTCGTTTAGATTAGGTTTTAGATTTCAATTTCGTAAATTTTCATTCTAAATCACGATTTTAACGTCCGAAAATTTCTCTCCACTTCAAATTTCGATTTCTCCGCGAAATCTAGTCCAAATTCGATGATTCTTGATTCCGTGGATTCGTTTTGAAGTCTTCTTTCTAAAAACACCATTTTCCCTAATTTCTCACCTCAATTCATCATCCAATTTGACCAAATTCCAAAAGATATCTCGAAAATACCTAAATTCCTTGTGGATTCGACCCTTATTTACCATTATACCCTTCAATTCACTCTTAATTCCCCAAATTGGTAAGTTCGGATTAATTTTTGACACGAGACCGTGTGAAATCGACGACCTCGCGGTCTCGTCTCGTCACTTACCAGGGTCCACTAACCCGTGGGCCCTTCACCTGCCGACCCCCCTGCCATGTGGCACCCTCACGGGCATTCGCATGGACCGTGTGGCCTCCTGCCACGTGTCCGCGCCCTGTGCGCCACCTGCGCCTCACATGGGCCTGCGCGGCCCTGCCACTTTGCCTTGCGTACTGCGTCGCATCCGCGCGGGTCCCGCGTGCCACGTCAGCTCTGCGCCACGTCAGCTACGGGGTCTGTGGACCAAAATACCCCCTTTTTTGCGATTTTAATAAGAAAAAAATCAATTTGAAATAAGATAAAAATCGAAAAAAGACATAAACTTCAGAAATTCATAACTTTAAATATAAAACTCCTTTTTAATCCAAATTTTCTCCATTGGATCACAAATTTCTTCCTTTTTAATATGATGTTATCTAAAATATACTTTCAAAGAAGAAATTAAGATGAATTAAAAATTAACTTGACTCATTTCTTAAGAATTCTTCTTAATCATAATTTTATCATGAAATTATCTTTCAAAACATACACTAAAGTCAAAGTAATTCAAGAAAAGAGATTAAATTCTATTAATTTTAACTTTGCAAAAGACTAATCATCCATCAAGCATGAAATTATCCCTAATTTATGCCTAAATATCGACTTTAGTGAAATGACATACCAATGGAGAAAATTCCTAAAAAGTATGATAACATGCATCATATTCACATAAAATAAGTATGAATATGGGTTAATTAGGATAAGAAATTAAGTTATAAATACATGTTATCACAAGGCACCGAGGAAAAATGAGTAATCAGAAGGTTGAAGTTCTATGGGATTGAAATGGAGAGATTTTGAGTGAAGTTCAAGCAAAATTCCTATCCCCTACCTTACATGAGCCGAACCTACTTAGTGTGGGAATTCCTCGATTCCGAACTTTCCCTTAAAAGAGTGCAATGATCCATATTTTTTTGAGGCACCTATCTTTGCCGTATTAGGCATTTAGTTCCAATTTTCCTTTCCAGTTAATTAGTTACACCCATTTTCAGCCTCACTTATGATAATCACACTCCCAAGTGACTCACACATCCATCATATCTCCTCCACATTCCTCTCACATGTACATATCCCTTCAAACATTACACTTCACATTTTGGCAAACTCTCTTCAAACCTCCACGAAACAACTCCATATCCTTATTTCGTGTGAAATCTTTTGAAAATTTGAAGTATGTTTGAAAAAGAAAAAAAATAGTTACAAAAAAAGAAAGAGGCAAGGAAAAAGGAAGGAGAAAATAAAAAAGAGAGAAATAGAAGAAGTGAAAAGAAGGAGAATAAGTTAGAGGAATATCTTCTCTTCTTCTACCACCATCTCTACCATTTCCATCTACCCCTACCATCCATCACCATCCACATCATTTGGGAGCTTAAATTATCATAAGTGGTACCACCTTTGATTTTAAAAATCCATTTTGTTTACATATTTGCTTTTAACCACGTCATTCCTTTAGATATAGTGTCTTTAATTCTCTTTCAACCACCTCAAACTCTGCATCCCAAAGATCGAAATACCTTTGCAATTGCACTCTTTTTAAGAGGAAGGTAAGTTGAGGGGAATTCAAATACATTAAGTAGCCTCCATTTTGAGGGAAGGAGTGATGAATCTATGGAGAGGGTAAGGATTACATCTACTCATGAGAGTGTAAGGATATTTTCATCCCCATAGCATCAAACCCTAGATATTCTCACCTCGATCAAAATTGAGAATTAGACTCGAGCATTAGCCGATGAGCACTACCCTAATATGCACTAAAGAAGTCAACCTAGAAATGGAATCTAGATCACTATGGTCCACACTATGAGAAAGAGTAATCATACTTTATACATTTCACCTCTTTAGTAGTAGGATTGAGAAGTGGAAAGGACTTTCTAAGGAGATTCTATAGTAATATTGCTAAGAGACTAGCAATCATTTAAATTGGGGGGTGTGATAACTGACGTGTCGTTTTCGTGCGTCGTTAAAACACAGAGACGATGGTCAAACAAAATTTATAAAACCGAACTCACAAAGACAAGATATAATAATGAAGTATTGGGTAAGTATCGGGTCGATCCACAGAGAGCAGGGTTGACTTTAATCGCAGAGTTGACTTGGTCAAACTTAGGTTTAAAAGGAGTTTTAAATAAGATAAAATAAGATTTAAGATATGGAAATGTTATAAATAAGGTAAATAAGAAATTTTAAGAATTGAAATCTCGGATTTGACAGAGAAAAGTCAAAAGTCAAAGTCAAAGCATTGACTTTGACCAACAGTAGGTGTTCTGCAAAATCAGAGAATCAAACAGAGTCAGAAGATTACGAAAATTATATATTTGGAAACTAGAGAGAAAATGAAATTTATTGATATATAATTCGTAATTTTTGGATAAGAAATGGATTTATTATGAATTGTTGAAAATCAACTATCAGAAAATCCCTGAAATTAACACCTCAGATGAAATCTTCAAATTGAATGACCAATTGAAATCCAAATCTTGAAATTTGTATATCAATAGAAAGCTAAGCACCAGAGGAATCCAACAAGATCGAAATTTTCAAATTCTGATTTGTCAATAAAAAGTAATTGACCCCGAAAATCAATGTTTGACTTCTGATGAAAGATGAACAGTCCTTGGTCAAACATTAAATTGGAGGGTCAAATGAACTCAGAATTTGATGAATTTGCTATCCACGGAAAGCTGATGAAACGAGGAATCCAATGAAACCAAAATCAAGTGATTTGGAATTATAATCAGAGAGATATACTATTTTCAAAATCAGCAAAATTTTAGACCAAAATTTGGGATAAATGAAGAACACTATGAATTAATTTGCAAAATTAAACTTCTAAATCTAATAAAAACTCAAATTACCTCTTGATAATCGATCGAATCTCAATACTGACCCTATTGCCATGAGAATTAAGCTCCAATTTGCGCGAATTGGAGTGAATTTGCTCGGATCCTTTCTCACGGACTTTCGGAATTGAAGGGGAAAATTCATTGAAATCAAGGAGGAATTCGTGATCAATCCCGCTCCAATCCCTTCGGAATTGAGTCTAAACGCAGGGGGATCAGGATGAACTAGAGATCTTCCTCGAAATTCGCTTAATTCCTTCACGAATCGATCAAAAGTTCAAGAACAAAGAAGGGAAATACATGCTTTTAAAGAGGGAAATTGGCCCGATGATCGTGGGCAATTGACGCGTTCGTGGGGGCGGTTTTCAAGCGTCGTTGAGGAGATTCTTTGGGCATGGGTCGTGGCTTCAAATCCCGACGAAATCGGCTTGATTCTAGCTTCAATTTCACTTCACGTTTGCCACGATCTTCGCCGCGATTTTCGCCACGATCGCGCCGCGATCGGGCTACGATCGGGCGTCGATCGTGCTCCAGATGCTCCAGGAAATGACGATCGAGGGCGTGGAATAGATCCCACGCGGAAGGATCCACGATCGCGGCTCGATCGCGCCGCGATCGCGGTTCGATCGGACCGCGATCGTGGTGTTCTTCCACGCGTCGCCTACGCCGTCGGATTGGAATCCGACGCTCCGGATTCCCGCGAAGAGAGAAAAACCAGTCTTCATCTTAGCCGTCGGATGAAGATTGGATCGCGATCCACGGTGCTCCCATCGCGCGAGATCGCGTCCGTCTGATGAAGATCCACCGATCATGATGGCTCCACGTGCGTCGAAAAGGTCGCGAACGATCGCGGCCGTTCGATGAAAATCGGATGAACGCGTAGTGCCTCCGATCGCGAAAAGCTGCAGCCGTCCGATGACGATCGGTGCCCCTCGCTCTGCCACGTGTCGCGCATCTAGGGTGCTACTTAAACAAATCTTTAAGCACGTGTTTTGATGCTGATCGCGTGGACTCCGGTCCACACGATCGAGGGTTCACGCCTCGATCCGACGCCCGCCGTGCCGCCACGTCACCTGCAAGGTAAGAACCGTGTGGGACATAGTCCCACACGGAAGAAAAAAAAGAAACGCGCCCCTATAAATTAGGGGGCGGTAAACGCCTATTGCGTTACCGCCCCTAAATACTAACCAGGGCCCACTAACCCGTGGGCACTCCACTTACCAGCCTCTCTCGCCACGTGGCGCCCCTCACGGGCGTCCGCGTGGCACCCGGCCACACGTCAGCGCCACACGCGCGCCCCGCGTGGGCCGCTCAGGCTCTGCCACGTGGCCTCAGTGCCGCGTCGCACCCCGAGGCGGTCCCGCGCGCCACGTCAACCGCCACCTGGGCCCGCTCGCCACGTCAGCGCCTGCAGGTAAGAAACCAATTTTTTTGTAATTTTAAATAGGAAAAATTCGTAAAAATCAAATTAAAAATCAAATAAAATTCGGAAAAAGGCCTAGAACTTCAAAAATTCATATCTCTCAAAGTACAACTCATTTTTAATCGAAATTTTCTCCATTGGATCATAAATTCTCTTCTTTTTAATATCATGTCAATTAAAATATATTTAGAATGAAGAAATCAAGATGAATTAAAATTTACTTAAATCATTTTTCATTAAACACTTTAAATCATAGATTCATCTTGAAATTATCTTTCTAAACATTTACTAAAGTCAAAAATCATTTAATAATAGAGATTAAATTCTATTAATTTAAACAAAAGATTAATAATCTATTTAACATGAAATTATCCCTAATTTATGCATAACTATCAACTTTAGTGAAATGACATGCCAATGGAGAAAATTCCTAAAAAGTATGATAACATGCATCATATTCACATAAAATAAGCATGAAAATAAGTTAATTAAGATAAGAATTCATGTTATAAATACATGTTATCAATAACATGCAATCTTAACATGATAATACATGATTATTAATGCAAAATAAGGCATAAAGCATTCCTTTTATATGCATGTTATCATACTTTGAGTGCATTTCTATCATTTCATGCAATTTTATGTTATAATCTCAAAATGCTTTAATTTAGGGTTAATTATGATGAATTAAAGATAAATTATTTTATAACTTATCTTTAATTGAGATTATAAGTTGTTTTAAAGTTAAATAATGAGAGAAATCATTTTTATAAACATTCATTTAATTTTCTAAAGTTAAAATCTTAAATAAATGAATGTATTTTTGAAATAGAAATTAAATATCTTGTTATTTAAATATTTTGAATTTTTATAATGATAGATAATTGATAGAAATTATAAAAATAGGGTTTGAACGTTATTGTCCAATTCCACCAACAATAGGGTTTGAACGTTAACGATACCCTAAGCTATTTATGAGTCTTGCATAGATGAAGGATTATAAGTGTATAGTAACTAATGACTACTAGGATCTATACAAGAGTTCTTATATACTACATATCTCCTAGAGCGTGGTGTAGCTTGTCATCAAACAGGCTGGCAACTTAACCTTTCAATTGGGTTGGACAATAAGACATTATTGGGTTTCTGGGGTTAGTAACTAGTGAGATAAATTGGACTTAAATGGTCTTACACATGAGGTCACTAGATGTTGGTGGATATAAATATAATTTTGAGGGTTGATTTCACACGGTCTCGTGTCAAAAATAATTCCAAACTTACCAATTGATGAAAATGTATCGAATTGAGGGGTATAATGGTGAATAAGGGTTGAATCCCCAGGGAAATAAGGAATTTCTTGATATATTCTTCAAAATTGATCAAATCGGACAATGAATTGATGATAGAAGTTGGGGAAAATGGTAAATTATGAAAGATAACTTCAAATAGATTCCACGGAATCAAGAATCATCGAATTTGGACTTGATTTCGTGGAGAAATTGAAGATTGAAGTGGAGAGAAAATTTCGGACGAAGAAATCGCGATTTTAATGAAAATTAACCAAAATTAAATCTTAAATCCTAATCTAAATCGAAATCAAACTTAAATAAACTAAATCTTAGTAAAAACCACTTCCACTAACCACAATTAGCGATCGGATTAACTCAATTAAATCGATTAATCGATAAAAATACCGAAGAACGCCTTCGCGAGTTCAAGCTGCAATTTCTACCGATCTACACGACAAAATCTTGATTTCAAGGGCTCCGGAGGTGCGGAATGGAAGGTAGAACACGCTGAGATCAAGAGAAATGAGAGGGGAGGTGTCTAGACAGATCAATTTGTTTGATTTCCACTCGAATGCTTAGAACATTGGAAGAACCCCTCCTTTTATACATATTTTGGGCGTAACCGTCCGATCGAAACGATCGACGGTTACGATGGAACGATCCATCGTGGACCGTTTCAATTAAGTCATAGCCGTCCGATCTCGATCGACAGCCTAGATGATCCGCGCAGATGACCGTTATAAAACGCGCCCTTTTCGCGCCGTCGAATCGTGATCCGACGATCACGATGCTCCCCGTAAGATCGAATCAGGAACGTTATAACGCTTGTAATTAAAGCACGTTCGTTGATCAGATTTGGTGAACCGCGCGTCCACTCGATTGGCGCGCTCCGATCGTGATCCAACGCCCTGATTTCAGCCACGTGTCCTGCACTCAAATAAACTGTGTGGGACTTAGTCCCACACGGAGAAAATTAAAGTGAAGCATTGAGTTTATAAGGTGCGTTAAATCGAAGGGGTAATAATTCCCTTCCGATAAGCGGAAGGCTATACTTGTAAACTATATTATAATAAATATAAATATCGCGCATACGTCTCATCGCCGCGTAGGCGCCGCGTGGGCCCACGGGGCGCTGCCACGTGGCCCGGAGTGCCACGTCGCATCCACGTGGGTCTCGCGCAAAAATAAATCACATTTTTGCTCTTTTTTAATATATTTTAAATGATTTAAATCGAAATTAATTCAGAAAAAATCCAGAAAAAATCCCTAAAAATAGAAAATTCATATCTTTTAATATATAACTCCAAATTAATCCAAATTTCTTTCATTTGATCTGAAATTTAATTATCTATCATTCTAAAAGATAAAATTTGATAAATAATGAGAGTTTGAAATTTTATTTAAAAAACACGTTTATTTTTAAGGATTTTAAACTTAAGAAAATATAAATAAATGTTTATAAATTTTTTTCTCTCATTATTTTCACTTTAAAAACATTTATAATCTCAAGTAAAGATAGGTTATTAATTATTTGTCTTTTAAATCATCATATTAACCCTAATTTAAGGTATTTTGAGATTATAATTACTTTTTCGTGGAATGATAGAAAAGTACACATACGTATGATAACATGCATGGAATTGAAATCATTTATACCTTAATATGCATCAAAAATCATGTTTTATTATGTTAATATAGCATGTTATCAAGGGTTTATATGAAAATTTTACACACGCAATGTCTATAAATAGGGAGAAAATGACCAAAGCTCAAGGTGCCCATGTAAGCATTATGGAAAATCTCTTCTTTCTTCTCTTTCTCTCTCGGTGAAGAGCGTTGAAGAGGAGATCTAACTATCTAGTAATCGTAGGGTTACTGCTAGAGGCAAGACACTTGAACAACTTTGAGGACTCCTTTAATGAACCCTATAAATATGGATTTTAATCTATACCATATGATAAGATCATTGACTCTTGACACCTTGGGGTTTTGCATGTTTGATTCAATTTACTCCATTGCATTTGATATTTTGATTGAAATATTTTTGAGGCTACTGAACATCAAATCGCAGCATAATATTGTCTAAAATCATAAGTTTAGGGTTGAGTTGGTCAAAGAAGAATCTAGGATGCAAATAACTTAAATTTGGGAATATAAAAAATTTCTTAAGGTTCCTATAATTTAGAGATATAGTTTGACTAGGTCAAAAGGGCTCTTAAATTATAGGAAAGTGGTTTGACTTGGTCAAAGTCTCAAAACTAAAGGTTTTACGTCAAGGGGGCTTGTCCAGGTCAAGGGAAGTCCTTAAAGGATTCAAAGAATTGATGAGTGTCTTCATGTAGTCATGTCATTTTCATGGAGATGTTACTCTTCATGTCTTCAAATAAGAAATTCTTAATTTTCTTGGTCAAGATCAACATATTGTTTACTAAATATGAATGATTTATAATTCTTGCATTTCTCCTTAATTTGTATTGACTTATGCTTCTTTGGATGCTCCTTTTATTTTTGAGGTGTCCCAACCAAAGAAACTCAAATAAATCATGTTCCATACGCGAATGAAGACTTATGGATGCCCTCTTTCATTTGCTTAGTTCATGCAAGGATCATGCAACAAAAGGCAAAAATCCTAAATTCCATCACTCTCTTTAAGGTTCAAACATATCGATGAATAGAGGATGAGATGACTGATAACATGCAAAAGATGAGCATATTTACTAGCTCATCTTTGTCATATTATAGTTAAAAGAGGCAAAATCATTTACATTTTTTTACATGTTATCATATGATTGTGTTAAAATGAACATATTCTAGATAAATGAAGTAAAAGGGTTTCAAGAGGTGATTTACAGCAATAAAAGATGGTTTTAAATTTCGTTAAAATTTTTGTTTTCCTAAGATTAATTTTCTGTAATTTCTTTGCTATTTTTCAATAATTGAAATTGCTATAATTTGCTGTTTTTCAATAGATAAAATTGTTGTAATCTCTTTTCTTTAAGGAAAGTTTCTTTCTTTTATCTTAACTAAAGCCCTTAATGGGCTCGTCATAATCTGATGGGTTTTAGTAGCCTTGCGGGCAGGATTTGCATACATTTATCATCGACCAATACTGAATGTAGGCATGATGTTGGGTGTAAAGCGACATGCACCAATAACCCAGCTGCCAAGAAGTGCTTGGTGCTTTTCATGGTTATCATTGACCACCAATCACCTGCATTTTAAACTAACTACTCATGGAGATAAAGGCAAAAACATGTTTCTGGGTGCATAGCAGTAAGTACGAAGAATGTAACTGATCTGCATAACCTCTAAGTCGCGAACCAATTAGGTTAAAAAGGGGAAACGAGGAGCTGAAGAGGGCGTCTTGATTTCCTGTCCTAGACGAAGCTTGGCCTGGAGGACACAGCGGGAGAAAGACCAAGATCGATACAATAGTTCATTTTAAAGCAAAGATTTCATTTAGTTCTTTCAGTTCGACATTCCTTTGGAATCTCGAAGCACAGTTAAGCATAACTTTCTGCCTTATTTTCTTTCCGAGACATTTATTTTGATTGATTTAGTGCATTCTTTATGGATCTAGAGTTAGTTTTCTCTTATGAACGTGATTAATGCTTTTTGGTTTAACAAAGATTTATAGAATGTAGTTACAACTTATCTTCCGCAAAGAACCTATTTGCTTTTACTTTCTCTCTTCCTTTTTTTCTGGAATTAGCTCTTAACCAAGGTAAGATTAGGATCTATAAAGAACTACACTTCTGATTATCATTCTATAATATGTGCTTTTTTTAATTCAAATTCGGACAATATCCGTAAGATAGATTCGTTACTAAGTGATAGATTTAGCTAGATTTAGAAGAGATTTAGGTAGAAAAGATCTTAAGCAGGAAATAATTAGCTAAAGATTCTTCTCAATGTTGATTCTTTATGTTCAAATTAAAGAGAGTTAGTAAGAGAGGTTAGAGTGAATATAATAAAGTCAAAAAGGAAGTCTCTCATCATTTATGTTGTCGGTTCAACTGAAAGGAAATCACACAAGGAGGTTAATGATGAACTAAAACTCGGTTTGTTTATATCGTTGTTGTGTGTTCTAATTCATGCAATACATTTATAATACCTCACTTAAGACAATAGTAAGTAAGGGTCGATCGTCAGGGAATCTAGGTAATGAGGATTGAGACTAAGGTAGAAGAAGGGAAGAATTCCTATAGTGGAGAATATTAGAAGTTAGAAGAGGAATTTTATAGAGATTGTGGATGTAAATGGTTAGAGTATGTTTCTGTGGTTCTAATTAGAGGAGAAGGGGTGATAATTAGAAGGGAAGAGATTGAGTGAAGATGGGAGAAAATGATGAAGGGGAGAGAAGAGAGGTATAATAGTATAGAGATAAATGACGATTTGGATAGGGTTTATGAAAAACAAATGCAATTACCTATGATTTTAGTAGACTAAAAGGTCCTACATTATCCATGGAAAAGCTTACAAAAGGATCCCTCATCAGAATCTTCTCACGAACCCCGTGTTGGTGCCAATCCTAGGACGGGTGGTGTTTGATTCGCTACGACGTCGATCTCCTCTTGTTCTCCTTCTCCAAAACAAACTCGGGCATCCGATGATGCCCATCTTGGGCCTAAGCTTCTCCCCCTTTCCTGCTGGTGACCTGGTGTCAAGAGAGAGCCAAAAGACAAAGAGAATTCGGAGTGGAGGAGGAGAACTTTAGGAGTTAGGGCTTCCACCCAATCCAATGGTCGAGATTGATTTTTGGAAACTTCAGGCGTCCGATGGAAAATTCAATTGTGCAGATGGGAAGAGTGCGGTGAGATTAGCCTGTCGTCAAAATTTCAGCCCAATCGGACGGCTAGATCATGAGATATCAACGTTTGTTCCCCCTGAGCATTTCTAGCCATTGATCCGATGATCTGTTGCGTCAGCAGCCTTAAATCGATAGACTTCCGAGATCACGCCACGTCACCTTAGAACTGACCGCCGGATTTCCGCCATGTCACTTGCACAGGTAAGTGACAAAACGACAAGAGAAATAGGTAAGTCGCGGGCTTCTCCTTTGCGCGAATAAGAGAGCACCACATCGCTCTCTTATTCGCTTCGCGGTCAAAAATGACGGTGCGCGACTTCCGCCTCACCTGCGCAGGTAATTAAGAAATTAAATTAGTATTTTAATCAGAAAAAGAACAGTTAGATGAGAGGAATCTGCGGCGATTACTTTCGCCGCAGATTCCTTATTTAGAGCGAATAAGAGAGCGCTGATAACATGCTATATTTACATCATAAAACATGATTTTTGATGCATATTAAAGTATAAATGATTTCATTTTCATGCATGTTATCATACTTATATGTATTTTTCTATTATTCTATGAAAAATTCATTCTAATCTCAAAATACTCTAATTTAGGGTTAATCTTGATATATTAGAGTTTAATAAATTGATAACCCATCTTTTTCTTGAGATTATAAATGTTTTTAAAGTTAAAATAATAAGAGAAATCATTTTTAAACATTTATTTCATTTTCTAAAGTTTAAAATCTTAATAAATAAATGTATTTTTGAAATAATAATTTTAACTCTTATTATTTATTAAATTTGACTTTTTAGAATAAAAGATAATTAAATTTCAGATCAAATGAAAGAAATTTGGATTAATTCGGAGTTATATATTAAAAGTTATGAATTTTCTATTTTTAGGGATTTTTTCTGGATTTTTATGAATTTATTTTCTATTAAAATTGATTAAAATAAATTAAAAAAAAAGCAAAAAGCGGTTTATATCCGCGCGGGGCCACGTGGATGCGACGTGGCACTCCACGCCACGTGGCAGCGCCACACGGGCCCACGCGGCGTATATATTTAATATATATTTCTTATTACTATATAATATAAAGAGGTCTTCAGCCTTGCCTATATGGGAAGGGGTAATCAAACCTATTAAACCGTCGGGTATTATAAACCCTACGGTTTTGTAAAATTAAATCCGTGTGGGACTAATCCACACACGTCTTTAATATGCAGGTGACGTGGCGCGATGAGGAGCGCCGGATCGAGCAAGGCGCGGAAGACGGCGCGTTGATCGCGTGCGCCCGCGGTCCACCGGCGATGATCAAGACACGTGCTTCAATTGGAGTGTTATAACGGCTGCGATTAATCGGCGCGGATCGCATCTCAGCCGTTGGATCGCGATCCAAGGAGCGAAATGGTGTGCGTTTTTAAACGCAAATCAAATGGAGCATCTGGACCATCCATCGACGATCCGACGGATACGACATATTCGAAACGGTCCACGATGGACCGTTTCATCGTAACCGTCGATCATTTCGATCGGACGGTTACGATCAAAAGCCCTATATAAAGAGATGTTCTTCGACATTTGTAAGCATCCGAGTTGAATTTCAATCCAATTGAGCTGTCTAGACACCATTCTTCTCGTTTCTCTTGATTCCATCCTCTTCCTCTTTCATTTCCGCGTCCACAGAGGGGTTGAAGACAAGATTTGGTGGAGAATCGAGAGAGAAATCGTAGCTTGAAGCTCACGTTCGCGTTCTTCACGTTTTCGGCGATTAATCGGTTTAATCGCCTCGTTTCGATTGCTAATTGAGTTTAGTGGAAGCAGTTTTTCCTAGATTATCTTCCTATCATGTTTGATTTTCGTTTAGATTAGGATTTAGAAGTTAATTTTATCGAATTTCACCTAAAATCGCTAATTCTTCGTTCCGAAATTTCTCTCCACTTTGAATTTCGATTTCTCCGCGAAATCAAGTCCAAATTCGATGATTCTTGATTCCGTGGAATCGATTTGAAGTCTTCTTTCTTAAAATATCACTTTCCCCAATTTCTACCATCAATTTCTCATCCGATTTGATCAAATTTGAAGATTACGTCAAGAAATTCCTTAATTCCCTGTGGATTCGACCCTTATTTACCATTATACCCCTCAATTTGAGTTAATTTCCTATAATTGATAAGTTAGGCTTTAATTTTTACGCGATACCACGTGAAATCGATGACCTCTTGGTCTCGTCTCGTCAAGCGCCACGTCGCTCTCTTATTAAGCTCAAGAGGGAAATAAGAAGAAGACATAATAATAACACAAAACGACAACAAAATGCGATATAAAACGACAAAAAAGAAGAAATTCTCTTACGATCTGCGGCGAATGAGTTCGCCGCAGATCTCCTTTCTTCGCACGAATAAGAGAGCGCCAAGTCGCTCTCTTATTCTGCCTAGAGTCAATGAGGACGGCGCGAGGAAGGCATCTCCACGTCACCTGTAAGCGAGCAAAACGACAAGAAAGCAAATAAAACAACAAAAGAAGGGGGCGTAAATGACAAAACGAGGTCTGTCTGCGGCGAATGAGAGAGCGCCACGTCGTTCTCTCTCTCCTTCCTCCTTAACATCAAAGATGACGGCGCCATCCACGTCATCTGCACGGTGAGTAAACGACAAACAACAAAACACTAATAATAATAAAATAATAAAATAAAAGGAAAACTAAACTAAAAATGCAGCTACCAGATTGCGACACATGTCGCGATCTGGTGGCTTCTATCTGACTTACCTTGCAAATCCAAAAATTATAGATATGCCCTTGACGCTCATGATTATGTAAGAATCATTAGATTAATTAGAAATATGCTATAAAAATTCATTTAAATCATTTATAAAATCTAAACAAAAATATATTTTGCTATAAAAATTCATTTCATTGCCAATTTATAATCGAAGAGAGATATTCAAATATTATAAAAGCCAGGAAATACCATAAAATCATAATGAAGCAAAATTAAGCAATTTTAATTAAAATAACACATAAATATATTCCTTTTAAGCCAAATGTTCATGAAAAATATAGAGTTAAAGGTCATAGATTTCTGTGTTATCACTAAGTGATAGATTTAGCTAGATTTAGAAGAGATTTAGGTAAAAAAGATCTTAAGCAGGAAATAATTAGTTACAGATTCTTCTCAGTGTTGATTCTTTATGTTCAAATTAAAGAGAGTTAGTAAGAGAGGTTAGAGTGAATATAATAAAGTAAAAAAAGGAAGTCTCTCATCATTATGTTGTTGGTTCAACTGAAAGGAAATCACACAGGGAGGTTAATAAGGTTGGTTATAGTGGATGAAGAGGGATTTTAACATAAAGATAAATTCCTTAGTTACCTAGTCTACCTAGGAAGAATAATACAAATCACCTAAACGTAGTTAGTAGGATAAAAAGATAGTAAGAGGATTACAACATAAAGAAGAATAGTTAGTTATTAGTATAAGATTTAGATTGCCATTAATTCATAAAAAAGAATGAAATATATAGAATTTTTAGCTATTCAGACAGCCTATGGACAGTAGTAATAAGATTTAATTACTAGTAAGAATGACTGAGTAGTGACACAGAATTGAAGTGTGTTAGGAAAAGATTGCATGAGTGAAAGAATAATTAGAAATGCCTCCCTTGGATTCGACCCCTCACTGAATTATACTTTTGGGAGATAGAGATTAAGGGAAAAATATTTGAAAACAATATTATTGAATAAGCCAAATAGAACCATGACAATGACATAAAAACTATACCATAATTTGGACTTATCAATTGGCGCCGCTGTCAGGGAGGTTAAGGATAATTTTTCTCTGATTCTTGAATTTTCTTTTTTTCTTTTAGCACTTACTGAGTTTATATTCAGTATATCCCTACGAATTCTGTTATCAGTGGCTGACCAGAACTGTTTTTCTTTATTAAGTGAAGCATTACACTATATGCACGGAAGAAGGTCATTAAAACATAATCTGTTGACTGAATCATAGAAACAGAGGTGATCCAATTACAATTAGCTGAGAACAAAAAGGAAAAAAAAAGAGTGAGAATACAGGGAATCATGGCAGAAGAAGGAAGAGATGGAAAGGTCAAGAAGGACCAACACTTAAGGAGTTTTCTGCACCTTCAGATTATAATGATTTCACAAGAATTGCAGCTCCTTTGAATGACAATGTGAATTTCAAGATTGATGCAACAATGTTGAATTTCCTTCCAAGTTTCCATGGAAGGTTTAGTGATGAACCTTATGAGTTTTTGAGGGAATTTACCCAGTTCTGTTCATCATACTATTTTTCAGGAATATCTCAAGAAGTAGTGAAGTTAATGCTCTTTTCCTTTGCAATAAAAGATAGAGCAAGAGATTGTTTTAATGGTACAAGTAAGACTTTTAATACTTGGAATGAGGTTCAAACAAGTTTCTTACATAAATATTTTTCCTATGGTAGAACACATGCCCTTAGAAAATTAATTAGGGATTTTACACAAGGAAATGAGACATTTGGGGAAGCATGGGAACGATTCATGACATTGACCAGGAAATGCCCTCAGCACGGGATTCCTGAACTTGAATTGGCCCAGATTTTTTTATCAAGGATTAGACTATCACGAAAGGCAGCTTGTTGACATCTCGAGTGGAGGAAATTTCCTCAACACAAGGGCGAATGAGTCTCTTAAAAAAATGGAAGAATTAGTAGAGGACTGGGTATTTAAACAGAGTTCTATGATAGATGTTAGGACTGGTGGTATGAAAAGAGGAGTAATAGATGTTAAGGGAATGGAAACCGATGTGAGAATGAAAAGTTTTAGAGAAAGAAATGAAGCAGTCATTGCTTGAGATTACAGAGACCTTTAAGCATCTCCCTAAAGATGCAATAGCCACGATTAAGCCGGAAGCAAACTGTGAATAGGGTAAATGTAACATCAACATGCAGGAATTGTGCAGCAAATGATCACATACAGGATCAATGCAAAGAAATTCTAGTGGAGAAAGTGAATGCATTTGGGCAACAACCTAGTCATGGCAATTGGCAGGTGGGAGCAAATATGATTAGAAATACTAATTTTGGACATAGTAATGGACAACATGGGATTTGGTGTGTAAAATAATCAGTTCAAGTTACAAAGTCAATCTCATATGAATCAAGCTCAACCTCAGTATCACCAAAACCCACAGTTTCAATCTGGACAAGCACCATTTCATCCAAATGTGCTCAATTTACAACCAATAGCCCCTATTTTGCTGACCACATTCCCCTTTATGGAAAATTCGTAAAGGAATTGTGTACTCCTTCACGAGAAAAAAAATTAGGTTGTCTGAGAATATCAGTTCAATACTCTTAAAGAGTTTACCCGAGAAACAAAGAGACCCTGGAGCACCATTAATTGGGTGTTCCATCCAAAAAATGGAATTTAAGAAAGTACTTTTGGACATAGGAGCAAGTGTTAACATATTGCCTAAGCTTCTATATGATAAACTCAACCTGAAAGGATTAGAACCGATAAAATTAGAACTTTAGTTGGCTGATGGATCAATTTGTGCCCCATATGGACGATTGGATGATGTGATAGTGGTAGTTGGAGACTGAGGCATTTCCAGAGATTTCATAGTGACTGATGTAAAGATTATTGGAGAATTATGTAATGCCCCAATCATTTTGGGGAGACCTTTCCTTGCTACAGCAAGAGCAATAGCCGACTTTGATAAAGGTAAGATTGAATTGGAAATGGGGAGTAGTAAGTTGGAAATTCTAATTCCAAATCTGAAAGAGAATTCCGAATACATATATGAGGATGCTAATCAAATTGATCAGCTGATGGATAACAAAACAGAATATGATCAACTTATTGCTGAAGTCTTAGCTATAGAAGTAGAAGAAGACTGTAATGACAAAATAATATCTATTGCAAAAAGTTCACATGAAGTAGATCTCAAACCTTTGCCAGAATGATTGAAATATGTTTTCCTTGAGGAAGGAAAATATAACCAACAATAATTTCATCACTGTTAATAGAGGAACAAGAAAAGAAATTAATAGAAGTAATCTCTAAATACAAAGCAGCAATAGGGTGGACAATTGATGATATTAAAGGAGTTAGAAGAGAAATTTGTGAGCATAAAATTTTCTTAGAAGAAAATGCAAAACCTACGAGACAACCTCAAAGAAGATTAAATCCTAACATCTTTGAAGTTGTTAAGAAAGAAATCTTGAAATGGTTGCAAGCTGATTTTATATATGCAATCTCAGATAGTACTTGGGTGAGTCCAGTCCATGTGGTACCAAAGAAATCAAGAATCACAGTGGTCAAGAATGAAAAGGGAGAAGAAATGCCAACCAGAATAGTGTCGGGGCATAGAGTTTGCATAGATTACAAGAAATTAAACTTAGCTACCAAGAAAGATCACTATCCACTTCCATTTACGGACCAAATTTTAGAAAAATTAGCAAGACAAAAATTTTTTTATTGTTTTTTAGATGGATATTCAGGATACAATCAAATTGCAGTTCATGATTATGATCAAGAAAAAACTACATTCACATGCCCTGTAGGTACTTATGCATTTACAAGAATGCCTTTTGGTTTATGCAATGCACCTGCAACCTTTCAAAGGTGTATGAATGTATTATTTTCCGATTATATGGGTGAATTTTTAGAAATTTTTATGGATGATTTTTCTATTTTTGGGATTTCATTTGAGGAATGTCTTGCTAACCTTGGAAAAGTTTTAAAAATCTGTGTGTAGAACAATCTAGTTCTAAGTTGGGAGAAATCCCATTTCATGTTACAAGAGGGGATAGTATTGGGCCACCTTATCAACAAAGAGGGAATCAAGGTGGATCAAGCCAAAGTGGAGGTCATCAAGAGTCTGCCCTACCGCAAACCCAAAAAACAACTTAGGGGATTTTTAGGCCATGTTGGATTCTATCGTCGTTTCATTAAAGATTTTGAAAAATTACCAAAACCTTTAACACATTTGCTTTGTAATAATGTTGACTTTTCTTTAGAAGAAGAGGTGATATCTTCATTTCAACTCATTAAAGAGGCACTGGTCAAAGCACCTACTTTTACAAGCTCCAAGATGGGACTTACCGTTTGAAATTATGTGTGATGCTTCTAACAATGCAGTTGGGGCAATTCTGGGGCAAATAATTAATGGTAATTCACTAGTAACCTACTATGAAAGTGAAAACAGTTGGAGGAGCCCTAGGTAAATTACTCAACCACAGAAAAGGAGCTACTTGCAATTGTGTTTGCATTAGAAAAATTTAGATCTTATGTTTTAGGCAGCAAAATAATTGTTTTTTCTGACCATTTTGCTTTAAAATTTTTACTAACAAAAAAGGAATCTAAAGAAAGACTAATTCGATGGATTCTTTTACTGCAAGAGTTTGATTTAGAAATCAAGGATAGATCGGGAAAGGAAAATGCAGTAGTAGATCACCTATCAAGGCTTTTAGCAGTGGACTCCGGTTTAGTCAATGAAAACTTTCCTGATGAAGGCATCCTAGCAGTACAATGTAAGCAATTACCATGGTATCCTAACATTGTTAATTACCTTGCTGCAGGTGTGATTCCAGAAGATTGGGATTATACCCTTTAGAAAAAATTCTTAAAAGAGGTAAAATTCTATTTTTATGATGAACCTGAACTTTTCAAATTGGGAACAGATGATATTTTCAGAAGATGCGTTCCAAAAGAAGAACATGTAAAAATTTTAAATGCATGTCATTCATCTCCTTGTGGTGGACATTATGCATCAAAGATCTTATCATTTAAAATACTTAATGCTGGTTTTTTTGGCCTACACTATTTGCCGATGCAAATAGTTATCATTCATCCTGTTTAAAATGTCAGGAAAGTATTGATTTAAGAAAAAAAGATGCGATGCCTCTTCACCCAATTATAGAAGTAGAAATTTTTTATTTATGGGGTATCGATTTTATGGGGCCATTCCCTAATTCTAATGGATTTGAATACATCTTAATGGAAATTGATTATATGTCCCGATGGGTAGAAGCAATCCCAACCAGACCTAATGATCATCAAGTGGTGGTGAAATTTATACACCTGCACATTTTTTCGAGGTTTGGTTGTCCACAAGCCATCATTAGTGATGGAGGGAAGCATTTCAATAATCAGCAATTGCAATCAATGCTAAAAAAATATGGTGTTGAGCATCAGGTGACAACACCATATCATCCTCAAGCAAATGGACAAGTAGAGAATACTAATAGAGAGGTCAAAAAGATCCTTAAGAAAATTGTAAGATTAGATGGGAAAGACTAGTCAAGTAAGATTTATGATGCGCTTTGGGCATATAGAACAGCGTATAAAACACCTCTAGGGATGTCCCCATTTAGGGTAGTTTTTGGGAAATCTTGTCATTTACCGGTGGAAATTGAACAAAGAGCTTACTAGGCAATAAAAAAACTGAATCTTTCTTTAGATTGTGCAGGGAAGACAAGACTACTTCAACTACATGAACTGGAAGAATTGAGAAATGAAGCCTACAACAACTCACCTATCTACAAAGATAAGATGAAAAAATTTCATGAGAAACATCTCAATCGTAAGCCGTTCTTTCTTGGGAAAAAAGTATGGCTTTATAATTCACGTTTAAAGCTATTTCCAGGTAAATTGAAATCAAAATGGGATGGACCTATGGTTGTAATTGAAATTTTTGAAAATGGAGCAGTTCTTATTGAGAATCCTAGAAATCAGATTCAATTTAAGGTCAATGGACAAAGACTTAAACCTTATATTGAAGTAGAATCTCAAGTTTCCACATTAGTTCATGAAGTTTATAATTTGCAGGATCCAAATCTTAAGGAATTTTAATGACAATAATAACCATCATATCTTCTTTAAAAATAAAAAATAAAATAAAAAAATGATTTTTTTTACAAATAAATAAAAATAATATTTTATTTTCTGTATTGCCGGTACAAATAAGCTGGCATGCATTTGTATTAGAAGAAAAGGAAGAAAAGGGGAACTGTGGACCTCAACAAATTTCAAACTATCGGGTTTGCAATTAATTTTTTTATTTTTACTCATAAATATTGAGTATGTCTAAAATCGTTTTCCGGCACATATTCCAATTTTTAATGATAGTTACCAGAAGCTTGGAAAGATTTCAAGAATAAGAAAGACCCTTAAGAACATAGAGACCACCTCTTAGAATGAATTCTGTGAGAGAAATTGAAAGGAAAAATACCTACTGTCATAGTGCAGGGCCAATTCATATTGAGTGAATAATATAGGAATGATTAGGGTGAATAGCATTACACACTAGCATTGTATTTTCTGAATGGGTAACCTACAGTGCTCCTAAAACCAAGGAAGTGATCAAGGGGTGCGGGAACCCTATCTAGGATATTATATGCATGCAATACGAGGTAAGGAGAACAACGAGAATAATAATCACCACGACGACGAGCGTGAATGCCCGATGATCGACAGTAAGGGAGGATAGAGGGAAGTTCTGGACTTCTGATAACCTGAGATTCAGGAGGAACGGATACGGTGTCGGCACGGCTACGACCGCAACGTGGATGCACCTGTGATCGCAACGTGTCTTCAGCCAAGTACGGTGAGGCAGAATACTCCTCCGGAAGTCACAATGGTCAGCCCGTGGTGGTAGAGGTCAACAGGATAGTTCACGCATTAAGGAATCTCGCGGGGAGGCGGGCGAGCGCAGGGTTAGGAGAGGGGTATCGTCGCGCGCGTTGTGCACGCGCGAGTTGTTTTATTTTTCTTTCTTTATTTGTTTCCAACAGTGGATGTCAGTGAAGCCAGCAGCAAAAAAATACGTGCAAGGGGTAGGGGAAGCCGGGCACCTGGCGGCAGCCGGAAAACGACGGCGCAAATGGAGGTGCTTGGAGGAGAAAGCGCGGGCGGGTCGATGGAGAGCTCTACTTCGTTGAGGAAGTCTATGAAGGTGAGCCCTGCCTCGCGCGCGCGGGTTGGTGGTAGAGCTGCTGACATCGGCGGATAGGGGAACGACTAGGGAAGGTGTGTAGAGGGTCAGGTGACAGACGTGTCATTTTCGTGCGTCGTTAAAACACAAAGACGATGGTCAAACAAAATTTATAAAACCGAACTCACAAAGACAAGATATAATAATCAAGTATTGGGTAAGTATCGGGTCGATCCACAGAGAGCAGGGTTGACTTTAATTGCAGAGTTGACTTCCTCAAACTTAGGTTTAAAAGGAGTTTTAAATAAGAGAAAATAAGATGTAAGATATGGAAATGATATAAATAAGGTAAATAATAAGTTTTAAGAATTGAAATCTCGGATTTGACAGAGAAAAGTCAAAAGTCAAAGTCAAAGCATTGACTTTGACCAACAGTAGGTGTTCTGCAAAATCAGAGAATCAAATAGAGTCAGAAGATTACTAAAATGGAATTTATTGATATATAATTCGTAATTTTTGGATAAGAAATGGATTTATTATGAATTATTGAAAATCAATGATCAGAAAATCACCGAAATTAACACCTCAGAGGAAATCTTCAAATTGAATGCCCAAATGAAATCCAAATCTTGCAATTTATATGTCAATGGAAAGCTAAGAACCAGAGGAATCCAAAAAGACCAAAATTATCAAATTCTGATTTGTCAATAAAAAGTAATTGACCCCGAAAGTCAACGTTTGACTTCTGATGAGAGATGAACAGTCCTTGGTCAAACGTCAAATTGGAGGGTCAAATGAAGTCAGAGTTTGATGAATTTGCTATCCATGGAAAGCTGATGAAAAGAGGAATCCAATGAAACCAAAATAAAGTGATTTGGAATTATAATCAGAGAGATATCCTATTTTCAAAATCAGCAACTTTTTGGACCTAAAATTGGGGAAAATGAAGAACACTATGAACTAATTTGCAAAATTAAAGATCTAAACCTAATAAAATACAAATTACCTCTTGATAATCGATCGAACCTCACTACTAACCCGATTGCCACAAGAATGGGGCCTCAATTCTCGTGGATTGAAGCGAATTTGCTTGGATTCTTCCTCGTGGACGTTCGGAATTCAAGGGGAAAATTCGATGAAATCAAGAGATGAAATCGTGATTATCATGCTTCAATGGCTGCGTCTCTACACTCTTGGAAGCAGAGGATCACGAGAACTTAAGACCTTCCTCGAAACTCTCTGAATTTCTTCACGAGTCGATCAAAAGTTAAGAACAAAGAAGAGAGTACATGGCTTTTTAAAGGGAGAAATAGGCCGAAGATCGTGAGTAATTGGTGCGGATGTGAACGCGGATGTGCAGCGTCAAGGGAGCGGTTTCCTTGCGCGGCGTCGTAACTCCCGAATTTGTGGCGAATTTTCCTCAAAACTAGCCTCAATGAACGCCACGTTTGCACCACGATCGGGCCACGATCACGCCGTGATCGGGCCACAATCGTGGGTCGATCCATGATCGCTAGCTTCCAAGGCAACCTTCCGAAGCTCGGGGAGATGATTCCGCCCTCCAGGAATCATGATCGCGGCTCGATCGCGCCGTGATCGCGGTTCGATCTGGCCGCGATCGTGGAGTTCTTCCACCTGTCTTCTTTGCCGTTGGATTTGAATCTGACGCTCCAGATCTCCTCCGAAAAGAGAAGAAAATCGGCCGTCGCGTGGCCGTTAGATCGCGATCGTGCGGTCTAACCTTTGATGGAGATGGGCTCTCCTCATGTCGCCACGTGGCGATCGGTGCGCCCTCCGATCGTGGTCACTTAAGGTAAGAAATACGCACGTGCTGCATTTGATGATCGCGTGGACTCGAGTCCACGCGATCACCGCCGTTCAGCCGGAATCCAGTGCTCCTCGCGCTGCCACGCGTCCTGCAAAACAGAAGCCGTGTGGGAACATAGTCCCACACGGAATAAGTAGAAGGCTAGGACGCGGTTAAATAGGGGAGAAGATTCCCCTATTAACTGTCATATTATCTCCTCTCTGCTCCACGACACGTGGCGCCCCACACGGGCGCCCACGTGTACCTGCGTGGTCGCGTGGCCTCCTGCCACGTGGCTGCGCCACTGTACGCCTTCTGCGTCCCGTGCGAGCCAGCCGGGCTCTGCCACGTGGCCTCAACGCCGCATCGCACCCCGAGGCAGTCCCGCGCGCCACGTCAGCCGCTCGCCTGGGCTCGCTCGCCACGTCAGCCGCCGCTTGGCCCATCTTGCCACGTCATCACCTACGGTAAGCTTACCCCCTTTTTTGCGATTTTTAAATAAAGAAAATTCATAGAAATCAAATAAAAATCAGATAAAATAAGAAAAAAAGAGCATAAAACTTCAGAAATTCATAATTTAAAATATACAACTCCTTTTTCATCCAAATTTTCTCCATTGGATCACAAATTCTCTTCTTTTTAATATCATGTAATTTAAAAGATATTTAGAAAGAAGAAATCAAGATGACTTATAATTTACTTAAATCATTTCTCCTAAAACATTTTAAATCATAAATTCATCATAAAATCATCCTTCCAAACATTTACTAAAGTCACAACTCATTCAATAACAGAGAATAACTTCTATTAATTTAAACAAAAGATTAATCATCTATTAAACATGAAATTATCCCTAATTTATGCATAAATATCAACTTTAGTGAAATGACATGCCAATGGAGAAAATTCCTAAAAAGTATGATAACATGCATCATTTTCACATAAAATAAGCATGAATATGAGTTAATTAAGATAAGAATTCAAGTTATAAATGCATGTTATCAGTGACCCGCAAGTAAGTCGGCGTGCAGGCGGTCTGCCACAAGCCAGCAGCAGGCGCGCGAGAAAACTTCCACCGATACGCGCGTAAATCTGCCAGCCAATGTGGAAGAAAAGTCCATCGATACGCGCGTAGGTTAGTCACGCGCACGGTGATTTCCCAGGAGAGAGGACGCACGCATGAGGACGACGTTGTCGGGCGAGGCCGATTTTCCCATAGGCGGTACGTCCTGTAGCGACTCAGAGGGGTCTCAGCGATGCTCAGCGAACGCGCGAGAAAACTTCCACCGATACGCCCGTAAATCCTTTAGCGAACGCGCGAGAGAAGTCCACCAGAAGAGCATAGAGGGGCGGTACTGGACGAGGGGTGTAGCGACTCAGAGGGGTCTCAACGATGCTCGTCAGGTTGGGGACTGGAGAAGATGAGGGGGCGATTTCCGTGGAGTAATGGAGGCGTGGATCCCACGGTAGGGGATGAGGGGTGAGACAAAAACGAATGGAGTGAGTCTGTGGTCGATTCGTGGAAGGGGGGAAAATAGGTGGAGATTTTCCGCGGGGCAGTGAGGCTAGGAATCCCACGGGTGGGTGATAACATGCATTTATAACTTAAATTCTTATCCTAATTAACTCATATTCATGCTTATTTTATGTGAATATGATGCATGTTATCCAAATTTTTATGAATTTTCTCCATTGATATGCCATTACACTAAAGTTCATATTTATGCATAAATTAGGGATAATTATGTGCTTTCTTGATGATTAATCTTTTTGCAAGGTTAAATTAATAGGAATTAAGTTCTTTCCCTGATTTATTTTGACTTTAGTAAATGATTTTAAAAGTTAATTCTTGGAAGGGAAGTATTGGATGATTAAAAGAAAGAGATCTTAATCAATGCTTTTAAGTTATTTTTAATTCATCCTATGTTCTTCCTTTTTAATTATATTTTTAATGGCATAATATTAAAAAGAAAAGAAATTGAGATTCAATTGAGAAAATTTGGATTAAAAAGGAGTTGTATATTTAAAGTTATGAATTTCTGAAGTTTATGCCCTTTTTTGGATTTTTAATTTGATTTTTCTTACCTAAAATCGCGAAAAAGGAGGTTTTTTATTCCACAGACCCTGCGGAGCTGACGTGGCGTGCAGGACTCGCACGGATACGACGCGGCACGCAAGGCCACGTGGCAGAGCCTGCGAGGCCCACGCGGCGCGCAGGTGGCGCGGGTGGCGAGGACACGTGGCAGGAGGCCACGTGAGCCTACGCAGACGCCCGGGTGGTGCCACGTAGTAGGGGGGATGGCAAGTGAAGGGCCTACGGGTTAGTGGGCCCTGGTAAGATTATTGGGGCGGTAACGCAAACGCTTACCGCCCCTCTACCTTTTATACACAAAAGTCTCGCCGTTTTTCTCTGTGTGGGACTATGTCCCGAGCTGATTTGAAATGCAGGACGCGTGGCGCTGCGAGAGGCGTCGGATGCGATCGTGAAGAGGAGAGATTCATCGATCATGTAGACTGGATTCCACCAGATCATCAATTAAGACATGTGCGGAATTTACAACCTTTGATCGCGTAAGTGAATTTCGAAGCTCGCGATGAGATCGTGCGTGAAGCTCCTCGTGGACGAGTGGACGCATCGTGAGCATCCAATCTTCATCGGACGGGCCGATCATGCGAAGGACGTGGAACACATTAGATGGATCGTGGCTTAGCTTCCGCGTGCGATCGCGATCGTCCAGATCAGACGGCTGGAATTTGTCGCAAAAATTTCCACGCGATCGTGGCTCGATTGAACCGCGATCGTCGCTCATTTGTGGACGACCGTGGCACACGATCATGTCACGATTGGTGGCCCACAATCATCGTGCAATCGTGGCCACCAATCAGCATCCATTCGCGGATTAAACGGCCCGAATTTTTCGGGCGAAAATCCCCTTTCAAAACCGATGTATACCTCTTTTCTTTTCAACTCCTGATTGATTTGTGAAGCAATTAAGTAAATTTGGAGCAAAATCTTGAGTTCATCACGATTCCCTTGCGTTAAGACTCAATTGCGATCCGATTGGAGCAGGATTCATCGTGATTAATCATTTGATTTCATTGAATTTTCCCCTTGAACGCCGAATGTCCGCGAGGAAGAAATCGAGCAAAATCCGCTTCAATCCGTGTGAATTAAAGTCTTATCTTTGCCACAATCGGGTTAGTAGTGAAATTCGGTCGATTATCTAACGGTAATTTGAGTTTGAATTAGGTTTAGATCTTTAATTTTGCATTTTTAGTTCTTAGTGTTCTTCAATTCTACCCAATTTTAGTTCGAAAATTTCTTTGATTTTGAAAATAAGATATCTCTCTGATTATAATTCCAAATCACTTAATTATAGTTTCATTAGATTCCTTATTTCATCAGCTTTCCGTGGACAGCAAATTTGTCGAATTCCGAGTTCATTTGGCCCCTCAATTTAACATTTGACCGAGCACTATTTATTTTCAATCTGAATTTGAATGTTGACTTTCGGGGTCAATTACTTTCAAAATATAAATCAGAATTTCATCATTATAGTCTCTTTAGAATCCTTTGGTTCTTAGATTTCTATTGATATATAAATTGAAATATTTGGATATCATTTGTCCAGTCAATTTGAAGATTTCCTCTGAAGTGTTCATTTCAGGAATTTTCTAATCTTTGATTTTCAATAATTCATAGTAAATCCATTTCTTATTGAAACATCACTAATTCTATATCCATAAATTCCATTTTCTCTCTAGTTTTCAAATATATAATTTTTATAATCTTCTGACATCTTTTGGTTCTCTGATTTTACAGAACTTTGACTGTTGGTCAAAGTGAACACTTTGACTTTGACTTTTGACTTTTCTCTGTGAAATCCGAGATTTCAAATCATAAAATTTCTTATTTAGTCTATTTATATCATTTCTACTCATAAAATTTTATTTCTACTTCTTTAAAACCTCTTTTAAGCCTAAGTTTGACCAAGTCAACTCTTCAATTAAAGTCAACTTTGTTTTCTATGGATTGACCCGATACTTACACTTTACTTGATTTTATATCTTTATCTTTGTGAGTTCGGATTTATAAATTTTTTTGACCAACGTTTGTGTGTTTTAACGACCGCACAAAACGCTTCGTCAAAATGGCGCCGTTGCGAGGGAGCATGCGTTATTCATTTTATTACTTGATTTCGTGGTTATATTTGGGTTTCTATCTTTTTGTTGTTTACTGACCTGCAGAGAGTTTATCAAACCTTCTCAGTGGTGAAAATTGTATAGCGAGGTAAGATTACCTAATTTTGCCCATTATGTGATAGTTTTGGTGCAAATTTGGTAATCTATTTTGTGTTTCACATATTTGAGACATCGATATTGATATATCTCAGATTCATTCTTTGTTATAAGTGACATATTAGTATTATTATCTTTAGTGGTGTGATTTTTGATAGTGTGTAGCTTAATCTATCTTTTGGTGGAGTAGAGTGAAGCATTTTCATTTGGACATCACATTTTTCGTCTTACCTTTTCTGACATTCTTATATATATATATATATTTGTTTTTCTGTGATCTTTTTGATATAGATTTGAATAGGAATCATAGGAACCAAGGAGGACGACAAGATCACCATAATCAACGACCCACGAGGCATACAAGGAATAATCCCTTGTATGACGACCTATTCGACACATCTAGAGCTCCATCAGAGGCTTCTAGTGATTCTCTTCCAGCCATCGTCACACCAGGGCGAGGAGAGCCGATAGACACCCCTCTTCTTGTCGAGATAGTGAGACGACGTCTTAACGATTACGCAAGACCGGTCGTCCAAAGGCAGACTACGCGAGTCAATGCGCCTCTTCAACGAGGTGCGAATTTTAAAACTGACTCACATATTCTTGGCCTTTTGCCCACTTTTCATGGACTACCATCGGAGGACCTGTATCGACATGTGGACGAGTTCAGCCAGGTGTGCGAATTCAACCAATTCCACAATGTCCCCTCCGAGACGGCCAAGATGCGCTTCTTCCCCCTCACGCTTAAGGAAAGGCCAAAGGAGTGGTTTTTCACCTTGGGCCGTGAGTTTGATTCATGGAGAGGTATGGAAGATGCATTTTTGCGTAAGTATTACTCGGTAGGTAAGACTAGTGCCATGAGATGAGCCATACGCGAGTTCTCACAAGGGCGGAGAATAGCCATCATTATGCAGCTAAATCCTTCGGAGGACGGAGCACTCCCGCGAAGGGAGGGATGTTAGATGTGAAGGTGGCAGAGACAGGTATGCTTTTAGATAAGATTGAGAAATTGACCGAGGCACAGAACTTGATCATGGATTCGCTTAAGATTCGACCGGGTTCTGATGGCCTCACGCCAGTTTCACATGTCGATGTCTCTCCGTGTTCGCATTGCTCTAGTTTTGAGCACGTCAAGCTGGATTGCCCTGTGATGGCAATCGAAGGTCAGTTTCCATTCCGGCCAAACCCTTTTACATATCTAGGTTTGAGCTAAGCGGGTAGGTCTAACTACCCGAATCAGGGTTATTCTAGTTTTCATAACCCTTCTTATGAACAGCAACGAAACGGGCAGCACACTTCATATCATCAGCCCTATGGATCCGCGCCGCAGCATATGGGGAATCCGAGGTCGACATCTTTCACCCCTAGTCCTCCCCAAGCGGTCACACCGCCAAAGGCAGTCCCACCTCCAGCACCTTCAGTTGACCCCGTCATGAGTGCATTAGCACAAATGATGAGTAAACTGAATGAGGTTAGCGACCGACTCGACCGAGTTGAAGGGGCTAAAGCCCAATGCTCCGATGCATCTACCGAGCAAAGGAAGGGTAAGCGAGTTGAAATTATAGATCAATTACCTTCCCAACCTTTGGCAAATCCTAGGAATGTAGGTCAAGCATCGTCGAGCCGCACCCACAATGTGAACGAAGTTCGCATTGATAGTGCATCGGAGGAGGCACATGCCATATCAGGCCTACGTAGCGGCAAGGTCTTAGTGGATCCTCATACGGACCACAAGCGCCGCAAGGACCCGCTTGAGGAGAGGGACGACCGTCCATCTCCCACGATTATTCTAGAGGAGGACTCTGAGGATGAGGACGCACCCGATGAGGAGAGTAGGGCAGAGCCCAATCCCGAGGTTTACAAACCTCCAGTGCCATATCCTCAGCTATTGAGCTAGCCTAGAGTCTCTACGAGTGATAGTGATGATACATTATTAGAGGCTTTTAGACAGGTTACTATCACCATCCCTTTAGTAGACGCCATCCAGCATATTCCATCCTACGTGAAGTTCTTAAAAGGACTTTGCACCCCTACGAGGAAACCGAAACGTATCCATATGAGTGAGACCATTAGTTCTATCATGTTGAGTACGCTTCCTCGTAAGCGACGTGATCCGGGAGCTCCCATGATTAGTTGTGAGATTAGGGGGTAGGACTTTCACTCGATCTCTCCTCGACACGGGGGCTAGTGTCAATATTCTCACGAAGGAAGGGTATGACATTTGTCCACATGGCGAGTTGCAGCCATTATTTATCGAGTTGAGCTTAGCGGATGGATCCGTGTGACGACCTCACGGCGTGGTGGAGGATGTGATAGTTAAGGTCAAAAACTGCTACTTTCCGGTAGACTTAATTATCATGGATATGAAATCCACGAAGGACTTCACCGACTCTCCCATCATATTAGGGAGACCATTTTTAGCTACCGTGAAAGCGATCGCCGATTGGGGCAAGGGGGAAGTCATATTTCAGGTTAGAGATAGCACGATGAAGGTGAGCATCAATAAGTTGATGTGACATCCTTCACATAAGTCCGATGAGGTAGGCGTCATCGATATTTACGAGGATCCAAAGATCTCGAGTTGTATCGAGGAGACAATGGTGACTATTGAGGAGCCCGAGGATGATCCATTTCCCTCCGGCGAGATGGCACCCGAGCTAAAATCACTACCTTCTATGCGGAAATATGCTTTTCTTGATCATCATTATGCTAACCCCGTTATTATATCCTCGCAGCTAGATCAGGACTTAAAGGAGAGATTATTGGCAGTCTTGCGAGGAAGGAAGGAAGCAATCAGATGGAATTTGTCGGACCTTAAGGGAATTGATCCCTCTTTGTGCACGCATCGCATTTTCCTAGAGGAGGACTCTCGTCCCTCTAGAGAGGCACAAAGACAGCTAAACCCTAAGGTATGATATGTCACTAAGGATGAAATCCTTAAATGGCTTAATGCAGGTATCATATATCCTATCTCCGACAGTCCATGGGTCAGTCCGGTGCATGTTGTCCCCAAGAAGGCGGGGATCACCGTGATGACAAATGACAAGGGGGAAGAACTTCAGACGCGTCTTCCGACGAATTGGAGAGTATGCATCGACTATCTAAAGCTTAACGCGGCGACGAAAAAGGACCACTTCCCCTTGCCATTTATTGACCAAATTCTTGACAAGCTTTCAAGTCAAGGATTTTATTGCTTCCTAGACGGCTACTCCGGGTATAATTAGTTAGCGATGCACCCCGATGATCAAGAGAAGATGCCGTTTACATGTCCATTTGTACTATGTAACGCTCCTGCCACTTTCTAGAGGTGCATGATGGCCATCTTCTCCGATTTTATAGGAGAGAGCATGGAGGTCTTCATGGACGACTTTTCAGTTTTCGGGCCGAGGTTCGATGCGTGCTTAGAGCACTTAACACAAATCCTCGACGTTTGCGTTAAGAAACGCCTAGTCCTTAGTTGGGAGAAGTCCCACTTCATTGTAACAGAAGGTATAGTGCTTGGGCATTTAGTCTCAAGCAAAGGTTTGGAAGTGGATAAGGCTAAGGTTGAGATAATCCAAGACCTTTGCACTCCCTAAGTTGATAATGGAACTTAGAAGTTTCCTAGGGCATGTCGGCTTTTATCGTCATTTTATTCAGGATTTTGCTAAAGTTTCAAAACCACTGACTTCTCTTTTATGCAAGGAAGAGTATTTTATCATTGAGGAAGAAGGGAAGCACGCCTTTATGCAGCTGAAGCAATCATTAGTGGATGCGCCTATTTTACAAAGTCTTAATTGGGACTTACCTTTTGAGATTATGTGTGACGCTTTTGATTTCGCAGTGGGCGCGGTTTTGGGACAACGAATTGACAAAAAGCCGACCGCCATATGTTATGCAAGCAAGACGCTAGCCGACGCTCAACTTAATTACACTACTATGGAGAAGGAGTTGTCAGCGGTCGTCTTTGCTTTGGAGAAGTTTAGGCCGTACATCTTGGGCAGCAAGATCATTGTACACACGGATCATGACGCATTGAAGTACTTGTTGTCCAAGAAAGAGGCCAAACCGCGACTGATTCGATGGGTTCTCCTTCAAAAATTCGATTTGGAGATCAAAGATAAGAAGGGAAGTGAGAACTCAGTGGCTGATCATCTTTCTCCACTTCACACCACATTTTTAGGTGAGATTTGTGACACATTCCCCGATGAGCGGCTCCTCGCCGTTGCGACTAAAGTACCTTGGTTTGCGCATAATGTTAATTACTTACTCACAAAATCTGTCCCCGATTATTGGATCATGCGTCAAAAGAAGAAATTTTCCTATGATGTTAGATATTATTTTTGGGAAGAACCCCAATTGTTCTATGTAGGGGCTGATCAGATTATTCAGCGATGTGTTCCGGAGGAGGAACAAGAGCATATTATAGCGATGTGTCACTCATCTTTATGTGGAGGACATTTTACGAAGAGAAAGACTGGAACGAATGTACTACAAAGTGGCTTCTATTGGCCAACTCTATTCAAGGATGCAATCAAGTATTGCAAGGAATGTCTAAAGTGCCAATCCGCATTGAACATCTCAAAGCAAGATGAAATTCCCTTGCAAACCATCTTTGAGGTAGAAATTTTTTATCTTTGGGGGATTGACTTTATGGAACCATTTCCACCGTCGCAGGGAAAAGAGTACATTCTTGTAGTGGTGGACTATGTGTCCAAATGGGTCGAGGCGATATTGACGAGGACAAACGATCATCGAGTGGTTAATAAGTTTATTGTTAACAATATCTTTTCTCGATTTGGTTGTCCTAGAGCTATTATTAGTGATGGTGGATCTCATTTTACTAACTCTCATTTCAGGACTTTACTTAAGAAATATGGAGTTCACCATCGTGTCACGACCCCGTATCACCCCCAAGCGAATGGCCAAGTAGAAGTCAGCAATAGAGAAGTCAAGAACATCTTGAAGAAGATTATTCGCATGGATGGAAGAGATTGGGCAGCGAAGCTACCCGATGCTCTATGGGCCTACCGCACCGCATTCAAGACACCCATCGGGATGTCTCCTTTTAGGCTCATTTATGGCAAACCTTGCCACCTCCCGGTTGAGTTAGAGCATAGAGCATATTGGGCCATTAAAAATCTCAATCTATCTCTTGATCAAGCTGGAAAAGAAAGACTTCTACAAATTCAAGAGCTCCAAGAACTACGAGATGAGTCGTATCAAAATGCCGAGATCTATAAAGCCAAAAATAAAGCCTTTCATGACAAGCACATTAATAGGAAAACTTTTCATGTTCATGACAAGGTATGGCTTTATAATTCTTATCTTAAACTCTTTCCAGGGAAATTGCGCTAAAGGTGGGATGGTCCATATGAGATCCTTGAAGTGTTTGACAATGGATCGGTCTTGATTTTAGACCCCAAGACCAAAAATTCCTTCAAGGGAAATGGACATAGATTGAAACCATATATTGGTGAAGAAGGACCCCCACCTCCCCATAGTGAAGAGCTACAATCCCTTGAGATCTCAGTCACTAATTAGTCGCTAGAGGGAGTTACATCTAGCTAAAGACAGAAAACTTAGCGCTTGTTGGGAGGCAACCCACCCTTATCTTTATTTTTGCATTTATTCTCTACTTTTGTTCTTGTTTTAGCATTTATTTTTACTTTTATATTTGCTGTTTTTTTTTACGTTCAGTAGGTGTTAAGGAGAAGGGAACATCAAAGGAAGAAATTCAGCCTCAAAACAACTTCAAAAAGGAAGAGAAGAATGCAACCGTTGCAAATTCCCGCTAAGTTTTTCTTTTCTCCCCCATGTCTCTTTTGCTTTTTACTGATGTTGCATGCCATGTATACTGATTGTCATCACTTTTTCCATGAGCATGTTGATTTTTATTGAGGACAATAAAAGGAATGAGCATGTGATAACATGCATTTATAACTTAAATTCTTACCCTAATTAACTCATATTCATGCTTATTTTATGTGAATATGATGCATGTTATCATACTTTTTAGGAATTTTCTCCATTGGTATGTCATTTCACTAAAGTCAATATTTATGCATAAATTAGTGATAATTTCATGCTTAATAGATGATTAATCTTTTGTTAAGTTTAAATTAATAGAAGTTAATCTCTTTTATTGAATGATTTTGATTTTAGTGCATGTTTTGAAGGATAATTTCAAGATGAATTTATGATGTAAAATAGTTATTAAGAAATGCGTAAGTAAATTCTAATTCATCTTGATTTCTTCTTTGAAATATATTTTAAATGACATGATGTTAAAAAGGAAGAAATTTGTGATCCAATGGAGAAAATTTAGATTAAAAAGGAGTTGTATATTTTAAATTATGAATTTATGAAGTTTTATGCCTTTTTCTGATTTTTATATTATTTTAAATCAATTTTTCCTTATTAAAAAATCACAAAAAGGGATGTTTACCTGCAGGTGGTGACGTGGCGAGCGGGCCTGGCGGCGAGCTGACACGTGGCGCGCGGGACCAACGCGCGGATGCAACGCGGCGCTGAGGCCACGTGGCAGGGCCGCGGGTGGCCCACGCGGGGCGCAGGTGGCGCACAGGACGCGGACACGTGGCAGGAGGCCACGTGATGCAGGACACGGTGGTGAAAACCCTCGCGCCTGATCAATGAACCTGAGGATGACTAAGGGTAGCCTATCAAACCTAACCTACGGGTAGGCGAGTCCTACACCCAAAATACGATCCCTAGCCTAAACATAAGTACAGGCAGGCGTGCCAATCAGCGAAGTCGACTCCGGGTGACCCGGGGAAACTCGCGATGATGGATAGGGTGAGACCCTCTCGATCTACGTCCGGAGGCGTGGAAATCGCTCGTCGTGGGGTAGCCGAGGGGCTGCAGCTCACGCTCAGTGTTAGACCTGACGTACGCGTGAGAAGTCTCGAACCTATAGTCGTACTATCCTATCTACGTCGTCCGATGGCGGTGGAGACGAGTAGAGGAAATGCTTCGAAAAGTAATTAGACTTTAAAAGGAGGGGTCGAAGCTAACCTGCGGGGCGGGGTGCCCGGTGGGTCGTGGCGTAGTGGAGAGTCGTCGTACATGGCACGGACAGATGGCGGAAGTGATCCGGATCAGCAATTTTCCAGGAGAACGAGTTCTGGTCTCGGGGTGGAGCGAGAAGGCCGCGCTTTACAGGTCCTGAGGGAAGTCAAAGCAGGTAGTCCGGGTGTTCCAGATCAGCGGGATGATCGCCAGCGAGGGCGGAATGGCGTCTGCCACGACAATCAGCAGCGCGCTCGAACTCGTCTTCAGATCGTGGGCTGGTGCAGAGTGATAGGATAGGCGTCGACCTGCGGGGCGCGAGCCCGGTCAGTCGTGGAGATGAAGGCCGTTTGTACGCGGCACGGACGGTCGGTGGAGATGAAGCAGGTGATCGCGATCGAGGAAGAGGCGGAGTTCTGGTTGGAGTGGAGGTGGGCTACTTAGCACTCACCACAGGACCAAAATGTTCGGGACCACGAGTGATCGGTGGACAGGGGGCGGACGAGTGCGGCGAGGGGCGAATGCACTCCCGGGGTTAAAGACCACCCCGTAGGGACTTCTGCGGGTGGATTTGACCGCGGCTGGGGGTGGATGCAGGCTGCAAGAATTCAACGCGCGGCCCCCAATGGGGGGATTTTGGATAGTAGGGGAATCCTCGTCAAGATCGGGGAAGGACGATGAGGGGAACGGAAGTAGGAATGGCAGTTAAGGGAGGGGATGAGGGGCGAATCGTCACGGTTATGGGGTCAGGTAGTGACGGCCGGCGATCGGCGGGGAGAACTTTTGGCGAGGTGGAGGGAAGCGGTCCACGTCGTGACAGCAAGGGGAAATGATAGGGGAGACGAAAGGTCGACTTCGTAACGGGCCTCGGTCGTTCGTGAATAGGGTGATTCTCCGTGGAGTGTAGTGGAAAATTAGAGCTACGGGCAAAATCAAACTCGCGGAATAGGGAATGGGGCAGGGGAAAGATCTGGAGGAAGGTTTCTACAGAGGAGAAGAATGGAGAGTGACGTGGGGAGTCTCCGAAAATTGGAGGAACGGAGATGTATGCGGAAATGACAATAGGGAATTTAAATCGGCAATGGGGAAATACTGCATAGGAGGAAAAGCGAGATGTACGGGTCAAACGTGCAGGTAGGTCGATCCGCGAAATTCTCAGGGGTGGAGGAAAGGAAGATGGGGAGAGGTGGCCGAGGGGTTGGAATGGGTGATGATCGCCGGATTTTGAAGGGGAGGGGCTGAGACGGGATCAGGATAGGGGGGGAGAAGATGGCGATGCCTGTCGGAAATCTCTGCGGGAACGTCGGTTCTAGGGAATCGGGATTTGCAGGACGGAGGCGGGCGAAGGTGCGGGAGTTGGGGATGGTGAGGAAATCTTCCAAGGGGAAGATCAACGGTTGTGGCAGGGATGGCAGGGTAAGGGGAAAATCGGGGTAGGTGGAGAGGACGATGGTGGGGAATCTGATCGGACAAGGAGAAGGATGAGGGCAGGGAAGAGAAGGTCTGGAATGACGGAAATGGGGGGGGGGAGGTGGAGGAGATGGAGGTGGTGGTGCGGCGATCTGGCGGCGGCGGCGGCAGCGGCGGCGGCAACGGCGGCGGCAGCTGGAAGGCTGCACGATGAAAACCAACGAACAAGGCAGGGGGAGGCGGCGGCCTCGGCAGCGGGCACGGCGGCGGCACGTGGTGGTGCGGCGGCGGTGGCGGCGGCGGTGGCGGCGGTTGGTCTCCCTCCTTGCTCTTCCTTGAGCAGCCACTTGAGATGAAGGATGGTCCTTTCTTTCTTCAAATGACGGCTAGGGTTTGTGGGGGGGTCCCTTCCCCTCTTATAGAGCCCATAATGGGCCGAGAGGGGAAAGGGCCCACTTGAGGCCCACAACCCAAAACCCAAAATACTCATAGAAAATAAAGGTTCACAAAAGAAAGGGCTTCACGAATGGGATCCCGAAAAGGGACGAACCCACCCGCAAGCCTAAAAGGAAGAGGGAAATAAGCGAGGACCCGCTTAAACACGTGCGGGTCAAAAGTTCATAATAAAGAAATAAAGAAATAAAGGTAAGCGGATAGATCCGCGCGCGCAAAAAGGGCTCCTCCGGCGCCGTGGTATCGTGTCTTGGTGGCGACGGGGGTCGTACGCCACCACCACGTGTGTCCATTAGTCCACGCAGATGCCCGTGTGGGGTGCCACGTGGCAGGTAGGGTCGGCAGGTGAAGGGCCCACGGGTTAGTGGGCCCTGGTAAGAGAGTGGGGGCGGTAACGCGAAAGCGTTACACCGCCCCTTATTTTATACTTGATGTTCTGTACTTTTTCTTCCGTGTGGGACTATGTCCCACACATTTCTTACTTGTGCAGGATGCGTGGCGGCTCAGCGGACGTTGGATTCCATCAAGACGGCGAAGATAGCGTGGACCCGAGTCCACGCGATCATCAAATCAGGCACGTGCTTAAAATGTAACTTAAGTGATGGCGATCGGAAGGCTTACCTGACGCCACGTGGTGACACGAGGGACGTTATCTTCATCAACGTGAAGACCGCACGATCGCGATCTAACGGCCACAGTGAAGCTCTTTTTTTTTTCTCTTCATGGAGACGCATGGAGCGTCGGATTTCCATCGGACGGCGGGGAGGATTCATGGAAGAACTTGAGTTCTGGTTTCAATTGATTCCTCCTTTCCTCAGCTTTCCGTAGTGAGATTCGATCGAATATCAGGAGGTAATTTGAGTTTTTATTAGATTTAGAAGTTTAATTTTGCAAATTAGTTCTTAGTGTTCTTCATTTTCCCCAATTTTCAGTCCAAAAAATTGCTGATTTTGAAAATAGGATATCTATCAGATTATAATTCCAAATCACTTGATTCTGGTTTCAATTGATTCCTCCTTTCCTCAGCTTTCCGTGGATAGAAAATTCATTGAATTCTGAGTTCATTTGACCCTCCAATTTGACGTTTGACCGAGGACTGTTCATCTTTCATCAGAAGTTAAATGTTGACTTTCAAGGTCAATTACTTTTAATTGAAAAATCAGAATTCGATAATTTTTGTCTTGTTAGATTCCTCTGGTTCTTAGCTTTCCATTTACATATAAATTGTAAGATTTGGATTTTATTTGATCGGTCAATTTGAAGATTTCCTTTGAGGTGTTCATTTTGGGGATTTTCTGATATTTGATTTTCAATAATTCATAGTAAATCCATTTCTTATCCAAAAATCACGAATTATATATCAATAAATTTCATTTTCTCTCCAGTTTTGAAATATATAATTTTCGTAATCTTTTGACTCTGTTTGATTCTCTGATTTTACAGAACACCTACTATTGGTCAAAGTCAATGCTTTGACTTTGACTTTTGACTTTTTTCTATCAAATCCGAGATTTCAATTCTTAAAACTTCTTATTTAGTCAATTTATATCATTTCCACTCATTACATCTTATTTTTACTTCTTTAAAACCCCTTTTAAACCTAAGTTTGACCAAGTCAACTCTGCGATGCATGATCTGATTTTTAAACATGTGAACAACAACATGATCTTTCCAAAACTACATGAAATAGTAAAGCATAGAGTACATTAACATATCCACTTATTTAGAAAGTCGTGGGAAGAGTAACCTTAAGTGTTATGTTGAGGAGATGGTAGAGTCGATGGAATTATGGATTTAGGTATTCTTTTGGGGAACCATAAAATCCAAACTAAGGATTTACTCAAGCTCATAGTATAATTTTCCAAAAATTTCTATACTTCTCATCTACTCATTCTTCTTTCTAAATCTTGAGTTAATGACTCCTTGCACTCACATCCTTCCGCTTTCCATAGCAAGTCATAGCTTGTATCATCCTTTTTTGGCACTACTATTATTGACATAGTGAAGCTCCCTGATCCATAGAGATACCAAAACCTCTTCGGGGGAATAAGCTGCATGTCTACTAAGGACGACACATGGGTAGGATGAGCACCATGAATTGAGTAATGTTGTTTTCAATAAAGTTGCATAAAAAGACTTGTAAATTTCAAATTCTGAATTATCTAATCTCTTTCTTCAAAAAGGCTTGCAGCAAGTAGAATTAGGATGAATAAAGTAGAATTAGAAAGAAAGAAAAAGACCACAAAAAAAAATTAGGATGAAAGAAAGAAAAATAATAAAAAGTAGAATTAGAATGGTAAGCTACCTCCCATGTGTTTTAGCCGACTCTATTTTATAGCCATTATGTATGAAAAGGATGATGCTTGTTTCTACTTCTTGTGCCCTTATCATTCATATCCATATTGCAAGGAGGAAGCGACGATTGGTTTGGTATGATGAATTTTTTTATTATGTATATTTCTATTAGTATGTAGAGCAAGAGGATTCTTAGTTCATTTGGTGGATTAAAGTGTTTGCTGGAGGAATGCCGCAACCCTAAGTTTCTAGTACATTACTTTCATCTTGGCATCATTTAAGGTAGAAAATTCATTTCAGATTCTATCAATGCTTAACCCATGATTTTCTAAAGCTTGTCAGTCCTATTACACATTCTTTGTCTTTCCATTGCTAAGGGACTAGCAGTGATTTAAGTTGGGGGGTGTGATAACATGCATTTATAACTTAAATTCTTACCCTATTTAACTCATATTCATGATTATTTTATGTGAATATGATGCATGTTATCATAGTTTTTAGGAATTGTCTCCATTGGTATGTCATTTCACTAAAGTCGATATTTATGCATAAATTAGGGATAATTTTATGCTTGATTGATGATTAATCTTTTGCAAAGTTAAAATTAATAGAAGTTAATCTCTTTTCTTGAATTACTTTGACTTTAGTGCATGTTTTTGAAAGATAATTTCAAGATGAAACTGTGATTAAGAAGATTTCTTAAGAAATGATTTAAGTTAATTTTTAATTAATCTTAGATTCTTCTTTGAAATTTTATTCTAGATGACATGATGTTAAAAAGGAAGAAATTTGTGATCCAATGGAGAAAATTTGGATTAAAAAGGAATTTTATATTTAAAGTTATGAATTTCTGAAGTTTCTGCCCTTTTTTGGATTTTAATATGATTTTTAATGAATTTTTAATGAGTATTTCCTATTTAAAATCGCGAAAAAGGGGGGTTTTATTCCACAGACCCCGCTGAGCTGACGTGGCACAGACGCTGACGTGGCCCGTGATGCTGACGTGGCGCGCAGGGACCCGCACGGATGCGACGCAGCACGCAAGGCCACATGGTAGAGCTTGCGAGGCCCACGCGGCGCGCAGGTGGCGCGAGCGGCGTGGACACGTGGCAAGGATCCACGTGGGTCCACGTGGACGCCCGTGTGAGGTGCCACGTGGCAAGGGGGGCTGGCAATTGGAGGGCCCACGGGTTAGTGGGCCCTGGTTATAAGATTGGGGAGGTAACGCAATAGCGTTAAACTGCCCCACATTTTAAGCTCACGATTTCTTTGTTTTTATTCCGTGTGGGACTATGTTCCCACGAAATCACTCTTTTGCAGGCGACGTGGTGGCATCACAGGCGTCGAATCCGATCGCGAGGCGTCGATCGCGTGGACCTGAGTCCACGCGATCGAAATCAGAACACGTGTGTCAATCCTAACTTAAGTGAGATGGATCTACCTCTCACCTGGCGATGCGTGGACGGCTCGGGAGCGTCTGATCTCCATCAAATGGACGAATCAAGCAGATGACGTGGGACATGTTGGTGGATCGTGGCTTAGCTTACGAGTGCAATCGCGACCGTGCAGCCAACCTTGATCAGATCGAACGGTTGGAGATTTTCGCGGAAAACTTCCAGGCGATTGCGGCTCGATCGCCATGCGATCGTGCTTGATTGAGCCGCGATCGTGGCTCATCTGTGGCGCAATCGTGACACACGATCACCTCACCTTGGTGGGCCACGATTGTCGTGAAATCGTGGCCACTAATCGGCTTCTATTCTCGGATCAAACGGCCGAGATTTTCGGGCGAAAATTCCGTTTAAAAACCGATGTACTCCTTATTTCTTAACTCTTGATTGAATCATGAAGGAATTAAGCGATTTGAAAGAAAGATCTTGAGTTCTTCATGATCCCCCGGCGTTTAGACTCAATCGTGATCCGATTGGAGCAGGATTCGTCGTGATTAATCGTTTGATTTCATCGAATTTTCCCCTTGAACGCCGAACGTCGGCGAGGAAGAAATCGAGCAAAATCCGCTTCAATCCATGTGAATTGAAGCCCCATCTTAGCAGAAATCAGGTTAGTAGTGAGATTCGATCGATTATCTAACGGTAATTTGAGTTTTTATTAGGTTTAGACCTTTAATTTTGCATTTTAGTTCTTAGTGTTCTTCAATTTTTGCCCAATTTTAGTCCGAAATTTTCCTAATTTTGAAAAAAGGATATCTCTCTGATTATAATTTTTAATCACCTTATTTTGGTTTCATCAGCTTTCCGTGGATGCAAGTTCGTCGAATTCCGAGTTCATTTGACCCCTTAATTTAACGTTTAACCGAGCACTATTCGTTTTCAATCTGAATTTGAGCGTTGACTTTCAGGGTTAATTACTTTCAAAATATAAATAAGAATTCGATCATTTTTGTCTCTTTAGAATCCTCTGGTTCTTAACTTTCTATTGATATATAAATTGAAAATTTGGATATCATTTGACCAGTTAATTTGAAGATTTTCTCTGAAGTGTTCATTTTAGGAATTTTCTGATCTTTGATTTTCAATAATTCATAGTAAATCCATTTCTTATCGAAAAATCACGAATTCTATATCCATAAATTCCATTTTCTCTCTAGTTTCCAAATATATAATTTTCGTAATCCTCTGACATCTTTTGGTTCTCTGATTTTATAAAACTTCAACTGTTGGTCAAAGTCAATGCTTTGACTTTGACTTTTGACTTTTCTATGTCAAATATGAGATCTTAAATCTTAAAATTTCTTATTAAGTATATTTATATCATTTCTATTCATAACATCTTATTTGTACTTCTTTCAAACCTTTTTTAAACCTAAGTTTGACCAAGTCAACTCTGCAATTAAAGTCAGCCTTGTTCTCTGTGGATCGACCGATACTTACACTTTACTTGATTTTACATCTTTATCTTTGTGAGTTCGGATTTATAAATTTTTTTTGACCGACGTTTGTGTGTTTTAACGATCGCACTAAAACGCTTCGTCAATTACCTTTAACTAACAACATCCTTGAGCACTAAAGAATAAATATCCCAAAACCTTGGCTTGAGCCTCGATCGATGGTGTCTTAAGTTTACACCATCGTAATTATATCTCTTGAAGAAGATCAAGGGCACATTTCCTCTAGGTGAGAGCATATTCGCCCAACTAGTAAGCAAACTCAATCCCAAGGAAAAAGTGTGGGTATGCAAATATTGCATCACATAGTGCAAATGAAGATAAGCTTTAATAGGAAAAATACCCCCCCCCCCCACCCAAACATTTTCTATTAGAAGAATATCATCATCATAAACTTCTAGTAACATGGTACATCCAAAATGGTCTTATGCATCATAATCGGATTAGCCGTGCAGAAGATAAACTTGTAGATGGTGAGAAGATGATTAAGCTTCACAAACTTTAAACAGATTCTTTGTTTTGAGTCCATATATAGTACACCAAAGTAGGAAAACCTAGGTAGACTCTCGTTGAGCAACATACCCAAGAGGTTGCTCCGTAAACACTAGTTCATCCAAGTTACCTTTGATAGATATCATATGGTATGCACACTAATCATATTTTCATCTTTAATATATATTCCTTGAAATGAAATTTTATTCATTGTCATTCTTATGTGATGTTTATAATAAATTCCATGAGCATATGTATTGACTTAGTGAATTATTATCAGATCATAATAAAATAATCACTAGTATTTAAACATATGTTCTAAATATTTTTATTAGTAAGATATTTGATAAAGACATCAAAATATCTATAAAGAATAGCATTATCTAATCCTACTTAAAGGATGAGCATAATTGATCTTGTGGCCATAAGTCTAGAGATATCAAGGATAGATAGTGGGTTCTATTTAGAGAAAGAGTTTACTAAATTGATCTATATGAATCCTTGAATGATATTATACCAAATGGTGAATCAAGTTGATTCATGTCATGGTTTTGTACGTTTCCCTTTGACTTTAGACACCAAATACATCTTTTGAATGGATGAATATATTTTGATTATGACTTATGAATCCTTAACCAAAATATTTCAAAGATGTCATAGATTGGATATGACATTAAGTCCTCAAAGGTGATTGTGTGGTCAAGATAGGATCATTTTTTCTTAGTATTTGAGGAGATTGACTGAGGAAATGAGATGTGAAGAAATCCTTGGCTTCAAGAACTTCAAGAACTCCTTCAAATGATTCCTATAAGTATGGTTTTAATATATACTAGACGATATGATCATCTCTTCCTCGTGCTTCTTTGTGTTGAATTTTTGCTTTAAAAATTTGCCCTACGTTCCATGAAGGAAACAAAATGGAGTTTAAGAAAACCATATAATAGAATGTCTTAGTATAGTCAATGTCATGATAACACTAACAATTTGAAAAAAATAGTCAAACCAAAATCTAGTGTTTCTTCGGTATGGTTTCGATTTCCAATTTTGGTGTCACCGAAGCATTTCTCTCATTGGGAGATGCAGAAAGAGAAAGGAGAAGAAGGCGAGAGAAGAAAACAACCGGTGAAGAAGAGAGATCAGTGCAGCAAAAGAGAGAGAAAAGAACAGTGAGGAGGTTTTCACGAGCATGAATAAGAGAGAGAAGAGAAGAGAAATGAGAGAGAGATATAGCGATCTCTCATCGCGATAGAGATAGAATTTCTTCCCTGCATGAGGGAGAGAGACATGAGATGGAGGCTGAAGGAGCAGGATGGATGAAGAAGGCAAAGACGCAAAGGCAAAAGATGGGGAGGCATGTTGCCGAAGAAGGTGGAGGTGTGATGGAAGAAATATTTTTTACATTTCTCGTGCACAAGAGAGCTAGAGAGAAAGGAGAGAGAGAGAGAGAGAGAGAGAGAGAGAGAGAGAGAGAGAGCAGAAAAGGTGGAAGAAGGGTGTCTGAAGAAGGTGGTGAGAGAGGTGACATCGGATGCGACAAAGGAGGTACTTCCAGGGAGAAAGCAGGGGCTGAAGAAGGTGATGGCATTAGAACAAAAATATCTTCTTCCTCCTTGCAAGAGGGAGGGGAGGGAGAGAGAGAGGG
>CM044104.1:9556804-9624304 GCA_024174645.1 Lemna minuta | reverse complement strand
CAAAGTCCAAACTTACCAATTTTAAGAATAATTCACGAATTGAAGGGTATAATGGTAAATATGGGTCGAATCCATAGGAAATTAGGGAAATTTCTGATGATCTCTTCGAATTTGATCAAATCGGATGATGAATTGATGATAGAAATTGGGGGAAATGATATTTTATAAAAGAGGACTTTAAGACGAATCCACATAATCAACAATCAATGAATTTGACTTTGATTTAGCGGAGAAATTGAAGATTGAACAAAGGGTATTTTTCCGAAAATAAAAATCGTGAAATAACCAAAAATAAGAACAAATGCACTTGAAATTACGAATCTAAAATGAAATTAAACATTAAACAAAGATAGATTAGGATAAAACACGATCACTAACCCACAATTGCAATCGAATTGATCCAATTAATCGCCGGAATCAAGGCTATTCATAAAAAATCCAAAAATCGTGATCGTGGAGTTCAAGCGTTGATTTCTTCCTCATCGATTGTCGAAATCTTGATCTTAAGCACTCTGTAGACGTGGAAATGAGTCTAGAAGCGATTGGGATCAAGAGATTCAAGAGATTTGGTGTCTAAACAGCTCAATTTGATTCAATTTTTCTCGAATGCTTTACAAATACGAAGAAAATCTCAATTTATAAGCGATTTGGGCGTAACAGTTTGATGAAATGCATCAATGGCTCTAATGAAACGCATGATCACAAATCGTTACCGTTAAGTCGTGGCCGTTAGATCACAATCGGACGCTCAAGATGAAGCCACGTCGCATGCATTTTAAAATCACATCAGAAACGCACACCGTTGGATCGCGATCGGACGCATCAGATGCGTTTTCAATCGATTTAATCTCGACCCTTATAACTCATTGCGATCAATGGTCGAGATTAAAATGCATCTGGTGAACCCGATTGCACCACGTACCCCCTCTTCACTTAAGTGAAGATCAACGGTTGTAAATCCTCGCGCGATCGGACGCTCCTCACGCTGCCACATCACCCCCTCTCCTCGATCGTTGATCGCGATCTGATCGGACGGTTCTGATCGTGCCATGTCACCTGCGTGCTTTATGAAGTTCGGAAAAATCAATTTAAATTAGAAAAATTGATTTTTAATTCCTTAAAATCCTTAGAAATTCATTAAAAATTCAGAAAAATTTAGAAAAATTCCAGAAAAATCTGTAAAAATTTGAAAATTCATAACTTTCAATATATAACTCCAATTTAATCCAAATTTCTTTCATTTGATCAGAAATTTAATTATCTATCATTCTAGAAAGTCAAATTTAATAATTAACAAGAGACTTAATTTCTATTTTAAAAATATATTCAGTTCTTTATGATTTAAAACTTCAGAAAATAAAAATGAATGTATAAAGATCATTTCTCTTATTGTTTAACTTTAAAAACTACTTATAATCTCATGTAAAGATGGGTTATGAAATTAATAATCTTCAATTCACCCTAATTAACCCTAAATTAAAGTATTTTGATATTATAATGAATTTTTCATAGAATGATAGATAAATACTCATAAATATGATAACATGCATAGGAATGAAATCTTTTATGCCTTAATATGTATTACTAATCATGTATTATCATGTCTAATTAGCATGTTATCAAAGGTAACACAACAGTGGAGAGAAATTTTATTTCTTCTTCCACCCCGCGAGAGAGAGAAAGAGGGAGGGAGGGAGGGGGAGAGAGAGATAGAGAGAGGGAGGGAGGAGGAGAGAGAAAGGGAGAGGGAGAGGGAGAGAGAGAGAGAGAGAGGGAAGGAGGGGAGAGGGAGAGGGAGGGAGAGAGGGGGGAGAGAGGGGGGTAGAGGGAGAAGGAGGAGAGATAGTGTTTAAGTGAGTGAGACAAAGATGATTTTGTTAATTAGGCTATAATGAGAGAGTGAGAGAGAGAGGTAGAGGGAAATGGGAGAGAGAGAGAGAGAGGGAGAGAGAGAGAGAGAGAGAGGGAGAGAGAGAGAGAGAGGTAGAGGAAAGGGGAGAGAGAGAGAGAGAGAGAGAGGGAAAGGGGGAGAGAGAGGGAGATGGAGATAGAGATGGAGATGGAGGGGGAAGAGAGAGAGTGATGAGCGAGAGAAAGAGAGAGAGGGAGACAGGGACGGAGATGGAGATGGAGGGGGAAGAGAGAGTGTGATGAGTGAGAGAGAGAGGAAGAGGGAGACGAACACGGAGACAGACACATAGATGGAGGGGGGAGAGAGGGGGATGGTAAAAGGCATGGTAATAACTAAATCGGGGTTGGAGAGAATACCTAGTCGTACAGAGAAGGATGCTGAAGTGTCTTGTTGTGCATGATTCACGTGCATATTTTGAGTAAAGAATTGTTTTCTTCTTCTCAAAGGTGTGCCGTCAAGACCTATATGGTTCTTAGCATACTGATTTATCATTTTATCAAGTTTTTTCAATTTACTTGTGTATTTTTCATTTTTTTAGTTTTGAGAACTATATCAAATTTGATTGATGAATAATTAATTTTTATTTATTGCATTTTTTAGTTTACTCAAATATTTTAATTGAATTAATGTGTAGTATAAAAATATAGGAACTAAGTTCAACTCTCCCATCGAACGTGTGTATAGTATTTGGATCGTGATCAACGTGTATAATCAAACGCATGGGCGTAAATTTGGAAATTAATTAGGGTAAATGGGGCAATTTTTTCACCTACACGACTGCCAAGGTGCCACCTATACGTAAATGTTCTACCACGTTGGGAATCCACAGCCGTGCGATTTACAGGGCCCATCATTTGGACGGGTCCGATTGATGCAAACACGTCATCGACTCACTGGCGAAGTCTGAAGGAACGCCCCTCCGCTCTCCTATTCATCCTTCACCAGTGTATTCGCTATACAGGAAAATAGATAGCTGTTAGGCGGCGAGGTCAGCGTGGGAGCAAGCGAACGCTATGGGAAGATCTCAGATCTGGATCGTTCTGTTGGGGACTGCCATTCTAGCGCTCTCACTTACCTCGCGGGTGGTGGCGGATGAAGGTGTCGCGTCTCTGTCGGAGGAGACCTTCGAGAAGGAAGTTGGCAAGGATCGCGGCGCTCTCGTCGAGTTCTACGCTCCTTGGTGAATAATTCTCATTGTTAATTTCTTTTGATCTTCGATCTCTCTCTTTTTTTCTCGTATTTTGGTCTTAGTCTTAATTCGTGACGATGGAATTAGGATTACAGATCAGGGCATCATGGTGACTCGAGTTTATTGAGGGAGCGGTGTTTTGACTTTTCCGTTCACTTTACTCTATTTTTTTCTTTGTAGTCTTGACGGGGAAAAGTTGCCTATTTAATTTTTTCATATAATTGTGCGAGAAGCGTTCGTTGATGGTTCTGGATACTATTTAACATTTTAGGTGTGGCCATTGTAAGAAACTCGCTCCTGAGTACGAGAAGCTGGGTTCAAGTTTCAAGAGGGCGAAATCTGTGTTGATAGCGAAGGTGTGATGAAATCCTCGCGGCCAACTGTTTCTCTCCTACTGATGCTCCAATAGATGTCTTTTATATAACTCGTATAAAAGTTGTCCCAGTTGAAGTGAAATCTCCATTCATTTCTAAACTTTAACTTAAACGGTTGCGCAGGTGGATTGTGACGAACACAAGAGTGTCTGCACGAAGTATGGAGTTTCTGGATACCCCACTATTCAGTGGTTTCCCAAGGGTTCATTGGAGCCTAAAAAGTATGAATTTTCAGTGTTAATTTGTGTTTTTCCTAAGGTTTCTCTGGGATTCCATTGTATGATGGATATGATTTTTTTAGAAAATTATGTTAATGCTGAGGAGAATTTATTGTTTGCATATTATTAGCTATGCATTTATCTTTTCTGTACCCTATATGTTGCTTGTTGTGTATATTTCCGTTTACAGTTGTTTTGTTACCGCTAGAGTATAATGAAACATTTAAAACCTTTTTACTAGTTATTTAAGCTCCACATAATCCTATGTTAGGATTTGAGCATGTCCCCCTATCCCAAAAGCTAAAGCAGACCTCTTTGGATGTTGTCCTCCAGCACCCAAGGAGAAGCATCTTTCTGTGCTATTCTCTTTGACTCTTAGTGCCACTTCTCTCATTCTTTCTCCAGAAGAGCTATATGCTTGCTTGGATATTTCGTGACTTGGGGTCTAGATCATCACGCAAAAATAAAATTGTTGCTACATATTTAAAGTTGGCCTGTAAAACTTGAAAGCTTATTTGAAATCAATAAAATTTGGTGGTTGTGACACTTTGCTTCTTGTGAAGGTATGAGGGCCCACGTACGGCGGAAGCTCTTGCTGAATATGTGAATACTGAAGGAGGTCAGATTGTGTACATTATGTTCTGCTCTTATATCACTCTATCATGTTTGCCATCATCCGCATCATGATGTCATGAATATTAATCTTAGGGTTAGATATCTCATCAGATCAAATCCTTTTTTGTTTCTCTGACAGGCACTAATGTGAAGATCGCCTCAATTCCTTCAAGCGTTGTCGTGCTGACGGCAGAGACATTTGATGATATCGTTTTGGATGCATCAAAAGATGTTCTTGTTGAGTTCTATGCTCCATGGCGAGTTTCATGACTCAGAATTTCTCCAAATTATTTCATTTACTCTTGATTCATAATCGAATTTCTCCTTGTTGCAGGTGTGGCCACTGCAAAAGTCTCGCTCCTGTGAGTGAAGCTTTATAGATCTCTACATTTATGGATTCTAAGGGTATGCGGGTCATAAAATCTCAATCATCTGTATATTTTGTGCATTCTTTGTAGACATACGAGAAAGTTGCTGCTGTTTTCAAGTCGGATGACGAAGTAGTTATCGCTAATTTGGATGCGGACAAGTACAAGGACCTGGCTGAAAAGTACTAGAATCTTCACTCTTCGTTGTCTTTCTAGGATATATCACTAATTAAAGAGGGATTATAAGGTTATTTGGTTATAAATAATTCTTTCAGGTATGGAGTAAGCGGCTACCCCACATTGAAGTTTTTCCCCAAGGGCAATAAAGCCGGCGAAGACTACGATGGTAACAGAGAGCTCGTTGACTTTGTCAACTTCATCAACGAAAAATGCGGCACCAGCAGAGACATTCAAGGGCAGCTCTCTTCCAAAGTCTGCATCCAATGACTCCAAAGTCTCCCGTAATTCTATTAAACAGACTTCTCATATGCTGTATTTAAAATTTGCAGGCCGGTATTCTTTCAAACCTGGAGGACTTGGTGAAGGAATTGATACCCGCGGGAGACGCAGAGAAGAAGACGATATTTGGTCGCATAGAAGAGGAAGTCGGAAAACTTCAAGGTTCATCTTCAAGGTAGAAAATTTTGAAGCGACACGTAAAAAGAAAGATTTTTTTTGGGGGGTGGGTAAAAAATTTGATCTTTTCCTTCCTATTTCAGGTATGGTAAGGTCTACTTAAAGGCTGCGAAGAGTTTCATCGACAAAGGTGCATCTTACCCTGAGAAGGAAATTGAACGGCTCCAGAGAATGCTGGAGAAGGTGGAGTCCTCTTTATTTGTTCTTGATCGTCCGATCTTCATCTAATGGCCGGAAACGTGGCCTCTTTTTCACTGTGCAGTCCATCAGCCCGGCCAAGGCGGACGAGTTCGTCATCAAGAAGAACATCTTGTCCACGTTCGTCGCCTGAGATCTTTTTTTCTAACACGGACCAAGTTTTATTGCGTGGACCCCTTTTTTCCTCTATAATTAGAATAACTTCTCGGTATTAAATAACGAAGGGCTGCATTCGAAACTATGAAAGTGTCTGAGCCCATTTGCTCTACCCTTGTTCCAAGTGGACCCCAAGAAGAACTCGCGGGTTCTGCGTCATAAAGGTCAGCTACTCATCCCCGACAGAGTAGTTGAAGAATGGAAAAGTCAACGACACTTAGGACTGGACATTTGTCTTCCCCGGCAAAGACTCGTCCACTTCTAGTGGTCACTCCGGGCATAACCGGCGAAGCCTGCAGCGCGACAGCGACCGGCTAGCTACCTCGCGACCACGAGAAATGACCCTGTCTCTCCGCAGAAGAAACAAAGCTCCGCGCAGAAGAGCAGAAGAAACTCACGAGAGAGGAGAGAGAAAACCAGCTCAAGAGATGCGGGTACTGGGCAGTCGAGAACTTCTAGCGAGAGACAGTGTGGGACCGGTGATTTTTTTTGCCTAGTTTGCTGTTACCAATGCCGCGAGAGAACCGGCACGTCACGTGCTGGGCGGCTTGCCCTCGGATGCGCTGGGGCAGGGTTATTAAGAACAGGAAAGGACATTCGCCGGCCTACTGCACCTCTGCAAGTCGGCAATTTTAATTCTGCGAGTTCGGGAAATGGTCCTCACGAGTGACGCCGCCTAGCCCTCTGGGCTTTTTGAAAAACCGAAAAAATGATGCATGAAGAACGAACAACTTGAGGCCTGCTGCACAGAAGAGTTTTTCTTCTAGAAAGGAGAAAGTGAAGGAAAGAAATCGGAAAGCAATCAGAAGCACCAGAGGTACTCCACGATTTCATCGGGACTGGACAGGATTCAACGCTCTTGCAAACCCATTCACGGTGCCATAGCTTCTAGAACTGAACCAAAGGCAACCAAGGAGACCTTGTCTGTACGGGAGGAACGTCTTCTTCTTCATCTCCTCCGCCTGCGCTCTGTTAGCGGCATAGTGCCTCTCGTGCGCCGACTGCGACGAACTCCTCCGCTTCCCTACCGCGTTCACCGGCTTCGAAGACCCAGACTGAGCTACCTTCTTCGTGGTTTGTTTCTCCTTCTGCGAGTCAGACGGTGCGAGAGACTCCTTAAATCTCCTAAGAGAGGAGCTCTTCTCCTTTGGAAGGAGAAAACGACATAACGTTCCAGAACTTGTCCTTGGCGTTCCCTCTCCCCTCGCTCTTACTGCGGTAGAGCAAGTCCTTGAGGAAAACCCATCTCTTAGAGTGTCTGCTCGACGACGTCGATGAAGATCGAGAAGAAGAAGCGGACGGCGGCATCGCAGCCGGGTCCTGCTCCTTCTCGGAACTTCTTCCTCCTGCTCCGCTCCTTTCGCTTTCTTCCTCTTCGTGGGCCCACGGTGACCGCAGAGGCGACATAGATCTAGCCCTCCGGCGCATAGATCCGCTCCGCAAACTCATATCCCGGCCTCTCGGGGGATTCCCCTCCTCTTCCTCGTTATCTTCAAGATCTAGCAAAGGAGATAGCTTCAGCGGGCCTTGAAGACGGGAGGAGAGATTCATGGGCCGGATCTGGCCGTTGCAGAAGAGCTCATCGGCCGAAATCATGGATCCCAGAGATTGGTTTCCTTCGCCGGCGCCGGAGTACCGCGCAGAGAACTCGAACTCGAAGGCGTCGGCGCCAAAGGTATCTTCGGCGGTTGAAGCGCGTTTGTGCGGTGAGGATAGCAGGATGAAGTGCATTGGACTCGCCGGCGCGCTGTGGAAGTACCCACTGGTTGACCCGTTGCGGCTCGGGCTCGATGGTGCGCTAGCGTAAGGCGTGGAGCAGCTGCTGTCGACGTCTCCGGCGGTGCATCTGGAGTTGTTGCCGCCTGGGGGCTTCTCCTCCGCCATCAGAGAGCGAGCCCAAATCTGGCTTTCCTCGCAACCGCTGCTGCAGAGGCAACAGACGCAAATAATGCCTGCGAGGATGGGCAGCTTCTCGAGGAGGATGGATCTTTAAACGAGGATTTGGGGTTCCGATTATGCCCCCCGACGTGCGCAGTGATCCTCGGTTGAGCCACTTTGCTGATCCACATGGGGGGATGACGTCAGATTACTCGGTAACTCTACCAATTGACGGCGTCGTTAATTGCCGCCGATGAAGTCCCGTTCCCTGACGGAATCATGTACATTCATTTATTAATCCTCGGGAAAGCTTGCCGCCCATGTTCTTCCTTCTCCCGAGTATCGACATGGAATCGAGGGAAAAAGGCTGACTTTTTCACCCGTTTCTCTACCACTATCTCCTTTTTTTCTCGCATGATTAAACAAATATGGTGGCCAAGATGATCTGCTCTCCAATACAAAAAGAAAAACGGCGAAACGGGTGACTTTCACAGATCTTCTCTCTAGTTTCGCATTATTAAATCATGGAGGGTTTTTTAGATGATGGCGGACTTCTTCAACATGACTAGAAATCGGAAAAAAAGGATATCCTTCAAGGCTCTCTCCCATGGATATGCTCCCTCTCTCTCTCTCCGTTTTCCTCAGTCTATCTCCCATGGTTAACACTTAAAACAAATATGGGCTTTTTATAAGTGACGATGATAAACAGCTTGGACATCATTGGAGCTGACGATGATAAACAGCTAGGACATCATCCAGGACATCATCCACAATGGAACTGAGAATCTGCTCCTCCACATCAACGCCAGTTTTCAAAGTACTCAGCTTCGAAGTCCACCCATGGAGCCATGTCCTTCTCCACCAGATCCTCCACCATGAAGTCAACCATGCCTTCCCACCGTAAAAGCTCCCTGTGGGCAGCTTCCGCCAGGCGGTCAACGCCGCCAGCTACCGCCGTCGCGCCCTTGGCCCACGCACGGTACCCGGCGGATAAGTGGCGGCGCCGCCGTGAATCCAGAAACTCGCCGACGCAGTCAAACAAAGCTTTACGGCGGAGCGTACCCACCTTGTTGAGCTTTTCTTTTTGTTCTTCCTTCTCCAACTGGTCATAGAGGAGAGGGTTCAGGGGACTCGGAGAATCCACGTCAGCTTTCAGCAGTACGGCTCTAACGTATTCCGCTTCCCGCCGGAGAGTCGTCGGCGAACCACCAAAGGAGGGTGGCGGCGCCGCCGAAGGCTCCTTGACGGCGACATTAAACGACGACGAAGCCGAGTCGCTGACGTCATGCTCTTCTTCTTCCCTCGACGAGGATGCAACTTTGCAACCTGGGCAATGAAAAAGATGCGAAATTGATATAAAAAACAGGAACCCATCAAGCCGCCAACTAGCGATTACCGTTTCTACTGTCGGAGACGTCACATGAAGCGAAACTTTCCGCCGAGAACGTGGCTTCGAGAGTAGAGATAGGACTACGACGCTCCGACTCCTTGTCTGTAATCGGTTCTTCATCTTCCTGATCATCGAATCATCAATACGTCAAGGAATCTTAAAAATCCATAAAATAAGGGGTCTTGATAGTTGATAGAGATGAGTGAGATTTAATGAGGCCACTTGCCAATGAATTCACTGCCAAAACAAGAAAAAAATAATCGAAGAGATGTCCCCACAACCAATTTTCACAGCTACTGTTGAGGGCATAAGCTCTCAACGGCCTCATCAAATTTGTATATATTATTTTTTCGAACCCGCAAAAGAATTTAAAACTCTGAGGGTTCTATTCGGGTAAAATGCAGTACCTGTGTAGTAGGGTTTCTGTTGACTGGGTCTCCGAACCTCGTTTTGCGGGAACCGTGCATAGGTTTAGTTGGTTCGCCGAACTCGCCCGTTGATTTGGTCTTGTCTGAAGAGGACGCTGGACCAGTGAAAAGATAAGAGGGAGACGACAGACTACCCACTTCACCTAGTCTAGAAGACGAGTCAAACCCAGATGCTAACTCCCTCAGTTTTTTCTCCAAGAGAATGCTCAAAGGGTCGCCGCTGATCGGATTATCTCGTTCTCCGTGCAAATTTAAAGGAAATATGCTGACTTCACTCTTTTCGGCAGCTGGTTTGCTCATCGGTGAAGTAAATGTGAAAGAAACGACGTCGGTGTCGCTTCCCTTGATGCCCTCGTCCCACTTCTTATGTTCATCGATCGCGATACTGGGCTGGATACGTTTTTCTCGTCGGCCCACAGAAGTAGACTCCGAAGAACTGTTTTTCCAGTCAATCGACCTCTTCTTTCCTTATCCTCGACGTCAGCTTCTCCTGCTCAGGGTCTTCCTTAACAATTGCCTTGTTCTTCGCCAAATTCCTGTCCCTCCCCGTTGAAGAATCACCAGATGTAGCAGTTTTCCTGACGGAAGTTTTAGCGGCCGTTATTCTGTCCTTAGCTTGCGGGCCGTTCTGTTTCTGGTTATTCTGCCTGAGAACACCAGGTGGGGCGGGTGAAGCCTTTCTCGGCGGCTTGTTCTTGTAGCTCCGTTGACTCTTGAAAGGTTGACTTCTGCTGCTGCTTTCTGCCTCCCTCGGAAACGAAGATGTCGAGCACGATGGCGAACTAGACCCCTCTCTCTTCTTTACATTTACCTTTGGCTTGAACAGCAAGAGAAACAGTTCTTGAGCCACACTTGGATTCTTGAGAATGTCCGAGAGAATTGGGCTCCGAAGACCTCCTAGAAAATTCTGAGAGCTTCGATGCCCTCTGACACAATGCGATGTTATCCTTCGTGTCTTGAATCCTTCTAGAGAGAGAAGAAACGGTGAACTTGGTGGCATTCACGTTTGGGGCTGATTCTAGAATCTTGGCGGCTGCCTCCATTATGTGCGCCGCATCTTTGCCCGAAAAGAATCTAGGGTTTTTTATGGGTGACAGTAACTTGTACTGATTCATTGAGAATGAACGGGCTGTTCTTGGGGGTAAAACTTCAGTCTGAAATCTTTCAATTGGGCTGCTGGGGAGTCTTTTGGCTCCTTAATTCTATTGGTTTCCTGTAGTAGCAATCAGCTCTCCCTAATTCTCCATCGCGCCCATTAAAGCTACTTTTTTGATAAGATTTGTCTTGAATAGATCGCGGATCGATAAAAGGAGTGGAGTAATTCTCTGGAACGCTAGTGCCGGGCAATGCGTCTAACCCCATGAGTCTGGCTACTACTCCGGGTGCTCTGATTCCAAGACCTTCTTCATCCGTAACTGAAGAGGCGCAGCTGTAGTCACTTCCTTTTATACTTGAAACTACTCCGGAGTTGTCTTCTTCGATCTGAATGAAAAGAATAAGTGATTTGAGTGAGGTTTTCTTAAATTGACAGAAGAGAGGAAAAATTATAAATACTCACGAAATTGGGGGCACGTATTGTTTGCCCGTAGATGTTGACATGTGTTTTCTGTTTAGACTCCACTGCAAGAACGGAAAGAAATTTAGAGAACACGAGGGAGAAAATTCCAAATAATTGATTTACAGATAGATCTAAACCTGGTGAAACTGTTCCGCTGGCGAAGAGCTTCTTGCGCGATTTCTTGTTCCAATCGAAGAGATGAAAGAAACCCCCAGACTTCGAGCTCGCCTTGTCCAACCCCATGTCTTCAATCCAAGAGATAAAATTACAACGACAAAAAAGCCATCGTGCCCAAATGAGACTGCTTCCAGCTTTACTACGATGCTTTAAGCTGCACAGTGAACGCCGGAAGAACATAAAAAAATTTTTTTCAATTAGCAACACAACAGAAGACTGAATATGTTCACTTTTAATAATCTTTGTTCAACACCACTTGAAAAGAGGGAAAAATCGGTTAGGCAACGTTCTTCCTCAATGAAAAAGAGAAACCTACTATATAAAAGCTATCTCTAAACGAAAACCCTAAAACCCCCGGCGAAAAAACAATGCTCCACCAACAGAAAAAGAGAAGTTCTGCATAACAAGAATACCCGACATCCCCTCTCAAAACTAACACGCCATTTCCATGTATTCATGATAAAAGCAGAGAAATCAAATCCCTCACCCCGATCTAGAACAAAATCAGCTCCTTTCAGGTACCCCAACCTCAACTAGCCACCAATGCAGCATAGTCTGCAGGAAATACCCCACGATCCGAAGCTTAAAGGGGCCCAGACAGTTGCTGGGGCAGCTGGAGCGAGGAGCTGCGATGGAAGGTAGCGGGGGAACTAAAAGACCGCTAGAGCATCGAGAAGAACAGCCATTAATGAGCCGAGAGGCTGAGCAGTCGGTGGGCGTCGGAAAACGTTAAACCAACGTCTCTATCACGCTCCTCTCTCGCCGGCAAAAGGAGGACCCAGCCGAATTCAAATTACGAAATCCAGGGACCCCATCATGACCCTCCGATCTGTTTCGGATTTAACGGCTCAGATGCTTTCTTCTCTGGTCTGGGCCCCACGTTCAACGGCACTTAGATCTAATATTAAAATACGGGAATAAATGATTTAGTAAAAGGATACGCTAATTATCAGTAAATCCAAAAAATTACAGCAAATGCCGAAATTCTCTTTCCGAAAAACCGACAACTCGTCGTCGTTATCGGCGGTTGCAGAATTGCAAATTCGAGAAGATGAAGAACGTGCTGGTAACGGCAGGCGTAGTTCGCGGGCTGGGGAAAGGAGACACCGCTAGCAGCATTGGTGTCGTGCCGAAGGCCTGCGGTCTTCGCGCTACCTCTACTAAAAGTAGGTCGGCAACGTTTCTAATTCAGACAATTTTCATTCCAATCGAGATCGTATGTTTCATCACTCCAGTCGAAGTAATCGCTAGTCAGGAAAAAGTGAAGATTTCTTGCTTATCGTAGATCCATATTTGAAACTCATTCGGCGATGATTACTCCTCCTTCAGAGCATGGAGAGGTTTTTGTGTTGAACGATGGCGGAGAGGTTCGTTGATTCGTCTTTCTGCGAAAAGTATTCCGGGAAGATTCCTCTATTTGTCGTCTTTCTTCTTCAAGTCCGTGTTTTTTCCAGACTTAATTAAATTAATCCATCGTTCTAACGCTGTTGAACTGATTCTAAAGCTTAATATTTAGCTCGAAAAAGGTTGATCTGGACTAAGGGGGTACTATGAGAGATAATTGGCCATGGACTAAGGCCATGACCAATATCAATCCTTCAGGATTAATGGTGTCAATCAAATTAACTCGTGATAATTTTTTTATTATGGAAGACACAGCTTCTTCCCCTATTAGCAGCTTATCAACTGACAGATCTTCTTTATCAATATCCACCAATGATCTCTTCTCTCAACAAACAAGGTCAATCATGCTCCAATCCCGCCTATCAGGCATGGTTCATCCGAGATAAGGTAGTTCTATCTATCATTACCTCCTCCCTATCTGAATCTACGATGTCTTTAGCCATCGACAAAGAAACAGCTAAAGAAACATGGGAAGCAATAAACAAGTAATTTGTAGCAAGAACTATATCACGTGTCATGGAAATACAAACAAGACTTCACAATTTCCGAAAAGGGAATCAGCCACTCGATACTTACATTCACACTATTCGAAACCTTGGTAATGAAACTCGGTCTTGCGGAGGCAAAATGATAGAAGAGGATCTCACCTTCTCACTTCTACGAGGACTCCCACCACCTTACAATGCCTTTTATGCAAGTACAAGTCCTCTCTTGGACTCTCTTACACTTGATGATGTCGTATCCAATCTTCGCACATATGAGTCGCATCTTCTCAGACAAGCCGAAGAACATAAACCCACAGAGTTTGCACCTTGTGCGAACTTCACACAATCACAAAATCAGGATCCTCATCACAACAGAGGAGGGAGATCCAATAGAGGACAAGGACGCAATCAAGGCAAAAATCAACCTCTTTGTCAGTTGTGTTTCAAATATGGTCACAGGGCAGTCAATTGCTATGAACGCTTCAACAAAGACTTTGTACAGTGTCAGTGGAATCCAAGAAGTCAGAATTCCAACTCTCGAGCATCATCTAGTAATCCTCAAGCAAACATGGTCACTATTGCCATAAATCCACCTTCACAAAGGATTACTTGGTATCCTAATAGTGGTGCTTCTCACCATATCACCCCAAATTTAAGTGACATACATGATCCTTCTGTCTACTCTGGTCCTGATCAATTATATGTCGAAAATGGTCAAGGTATGCAGATCACTCACACAGGTAAGACATACTTACATAATCAAAATAATATTTTAAATTGAAGGATGTTTTACATGTGCCACTAATAACTAAAAATTTATTGTCGGTTCATAAATTTTCCCTTGATAACAAGGTCTTCAGAGAATTTCATGCTTTCTTCTGCCTGGTGAAGGACAACAAGACGGGGGAGGTGGTAATGAGAGGCACACATAAAAATGGACTCTACATCCTCAACCAAATGCACCAATTCACTGCCAAATGTAGGAGAACGAGCATCACAAGAAACATGGCATAATAGACTTGGGCATCCTCACTTTCGAATTTTTTAGAACATTTTAAAAGATTTTGAAATTCCTGTTTCACATCATATTAGACATTTTATATGTGATGTGTGTTGATCTTCAAAGTCTCACAAATTACCTTTTAAAGTTTCATTACATAAATCTTCCAAGTCTCTTGAACTTATACCTTCAGATGTTTGGGGCCTAGCCCCTGAGATATCCCATTTCGGATTTAAATATTATGAAATATTCGTTGATGATTTTACAAAGTACACATGGTTCTTCGCATCTTCATGGTTGTCTCCTCTAAAAAATAAGAGTGATGTTCTTCGCATCTTCATGGAATTTCATCCTAAGGCAGAAAGACAATTTTTTACCAAATTGATCTCTCTTCAAACTGACTGGGAAGGTGAGTTGCATGCACTTCGAAGTTATCTCAAGAAACATGGAATTAGCCATCGTGTCTCCTGCCCTTACACACCTGAGGAAAATGGGAGTGCAGAAAGAAAACATCAACACCTCATAAAGACAACCCTTTCTCTCCTTAAAACAACATCCTTGCCAGCAAAATTCTGGGATGAAGCGGTATGCACCTCTGCCTATTAATAGGATGACTGACGAGTCGTTTTCGTGCGTCGTTAAATCACAAAAACGTAGGTCAAAAAAAATTTATAAAACCAAACTCACAAAGATAAGATATAAAAATCAAGTATTGTGTAAGTATCGGGTCGATCCACAGAGAGCAGGGTTGACTTTAATTGCAGAGTTGACTTGGTCAAACTTAGGTTTAAAAGGGGTTTTAAATAAGTGAAAATAAGAAATAATGAGCAGAAATGATATAAATAAGATAAATAAGAAGTTTTAAGAATTTAATTCTCGGGTTTGACAGAAAAAAGTCAAAAGTCAAAGTCATTGTGTTGACTTTGACCAATAGTAGGTGTACTGTAAAGTCAGAGAATCAAACAGAGTCAAAAGATTACGAAAATTATATATTTGGAAACTAGAGAGAAAATTGAATTTATTGATATATAATTCGTGATTTTTTGATAAGAAATGGATTTCCTATGAATTATTGAAAATCAAATATCAGAAAATCCCCCAAAATAAACACCTCAGAGGAAATCTTCAAATTGACCGGTCAAATGAAATCCGAATCTTGAAATTTATATGTAAATGGAAAGCTAAGAACCAGAGGAATCTAAAGAGACTAAAATGATCAAATTCTGATTTGTAAATTGAAAGTAATTGACCCCAAAAGTCAACGTTTGACTTATGATGACAGATGAACAGCCCTCGGTCAAACGTCAAATTGAAGGGTCAAATGAACTCGGAATTCGATGAATTTGCTATCCACGGAAAGCTGATGAAAATATAAATCCAAAAAAACCAAAATAAAGTGATTTAGAATTATAATCAGAGAAATATCCTATTTTCAAAATCAGTAATTTTTCAGACTAAAAATTAGGAAAAGTGAAGAACACTATGAACTAATTTGCAAAATTAAAGATCTAAACCTAATAAAAATACAAATTACCTCTTGATAATTGATCGAATCTCACTACTAACCCGATTGTCGCAAGAATGGGGCCTCAATTCTCGTGGATTGAAGCGAATTTGCTCGAATTCTTCCTCGTGGACGTTCGGAATTCAAGGGGAAAATTCGATGAAATCAAGAGATGAAATTGTGATTATCATGCTTCAATGGATGCGTCTCTACACACTTGGAAGCAGAGGATCACGAGAACTTAAGACCTTCCTCGAAATTCGCTTAATTTCTTAATGAATCGATCAAAAGTTGAAGAACAAAGAAGGGAAATACATGCTTTTAAAGAGGAATTCTTAGCCCAATTTTGAGGCCGTTTGATGCGATCGTGGGGGCGGATTGATGGCCACGATTGATCGTGGGAACGGCTTGATCAGTTGGTGGCGATCGTGGCCTCAATTTGATGGTAAATCAGCCCCGATTGCGGGGCGATCGGGCCACAATTGGGCCACGATCGCGCCGCGATCGGGGGTCGATCGTATTGTTGATGCTCCATCGATCACCGTCTAATGAAGTGGGAAGAATTGATCACCTGATTTCGCACTGAAAGAGCATGATCGCTGCTCGATCGCGGTGCGATCGCGGTTCGATCGCACCGCGATCGTGGCATTCTTCCACGAGTCTTCTAAGCTGTCAGATCGCGATGTGAGTCCACCGCCAGCCGTCCGATCGATGCAGATCGCGATCGTTCCTCGATGAAGATCAGCCGTTAGATGAAGATCAAGGCCACGGTGCGTCCACGTATCTTCTTTTCATCGAATTTAATCGTAGCCGTCTGATCGCGATCATCTTAAGGCCTTCGATTTGATGACGGTTGGCAGCTTCTCGGGATGCCACGTGGCGTGAGGTAGGTCGTTCGATCAAACTTCACTTATGCCCTTTTTGCCGCACGTGCTTTGATGAAGATCGCGTGGACTGCGGTCCACGCGATCGACGCCTTTGCATTGATCTCCGATGGCTCTTATGCGTCCACGCGTCCTGCACAGGTAAGAAACGTGTGGGTCATAGTCCCACACGGAGAAAATATTCGGAGAAGACGCGCTTAAATAGGGGGGCGCAATTATGAGTTAATTGTGTTACCGCCCCCCCTCTCTTACCAGGGCCCCACTATACCCGTGGGCCCTCCCATTGCAAGCCCCCCGTATGCCACGTGGCACCCCTCAGGGGTGTCCGCGTGACCTGCGTGGACTACATGGCCACCTGCCACGTGTCCGCGCCTTGTGCGCCACCTGCGCACCGCGCGGGCCACCCGGGCTCTGCCACGTGGCCTCAATGCCGCGTCGCACCTTCGAGGTGGTCCTGTGCGCCACGTCAGCGCCCGAAGCCCTATCGCCACGTCAGCACCTGCAGGTAAGAACCCCTTTTTTTTCGATTTTAACTAAGGGAAATTGATATAAAAATCAATGTAAAAATCAAATAAAAATGAGAAAAAGGTATAAACTTTAGAAATTCATAACTTTAAATATACAACTCCTTTTAATCCAAATTTTCTCCATTGGATCACAAATTTCTTCCTTTTTAACATCATGTCATTTAAAATATATTTTCAAAGAAGAAATCAAGATGAATTAGAATTTACTTAAATCATTTCTCACTAAATATTCTAAATCATAAATTCATCTTAAAATTATCCTTCAAAACATGCACTAAAGTCAAAATCATTCAATAACAGAGATTAACTTCTATTAATTTAAACTTAACAAAAGATTAATCATTTATCAAGCATGAAATTATCCCTACTTTATGCATAAATATCAACTTTAGTGAAATGACATGCCAATGGAGAAAATTCCTAAAAAGTATGATAACATACATCATATTCACATAAAATACACATGAATATGAGTTAATTAGGATAATAATTTAAGTTATAAATGCATGTTATCAATGACTACTCCTTTATTACAACATAAATCACCCTATGAATTACTATATAAAGAATTACCTGACTATCATTTTCTTCGAACCTTCGGATGTCTGTGTTATCCTCACTTAAGGGCTTACATGAAAAATAAACTAGATTCAAGGTCTGAAAAATGTGTATTTCTTGGCTATAGTCGCATGCACTTAGGTTATCGATGCCTATTGCTGATTTCAAGTAAGCTATACTTTCACGGGATGTTATCTTCAAAGAGAATATTTTCCCTTTTTTAAATTCCGTATTGTTCTCAACACCTCCTTCTACTGAGTCACAGGGCATTTTGGGACAAGGACCGGTCATAATTGCTCCCTCACAGTCACTATTCAAGTTTGTTCCACTTGCATCATCTTTGCTAAGCAAGTCAACTTCATCTCCTCCTCATGTAGCGACTACCATTCTCCCGGAAGACCCAAAATTTCTAGGTACAAAGAATCAGGAAGGTACACCTGATTCTTATTCTTCACCTGACTTAACCTCTTCATAATCATCATCCACCAAATCATCAATTAACCGACCCATGTTTTCATCACCTGATTCAACACCTCCTAGAAAAACAAAATTTCTTACAGACTTATATAAACAAACCCAACCCATCACCAAACATCCACTGCCTGAATGTTTAATCACTCAATCCAACAATATTTTGAACCTACTAGTCATATTCATGCACTACAAAATCTTGAATGGACTAAAGTCATGGAAGAAGAGATTCAAGCTCTTCATCATAATCACACATGGACTTTAGTACCTAAAATTTCAAATATGAATGTCATAGGTTGTCGATGGATATACAAAGTCAAACAAAAACCTGATGGAACCATTGACAGATATAAAGCTAGACTTGTGGCTAAAGGTTACAAACAAGAAGAAGGATTTGAAACCTTTAGTCCAGTTATAAAAATCACCACTGTTCGACTATTACTCTCTTTAACCGTCACTAAGAACTGGTATATTCATCAAATGGACGTTTCTAATGCTTTCCTACATGGTAACCTTATTGAGACAATTTTTATGAGTCAACCTCTTGGATTTCAAGACAAAATATTTCCATCCTATGTCTGTCAAATTCATATATCTTTATATGGACTGAAGCAAGCACCTCGAGAATGGTTTAAACATTTATCTTCTTTTCTTCATTCTCTTAATTTTCAAGGATCATCCACTGATACCTCACTCTTTTTTCATTACCATAATAACACCCCTATATTCATATTGATATATGTTGATGATATTCTATTAATAAGTCCAAGCTTTGCGGTTATCACACCTCTCATTCAAACACTTAAAAATACCTTCACAATGAAAGATGTAGGACCTGCTCACTATTTCTTAGGCATTGAATTTCTTTGAAAATCTAATAGATGTTTTCTCTCTCAAACAAAATATGCACTTTCAATTATTAAAAAATTATCGGTCTCTAATCCATGTTTATTTTCCGCTTCAAATTTGTCAAAATTAATATCTATTGACCCTTCTATCTATTGTAGCACAGTTGGGGCATTGCAATATCTTACAATTACACGACCAGATATATCATTTGTTGTAAACAAAGCATGTCAGTCAATGCACTCTCCAACTGAAGATGATTGGCTCAAAGTCAAACATTTGTTAGATACATTAAAGGAACATTGACTGATAGCCTCTTTTATCACTCACAATCTGATTTCACTTTAAATGTCTTAAGTGATGCAGATTGGGCCGGTTCTTCATCAGATAGACGATCAATTGGAGGCTTCTACATCTTTCTTGGTCAAAACTTGATTTCATGGAGTTCTCGAAAGTAGAAAACAGTTGCCCAATCCAGCATAGAGGCGAAGTATCGAGCACTCTTAGATGCTACAACGGAACTTCTATGGCTAAGATCTCTTCTCCAAGAACTTCGGCTTTCGCTACCTATTTTCCAATTCTATGGTGCAAAAACATTGGAGAAACCTACCTTGCAGCGATTCCTGTGTTTCATTCTAGGATGAAACATGTTAAAATTCATTATCACTTTGTCCGTGAATTAGTCAACTCCAAGCAGCTTCGGATTGGCTACGTCTCTACCAAAGATCAACTCGCGGATTTGTCGACCAAAGCTTTACCAAAGCAAAGATTTCTTCACTTAAAGTCCAAGCTTCACGTGCTTCCCACAGTGAGCTTGCGGGAGGGTATTGATGCCTTTCAGTGTGCTTACCAAAGATCAGTCGATGCCTTTCAGTGTGTTGATGCTTCTTCTCCTCGTCAGGTCGTTGCTCAACCACATTGGAAATGGATGCGACCATCAAAGGTGAATCCTCAAGCTCTCAACCTAAACTAGTAGAAGAGGTATCTGACAACGATAGCAAGTTACCTACTTCCTCAACGGGGTTGTCTATTATTTTGGGAGATTTTTGGTTTACTCAACTTCCAGTAGTAACATCTCGAAGCCAATTTACTGGCCATAAATCTCTATATATGGACTCGCCATGTCTAGGTCATACTAAGGCTGCGTAGTCTTATCGATCATTTGACACAATCTGCGCCTCCAATTCAAACTACAAGCGCTGGCTTATGGAGGAGGAAATTCTGTACATATGGATCCTAGACTCTATGATAGCCAAATTGGCAAAAAGGTTCATTGAATATGAGATAGTGAATGATGTCTGAGATGTTGTGCACAAATACCACTCTAAGAAGAATGATCTATCTATATTCACTCAGTTAATCAACTGAAGTTGTGCGGCCAAGTACTACATGTTCCAAAGCTATTTATTAGCCTAGTTTATGTACAAATACTAGTGAGGGTCGGTGAGTATAGGATGATATTTGATAATTTTGATGTTTTTGTACAAAAAGGTTTTCAGATGGGGGATTGGACTTGCTAGAATATGCCTAGGGCTCTATCACCTACTATTACACCCAGTAAACTCAAAACAGGAAGAAAGCTTCAGAATAGCAATAGTCGCAAGTCTCCTTGCCAAAAATGATGATTCTCTTACATAGAAGAGTAGGACATCCCTTGATGTAGGATATTTTGAAATGATGATATGTATGTAGATGAGGATGTGAGTGTGAATATGTGAGGAAGAGATAAGTGAATTAAGATATGAATATTTAGTGATATTTTTTATGAAATATTTCTACAAATTTATGAAGGATCTATGAATGATATTAGTGAGAAATAGATGTATAATTTAGAGAGAATATTGTATAGAATAAATCGGAATTATGAAGATAATAGTGATGATGAAGATGAGGAATGTGTAAAGAAGATAAATGGATAGGAAGATGATAGGTATTATTCAATGAATGAGAATGATTCTGATGATAAATCTATAACGTGGAGAGGAAATAATTATAGATAATATGAGGGATTAGACGTATATATCAGTGAGTAAGTGGAAGAGGATAAATCGGACAGAGGATTATTAGAAGAGTGGAGAGGGTTATGATTGCGAAGATAAGACATATGGATTATAGGTTAGATAATGTAAATTATGAATAGAATGATTAATATGGAGAATATTTATAATTGATATTATTAATATTGGGGATTATCTGAAGATAATTTCGGATATTACTTTAAGGAAGAGAATAGATAAGGAGAAGGAATCAACGTTGGACTTACAGATATATTTAAATGAACTATTATTCACTTTGAAAAGATGGAGGATGAGTACCTGAATGGGAGATGAAGACGATGCTCCTGAATCACCACACGATAATATAAATCCTTGGTTATTCTCTGACATGTAAAGAACGGGAGGGAGAAAAGAATAGGGAGATAGAAATTTCAAAGTGAGAGGTTGCGGGAGAGGCAAGGGAAATCTCTAGAACACCAAATGTTTTCGTAAAGAAAATGATTCATTCAGAAACAAACACTTTTTTGTTTCTCTCTTACAATCGTTTCTTTTATAGAGTACAAGAAGAGAGGAATGAAAGGATGCATCAATGAACACAAAAGAGGCATTTACGACAGTTACGTCTCTTCGTGAATGAATTTCATGCCTCTTCATTGTCGTAGTCGCCACGTGAGTGGAGATATGTGGAACGAGTTTATGGGAGACGTGGAGTCTTTCTGGATCAGATCGGTCTAAGATGTTCTGGTATTCTCTTTCGCACGAGCGTCCAGTTGACGGTAGACGTAAATAGATAGTCTACGTTGTGGCGTAAGGATCATGGATGACTGGTTGACCGGGCCTCGTATGCTTTTAAAACCCACTCGGTTGAGGCGACGAGAAGGCAGATGGCAAGCGATAACATTGATGATGATACTCTTTTTTTTATATGTTGAGAAGGAGCTCGTTGAAGTTGATATCAACGAGAGTTATGTGGATAACAATGTTCGTGATTCTGTGGTGGACGAGACGCTTAACTCCATCCTTAACGACGTAGATAATTCCGTGATCCCGTGGTGGATGAGACGCTTGACGTCGTAGATGATTCCATCCTTTTCTTGGTCAACTAGTGACATGGAAGAGAAGGGAAGCAAGGCAGGGGCAAGCAATGCGAGATCGTCAAGGTCGCTAGGTGACTTTGCGGCAATGTAATTCGCGGTGAAGATAGAGAGGTCTTGAGCGCGACAAATTGCGATTTAGATGTCAGTGTAGTTGGAGGGTCATGGAGAGAAAACTTGTTGGAGACTTCTACGTGGATTCGGCACCGTGACTGCGATCTTTAACAGAGCAGAAATTCTTCTTGATGAGGGAGTATCCATATTCATCTTGAAGAGATCGTAACTGTGGTTTTCTTCATGTATGAAGTTGACTTCACTTGGACTCCATGTCATTGATGAGGAAGATGATCCGTGTGTCTTCAATACTCTCATGATGATCTTGAGATGATCTTGATACTTGAGTTTCCTTCTTCTTCATCAACCGTGAAGGTTGTACTCCAATGGAAGATAATCTTCTATGTTGGAAACTTCCTTTATGCTGACTTTCTTCATATAAGTTGTCTTCATTTTGGACGATCTTCATAAATGCTTGAACAGTCTTGATTTTAGGTGCAATCATGCATGACTTTTGTCTTGAAGTCGAACCCAAAGCTAATAATATTATTTAGATCTCCTATAATTTTATCTATAGGTGGTATTCAAAGAGAGAAGGGAATGGAATAACAAAGATGTTCCTATTGATTTTCTTTCTTGAGATCAGTAAGTTATACAAGGTACCTATGATATATTGGGTATGGTTTGGATAATTAGGAACCTATATCAAGGTAAGAGTTGGTTTACTTGGTCTTTCAAAGAATTCTAAATATCTAATGATGAGGATTTAATTTCTTTTGACCAAGTCAATATTTGGATCAGTATGTAAATGGAGGAGGAGGGAAGATAATTCCCTTTGAATCTACACTCTCTTTCAATGTTTTAGAGAGGCTTTCTTCATTTATTTCATGAATGGATAATTTCTCAAATCTGTGAATAAGGAGGAGTATGCCATTTTATTGATGTTGAGAATGATTTCTCTTCCTGATGGAGAATTAACTCATCACGTGAACACAAGGGTTCCAAGTGCACCTAGATATGACTTAAGGAAGAGAAATCAGTCTCAACAATAACAAAATGGCATACTCCTCCTTATTCAAAAAAATTTGAGAAATTATCCATTCATGAAATGAATGAAGGAAGCCTCTCTAAAACATTGAAAGAGAGTGTAGATCCAAAGGGAATTATCTTCCCTCCTCCTCCATTTACATACTGATCCAAAGATTGACTTGGTCAAAAGAAATTAAACCCTCATCCTTAGATACCTAGAATTCTTTGAATAGACCAAGTCAACCACCCTACCTTGGTATAGGATCCTTAATTTCCAAGCCACATCCACTATATCATAGGTACCTTGTATAATTAATGATCTCACGAAAGAAAATCAGTAGGAACACCTTTGTTATTACACTCCCTTCCTTCTTTGAAAACCACCTTTATATAGAATTATAGGAGATCTAAATAATATTATTAGCTGTGGGTCTACTTTAAGACAAAAGTCATGCATGATTGCACCTAGAATCAAGACTGATCAAGCACTTAGGAAGATCATCCACTTATGAAGATCATCCACTGATCAAGCACTTATGAAGATCATCCACTTATGAAGATCGTCCACTGATCAAGCACTTATGAAGATCAAGCACTTTTGTCTTCAAGAAAAAATGAAGAGAGTTTATATCTTGATAGTCATTTTGAAGAAAGTTAACATCAAAGAAGCCTGCATGATGATCCCGATTTGGGTTTTTGTGCTCCCGCATGTTGTTAAGAAGGTCATACCCTATTGGTCCTCAAAGAATCGTTCAGCCCATACACAATTGGACCGAGAAACCCAAGATACTCACATGTCAAAGTCTTATGTCAGATGACCTTTTGTAACTGTAAAGTCTAGCAAACCCTAATGAAAAAAATATGAAGAATTAATGGGTCAAGCCCTTTTGAAACCCATTTCAAGCTTGTACAAGCCCATTCAAGCACATTCAAGCCCAAAATGGTTATTCTTGTTGAAGCATTATTGACAAGCACGCTTCAAAGAACTTACTCTCCTTACCATTATGAGAGCGAAGAAGCCAAAGCCCGTTGAGCTCCCTTTTCAAGCCAAAGCCCGTGCGAGCACAGGGATTCTCCAAAAAAAGACCACTTACGGTCAGACAATAAGAGATATCAGATAGAGAGAAGAAAAGCAGCGACTATGTTTCCATGTCCATGTTCACCTCAGGGCCGCCGCCGAGAGGCACGATAAATACACTCAAGATTCGGTTCAAAGAACCTTCTTTCCGGATGACCCGTTCATGCAGCTCAAAGGACAATCTCTCGGGTATTAGTTACGCGAAACTCGCCAACTTGCTGCCTATCATTTACTGGATCTTCCAAATGATCCGCTCGACTCTTGCCCGTCTCTGCCTTCTCGTCACCCATCTAGGGGAACCTTTCGATGTCACGGTTGCCACAGTTGCCCAACAATCCCGACGACGGAGTTTCATCGGATATGACTGGTTCCGAAGAAGTGAATCACGAAGATACAAAGACCTTAACGCTAATCTTCTCGTCATCGCCGAGCAAACGTTGAAGGACTCCAAGCCGGGTCAACCAGTCAACCCACGTGGGAATAACCGTTGCGACACGACGCAACGCCTCGCCGTAACTTCCATTCTTCTATTTCTATAAAACGAAAATCTATAAGAGAACATAGAAGTTATTGTTATTGAATGAAACGTTTTCCGTTGGTTACTGTTACCCGGTGTTCTTCGTGTTCCTGTGTCTCCTCCATTCTCTCTTCCGAAACCTTCTCTCAGAATTTCTATCTTCCTATTCTTTTCTCCCTCCCGTTCTGTCGCTTTCAACCTGTGCCTTTAGAGGATAACCAAGGCTTATCTAATTCATTTGAGCGAATCCGGAGCATCGCCTTCATCGTCCATTCAGGTACTCATCCTCTCGCTCTCATCGTGAAATAGTTCTTCTCTCAAAGTCTTAAGTCCAACATCGACCTTTCGAATTCCAACCAACCTCTGTCGCATGACTTTTATCCGAGAGTCAGAATAACTATTGTCCTAGTATTACCAGTCTAATAACCGAATATATATCTATTACTCTTCCTATTCATTACTCCTTTATTACCGTCTATCCACGTCTTCTCTATTCTATATCCTCTATTTTATATTATCTCTTCTATAATCGCTATTTTATATCATCTATTCTATATTCACTATTTATATTATCTATTATATATCCTCCATTCTCTTCTTCCTATTTATATTCTCTATTCTATAATCTCTTATCATCCATTCTATCTTCTCCAAGTATTCTCTTCTTTGTTATCTATAATTCTTCTTTTCACATCCTTCTTCCTTTATATACTCACTGATTCATAACTCCTATTCATAGTGATATCATTCATAGACCCTCTCTTAAATTGTAGGATTTAATTAAAATCAATTTACTATTCCAATCTCCATATAAATTCCTATCATTCTCATCATATTCATCTCACTCATATTCATCTTCTCTTATTCATCATTCTCTAAAATATCCTACATCACTTCCTTAAGTCATATCTTGGTTCACTTAGAACCCTTGTGTTCATGTGATAAGATAATTCTCCATCATCCCTCCACACATCTGATAACATGCAATCTCAACATGATAAAACATGATTATTAATGAAAATTAAGGCATAAAACATTACATTTATGTGCATGTTATCATACTTTGAGTGCATTTCTATCATTCTATGCAATTTTATGTTATAATCTCAAAATGCGTTAATTTAGGGTTAATTATGATTAAAGATTTTATAACCTATCTTTACTTGAGATTATAAGTGGTTTTTAAAGTTAAATAATGAGAGAGATCATTTTTATGAACATTCATTTAATTTTCTAAAGTTAAAATCTTTAAAAATGAATGTATTTTTGAAATAAGAATTAAATTTCTTGTTATTTAAATAATTTGACTTTTTAGAATGATAGATAATTAAATTTCAGATCAAATGAAAGAAATTTGGATTAATTTGGAGTTGAATTTTGAAAGTTATGATTTTTACAATTTTTAGGATTTTTTTGGATTTTTTTGATTTTATTTTTCGATTTAAAACGTTTAAAATAAATAAATAAAAATGCAAAAAGTGTTTAATTTCCACGCGGGGCCACGTGGATGCGATGTGGCACTCAGGGTCACGTGGCAGTGCCACACGAGCCCACGCGGCGTATGCATTTATTTATCTATGCTATATAGTATATATATAATGGGTATAGTCAGCCTTCCGTAGACCAGAAGGGTATTCAACCCATAAGATCGTCGGGTGTTATAAACCCGACGATTCCCTTTCTGTTATTCCATGTGGGACTAATCCACACGGCTTTTATAGTTGCAGGCGACGTGGCAAAAGCGGAGGCGTCGGATTCAAACAGGCGATGAAGATCGGACGTGGATCGCGTGGACTTAAAGTCCACTGATCATCAATCACGCACGTGGCTTAAAAGCAAAATTATAACTGTCAAATTGTAGGCGACATGGAGGCATCACACACCTTGATCGCGTGGATGCGCGGACCACCAGATCAGATCAACGCACGTGTCATTTAATCTGGAGTTATAACGGTCTTGATTTAATGCGCCGAAACGCATCGCGATCGTCTGATTGCAATCCAATGGGTGCCGTTCGACGCGTTTTTAAACGCATATCAAGCGGATCGATCTGGAGCATCCATCCGTGATCTGATGACCACGATATATTCATACTGTTTCACTTTGAGGCGTTTTAATCTGGACCGTTGATGGAGCTTAACGCACCGATCAGACGGTTTCGCCCAAATTAGCCTATAAAACGAAGTGTTCTTCATGATTGTTAAACATTCGAGGAGGATTTCACCTAATCGACCTATCTACACGCATCTTCTCTTGAATCTCTCACTTGTAATCGCTCGTAGACTCGATTTCGCGTCCACGGAGTGTTTATAAGTGAGATTTCGTCGATCGAGCGAGGAGAATTTGTCTCTTGAACACCGATGTTCACGTTTGAATTCGCGGAATGAATAGCCGTCGATCCGGCGATCAATTGGATCGATTTGATCGTTATCTTGGGTTAGAAAACAATTTTATCCTCTAATCTATCGTCATGTATCATCAATTTTAGGCTTAGGATCTTAATTTAGCTCAATTTTAATTTTAATTTCAGTATATGTTCTTCGCGATTCCGAAAATTTTGTCCCACTTCACTCTTTGATTTGTCCGCGATTACTAATCCAAATCGAGCGATTTTTGATTTCATGGATAGATCTTTGAGTTATCTTTCTAAAACCACCATTTTCCCTAATTTCTCACCTCAATTCATCGTCTAATTTGATCAATTTCCAAAAGATATCTCGAAAATACCTTAATTTCATGTGGATTCGACCCTTATTTACCATTATGCCACTCAATTCGAGTTAATTTCCTAAAATTGGTAAGTTCGGAATAATTTTTGACACGAGACCGTGTGAAATTGACGACCTCGCGGTCTCGTCTCATCAACATCTTAAATCGATATACCCCTCCTTATTTAAGAATTTTTTTGTTAATGATTTGGTGTGCAATGCTTGTCAATTGAAAAAATTAAATCGAACTACTTATCCTTTAGACTAAAACTGTTGCCAAGAACCATTTCAACTTGCTCACTGTGATATATGGAGACCATCTCTGTATACTGACTTAGATGAATATAGATGGTTTTTAATATGCATAAATGATTACATTAGGTTTAGTTAGCTTTATCTCCTCAAGAAAAAATCTGAAATGAAAAATTTTTTGAAAAACTTTTGTCACATGATAAAGCAACAAAATGAGGTACCTACAAAAGGTTTTCATATCGATAACGCTAATCATGAAGTAAAAGCCTTTTTTGAGGATGAAGGAATCAGGCATGAGACCTCATGTCCTTACACACCATATAAAAATGGACTTGCTAAAAGAAAAATTGGCGATATCATAGACATAGAAAAATAAAAAAGAACCTTAATCATAAAAGATTGTCTTCCTAACATTTGTGGAATTTTCTTATCACGACGGCAGTTCACCTTATAAATAGAATTCCATCAAAGGTTATTGGACTTCATAGTCCACTTGAATTAATAGAGAAATTTTTCCAAAGGTCAAATTACATAATGGTCTCAAATCTTGAGTGTTTGGATGTGTCATCTTTATTGGCCCTCACAACATGTCCTCTGAAAAATTATCGTCAAAGGCAAAAAGGTGGGCGCTTTTTAGATATTTGACTACGTAGAAAGGCTACCACTGCTATGATCCCACCTATCGACATTTTTTTCATCACCAAAGATGCCTTTTTTTTATGAAAACACCTTCTTCTACCCGTTTTCTCCTCCCTCTAATTCAACACTTCCTTCTCCACTTGATTTCTACTAATTACCTCCAATTGAAAATGAACGTACAACTAATAGAAAAGAATCCTCTCTCCCCTTACAGTATCCAAACTCCACCTTTGGAACATCAACATCTGATTAGTCTTCTAATAAGAGGATACTTGAACAACGCCCCACAAATTTATCTCATCAACCTACCTCCTTCACATACTTTCCCAAATACTATGTTTGGCGAAAACATGGACACAACCCCACTAAAGACAATATACAAGAACCTGTGAGTCATCCTTCAACCAAAAATTTCTCTCAAGCTGATATTCCACTTGCCATTCAAAAACCTAGTCGCACATGTGTTAAACTTCTTCCTCATGCAATCACAAACTTCCTGATATTCAACAGAGTCTTTCATTCCAAAAGAACATTTCTCACTACCCTTAATCAAGTCTATATTCCCAAAACAATGGAGGAAGCACTTAAATCTATTCACTAGTGCAAGGCAATGCAAGAGGAGATGCATGCTCTAACGAAAAATCACTCCTAGGAAGAAGTAGAAAGAGGGCCAAGCATAAAACCAATCGGGTGTCAATGGGTTTTTAATGTGAAATAAAATTCCAATGGAAGTCTAGAACGATATAAAGTCATATTAGTAGCAAAAGGCTATACCCAAAGCTATTTAATTGACTATACATAAAATTTTTCACCTACTGTAAAATTGAATAGGGTAAGGATACTAATATCATGAGTAGTAAATCTAGATTGGGAACTCAATCAATATGATATAAAAAATGCATTATTGAATGGGAAATTGGAAGAGGTAATCTACTTTCTCATACCCCTTGGATATGAGAATATATGAATAGAAATAAGGTGTGTAGATTATAATGAGCACTATATGACTTAAAGCTGTCCCCTCGAGCCTAGTTTGGAAAGTTTACTAAGATTATGAAACTTTTGGAATATAAATAACGTAATGGTGATCGTATACTATTTAGTAGACATTTTCCCTGCGAGGGGAGTAAAAATTTTAATCGTATAAGTGGATGATTATATTATAACAGGGAATCATAAGGATGAAGCTAGAGGATCATTTTATTAAACACTTTGAAGTAAAAAATCTAGGACCCTTGAAATATTTTTTGCAAATAGAAGTTGCTAGTCAAGCTGAGTATTACTTATGACTCGACAAAAATATATTCTACACCTATTAAAGGACACTAAACTCTTACAATGTCATACTAATGATACTCCCATTGAGTCTAACCACAAACTCACATTAAATGAAAATAATCCAAATATTGGGAAGAGTTCATATAAGAATTTAGTCAGAAGATTATTGTATTTATTGTTGGGTTCTAAGGTTGATAAGCCTTCAAAAATTTTGATCAAAATATTGAATGCAGCAAAACACATTGAATCGAGATATTCAAAATTGAGGCACCAAGAATAGATGATCCTATCATCTAGTATATATGAGAAAACATGCTTACAGAGTTCTCTTGAAAGATTTCTTAAAGCTATTTAAGTGTCGAGCCTCTAGTGGTATCTGCACAATCTCTAGATGATTGGATCTCCTCTTCAAATCTCTTCATCAAGAGAGAAAGATAAGAAAGAAGAGAATTCTCACAAGGCTTGCATGGGCGCCTTGAGTTATAGTTATTCTCCTCCTATTTTTAGATATATGGTGTGTGAATTTTTCATAACAACCCTCATAATTATGTCTATATCCACCAGCATCTATCGATCTTATGTGTGTGACCCTCTAGGTCTATATATCTCACTAGTTAATAATTCTATAGGCCTAATAACACCTTATTGGTCAACCTTAATTAATTATCTACATTAACATATAGATTAAATAATCAAAGGTTGATTTAACCTAATCGATTGGTTGAGTTGCCAACATGTTAGGTGCCAAGCTACACCACATACTCTAGGAGATATGGAGTATGTAAGAACTCTCTTATGGAACATTTCCATCATCAATTACTATGTATGTATAATTCTTCATTCGCACAAGACTCATAAATAACTTAGGGTACGATCAATTATCAAACCCTAATCGATCATTCAAGTTAGTACTGATGCATGTAAGAAATTATTAGGAACTCTTTCTCTAATATGTCCACTACCTTGGCCAAGGCTTTCATCGCATGTCATTCCTTGAGTCAATCTCCTCAAGTACCGAGGACGGATGATCTCATCTTGATTACACAATCACCTTCGTCGACTTCATATCGTATCCAACATATGATGTTTTAGATATCTCGTGTCTAGGGATTCATAAATCATAATCAAAACACGATCATCTATCTACAAGATGTCGTTGGTGTCTCAAGTCAAAGGACCACATACACAACCATGACTTGAATCAACATGATTAATAATTAGGTATAATTACTATTCAGGGATTCATATGGATTAATTCAGTGAACACTTTCTCCAAAGAGCACCCACTATCTATCCTTCGTGTCTTCACACCGATGGCTACATGATCACACATACTCATCATATGAGCTGGATCAGATAGTGTTATTCTTTTCAGATAATTTGATGTCATTCTCGAATATCTTACAAATATGAATGTTTAGAACATATGTTTAAGGACTAGTGATCATTGTATTATGATCTCATCATAATTCACTTAGCCATTACATATGCGCATGGACTTCATTAAAAACATCACACAATAATGACAATGAATGAATTTCGTTTCAATGAATATAAACGAGATACATGGAAGTGTGAATGGTTTATAGGCCACATAATATCTATCATTTATCTCATACTCATCTTGACCTATTATATTCAGTCAATGTACTAAGTCAATTCATGCATAGTCCTCAACAATCTCAATTCCAAGCAGTTCATAGGGTACTTAGATACCTCAAAGGCACTGGTGGACTCGGTCTCTCCTTCGTGAAGACAAGCAAAATAGATCTCACTATATATACTAATTCTGACTGTGCTAGCTCTTTGGTTGATCGTAAATCCACTACCAGTTATTGTAAAATTCTAGGAGAAAATCTACTAACGTGGAGGTGTAAAAAGTAAAATGTAGTGTCAAAGTCAAACATAAAAGTAGATTTTAGAGCTATGTCTAGTAGGATTGACAAAGTCCTTTGGATTTGAGGAATTCTCTAGGAGCTACAGATTCCATTTGAAAAGCTTATCAGAGTATTATGTGATAATCAATCAACCATAAGCATTTCTCATGATCACTTCTATCATGATCGAATAAAATTTTTTAATATTGACCGCTTCTAAATTAAAGAGAAAATAGATGCTAAGATTTTGGAGACCAGCTATGTCAGCTCTACAAAACAGTGTGATGATATCTTTACTAAATGACTCCCCCCCAAAGCCTTCTCCAAGCTGATCTCCAAGCTGGAAATGAAAGATATTCATTCCTACACTAGAGGGGGAGTGTCAGCAAAAATACACATACCTTCATTTTTCTTCTTTTTTGGTAATACTATCTCTAATTACATTTGTGCCCTTACCCTCTTTATAGTTGGGCTAAGTGATCGTTGAGTGTATATCAGTCATATGTACTACGTATAAAACCCCACTTAGCACCAATAGTGAAGTGTAGTTCTTTTCCTTAATCCTTTCTCACTATTTGTAGCTCTGTCTCTTCTCTTCTTAACCCTAGAACACAGTCAAGAACTCAAAGTGACAATTTTATTCTTTTTATTTTGGCTAATTTTTTTAATAGAATTTTTCTAATCTTCCTCAATCTATTATTAACGAGGAACGTAAAAGAGACTATCTTGGGAAGAGTGTTCAAGTAATCAATTAAAGTTCATTACTATCTATTATGGTGTAACTTATTTAGTGACCTATCAAGGAGCCTTATTATTGGTCCTCCAATCAATTTCAGATCATTCCACACATAACATATGCCATTAAAGATTTGATTTAGAGGGTATTAGCCATTTTCGTTGATGGAAAATATCGACCCCCTAATGTTTGTGTCATAGAATTGGGTGGAATAGAAGGTGGGTTTTGTCGACTATTGTTTAAACTTTATGCTATACATCTTTTTTGCTATCAGACCATTTAAAAGTACTTCCTTTGAACCAACATTTCTTTCTCCTGTCAAGCGATATTGAATCTATGTCATTCAATCAGGTCTTGAGTCAATTGTCATTTTCCATTGGTATGCTACTGATAATACTCTAGCTTAAGTTAGAACTATATGTCAATTTTAGGCTTGCTCTCAGACATTAACTAGTGAACTAAAAATGTAATCCTTGGCCAACTCTAAGTTCAAAAAGAATGTGAGAAGCATAGGGAAGATTGCTAAGGTAGGACGATCAACAAGGGACCCACTGCCTTGGGTAAAAAATGAAGTGTATAGTCTTTTTAAGATAGATACAACTTATATAGGCTAACGCAAAAAGTTTAATTTACCAAAAATACCCTTATTCTTTTGTAACAAATAGAAAATGATGCTTTAGATATTTTTCTAGTTTTTAATCCTATTCAAAGTCGGGTTATTAGATAAATTATTCATTCTCTTGTTTCTTTTCTTAATTAATATATTTTCATGGACTTTTACGTTGAACTAAGAGCATCTTTTTTGTTGTTTGACGAGCTGCCATCTTTTTCTTGTTGTGGATGAACAATGTGACCACCAAATAGAATTAGTGTTAAAGATGTGAGAGATATCTTGAAATATACACCAAATAGCATGTATGAAAGTTTCTGATTTGGTAACGTTGATGAAGCAATCACCTTGGAACTAGATAGTTTCTCAACTCCTTTGGCGAAGAAATCCCTCTCAAATGCCTATTCCCAATTGAGCGAAGACAGATGTTTACAACTTTTGCCAGATCTCTCTCTCATTCACTTTTCCCTTATCAAGAATTTGTTAATGTACTTTCTAGGATGGAATAAATCAAGTAATCATGTCTTTATGATTCAGTATATCATGATTCACAAGTGGATGATTGATAAAATGCATTTATAACTTGAATTCTTATCCTAATTAACTCATATTCATGCTTATTTTATGTGAATATGATGCATGTTATCATACGTTTTAGGAATTTTCTCCATTGGCATGTCATTTCACTAAAGTTGATATTTATGCATAAATTAGGGATAATTTCATGCTTAATAGATGATTAATATTTTGTTTAAATTAATAGAAGTTAATCTCTGTTATTGAATGAGTTTTGACTTTAGTAAATGTTTGGAAGGATGCTTTTAGGATGAATTTATGATTTACAATGTTTAATGAGAAATGATTTAAGTAAATTATAAGTCATCTTGATTTCTTCTTTCTAAATATATTTTAAATGACATGATATTAAAAAGAAAAGAATTTGTGATCCAATGGAGAAAATTTGGATTAAAAAGGAGTTGTATATTTTAAATTATGAATTTTTGAAGTTTTATGCCCTTTTTCTGAATTTTATTTGATTTTTAATTGATTTTTAGAGGTAATTTCTATTAAAAAAATCGCAAAAAAGGGGGTTTTTACCTGCAGGGTGACGTGGCGAGCGGCCGCTGATGTGACACGCGGGACCGCCTCGAGGTGCGACGCAGCACTGAGGCCACGTGGCAGAGCCCGGGTGGCCCGTGGCGCAGGTGGCACTGACGCGTGGCAGGAGGCCACGCGGACGGGTCACACAGGCGCTCGTGTGGGGTGCCACGTGGCATGTGGGGGCTGGTAGGTGGAGGGCCCACGGGAATAGTGGGACCCTGGTAATATAGGGGGGGCGGTAACACAATTAATGGGTAATTGCGCCCCCCCTATTTAAGCGCGTTATTTCCCACATTTTTCTCCGTGTGGGACTATGTTCCCACACGGTCTAACTTGTTGCAGGCGACGTGGACACAGCTCAAGCGTCGGATGCGATCTGATGGCGGAGATTGCGTGGACCCAAGTCCACGCGATCATGAATGAAGCGCGTGCTGAAATTCTCGCATAAGTAAAGTGGATCAGAGGGCATACCTTATGACACGCGGCATCACAAGAGTCGTCCGATCTCCATCAAAGGGGGAGCATCACGTGAAGCTTTATGTGCGTCAGATCTTCATCAAATCATCGGACGGCTTACCTGCTCTTCATCGAACGGCTGGCATTTTTCGCGAAGAACCACGATCGACGCGCATCGCTGCGTCAGAGGCATCATTGGTGGAAGCTCCATGATCTAAGCTCGATCGCCATGCAATCCGAGCCCGATCGCCATGCAATCAAGACCCGATCACCACGCGATTGTGGCATGATCGTTGCGCGATCGTAGCACGATCGTCGCGTGATCGTGGCTACGATCGGGGCTAATTTGCCGCTTAATCAGGTTCGTGGCGTCTTGGAATTGAAGCCACAACCCATGCCCAAGGAATCGCTCCCACGACCCTTGCAAATCGCCTCCACGACCGCTCCAATGACCCACAAATCGAGCCAATTTTCCTCTTTAAAACCGGTGTATTCTCCCTTCTATTCTTCAACTTTTGATCGACTCGTGAAGAAATTAAGCGAGTTTCGAGGAAGGTCTTAAGTTCTCGTGATCCTCTACCTCCAAGAGTGTAGAGACGCAGCCATTGAAGCATGATAATCACAATTTCATCTCTTGATTTCATAGAATTTTCCCCTTGAATTCCGAACATCCACGAGGAAGAATCCGAGCAAATTCGCTTCAATCCACGAGAATTGAGGCCCCATTCTTGCGGAAATCGGGTTAGTAGTGAGATTCGATCGATTATCAGGAGGTAATTTGTATCTTTATTACGTTTAGATCTTTAATTTCGCAAAGTAGTTCATAGTGTTCTTCATTTTTCCTAATTTTTAGTCCAAAAAGTTACTGATTTTGAAAATATGATATCTCTTTGATTATAATTCCAAATCACTTGATTTTGGTTTCATTGGATTCCTCTTTTCATCAGCTTTCCGTGGATAGCAAATTCATCAAATTCCGAGTTCATTTGATCCTTCAATTTGACGTTTGACCAGAGACTATTCATCTTTCATCAGAAGTCAAAAGTTGACTTTCCAGGTCAATTACTTTTGATTTACAAATCAGAATTTAATAATTTCGGTCTTTTTAGATTCCTCTGGTTCTTAGATTTCTATTGACATAGAAATTGCAAGATTTGGATTTAATTTGAAGATTTCCTCTGAGGTGTTAATTTCGGGGATTTTTTTATAGTTGATTTTTAATAATTCATAATAAATTCATTTCTTATTCAAAAATCACGAAATATATATCAGTAAATTTCACCTTCTCTCTAGTTTCTAAATATATTATTTTCGTAATCTTCTGACTCTTTTTGATTCTCTGATTTTACAGTACACCTGGTATTGGTCAAAGTCAATGCTTTGACTTTGACTTTTGACTTTTCTCTGTCAAATCCGAGATTTCAATTCTTAAAACTTCTTATTAGGTCTATTAATATGATTTCTATTCAGCACATCTTATTTTCTCTTATTTAAAACTCCTTTTAAACCTAAGTTTGAGCAAGTCAACTCTGCGATTAAAGTCAACCCTGCTCTCTGTGGATCGACCCGATAGTTACACAATACTTGATTTTTATATCTTATCTTTGTGAGTTTGGTTTTATAAATTTTTTTTGACCATCGTCTTTGTGTTTTAACGACGCACGGAAACGACACGTCAACGATATACTCAATATTTACGACATTACAAATAGTTTGCTTGTTCTGCTTTTACTTAAGCTACTATCTACAAAACATGGATTTGCAGCTATTTTTTGTTTAATGAGAATCTGACTACAGAATATGCCCATAATCCTATTTGAAAGCATCTGAATTTCTTGAGGCATTCTTCACATGAATATGACTTTGTCAACCTCTGTTATCTTTTTAATGATGAAGAATTGACTTCCATCTCGGAAACTTATCTTCAGTCTTGTTGTTCACCCAATTTTAGGGAAATGGACAAGTATGGCAGAGACTTATGATAATCTCACTGATTCTGTAAGTTCTTTGGTATCTTATCAGTCCATGGTTGTGATATGGAGTCCATATGACCTTGTTTTCAACTGGCCTCTCCAATTCTTATCTCTCAATAGTCAAGGTAAGTGAGTAGAAGGTGTTAGAAATTATCCAAGTCTTACAATTCTACCCTTCTTCTAAAAATTTGTAATGCCATTGTAGTTGTAATTATGCTCTATCACTACTAGCAGTTGTAAAGTGACCATTAGGGTCTAACAGTCACTCCACACTGTATATATAGAACTTAAATGAGTAATACAAATATCTTCTTCTCCAATCATAATCTTCTATTTCTGTGCATACACTCATTCCTCTGATCCAGAGCACCCTTCTCAACAGAAATGTCTCTTGAACTTATTTCCTTAAGCTATGTGACTGGATTATGATAAACATTATTGAGTAATGAAAATTTGTGGAGTACATGCGTACCTCAATAGAAATAGGAATGCATGAAATGAAAACCATTGGTCCTATAAGTTGAATTTGCAGAGGTAGTGAGAATAGAAGTCAAGGAGTCGAAGAAAGAGAGATTGGGAAGATTGATATCCGAGGATAGTTAGAGAGAGAGAAATATCAGATGACCAAGATGAAGCAGGAATTAGGGTAGAGATCAGAACAGCTGTTGAGATGTCTTTCTCTAAATACAAGATGTTAGCTTGTCTTGCTGCCCAGCCTGCTAAAGCAATTCTATATGAGTGTGCGCTGATGTTGTAGGACTCCGAAACCGTAGAATTTATAACTGTTCGCCCACATGACAGGCACACCTTCACGCTTCTTTTGCTTGTTCATTGAAACCATCAGTTATCCGGATTTCAGCATCTGACCTTGAGGCTGAAAGTGCTAAACTAGTAAGCATTTCTCTTCATTCAATCCTTAGCTATTCACTTTAAAAACTTCAAGTGTTGGATCTAATGGGGGCCCTACCAGCCATATATTCTACTCCTACTCTGCATTCTTCTCCGCTCCATAGATAGGGTTCCCATCTCTCTTGGGGATTTGCCTAGGCGACTTTTCTCTTTCCAAATATGATAATAAATTCCATTGGATTTTCACTTTTCATGCAGACACGAGAAGCCCATGAGTCTTCTTTGGACGATCTCATTGGGGGTGGGTTCAGAGACCGCGGTGTTCTAGGAATGATTTTAGCAGCAAAATATGCTAGGGAAAATAACATTCCATGTCTTGTATTATGCCTCGGAATGCAAGTATCTGTCATCGAATTTTCCAGATCAGTGAGTCTGATCTGCTTCAGCCTTTGAAGTGTTTGGTCTAATATCTTTCATGACATTTAGGGTTTATGGCTTTGAGTTTCAACTTGAATTTTCCGGGTTTTAGGCATGAAAAGAACGAACAGCACAGAGTTTGATGCCGAAACGCCTGAACTTGTTGTTATATTCATGCGTGAGTTAATGCATTATATTATTGCAGATAGTAAACACTTAAATTTTACAAATCATGTTTCTCGCATGCAGGGATCTAGAACTTATATGGCTAGCGCAATGAGACTTGGCTGTCGCAGAACGCTTTTCCAGACTTCCAATTGCATATCTTCAAAGCTGTGCGGTCAATACTTTTGATAGTTTCTTGATTCTCCAAACGTGATTGGAGAAGTGGAATCCGTCGGTCTCCAATTTGTTGGCAGGAATGAGAGCGGAGAGAGAACGGAGGTACGTGATCTGTTCTTATGCGATGCCCTTGGTAATCATGTGACGACGTCATCATAAGCTGTCATATTAACTAGCAGATTCTTGAGTTGCTACGTTGGCGTGCAATGTCATCTCGAGCTCAAATTGAGACCCGATCGACCTTCTCCGCCCTATTTGGGAAAGGCACTGAACCCTAACCCGAAATTTTGTGTGGCCTATCGGTGTTCCTGCAAAAACTGTCTTTTTTTTTCGTAAAATTGAAAATTTGACCGCCGGTTTTGTTGCAGGTTCCCTACTCGCGGCGACAGGGCGCTTCCAAGAGTACTTCAGACAATGATTGGTTCGTTCTTCTCTCGCTAAAATTTATCTCGCTCATCCATGTGTCTGGTTCTACTCTCAAGGAGAGCTTCTTCTTCATACAAAAAATTGAAAAACAGTTAACGAAAGAAACTGAAAAACCCTTGGATTTCTGGGTTTGACCTCGGAGGGAGGGAAGAGAGAGAGAGAGAGAGAGAGAGGGGTCGCCTCAACAATCGGTCTCCGGTATGATACGCTGCAACCTCATCTGCTCATAGAAATTCGCAATGAACTCCTCCGCCCTGAGGTCAATCTCAATAGAAGCTTCATCGCCGTCGCCGCAAGAAGTCTCCGGCGAAGTGACTAACGGCGCGGGGACGTCTCCGCCGAAATGCTGCTCTTTCTGTTTCTGCTGCACGGGCTTCACGACAGTCAACAGGGCCTTCCAAAGACTCCCTCCACTCGTCTCATCAAGCGACGACAATGATGAAGACGACGACTTGTCCTTGTTGGAACGGCTGCGGCGGCGCCTCCGTCTCCCGGTGAAGAGGTCAACGCCACCCATGGGCACTGGAGCTCAGGTCCTGGTCGGGGAACGACGAGAGAGTCCCTTCCTATCCGCCTGATAAATACAGGAGGGTTACGGAGAAACTGATGGCGGGCGTTTCTTGACGATCCTTACGCGTCTAAAGCGTAAAGAAAATGGGTCAATGACACGTCGCCCGGAGAACCGGAGAGGAGAAAGCGGGAATGCCAATGGACGGGTAGGGACGCCCCCCCTGTCATCTCGCTTTTGTTTTCTAATTTGGTGTCCAAGACCGGCGTTGCCGGCTGTTTCTTGTGCACCAGCGTCCTTCGTTCCATGTTTCAAGGAAAAGCAAGTTCATTGCCGCTTCTCCTTAGACACTACGGTTTCTTCTCTGCCGTTCTCCACTGGGCTTGTCGGTGCCTCAATTTTGTATTGACACGGGAGCCGTTGTTTATATTCTCGACAACATGAGCTCGTCGATCAAGACAGCAAGACAAAAAAATAGGAGGAGACAGTCCCACCGGAACGCGCAAGAATAGATAAAGAAATTCCCCAGAGCCCTGGGAGATCCTGGAACAATTATTATAGGCGAACGCATGATGTAGATTTTGGAGAATATGAGAGAGAATCTCGGCCACTGAAAATCTTTGCGAACACCAGCACGTTTGCTTATAAGGTTAACTCTGCGGCATGTTAATCCCCTCATCACTGTTTTGTTTAGCATTTCATCATCGGTCATTATCTTACAGATTCATCAGAGCGCAGGGCTTTACACAGATGTTTATGTACTTTTCATGGCAGTGATGATTGTCTTGATAACATCCTAATTACCATCCTAGTGATATATTTTACTCGATCTTGGTAACTTCAGCTGTGCATTGATCTAGATGATCTTTATTTTTATTTTTTTATCATAGTGATGATTGTCTTAGTAGTATCGTACAGATGTTTCTAATGATAATGATTACTTTATATGTGTGACTTCATCTATGAAGTGTTCTAGATCATTAGAGCTCTGCATGTATATCGATCTCTATATATCCTTGAGATCATGTATTCACCTATCTCATTATCATATTAAGGAGAGTATCATGCTTGAGGATAGCACTGTTATATTCAGCAGAGGATTCTTATGATATTGATGAGAAACTATCATCTACACCATCCACATCTGCTGATGTGCTAGAAGCCATCATTAGCTTATGTACAAGCTATGATGCTTATTTTTCATTTATTTTACTGTGGATTGTGGTCCATGAGAAATCAGAAATTCAAGGGCAACATTTTGACTAAAAAATTAAGAAAAAGGGGGAAAGCGGTTGAAACTAGGGTTTAAACAAGAAAGCATTATCTTTCAAGTAAATGTTGATCATTTTAACCTTGATCAAATATCAAAACTCAGTTTTAATCATGAAAATCATATTTGGTGTCAAGATATGAAAAACAGAGGAGATAGAAATTAGAATACCTCAGAAAATCAACCCAAAAAATGTGACTTTTGAATTTTCTGGATTTTAAATATTTTATAAAAATATTTTCTCTTCTATATTACCTTGATGATGGCCAAAAGACATCACAATGTCTGAAGTATAGTATTAGCCTCTCCAGAGCAACTCCATCATCAAATTTGTCCAACTATGAACCAAAATAGTGTTCTTCATTGTCCAACTTGTCATTGGCTTCTTTATTGAGAATCAAGTCCAACGTACACATTGGGGCCAAACAAACCTATACTGTTCTATGATGAAGTTGTTATGTATGAAGATGAGTTGGCAAACAGTAGAGTTTTGCTCTTAATTGTCAAAGTGAGAGAGATGCATAGTTTTTGGTGATGGATATTATGTGGCCTATAAGCCAATCACACTTTCATGTATCTTGTTTATGTTCATTGAAATGAAATTTATTCATTGTCATTCATGTGTGATGTTTGCAATGAAGTCCATGAAAATGTGCAATGACTAAGTGAATTATGATGAGATCATAATATAATGATCTCTAGTCTTTAAAAATATGTTCTAAACATTCCTATTCGTGGGATATTCGAGAAGGACATCAAATTATCCGAAAAGAATAGCACTATCTAATCTAACTCATATGATGAGTACGGCTGATCCTATAGCCATCGGTGTGGAGACACTAAAGATAGATAGTGGGTGCTCTTTAGAGAAAGAGTTCACTAAATTGATCTGTATGAATCCCTGAATGGTATTATATCTAACTGTCAATCAGGTTGATTCATGTAATGGTTGTGTATGTGATCCTTTGACTTGAGACACTAAAGATATCTTGTAGATGGATGATCGTGTTTTGATTATGACTTACGAATCCCTAGTCACGTGATATCTTAAATGTCATAAATTGGATATTGTAAAGAAGAATAATAATAATGACACATAGATTTAAGAGTAACAAGAGGGTTTTATACCCATAGGAGGAGATATATAAGAGGGGTTAATGGGCTTATAGAATAGGGCCCATTAACCCCTAACCCACTACAGTAACAGCCCTCCGCAAGTGAGGTATGGATATTGATAACATGCTAATTAGACATGATAATACATGATTATTAGTGCATATTAAGGCATAAAAGATTTCATTCCTATGCATGTTATCATATTTATGAGTATTTATCTATTATTCTATGAAAAAGTCATTATAATCTCAAAACACTTTAATTTAAGGTTAATTATTATTAATTAAAGATAAACTATTTTATAACCTCTCTTTACTTGAGATTATAAGTAGTTTTTAATGTTAAATAATGAGAGAAATTATCTTTTATAAACATTCATTTAATTTTCTAAAGTTTAAATCTTAAATAAATGAATGTATTTTTAAAATAGAAATTAAATCTCTAGTTGTTTATTAATTTTGACTTTTTAGAATGATAGATAATTAAATTTCTGATCAAATGAAAGAAATTTGGATTAATTTGGAGTTTTATTTTGAAAGTTATGAATTTTCTAAATTTTTAGGGATTTTTCCAGAATTTTTCTAAATTTTCCTAGATTTTTAATGAATTTCTAAGGATTTTCTGTAATTAAAAATCAATTTTTCTAATTTAAAATCAATTTTCCAATTTATTTTAAGCGCGCAGGTGACATCGTACGATCAGAGCCGTTCGATCGGATCACGATCAACGATCGCGATGAGGAGGCGACGTGGCAGCGTGTGGGACGTCCGATCGCACGTGCAATCTCAGTCGTCGATCTTCACATAAGTGAAGAGGGGTACGTGGCAAGATTGGGTTCACCATATGCATTTTAATCTCGACTATTGATGGAGAGGAGTTATAACGATCGAGATTAAATCGCGAAAAAATGCATCTGATGCGTCCGCTCGCGATCCAACGGTAGGCGTTTCAAAGCGTTTTATAACGCGCATCGATATGGCTTCATCTCGAGCGTCCGATCGCGATCCAACGGCCACAACTAAACAATAATGATTCGCGATCATGTGTTTCATCAGAGCCGTTGATCCATTTAATCTGATGGTTACGCCCAAATGTCATATAAATTGAGATGTTCTTTGCATTTGTAAAGCATTCGAGAGAAATTCAATCAAATTGAACTGTTTAGACACTAAATATCTTGAATCTCTTGATCCCAATCGCTTCTAGACTCATTTCCGCATCCACGGAGTGCTTAAGATCAAGTTTTGGATGATCGACAAGGAAGAAATCGACGCTTGAACTCCACGATCATGATTTTCAGATTTTTTATGAAAAGCCTTGATTCCGACGATTAATTGGATCAATTCGATTGCAATCTTGGGTTAGGGATCATGTTTTATCCTAATATATCATCTCTTACTATTTAATTTCCGTTTAGATTAGTGATTTAGCTTAATTTCATCTTGATTTTTGTTAATTTCATTCTTCCGATTTTTAGAAATTTTATCTCACTTTGATCTTCAATTTCTCCGCAAAATCAAAGTCATATTTGATGATTTTTGATTCTGTGTAATCAACTTGAAGTTTTCTTTGATAAAATACCATTTTCCCCAATTTCTATCATCGATTCATTGTCCAATTTGATCAAATTCGTAGAGATCATCAGAAATTTCCCTAATTCCCTGTGTATTCGACCTATATTTACCATTATACCCCTCAATTCTAGATATCTTCATTAAATTGGTAAGTTTGGACTTTATTTTGACACGGATTGGTGTGCAATTGACGACCGCGTCAATTTGATCCATCATATATTCGCCATGCCAAGCTTGGATGCTGCATGAATAAGTAAGGAGTTGGAGAGCCCTTTGGTGAGTACGTCTGCAGATTGGTCGGATGAAGCAACAAACTCGAGGTCGAAGATACCCTCATCCATCTGCTCCTTGAAGAAGTAGCGGTTGCATTCCATGTGCTTTATCTGGCCTTTCTGGCCAGGGTTCTTTGCCAGTGCAATAGTCGACTGGTTGTCGTAGTAGAAATGAATCGGGCCAGCATACTTCACGCGAAGCTCGTGGAGTATCCCATACAACCACTGGCCTTTCGAGGCCCCATCTGCGAGGGCACGATACTCGACTTCTGCACTTGAGCGGGACACCTTGTCCTGCTTGTTGCTCTTCCAACTAACGAGACTGTCGAAGACGAATGTACAATATCTAGTCGTGGATCGGTAGTCAACCACCGAGCCGGAAAAATCAGCGTCTATGTAGACCTGAACAATCAGAGAAGAGCTGCGAGGCAACCCTTCAAGTACGAACCCGATGGGCCGCTTGTCGATGAATCTTGTGGGGCTGGTGCATGAACTGGCTTAGAAGATTCACGACAAAACTGATGTCAGGCCGGGTGTGCGTTAAGTACATAAGCTTGCCTACTAACTGCTGATATTGGTGATGGTTCACCAGTGGAGAGTCCTCGTCCCTCCCCAATTTGACATTAGGGTCGATAGGAGTCCGAACTGGAGCACAATCAACCATACCAGTGAGCTTGAGAAGGTCAACGACATACTTTTGCTGAGAGACGGAGATGTCATGAGATGAATAGGCAAACTCAAGACCAAGAAAATATCAGAGAGGTCCAAGGCCCTTGAGCTCGAATTCGACCGCGAGAGTCCTACCAAAACGAGTGGCTTCGGTACTGTCAGACCCGGTAATCAGAATGTCATCGACATAAACAACCAAGATGGCGACCCCACCTGGGATGTGATGGAAGAAGAGAGTCGCGTCGTCGTTACTCTGAGTATACCCCTGAACACGCATGACGGTGCTAAATTTCCCAAACCACATCCAAGGTGACTGCTTCAGTCCATAGAGGGACTTCCGCAAGCGACAAACCATCCCCCGAGGACCTAGAGAGTACCCAGAAGGGTGCTGCATATAGACCTCATCCGTCAAATCACCGTGCAGGAAGACATTTTTCACATCGAACTGCTGGATGAGCCATTGGAAGTGAGCAGCCAGAGCTAGCAAGAGACGAACGGTGTCCATCTTGGCCACCAAAGAAAAATCATAAAGTAGTCGATGTTGTACGATTGGGTGAAGCCCTAAGCCACAAGGCGAGACTTGAGACACGCAAGGGTACCATCAACATGATGCCTCTTTGCATGAACCCACTTGCAGCCAACGGCATGCTTGCCAGGAGGAAGTGCCACAACATCCCAAGTATGACTCTTGATCAAAGCATGCATCTCTTCGTCCATCTCTGCCTTCCAATGAGGAGAAGCGATGACATCAGCAAGGCGGCGTGGTACGGGGTCCAAATCGATGCGGGACAAGAAAAGCTAGTACGGGGGACTCAGCCGCTCGAAGGACATGTAGTGTGAGAGAGGATATAGGGGGGTGCGAGTGCACTGACGAGTCCCTTTGCAGAGGGCAATGGGCAAGTCATCATCGTCATCAGCGAGAGACAAAGAAGAGGGCTCATCCGAGGGAGGAGCTGAAGCATTAGGAGGAAGAGAGGAATTTGGTGGAGGAGAGGGTGACACAAGAGGAGTATCAGAAGATGGCTCAAGAGTTGACGTAGGAATGATAGGTGACGAAGGAGGAGAGGAGGACGTAGAAGTTGACTCTGGTGAGAAGACGATAGGCATAGAGGTAGAAGGAAGTCCAAGTGAGGGCGTAACATGAGGAGCAAGTGCTAGCGACAGAGAAATATGCACCTCTAACAGAACAAACTCTAAGTGGGGAGCCAATGGATCCTCAAGGGAAGAAATACCCGATGAAGGGGATAGACTCCGTAGAAAAGCTGGTGTTCGGCAAAGGTGACACAAGCCGAAATGATGAACCGTCGGGTGGATGGATGAAAGCATCTGTAGCCCTTCTAGAGTGAAGAATAACCCACAAAGATGCATTTAAGTGCCTTCGCATCCAACTTCGTCAACGCCGGTGTGGTGTCATGGACATATGCGGTGCAGCCGAAGATATGTCCGCAACTTCACAGCCGGGAAAGCCGCGACCATTCGATCGATCGGATGGCTGAACTCTGGACTCTGGGAAGGAAGACGGTTGACGAGATGAGATGTCGTCAAAACTGCATCGCCCCAATAAATCTAGGGAACACTTTAGTTGAGTAGGAGAGTGCAAGCCGTCGACGTAATATACCCAATGCGATGCTCAGCGATGTTGTTCTGCTCCAGAGTCGCCACAAAGGAGGATTAGTGAAGAATGCCCCGAGAGGCAAAAAACAAACTCATATTGGCGTTGAAGAAGTCGCGGGCATTGTCAAAGCAAAAACACTAGATCCGATGACGAAGTGTTTAATGCGGTCGTTAAAACACACAAACTTCTGTCAAAACAAATTTATAATTCCGAACTCACAATGACAATGATATGAAATCATGTATAGTGTAATTATCGAGTCGATCCATAGACAACACTGTTGACTTTGATCCCAGAGTTGAATTGGTTAAACTTAGGTTTAATTAGGGTTTTAAAGAAGTGATATTGATATATAATCAATAGCAATGATATAAATATATGAGAGAAGATATTTTAAGACTTTAGAAAACTGATTTTAAGAAGAAATATCAAAAGTCAAGGTCAAAGCATTGACTTTGACAAATAGTTAACTTTCTAAAAATCAGAGAATAAAAAGAACTTAAAATACTAAGAAAATTATATATTTAGAAACTAGAGAGAAAATAGAATTTATTGATATAAAATTCATGATTTTTCAAGAAGAATTGGATTTATTATGAATTATTAAAAATCAAAGATTAGAAAAATCCCAAAATGAACACTTCAGTGAAAATCTTCAAATTGACTAACCAAATGATATCCAAATCTTGCAATTGATATATTAATAGAAACCTAACAACCAGAGGATTCCAAAGAGACCCAAATTGTCAAATTTCAAGTTATATTTTAAGAGTAATTGATCCCGCAAGTCAGTACCCAAATTCGGATTGAAAATGAATAGTAGTTGTCAAACGTTTTATTGAGGGATTAAATGATAATGAAATTTCACAATTTTTCTATCCACGGAAAGCCTGATGAAACAAGGAATCTAATGAAACTAAAATCAAGTGATTCAGACTTACGATCAGGGAGAAATCCTTATTTCAAAATCAGCAAAAATCCGAACCAAATTTGGGCAAAAATTAAGAATAAAATGACTAAAATGATAAAATTAACCACCTAAATCTAATCTAAATACAAATTTATGTAAGATGAATGATCGATTCACACTACTAACCCGATTGACGCAAAGATTTGGCTTCAATTCACGTGGATTGAAGAGTATTTGCTCGTTTTCTTCCTCGGCGTACATTCGGCGTTCAAGGGGAGAATTCGATCAAATCAAGCAACGATTCGTGATCAATCCTGCTTTGATTGGATCGCAATCAAGTCTAGAACGCGGGGGGATCATGAAGAACTCAAGATTTTGCTCCAAAATCGCTTAATCTCTTCACGATTCAATCAAGAGTTGTTTAGAAAAAGAGAATACATCGGTTTTTAAAGAAGATTTCCTGCGAAGAATAGGGGCCGTCCGTTTCGTGATGCAATTTTGTGCCGTCCGATTTCACGAAATCAGTGGAATCATGGCCCATGATGCGGACCCATGATCCCCCTTTCCTTTCGCTTGTTGGATCTTGATCAGAGAGACTGGATGCATCCATGTGTCGCTCCACGATCGCCAATAGCGCGATTAAATGATGAGCGTCCGATGTCACTTAAGTCACGATTCACGCACGTGTTGAAATGATGATCCGATGGACCGAGATCCATTGGATTAATGTGCACCCTTCGTTGTGCTTTTGATCCAACGCATTCCATGCTGCCACGTGTCCTGTATTTAAGAGATTAAACGGGAACATAGTCCCACACAGAGAAAATGAACAGAAATGCTAAGTAGAAAAGGTGGGGTGGTCAAACGCATCTGCGTTACCGCCCCAACTATCTAACCTGGACCCACTAACCCGTGGGCCCATCACTCACAAGCCCAGTCACTCTCTCGCCATGTGGCATCACCCGGGCGTCCGTGTGAACTCGCGTGGCCCTGCCACCCGTTCGCGCCACCTACGCGCATGGGTACGCGTGGCGCTGCCACGTGGCCTTGTGTGCCACGTCGCATCAGCTCCGCGGGTTCAATGGAGATATAAACCCCCTTTTTACCATTTTTAAAGGGATTAAAATCAAAATAAATTTAGGAAAAATCCAAGAAATTGAGAAATCCATATCTTTAACAATATAATTCCTTTTAAACTCAAATTTTCTCAATTGAATCACAAATTTATTCATTTTTAATATCATGCCATCTAAAATATAAATTAAAATAAGAATATAAGATGAATTCATAATGAATTTAGACAATCTCTCTTAATCTCTAAATTCACAATGAATTTAGATTATTCAATTTAGAAGTCTTCTTTATATCATCCTAACATTCCCTTCTTGAAATTTATTCTTCAAAACATCTACTAAAGTCAAAGTAGATGGAGTGAAAGAGGCACTATGGAGCCGGTCCCCATACGTCACTGTGGATCCAAAAGAACGGAGTCTTTGTGTGAGAAATAGATGGAGTGAAAGAGGCACAACGATGCTTCGCTAACTGAAAAGCTTCACAAATCACTGTCTTCGGTTCCAGCCCCGTTGATAGGCGTGAAAACACGGTCGTTGAATGCGCGCTTTTACGTATCAAACAAATTTTATACTCAACTCTTCAAATCTGATTTTTAAATTAGAATAGTGGCAAGTCGAGGTCGAATCCACAGAGAGGAAGGTTAAAAGATTGAAATCAGAAGATTATTTTTGATACTTTTAGATTTAGAAAGCGGAAATTGATGGTGAAAGGAAGAAAATGAGTACGGAGATCAAATGAACCGAACAAATGCTTCCAAACTCCTTGAAAATGTTGAAAACCCTTGATCGATGGTGGAAATATCATTTTTAGGGTTTGTAAATGTAGAAATGTGGATAAACTGATGAGAAAAATGGAAGAAATAGATAGAAAACGATCCTAATCTAAAGATTTGTGATGAAAATATGATCCACTGATGCTCCCTAATCGAAACATCCTTCGAGAGCCGTATATTTTGCCCGGACTTGGCGTCTTGCATCAAACACAAAGAATGAATAAAAGAGGGAAGAAACTCATAGAGAATGAAGTTCAACACGTGATGAATGATCCATTGTTGCTTTCTTTCCTTCTCGCTAGCCAATGCTAGAAGCATACAAAATAAACATTCATAACCCTAATTTTTTTGTCTTAGAACTTAAATCAGCCCCTTAATAACATGCAATCTTAACATAATAAAACATGATTATTAATGCAAAATAAGGCATAAAATATTCCATTTATGTGCATGTTATCATACTTTGAGTGCATTTCTATCATTCTATGTAATTTTATGTTATAATCTCAAAATGCGTTAATTTAGGGTTAATTATGATGAATTAAAGATTAAAGATTTTATAAGCTATCTTTACTTGAGATTATAAGTGGTTTTTAAAGTTAAATAATGAGAGAAATCATTTTTATGAACATTCATTTAATTTTCTAAAGTTAAAATCTTTAGGAAATGAATGTATTTTTGAAATAAGAATTAAATATCTTGTTATTTAAATAATTTGACTTTTTAGAATGATATATAATTAAATTTCAGATCAAATGAAAGAAATTTGGATTAATTTGGAGTTGTATTTTGAAAGTTATGATTTTTACAATTTTTAGGGATTTTTACGATTTTCTTTTCGATTTAAAACGTTTAAAATAATTAAAAAATAATAAAAGGGGGTTAATTTTTGCGCGAGTCCCACGTGGGTGCGACGTGGCACTGGGGCCATGTGGCAGAGCCATGCGGGCCCACGCGAGCGCCTGCGTGGCGCAGAGGTGACGTGGCCAATATTTACATATATATATTTTATATAGTCTATAGTGTATAAAGTTCAGCCTTCCCTATATTGGAAGGGTATTCGAACCTTCATAACAGCCACACATTACAAACCCGTCGAGTTTCCTAAATTTACTCCCTGTGGGAATAAAACCCCTTATTTCAGGTAAGATCGATCGTTGGATTGAAGTGCATGACGCATCACGCGTCGATACGATGAACCAGAAGTCCACCACAACATCAATCACGCACGTGTCTTAAAGGCGTAATTATAAAGGTCAAATTTTATGCGACGTGGCGGCATCACACACTTCGATCGCGTGGACGCGAGGATCACAAGATCGGATCAACGCACGTGTCTTAAAAGCGGCGTTATAACGGTCCAGATTTCACGCGATCAAACGCATCCAAAGCATTAGATCGCGATCCAACGGACGCGTTTTCATGCGTTTTATAACGCACACGCATCAAGCTTCATCGGAACGTCCATCCGCGATCCAACGATTGGGATTTAACCATAACGGTTCGTTGAGATGCGTTTAATCCAGACCGTTGATGCGGACTAAACACATCAATCGGACGGTTACGCCCAATTTGCCTATAAATTGCGGCATTCTTCGATTTTTGTAAGCATTCTTGAGGGATTGCGCTTAATCGACCCATCTAAACCCTTCCTCTCTTGAATCTCTCACTTGTAATCGCTTCTAGACTCGATTTCGCGTCCACGGAGTGTTTAAAAGTAAAATTTCATCGATCGATCAAGGAGAATTTGTCTCTTGAACACCAACGTTCATGTTTCAATTCGCAGAATGAATAGCCGTCGATCCGGCAATCAATTGGATCGATTCGATCGTTATCTCGGGTTAGAAAACTTATTTTCCCCTCTAATCTATCGTCATGTATCACCAATTTTTAGTTTAGGATCTTAATTTCGTTTAATTTAGCCTTTAATTTCAATTTATGTTCTTCGCGATTCCAAAAATTTTGTCCCACTTCACTCTTTGATTTCTCTGCGATTACTAATCCAAATCGAGTGATTTTTGATTCCGTGGATAGGTCTTTGAGTTATCTTTCTAGATCTACCATTTTCCGTAATTTGTCACCTCAATTCATCTTCCAATTTGATCAATTTCTAAAAGATCTCTCGAAAATACCTTAATTCCATGTGGATTCGACCCTTATTTACCATTATGCCACTCAATTCGTTATTAATTCCTTAAATTGGTGAATTAGGCTTTATTTTTGACACGAGACCGTGTGAAATTGATGACCTCGCGGTCTCATCTTGTCACCCCTGCATATTCGCGGAGCTTGAAATGACAATCATGCCCACGAAATTTCAGCCCTTAACTCTATCAAGATTATGAGATATCGCGATTTTAGTCTGGAGCATTTCTGGCCATTGATCTAATATCCTCTCTCTTTAAGTATCCTGGTCAAATCTCTCCGATCAAAATCGGTCCGGTCAAAGTGCGGGGTCAGACCTCCGAAACCTGCAAAATAAGAGCATTATCTCTCCTCTCCTCTCTTTCCTCTCGTCTCTTCTCTCCCGATGGCAAAAAACAAGTGCGGTGAAATGGCGAGCGAGAGAGAGAGAGAGAGAGAGAGAGAGATCGAGGGAGAGAGAAGAAGGGAGCGAAAGGGAAGAGAGAGAAAGAAGGAAGGAGAGGGAGAGAGGAGAACTCCTCTGGCGCACGTGAAAGGGAGAGGAGAGGCACGCACCTCTCCTCCCAATTCTCCTCGCAACGGAATTCTTTTCCATCGCGAGAGAGAGACAATAGAGACACAGATTACGGAAGAGAGAGAGGTTATAGGAGAGAGAGAAAGAGGGAGAGAGTGAAATGGAGAGAGAGAAAGAGGGAGAGAGTGAAATGGAGAGAGAGAGAGAGAGAACTCCTCTCGCGCGACGGAAATTATTTCCCTCGCGAGAGAGGGAGAAGAGGGAGAAAAGATCGGAAGGAGAGGGGGAGAGAGAAAACTGGGAGAGGAGAAGCGGAGAGAGCTCCACTTTCTCACGCGCACATGCGAGAGAGAGAGAGAGAAAGAGAGAGGAGAGTGAGGAAGATAAGAAGAGAGGGAGAGACATAGTGAGGGAGAGAGCAGAAAGGTAGAGAAGAGGGAGAGAGGAAGAGGAGAGGAAAATGGAGGAGGAGAAAGAAATTATCCTCCTCCTCCTTACGCGTGCGCACACGCGCTTGGAGAAGAAGGAATCTCGCGCGAGAGAGAGAGAGAGAGAGAGAGAGAGAGAGAGAGAGAGAGAGAGAGAATTTCCTCTCTTTATATATATTTCTAAATGTTCTTGATAAATTTATTTTAAATGTATTTTTATAAATGCACTTCATAAATATTCTTATGTCACTAAATACAGTTTAAATAGGAATTTCATTTAATAATAAAAGAAAATTATATTCTTGATTAATCCATATCACTAAATGCTCATAAAATGCTACTAATTTATGAAAATTCAAGAATATCCTTTAAAACATAGAAATGATCAATTTAATCATTTTAAATCATGATAACATGCATTTATGATTATAATTTAAAGAAAAAATACATAAAATGAATGATATTAATGCATGAAATTGCATGTTATCACTGTCTTCGGGTCCAGCCCCATTTAGAGAGAAGGAATCAAACGTCGTAAAGTCGAGAAAGACGGATGCCCAAGCCGCTGGTGTGTGAGATGAAGATGGCTCCACCGCTGCTCGTCGACCAGTCGCAGACCATGGTCCACCATGAAACACGAACGTCCCCCGTCATCCAACAACAGCAACCCCCGCTCCCGTCTAATCTTAGTCTTCCCCAGCTTTTTAGATAAGAACATTCCATCAGGCCGAAGATGAAAGGAGCAAGATAAGTCATCAACAAGACGTTGAGGAGACATAAGCACAGCGCGGAGTGAGGGACCATGAAGAACATTGCGGACGACGCCGAGATCATCCACAAGGATGGCCCCGATGCCAGGCACCCTGAGACGTCCTCCACCAGCTGTGAGGACTAGCCGGCTCATAACATCCAATCTTAACATGATAAAACATGATTATTAATGCAAATTAAGACATAAAACATTGCATTTGTATGCATGTTATCATACTTTGAGTGCATTTTTATCATTTCATGCAATTTTAAGTTATAATCTCAAAATACTCTAAATTAGGGTTAATTATGATGAACTAAAGATAAATATTTTTATAACCCATCCTTACTTGAGATTATAAGTGGTTTTTAAAGTTAAATAAGGAGAGAAATCATTTTTAAACATTCATTTAATTTTTGAAAGTTAAGATCTTAAAGAAATGAATGTATTTTTGAAATACAATTTAAATCTCTTGTTATTTAAATAATTTGACTTTTTATAATGATAGACAATTGAATTTGAGATTGACGTGTCATTTTTGTGCGTCGTTAAAACACAAAGACGATGGTCAAACAAAATTTATAAAACCGAACTCACAAAGACAAGATATAATAATCAAGTATTGGGTAAGTATCGGGTCGATCCACAGAGAGCAAGGTTAACTTTAATCGCAGAGTTGACTTGGTCAAACTTAGGTTTAAAAGGAGTTTTAAATAAGAGAAAATGAGATGTGAGATATGGAAATGATATAAATAAGTTAAATAAAAAGTTTTAAGACTTGAAATCTCGGATTTGACAGAGAAAAGTCAAAAGTCAAAGTCAAAGAATTGACTTTGATCAACAGTAGGTGTTCTGCAAAATCAGAGAATCAAACGGACTCAAAAGATTACGAAAATTAGATATTTGGAAACTAGAGAGAAAATGGAATTTATTGATATATATTTCGTAATTTTTGGATAATAAATGGATTTATTATGAATTATTAAAAATCAATGATCAGAAAATCCCCGAAATGAACACCTCACAGGAAATCTTCAAATTGAATGCCCAAATGAAATCCAAATCTTGCAATTTATATGTCAATAGAAAGCTAAGAACCAGAGGAATCCAACAAGACCAAAATTATCAAATTCTGATTTGTCAATAAAAAGTAATTGACCCCGAAAGTCAACATTTGACTTCTGATGAAAGATGAATAGTCCGTGGTCAAACGTTAAATTGAAGGGTCAAATGAACTCGGAATTTGATGAATTTGCTATACACGGAAAGCTGATGAAAAGAGGAATCCAATGAAACCAAAATCAAGTGATTTGGAATTATAATCAGAGAGATATCCTATTTTCAAAATCAGCAACTTTTCATATCAAAATTTGGGGAAAATGAAGAACACTATGAACTAATTTGCTAAATTAAACTTCTAAATCTAATAAAAACTCAAATTACCTCCTGATAATCGATCGAATCTCACTACTAACCCGATTGCCGCAAGGATGGGGCTCCAATTCTCATGGATTGAAGCGAATTTGCTCGGATTCTTCCTCGTGGACGTTCAGAATTCAAGGGGAAAATTCGATGAAATCAAGGAGAAATTCGTGATCAATCCCGCTCCAATTGCTTCGCAATCGAGTCTAAACCCGGGGGGAACACGATGAACTAGAGATCTTCCTCGAAACTCGCTTAATTTCTTCACGAGTCGATCAAAAGTTCAAGAAGATATTTTTTTGTAGTTGGTTTTGATTAATAGATTGATAAAAGAGGAAAAAGAAATGTCCTAAGATTAACACATAAACCCTAAAGTGTCGGTCAATCCGTCTAATCGTGACGCAGTCATCATTATCCTACAGGAGCTTGAATTACCGTCCAAGCTTGGCGTTTATCACGGTAGAATAATGAGCTGAATAAGCAGCTAGAACTCGCATAGTATCAACCTTGCCCCCTATCCTCAGTCCTCACGGGGCTAAGACCTAGCCCTAGCCTTGAGCGGGGATCTCGAGTGACAAGGCCCTCTAACTTTCTCGAGATCGATTCAACCGATGGTGATTAATTTTAAAATACGATAAGAAGATAAAACCTGATCCACCGGTGCTCCCTTGGCCTTTCGACACGAAACACTCTTGCCATGGAACAAGCGATCACAAAAGAGGATACGAAGAAGCAAGTCGGGTATCTAGATGCACTCGGTTCGTCACGCCGCACAATCCTAAATACCAAGCGAACACACAAGAACATAAGAAGAACAAACGATGATTAAACATACCTAGATAGTTGATCCCTAGCAGCCTTGATCCCAATGGCCAACCTCCAAAAGGAGGCCAACTAGAAGATGAATTTTACATTGGAGATGAGGCCTATTTATAGATAAGTTTGTGCGAAATTGGTGGATCGTGGCCCACGACGCGGATTTCACTCCGTGTGATTTCAGCCGTCGGATAGCGCGAAATTGGTGGCTCGTGACGCGGATTTCACTCCGTGTAATTTCAGCCGTCGGATCGCGCGAAATTGGTGGCTCGTGACGCGGATTTCACTCCGTGTAATTTCAGCCGTCAGATCGCGCGTAATCGGTGGGATCAGTGGCCCATGAGCGGATTCCACTCCGTGTGATTTCAGCCGTCCAATTGCGCGATTTAATCCCGACCGTCCGATTGCGCGATTTAATCCCGACTGTCCGATTGCGCGATTTAATCCTGACCGTCCGATTGCACGATTTAATCCCGACCGTTCGATTGCGCGATTTAATCCCGATCGTCCGATTGCACGATTTAATCCTGAAAAATCAAAATAAAATCCAGAAAATACTATAAAATTAAGAAATTCATAAATTCATTTGTATAACTCCTTTTTAACTCAAATTTTCTCCATTGGATCACAAATTTCTTCCTTTTTAACATCATGTCATTTAAAAATATATTTTCAAAGAAGAAATCAAGATGAATTAGAATTTACTTAAATCATTTCTCACTAAACATTCTAAATCATAAATTCATCTTGAAATTATCCTTCCAAACATTTACTAAAGTCAAAAATCATTCAATACAAGCGATTAACTTCTATTAATTTAAACTTAACAAAAGATTAATCATCTATTAAGCATGAAATTATCCCTAATTTATGCATAAATATCAACTTTAGTGAAATGACATGCCAATGGAGAAAATTCTTAAAAAGTATGATAACATGCATCATATTCACATAAAATAAGCATGAATATGAGTTAATTAGGATAAGAATTCAAGTTATAAATGCATGTTATCAGAGATCAAATAAAAAAAATCTGTATTAATTTGGAGTTGTATTTTGAAAGTTATGAATTTTCTAATTTTTAGGGATTTTTCTGGAATTTTCTGAATTTATTTTCGATTTAAATCTACTAAAAACAATTAAAAAATATTAAAAAGGGGGTTTAATTTCGCACGGCACCCACGTGGATGCGACGTGGCACGCAAGTGATGCAGGACCGGGTGCGAAACCGGTCTAACACCGCGATACTAGGGGTGGACTAGGGGAACTCTAATATGATGAAAATAAAATAAGGATGCAATCAAGCAGGGTGCCGTCTCGGGCGTCTCCTCCATAGGCCTTGGGGTGCGCCGAGTAGAGGAAGTCCGGGAGTCCTTCCGATCCACGTCCTCGGGGACGATGGGCCGTGAGTCGTCGAGGGGAGCTCGACCGTCAACCCGATGGGTTGGACCACGGTAAGAACCCTATAAAGTCGTCTAAGCACTCTTCCTAGTCTAAGTTCCGATGGCGGTGGAGACAAGTGCGGGAAACACTGAAGAAGATATAAACTTCGAAATAAGAGGGAGGGGGGAATGTATGCTTAACCTGCGGGGCGCGAGCCCGGTCGGTCGTGATGAAGGAGGTCGCTCGTACGTGATAGGGACGATCGGCACCGTAGGATGAGGTTGGTGCCGTCGAGGTAGGGTGGTAGTTTCAGCTCCGAATGACGAGGCGTCGGCCGGATATCCAATGTAATCCGTTGGGCGAGTTCAAGTAATCTGATCGCCGGGGCACGCGGCTCAGGACGCGTGCGTAGTCACGAGGCGGCCGGTCAAGCAGGATTGCCTCCAAAGGTCGGATGAGCGGGCGGATGCGGCAATTCAGAATAGCCACAAGCGGCGCTTGACTCCGCGGTTAGTCCAAATCGTGGAGAGTAGAAAATTCGGGTTGGGGGCGCTGAACGCACGGGATGCGCAGGGGGTCAGAATAGGTGACTGACGGGGTATGGGGAATGTGGGAGGAAGACGGGGTGTCTTAGGGAGTGATATTTTGCGTCAGGAAATTAAGGGAGGGGGTGGCGCTTAAGTGAACACGCAGGTGATGGTCGGAATATGCGGGAAGATTGCGGGTTTGGCGGATGTTCGTTGGACGCAGAAGGAAGAGCCGGACAGTTCCGGAGGAATGGGCGGCGGTATTAGCAGAGGCAGGGAGTGGCGGTCGAGGCAGAGTCGTGACAGAAATTTAGCCGTAAAAGGGGAGTCCGGCGGGCGTCGGAACTGCGTAGGTGGGGCGATTCGCGGGACGAGAGAGGAGAATTTAATCAGTAGTCAGGAGGAGTGTGGAAAGGAGGGCGGGCTGATTTTCTGGGGTTTGTTGGAGGGGAATGGCGTGGATCGGAGGGGAGGAATTTGAGGATGGTGTGAAGGGGGATGGGACGATTACCGTTGACGGGATAGGTGGGAGGGAAGTCAGATCGTCCGGGAAATCTTGGACAGGGAAGATGAACGGTCCTCGGTAGGAACGGTCGGCAATGGAGGTGGGCGGGGAGGTTGGGCATGTTGCAGGGGGAATGAAGGGAAAAATTAGGAAAGCCAGGGGAAGGCATGGGGGAGAAGGGGAGTCGGGATCGTGGAGAGGAAATCGAGAGAGGGGGAAGGCGGATCGGGATTCGTGGATGGCAAAGGGGAGGGGAAGCTAGGCGATGGAGGTGGAAGAAGAGGGTCCGTGGAGGAGGAAGGGAGGTGGAGGTGCGGCGATCTGGCGGCGGCGGCTCGAGGCGCGGCGGCGGCGGCGCGCGGCTGAAAGCCGCACGTAGAGTAACACTGGGGCAAGGGCGAGGGAAGGCGGCGGCCTCGGCGGCGGCACGTGGTGGTGCGGCGGCGGTGGCGGCGGCGGTGACGACGGTTAGTTCCCCTCCTTGTCCTTCCTTGAGCAGCCACTTGAGATGAAGGATGACCCTTTCTTTCTTCAAATGACGGCTAGGGTTTGTGGGGGGGTCCCTTCCCCTCTTATAGAGCCCTTAGTGGGCCGAGAGAGGAAAGGGCCCACTTGAGGCCCACAACTCACACCTAACATAATCATAGAAAATAGAAAAAGGTCCACAAGGAGAAGGGCTTAACGAATGGGATCCCGAAAAAAGGGAAGAGCCCACCCGAAAGCCTAAAAGGGAGAGAAGAAGATATGCAAAGGCCCGCTTAAACACGTGTGGGCTAATAAAGTTCATAATGAAATAAAAATTGGAAAGATAACTCCACGCGCGCGAGCCCTGTGAAATGTGTCGTGGCGAGATGAGGTCCTCACTTGGTGTAGTGAAACTCGGCATCCTTCGTCTTCGCCTGTCGAGGGGGCTGGACGCGCGCGGGTGTCGGCTCCTCCGGCGCCGTAGTGTCATGCCTTGGTGGCGACGGGGGTCGTACGCCACCAATCAAGGCCACATGGCTGAGCCACGCGGACCCACGCGAGCGCCTGCGTGGCGCTAAGGTGACGTGTGCAATACTTATATTTAATCGTATTATATAGGGTTATAGTACATATAAGCACCCGATAGTTCCGATTTAAGCTAACGCTTAAGTCCATCGCACCTTTTAAACACGAGAGATTTCATTTATTTTAGTCGTGTGGGACTAATTCACTCGTGTTTTAAACTTTGCAAGACACGTGGCTTAATAAGATGCGTCGGATTAAAAGAGCGTGGATCATCACGTGTTGACACAGTGGACACGAGGTCCACTGGATCACCATCAGCGCATGTGGTTTAAATAAAAGAATTATAATGGTCGAGATGTAACGCTCGGAAACGCATCTCGATCGTCGGATCGCGATCCAACGGAGGCAGAGTTGATGCGTTTTATAACGCATATCGCGAGGCTTCATCCAGAGGGTCCATCCGCGATCCAAAGGCCGCGATTTATTCATTACGGTTTGAATTCAGGCGTTTAATCCAAACCTTTGATGGAAATTAAACGCATCCATCGGACGGTTACGCCCAATTCGCCTATAAATTAAAGCATTCTTCAATTTTTTAAGACATTCTTGGATGTATTCATCAAATTTATCTATCTACACCCCTCCGTCCTTGAATCTCTCGCTTCTAATCTCTTCTAGACTCAATTCCGCATCCACAAAGTGATTAAAAGTGAGATTTCGTCAATCGATTAAGGAGAATTCGTCTCTTGAACACCAATGCTCGCGTTCGAAATCTCAGAATGAATAGCCTTTGATCCGGCGATTAATTGGATCATTTCAATCGTTATCTCGGGTTAGAAATCGTGTTTTCCCTCTAATCTATCATCATGTATCATCAATTTGTAGTTTAGGATCGTAATTTAGTTCAATTTCATCATTAATTTTGGTTTATGTTCTTCCAATTTTCAGAAATTTCTTCCCACTTCGCTCTTTGATTTCTCCGCGGTTACTAATCCAAATCGAGTGATTTTTGATTCCGTGGATACGTCTTTGATTATCTTTCTAAATCTACCATTTTTCCTAATTTCTCACCTCAATTCATCATCCAATTTGATCAAATTCTAAAAGATCTCTCGATAATACCTTAATTCCCTGTGGATCCTATCCTTATTTACCATTATACCCCTCAATTCGAGTTAATTTCCAAAAATTAGTAAGTTTGGTATTATTTTTGACACAAGACCGTGTGAAATCGACGACCTCGCGGTTTCGTCTCGTCACCGGCTCCCAACATGCTTCTCATAGGAGATGAACCGGTGATTGAATGGGGTCATATGCTCGGTGGCCCTCGTATCAAGCACCCAGGTAGTGTCAAACACTAGAGGAGATGCGAGAGCAATCGTACCACAGTACCAGTCGTCAAGAAAAGGATAGGAAGACATACCAAAAATTCCCGAAGGAAGCTATAGAGGGAGACTGGATGGAGGACACCAAGGAGGTAAGACAAACTAAATCGGCTTGTAAGTGCTCCATGGAAACTGACGAGGGACCCGCTGTGGATGTAGAGGAGGACTCGGCCACAAGGGCCTTGTCCGTGGTCTCTGACGCATCCTGTGCAAGTCTAAGATCTCTATTGAGATGATAGCACTTTTCCTTAATGTGCCCGCTCTTGCCAAGTAGGAGAAAATAAGCTTCGGCTTTGGCTTAGATGACAGGGCATTCACTGAAGATGGACGTGAGAGGAGAGCTGACAATTCTGACAATAAGGCACGTAGAGACGGATGTAACTTAGAGTGGCTCTCCTCTTTCGTCAGTTCTTGAACCAGAGCATTAAAGTCAAGGAGACCCTCCTGGCAGTGAAGCGCTCGACGGTGAATGTCAACATAGGCAGGGTTTAGGCCATTGAGATATTCTAGACGACGAATGCAAAGTGCAACCTGTCGATTGGTGTTCTCCATCTGCTCACCACGTCCATAGTAATTAATATCGTCCCATAACTCCCGATGAGCCATGGAATAATCCGCGATCGACATAGGACCCTAGTTCAGGTGGCCAAGACGATCAACGATGCCAAACAGACGCCAATTGTCCCTATCAGATCCTCCAAAAGCCTTCACTTGATCCCAAAAATATTTTACAGTAAGACGGTTCCGGAACTTAGAGTAGATATCAGGATGAAGAGTCTGATTGAGAAGCCACCCCGGATAAAAATGTTCCTCCGCCTACAAGGCGACAAAAGTGCGGACTCGTCAATGGCAGGGGAAGATGATTGCAATGCTTGAACAGAAGTCTAGCCTGGAGCGTGATCTCAACAAACGTCATCCACTGGAGGATGTTTGGCCCTTGGAGCCACTGGCTATCGGATGGAATTGGCACAGAGACGACTTGTGGGACGACGGCTTCTCTGCAAAATCAGCGTCAGTGAAAAAAAAGTGCAGTAATCTTAGGATCAAGTAGGTTAGACCCTATAGTCACATTGGAGACCGTGGAATCAGCCATGACGTGCTTTTGACAGAGCCACTTCGGATAGCAGTTGCTGGAGGCCCGCACACTGTCCGACTAAGTTCAGCAGAAGACTGCGACAGGAGACGGCAGAAGAAGACGGCAAACAGAGATGATTGCGATAGAACTTCAGTCAGGGACACGCGAATCCACACTTCAGTCGTGGACGCTTCAGTCCGAGATGCTTTAGACCCCCGCACTTCAGTCGGGGACGCTCCAAAAGCCTTCGCGCGAGTCTGCAAAACTTCAGCGGCAGAATTTATGCTGCTTGCGCATCCACGACTGCGGCAGAACTTCAGTCAGGGATGCATGGTGAGTATGTCTCCACTCGGAGCAGAGAAGAAGAACACGCGAGCAGAACGCGCAATTCCGCGCTGAAGTTCTTCGACCTGAAGTTCAGCTGAAGTTCTTCGAGAACGTGAGGAAGAGCGTTTCAAGTTCTTTGAGAACAAAAGAAAGCAGGTCGTCAGAAAGTTCTGCACGATTCAGCACGATTCCACGCGATTTCGTGCGGAGTGTTCTTCAATGGCGATTCCGTGCGGAGTAGACCTCACTTCAAGGTTGTGGTAATGTCGATTCCGCACAGGTTTCGTGCGGAGTGGGGAAGATGACGATTTTGCACAATTTCAAAGCAGGGAAGATGACGATTCTGCGCACTTTCTTCACACAGCAAGTGTTGAGGGTTGGGCGATGTCGAGCCCGAGATTCTGAGCCCTAGGAGCTCTTATACCATGTAAAGAAGAAGAATAATAATGACACATAGATTTAAGAGTAACAAGAGGGTTTTATACCCATAGGAGGAGAGATATAATATGGGGTTAATGGGCTTATATAATAGGGCCCATTAACCCTTAACCCATTACACTAATAGATACGACATGAAGTCCACGACGATGATTAGGTAATCAAGAAGAGATCATCCACCCTCGGTATTTGAGGAGATTGACTCAAAGAATAAGATGCAATGAAATCTTTGGCCAAGGTAGTAGAAATATCGAAGGAGTTCTCGGTGATTTATACATGCATTAGTACTAACTTGAGTGACCGATTAGGGTTTGACAGTTGACCATACCCTAAGTCATTCACGAGTCTAATGTGGATGAAGGATTATACATACATGGTAATCGATGACGGGAAGGTTCCATAAGTGAGTTCTTACATACTACATATCTCCTAGTGTACGTGGTGTACCTTGGCACTCAACGGGCTAGCAACTCAACCTATCGATTGGGTTAAATTGATCTTTAATTAATTAATCTATATGTGAATATGGATAATTAATTAAGGTTGACCAATAAGGTGTTATTTAGTCTATAGAGTTATTAACTAGTGAGATATATGGACCTAGAGGGTCACACACATAAGGTCTATGGATGTTGGTGGATATAGACATAATTATGAGGGTTTTTATGAAACAACCTCATACCAAATGTCTATAAATAGGGGGAGAACGACCACAACTCAAGGTGCCCACGCAAGTCTTGTAGGAATTCTCTCCTTTCTTCTCTTTCTTTCTTGGTGAAGAGCTTTGAAGAGGAGATCTAACCATCCGGATACCGTGTGGATACCGCTAGAGGCTAGAAACTTGAATATCTTCAAGAACTCTTTCAAGGAAACCCTGTAAGTATGTTTTCTCATACATACTAAATGATAGGATCATTTGCTCTTGGTGGCTTGATGTTTAGAATATCTGATTCAATGAATTCTGTTGCATTTGATGATTTGATCAAAATTTCATAAAGTTATCGACCTCAGATTCCATCACCTCACTCATGGAAGCTCGCCCACAGTTTTGGGATACTTCGTCTCCACTCATTGAGGATGTTAATCGCTATCGGAGATTGTTGGGCAAGTTGATATATCTCACTGTCACTCTCCCAGACATTGTATACGCAGTTAGTGTCTTGAGTCAGTTCATGCAAGAACCTCGACGAGTTCACTGGGAGGGAGCTCTGCGGGTTCTAGCATACATCAAGAGAGTCCCAAGGAGAGGGCTCATCTATCAATGACATGGCCATCTCCGTATCGAAGCCTACTATGGCGCCGGGTATGCAGGTGACAAGGGAGATCGTATATCTACTACAAGCTATTGCACTTACATGGGAGGTAACCTCGTCACCTGGCGATCTCGAAAATAGAAGGTGGTATCATGCTCCAGCGCAGAGTCTGAGTATCGAGCTATGGCTGAAATCGCGCGAAAGATGGTATGGCTTCAATCATTTATCGAAGATCTCAGCATTTCATCTCCTTTTCCAATGCCCATGCACTGTGATAATCAAGCCGCTATCTTCATCGTCGGCAATTCCACCTTTCATCAGTGTACAAAGCATATTGAGATTGACTGCCACTACATACGAGACAAGGTTATATCTGGAGTCATCTCCACTCCTCATGTGGTATCATCTCATCAGCTTGCAGACATCTTCACAAGGAGTCTAGCTGGGATCTCATATGACGCCACGTGTACTAAGTTGGGCATGTTTGATTTATATGCTCCAGCATGAGAGGGAGTGTTCGATAGTAGTATTGGGCTTTCGGCCCATTTATCTTCTCCTCTCATCTTCACCTTCAATATAAGGACCTATGTGTTGGGATCTGGGGCTCGATAAGCTCTCCAAGTTTTCAACCAAAACAATGATGGCAGTGGAAGGTGTTGAATCAAAACATTCAACAGAGTTGAAGCACGGAGAATAGATGATCTCATCATCCATTCTAGACGATCTTATCATCTAGTATAGAATAAAATTCATACTTACATGGATCATTTGAAAGAGCTCTTCAACTGTTCAAGCGTCCGGCCTCTAGCGGTATTCGCATAGTCTCAAGACGGTCGAATCTCCTCTCGAACACTTGTCACCACGAGAGGAAGAGAAAGAGAGGAGAAGTTCCACTAGGCTTGCATGGGCACCACAATTATGGTCCTTCTCCCCCTATTTATAGACTTTAGGAATGTAAAATTTTCACAAAAACCCTTACTATTATGTCTATATCCACTGATGTCCAATGACTTTATGTGTGTGACCCTCTAGGTCCATATATCTCACAAGTTAATGACTTTATCAACCCAATAACACTTACTAGTCTTCCTTATCAATTAACTATATCAACATATAGATCAGTTGACTAAGTATCTATTTAACCCATTCAACAGGTTGAGTCGCCAGTCCAGTGGATGCCAAGCTACACCATGTGATATGGGAGATATGGAGTATATTAAAACTCTTTTATGGAACCCTATCATCATTGGTTATGGTGTACATATAATCCTTCATCCACACAAACTCATGAATGACTTAGGGTGTGGTTAATTGTCAAACCCTAATCGGTCACTCAATTTAGTACTGATGCGAGTAGGAAATCATTGAGAACAACTTCTGTAATATTTTCACTACCCTGGCCAAGGATTTAACCGCATCTCATTCCTTGAGTCGATCTCCTCATATACCGAGGGCGGGTGATCCTATCTTAACCACTCAATCCCTTTGAAGACTTCATGTCGTATCCAATCTATGATGTTTTAGAGATCTCGTGGATTGTGATTCGTAAGTCATAGTCAAACCATGATCATCCATCTATAAAATGTCTTTGGTGTCTCAAATCAAAGGACCATGTACACCAGCATGACATGAATCAACCTGATTGAAAATTTGGCATAATACCATTAAGGGATTCATTAATCAATTCAGTGAACTCTTTCTCCAAAGAGCATCTGCTATCTATCATTGGTGTCTCAACACCAATGGTCATAAGATCAGTCATACTCATCATATGAGTCAGATCAGATAGTGTTATTCTTTCCGGATAATTCAATATCCTTCTCGAATATCCCACGAATAGGAATATTTAGAACATATGTTTAAGACAAGCGATCACTATATTATGATCTCATCATAATTCACTTGATCATTGCATATGTTCATGGACTTCATTACAAATATCACACAAGAATGACAATGAATAAAAGTTTATTTCAATGAATATAAACAAAAGATGAAAGTGTGATTGACTTGCAGGCCACTTAATACCCATCACTATGTACTCTCATTTCAATATACGATTCTAGGGTTTCTTCATCTCATCATCAACAGCATATATCAGATTTTACCAAACCCATAGATTCCAACATTATAAATGTCTACAATGTTATGCCATCAAAATATCTAGTGCTACAACACTAACATCTACATTGCCAATAACACCTCACAAGGTGTCATCACCAGCATTTCTCTCTTCCCTCTCCCCTCTTGTGTGGTTGATAACATGCATATTTGACTTAAATTCTTATCTTAATTTTAGATTTTTATCTACATTTAAGTCTTTAGATTTTTTCTAATTTTTAATTTGATTTTTTTTATGTTTTATTTCCTTACTTAAATTGCAGAAAAAAGGGTTTTTCTATCTCCACAAGACGCGGAGCTGATGTGGCACGTGGGACCCACGCAGATGCGACATGGCACGCAAGGCCACGTGGCAGCACCACACGGACCCACGCGCGGAGGTGGCGTGGACACGTGGCAAGACCACGTGAGTCCACTAGACGCCCGGGTGGCGTCACGTGGCCGCGTGAGGGGGGCTCGCAGGTGAAGGGCCCCACGGGTTAGTGGGCCCTGGTGAGATGACTGGCGCGGTAACGCAAATACGTTACGCCCCTCTATGTTTTATACGCGCCCTTTTCTCTCATTTCTTCCGTGTGGGACTATGTTCCCTCGAAAATCTTCTTTTGTAGGCGACGTGGCAGCACCGTGGGTGTCGGATACGATCGCAAAGTGTCCATTAAGTGGACGTGGAGTCAACTAGATCATCGATCAAGCACGTGTGCTTAAAGGGATTTAAGTGAACGTGATCGACAGTGTTTAAAGTGACACGTGGCTTCATCGAACGAATGCGATTCAACGCGATTTCAGCGCATCATGGGGAGATGTGTGGATGCATCATGACGGTCAGATTGAAGATTGGACGACGGAGATTAAAGATGATTGTGGACCTCATGACGTGGGCTCGTGTCCCCTATTTACGAGCGACGTGGACGCATCAGGAGCTTCCGATCATCATCGAACGGACAGAAATAAATGACACAATCGTGGGACGTGGGATCGTGGCCCACAATCATCGCACGATCGCCACCGTTGATTGGTCTTCAGTGCATCAGACGGCCCGGATTTTTCGCGCTGAATCTTCTTATAAATATCGATGTTCTTCTTCTTCTAAGTAACTTTTGATCAAATCGTGAAGTAATTAAGTGATCTTTGAGGAAGATCTTGAGTTCATCATGATTCCCCTGTGTTTGTCATGATTAATCGTTGGAGTCGATCGAATTCTCCCCTTGAACGTCAAACGTCCGTCGAGGAAGAAATCAAGCAGATACTCTTCAATCTGCGTGAATTGAAGCCAAATCTTCGCATAAATCAGGTTATTAGTGAGAATTGATTGTTCTTCTTGCGGTAATTTGTGTTTTGATTAGATTTAGATAGTTAATTTTACTTTTAAAGTCGTTTTGTTCTTCATTTTCGCCCAATTTCGGTTCAAATTTTTGCTTATTTTGAAATAAGGATATCTCCTTGATCTTAACTTCGAATCACTTGATTCTAGTTTCATTGGATTCCTTATTTCATAAGTTTTCTGTGGATGGTAAAATCGTGAAATTCCATGATCATTTGGCCCTTCAATTTAACATTTGACCAACCACTGTTCATTTTCAATCAGAATTTGGGCGTTGACTTGTGGGATCAATTACTCCTAAAATATAACTTGGAATTTAAAATTTTTGGTTTCTTTGGAATACTCTGGTTGTTGCTTTCTATTGATATATCAATTTCAAGATTTGGATATCATTTATTTAGTCAATTTAAATATTAACACCGAAGTGTTCATTTTAGGATTTTTCTGATCTTTGATTTTCAATAATTCATAGTAAATCCAATTCTTATCGAAAAATCACGAATTTTATATTAATACATTCCATTTCTCTCTAGTTTCTAAATATATAATTTTAGTAATATTTTAAGCTCTTTTTATTCTCTGATTTTCAGAAAGTCAACTGTTAGTGAAAGTCAATGCTTTGACCTTGACTTTTGACATTTCTTCTAAAAATCGGTTTTCTAAAGTAGTAAAATATCTTATCTCTTATATTTAGATCATTTCTATTGATTATATATCATTATCACTTCTTTAAAACCCTAATTAAACCTAAGTATGACCAAGTCAACTCTGCAATAAAAGTCAATCGTGTTCTAAGTGGATCGACCCGATACTTACACTTTACTTGATTTTATATCTTTGTCATTGTGAGTTCGGAATTAGAAATTTTGTTTGACCGACGTTTGTGTGTTTTAACGACCGCATAAAACGCTTGGTCAGTGGTCAATGTTGCGCACCAACATTTGTGATGTTGATACCTTCATCTCGTGTGTGGTCAATGTTGCACCATCATCTTATCCACCACTGCAATGTTGACATTGACCTTGATACACAACCAACTATTTATGGTGTTACGCCATTGAAATTTTTATTGTTTCTATGTTGATATATATCATAGTGAACCATTGATGCACAAACATGGCAGGCATGTGTGACGTCAATTGATGGCATCAATAATCTTGCTTATTTTTTCATATGTTCCGAGCTGAGCATGTATGTATATGTGCTTTAGTTTGAGAGTGAGAGTGAGAATCTATTAGGCCATAACACTTACCCATCTCTATCTTGTCTCTTGTGTGTAGGCCTTTATAAGGCCTTTGGTGTAATAAAAATACACTATGACATCTCATTTTCTCATAGCCTCTTTTCATAAAATCCTTTAGCAAAATTTTATTTATTTATCACTATCAATTAATACCTTCCCTTTACATAGAAATATTGATTGATTTATTAAATATTGAGCTTAGACTTCTACAATTTTGTATGATTTCAATTACTTAATTTTTATTATTTTTAAATTAAAATTTTTATATCTACAATTTATATTCCCTCATTTACCTTGATTCTTGACCAAGTTCCACTTTGCTTGAGAAAATTTTAATTGACTCTCTCATGCATTGACCTCAGAGAGAGAAGTCATGTGTCATCAAATATTGATTTCCTTTGTTACATCTACCATTGATAATCTTGCACCTAATATCCTCATAAAATATTTGTTGAAAATAGGGAAAGTGATCTCTTTGAAAAAATATTGACGTCATAATTTATGTTTGCCATGGACTAAACAATTTATTTTTTAGGAAAATATTTTATTCACAGTATTCCTTAATTACCGCAGAGTATCCCCTGATTCTACAATCATACTCCCTAAATTATGTTTTTTCATTAAGGTCCATACCGGGGAAATATTTTGTTGAGAGAGAATGAAGAGATAGAGTATGCTGGAAGGCAAACACTAAGGGTGAAAGTTAGAAAGTAGAAAGCGAGCACAGGAGAAGACTGACGTACACCCTATAGAGAGAGTGTGTGAGTGAGAGAGAGAGAGAAGAGGGGAGTGGGAAGATAGAACACACAGACAAAGAGTGTTAGGATGGAGGCAAGAGAGAGAAGAGGGATAGAAAGGGGACTAAGA
>CM044104.1:9489802-9556304 GCA_024174645.1 Lemna minuta | reverse complement strand
GGAATAAATTTCTTATTCCTTCTTGTCCAGACTAAATCTCCTCTAATATCTGTATTTCCCACAAACTCTCATGGTATCAGAGCGGGAACTTTTTCTCTAGAAGCGATAGCAACCTATTTCCTGGAGTTCGATTTTTTGTGGCTATTTTAGGAGATTTTTTTCTGAGTCAGAGCTACCTGCAATGCTCATATTTCTTTTACTTCTCATATTTCTCATAGTTCACGAATCATTATGGGGAGTAAATCTAAATCCAAGATGCTGGAGAGGGAGTCTGAACCTTCTTAGAGCATGCTCAAAAATACTGATATTCCAGTCCAAACCAGGTTAGTTCTGCCAGATCTAAACATGAAGTACAGTGGTCTCAATGGTCAAAATGGTCAACACTGGCTTACAGAACCCTCAAGGCTATCTACTTGGGTAAGCATCTAACAGAAGATCATCCTTCAGAAGAGGATCCAAGGTACGAAATCTGGGAGTCTAAAGAGACCCTCATTACAAATTGAATGATCAAGAATATGGAAGAAGAACAGCGAGATGATAAACTTCTCATAGATTTATGACAAGAGATTAAAAAATCATGTCCAAAAATGCATAGTGATTTTCGTGTCTTTGATCTTCGGGAACAAGAGCGAATCAAACAAGAAAGTCTATCTATTTCCTCATATGCAGCAAAACTCAAGGCCATCTAGAGAGAGCTAGATCTCCTCTGGCCCACTAGTGACAAGAATCCCCCATCCTATCTTCGGGAAGTCAAGTTTAGGACTCACACTTTTTTGGTGGGGCTAAACCCATAATATGAGAGTCTCTGGAGTCAACTACTACATCAGGAAAGATTTCCCATCTTGGTCGAAGCTATTTCTGAACTTATGGGTGCAGAAAGTTGAAAAAAGTTAAGCTCTAAGGATGGAGAAACTTCCACCCCGGTCTCGTTTGCCCACTTGGCAAAGTAGGGAGAAGCTCAGAGTAATCAGAGTTCTGTATTACCCTCCTCTCATGCTCCTAAGCCTGCTCCAAAGGAAAGTCATACTTAAGACACCATTAATTGCAACTTTTGCAGGAACGACGGCCATCTCAAAAAGGATTATCGAAAAATAGCCTGGAAAGAGGAACAGAGATGGAAAGGTACCTGGGTACCAAAAGATCAGAAAAAGGCTTATGTAGCCAGTGAGGGAGGCAATCCCCCCACCAGCACAAAAGAGAATGATGGGAGTGAGATTCAAAAATTTATCCAATCAAAGATAAACATAATTCTTCAAAAAATCAGCTCCACATCTTTGGTAAAATCAAGTGAGCACTTTGCCTTTACTACTTACAACCATCTCACCACTATATCAAAGTCAAGGATTTTAGATTCAGGAGCGACTGATCATATGTCACCCCACAAGTCCTTATTTAAATCTTATGAACCAGTAACAAATGGTCACCAAGTTTTTACTGCAAATGGAGGGATTTTAGTGATTACAAGAAAAGGTATTATCAAGATCAAAGGAATCGTATTAAGAAACGTTTTACATGTGCTTGCCTTAAAGGCAAATTTATTATCTTTACTGCAGCTAGTAATCGATATTGGGTGGAGATTTATTCTTGACTCGGATTCATGTTTTCTATGTACAGAGGACATCGGGAAGAAGATTTTATCTATTAGGAGAAAAGGGAGACTTCTCCTACTAGAGGAACTGGAGGAGGATGAGAAACAGAAAGTGGCCTACACCATCCAAAATGAAGAACGGGTCATCTTCCTCCACAAGAGACTTGGACACCCCTCTTTTCACCTTCTGAAACAAACACACCCTACTATGTTCAAGGGAATTAACATTGAAAGTTTGATTTGTGAATCTTGCCAATTTTTTAAACACAAAAGATCTTCATTTCCAAATACCAATCATAGATACGCATTTGCATTTGAATGTGTCCATAGTGACGTATGGGGGCCTTGCTCTATATCTAGATTGTCTCATCATAAGTGGTTCATTTTATTTGTGGATGATTTTTCGAGATATACTTGGGTATATCTACTTAAAACCAAATCAGAAATACCAAAGATTCTTGTTCTGTTTTGTGAAATGATCCATAATGCATTCAGAAAGAAAGTTAGACTAATCAGGACAAATAATGCTAAAGAATATTTCTGTGGAGAGGTCAACAAGTATATGGAAGATAAGGGGATTATTCATCAGTCTTCATGTTTGAATACCCCTCAGCAAAATGGACTTGCTGAGAGAAAGATTGGTCATATTATGTCCTCAGCTAGAGCATTACTATTTCAGGGAAATTGCCCTAAGTTTTATTGGAATGAAGCTGTAGCAACTACTACACATCTTATAAATCGGACACCAAAAACTCTAAATTTAAAGGCCCCTATAGATCTTCTATCTTCTGAATATCCGCATTTATGCTTAAAGACTAACCTATCTGCCAAAATATTTGGTTGTGTAGTATATGTTCATCTTCATCGTACAGGAGAACTGGATCATCGAGCTATAAAGTGCATATTTCTTGGATTTCCACTACGCACATAGGATATAAGTGCTGCCATCCAAGTTCAAGGAAAGTTTTTATTATTGCGGATGCTAAGTTTGATGATGTCAAAATGTTTGATGATGAAGCCACCAGATCTAAGGGCTATCTAGACTCGATGGCACTAGAGGTTGATGAAAATGAAGATCACACGATGACACAATTAGAGTTTTTTCTTTTTTTCTGAAAAAAAAAAGCATAAGAGGCACCTTGATTGGTGCCCCCTAGTTGTCATTGATTGAATGACGGTGAACCAAATAGTCCGTTATAAAAGTCTAAAACCCGAGAGGCCGATACCTCCTCGGTTCCAAAAATACATGAGCCCCCTTAAGTCGTTGCTAATAGCCTCGGCTGAAGGGGGACGACCTTTGAAGACTACTTTGTTCCAGTGGAGCCAGATTGACCACAGAGTGGGAAGATTAGATTGTCATTCCAATGCGTGTCGAAATGGCCCCACGCTAATAGAGCGCTAGAAGGAGGCAACCGTGAACGTGCTCATACTACTCATAAGTGTAACCCGACATGCCATTTGTGCGAATTGGTACTCGAAGCAAAGATGGGAGCAGTCCTCGACTATTGCAGCACACAGAGGACACACCGTCGAGGAGTCCAGGCAAAACCTATGCCAGAGGGACCGCGTCATCAGCCTTTGATGTAGGAGCAACCACCCAAACAGCTTTATCTTCAGCGGGATTCGGCACTTCCAAAGAAGACGATAGCATTTGAGGAGCGTAGATGAATCAGAGGTACTCTCCAAGGCTTGAAAGTGACAGTAGACGGTACGGGTGAAGAAAAGGCCGTTGCGCCACTCCTAGACATCGGGAGTCCTCTCTGACAATTGAATTGGGACAAGAGTTGTATGCAAATCAAGAAGATCTGCATATCGATGGTCCGAGATGGTGATGGGCAGAGATGGGAACCAACCTGCGTCCCATACTGTCCGCACCGAGGCCCTCGGGTCGAGTGCTAGGGCGTACAGTCGTAGATGTGTGGCTCGAAAGCGCTTGTGACCGGACCAGTCGGCCTCCCAAAAACTGAGACTGGCGACATCCCCCACACATGGTCGAAAAAGTGGTTGCATGCTAGTGAAAACCGGCCTCAGCCCCTACATGAAGGCCGAATCACCTCGTGAGCAGTCGACCACGTCTCCCAATCGATCGTCGCACCGTAGCTACCCCGTAAGACTACCACCGCTAGATCCTCGGCTTGCTACATGATACAGTTCACCCATTTGGCGAGGAGAGCCGTATTGGTGTGTCTAAGATGTTGGATCCCGAGTCCGCCGAGCGATTTTGGGCGACAAACAGTGCTCTGTGCGACCAGGGCCAGCCCCCTGGACTCACATAGTCGCGCCCCTTGACAGAAGAAATGTCGCATAATAGTCTTTATTTGACTCCACACCCCTTCCAGTAACCTGAATATTGCCGTAAAATATATAGGAATGGCGGCCAGTATGGACTATAATAGGACCAAACGACCTCCACGAGAAAGAAGACGGGCATGTCATCCTCCAAGGCGGGTCTCAATCTTCTCCATGACCGGCTGCCAGTCGTGAGCGCAGAGTCTACCCTCCGACTAAGGAAGTCCCAGGTAGCGGATGGGGAACGAGGCGACGGGTGTGGCCAACACTGCAAAGACCCGAGCTAATTCTGCCACGACCAATCCGATGCTAATAACCGAAGACTTACTCCTGTTTAGTTGCATACCCGAGAAGTCCGAGAATATATCCATTATGGTGGCAATGTGGTGTGCTATGACTGTCGATCTGTGGACAAAGAACGTGGTGTCGTCTACATACAGAAGAAGTGGAATGCCCCCCGGCCGGCCCGTGGTCTAAAATCCCACGAGATAACCACTGATACATAGTCGTTCTCTGCAGATAGCCAATCTATCGGACGCCAAGATGAATAACAAGGGCGCGAGAGGGCACCCTTGCCTACTATCCCGTTGCGGGTGAATCCACCCCCCTTTGGGCCTGTCGTTAATCAATACCGCAAATGTCGTGGTGCATACACATTGCTTCATCCAATTGGTCCATATCTCCGGAAATTCACAGCGCTTGAGGACATTCCAGAGGAATCGCCAATCCAAAGAATCATATGCTTTGGCGAAATCTACCTTCCATACAAAGCCGATGGTGCCCGACCTTTTCCAAGCAACGATGATCTCCTCTGCGACGACAACACCATCCGCCATTTGCCTCCCCGGAACAAAAGCCGCTTGGAGGGGATTGATGAGGGTCCCCAGGAGCCCTCTGAGTCGGTCGGCGAGCACCTTTGTGATGATGAGATAAATGCTATTAGACAACAAGATGGGTCGAAAGTCGCCTACCCTCTCAGCTCTGGGTGTCTTGGGCAGCAATATAATGAACGCCCGGTTGATGCGATCCATCCTACTAGTGCCAGGATGGAACTCCGCCATAAGCGCCTAACGTCCGACTCGACCCGGGTCCAACAGTCTTTGTAAAAGAAAACCGGGATCCCATCGGGCCCCAGTGCCCTTCTACATTCAAACCGCAGATTGTTGTCCTCACTTCATCCTCGAGGATGGGACTCGTAAGTTGTTGCTGCTACGCAAGAGATAGCGTGGATGCCCTGGCGCCTTTCCATCGCCAAGAATTAGGGGGTCCCCGCCGGAAGAAAGAGCGGAAATGATCGGCTAGTGCTTGCCTGACAGCGGCGTGGTCCATGATAACTGAATCACCCAATCGGAGTCGACCAATGCTATTGGACTGACGCCATCCATTCACCGCCTGATGAAAGAATTTCATGTTGGCATCTCCAGCCGCCAACCACAGCTGACGAGATTGCTGCCGCTAGTCCATTTCAACCCTAAGATCTACCTCCGCCACATCTTCGCGGTTCTTCTTCCGCTCCCTTGCTTCCTATGTCGTTAGTGGTTTTGCGTCCTCCATAATATCAAGAGCTTGGATTTGGGCAAGGCTGGCGTCACGTACTCTGGTCTGGTTGGCCCGGATCTACTGTCTCTATGAGAGGAAGTGTAGACGAAGTCTTGTCAGCCTCTTGGTAACCCGCTTCAAAGCTGGACCGAAGACGATCTGACTACTCCACCACCCCTCGATGCTTGCCTTAATTGTGGCATCACGCAGCTACGAGCAATCGAGATTGAAATAGGGGGGCTTCTCCATCCCGACATGGGAGGACCACAGAAGAGGGGTGTGATCGAATAAGGGGCGCCAGAGGGAGGTCACCTCGGCCAATGGGAAGCGCTCCAGCATCTCAATCAAACAAAGAAATCGGTCGAGGCGTGATTGGGAGGTGGGGCCCCTCCACGTGAATCGTCGGTCTGCCAACCCCATCTCTTGAAGGCCAAAATGGGCTAATAAAAGATGGAACTGCGCCGAGCTGGGGTCGAGACCACCCAACCCATTTGGGCGATCTTTGGGAGTGAGGGTAATATTGAAGTCGCCGCCTATAATGAGCGAGCTTTCGAGGAAGCTCGTGCACAACTATTTGAGGTCCTCGCATAGCTCTGCCCGTCTCATAACCGTTGTGGGGCCATAAGCTGAGGCAGCAACTAGGTGACTACCATCTAAGCGGGCGACTAATTTGGCCACTGCGATGTGGCGTCCTTTCCAAGTAATTCTTACCGGGAACATCTCCTCCTTCAATGCAAAATCAAACCCCCTAAACAGCCCAAGGCATCGATACATGTGGCCGCCCATGTGGTCCCCCACCCGAGGACCGTCTTGAAATGCTGATCTAACCGACTCGACATTGTCACCTGTAGGTAGATAATGTCTGCTCCCCACTCTCGTAGGTAGCGACCAATGATCCCTCTCCGTCTGTCGTCACGGAGATCATGAACATTCCAGGAGATGCACTTCATTGAGGGACCTTGTCTATTCCATCGGTCGCCTCCCGTGAAGCGCCCATAGTCGAGGCAATCTCTACTGGGGGAGTGATGAATGTCTCCGCACCTAGGCTGGCAGCGAGGGGGGTGGTCACCTCTGTTTCCTGTGGCGCCTCCGTGAAGCGTCCTTCGTATCCATGAACTTTTCGACGCGGGGACCGAGCACCCTCTGCGAGGACAATGACGACCCATCTGTCCCATGAAGATCTCATAAGATTTGGGTTTGGCAAGAGGCGGAGCCTTGGTGTAAGTGGTCGCCGAGATGGGCACTATCGTGCTTGCTCCGTGGGAGGGCTCCGACATCCGATCAGAAGATGGGTTTGGTCCAGGGGCAGACAACACAGCCAATGTGTTATTCGCCTTAGGAGCACTCAACTGGTCCGACACAGCTAGGGCCGTAGGTACCGTCGTGTCCTCCTGGATGGCTAGGGAGATAGCTGGGAGGATAACGGCTGGAGCTGGGGCGATGTCTAGTTGTCGATCTAATGCAGGCAATAAATCGGGTGTTATTTGTGCTGCATGGGAGGTCGAGACTGGGGACCCATTTACAGCCACTCCGCGAGAAAGCGGTTGTTCTGTCCCCGGAGTGAGCGCCTCCGGTTGAGAGACGGATTCCTCGGTAGCACGTGGACCATGATAGAGTGTCGACAGCGCGAGAGGTACCTCCGCTAGAACGATGGGGGCGGCGTCTACTAAAGCCAAATGAAGATGACTGGGGATCTGCCCCCCAGCACGAATCTGGACATCCACACACATGCTATTGGGATCTCCTGCCTGGATCCCGTTGCACACTATCCATCGGAGCACACTGATTGGTCGGAGTAAGGCATCAAGTAACCGACATGATCGGAGGCCGAAAGGGACTCCCCAAAGTTGTAAACGGGGCTTTCAAACGGGCTGGAAACTACCCCATCTGTGGGCCGTGGCCGGCGCCAGCCAATGCTCCCGCCTTCCGGAAGGTACTGCCTCCATCCCCGGAGAAAAAGCCAAGCCGGCCGAGATAGGTTACAGATGAAGATGTCCCCCAAGGCTAGGCCATGGCAAACGGGGATCCCCAACTCAGGAAGAATGAACTGCAATCCCGCAAGGTTATGCTCCCACGTACCTCCCCCACAAGGCATGCGGAAAAGCCTATGGCGGATTGGCGTGCGTCTCTGGACTTGCGCTGGGACAACGTCTGATGTGGGCATGATGACCGACGGTGGCCGGACTGTCCACACTCTAAGCACTTTAGTGGCTCTCGGCAGTCTTTCACTTCATGGTCTTTTGCTAGGCAGCGGAAGCACCTCTCCCCCCGGCCCTTCCTAGGTAGGCGATGAGACGCGGGAGGGACTCCGCGATGTCTTCGCTAAGCATTTCGTCGGGCGTCCTCGCCGGAAGTGACATGGTGTGTTCCCTCTGGAATCTATGTCGCGACTTCAGCGTAGGATCGTGGCGAACGGTCACATACATTGATTGAAGTTGTTTGACTTGTAGCAAATGCCTCCCTCTTCAAGACCATATCGATCACAGCTTGGGCACGCTAACGACTGCCACAGTGATGATTTCTCTTAGTGCATCGGCTGCCACCCCGGTCTTGACGCGTTACTTTTTCCTTAGATGTCGCCGCCTCGTGACGTTGGAAGTGAGCAATCTGGCGGTCACTGGTGAAGGAGCCTCCAACCATGGCAGATCTTTGCCTGAACACTCTGCCCAGCCCCCGATTCGATTGATCTCCAATTTTACTATGGAGCGCTCCACTTGCTGGGAGAACAAAACTACCTCCAGCGCCAAAATGTTTCTTCCGCGCACCAACGATATGGGCATAGCCATCGCTTCTCTTCTTAGCGGGAAGCCCAACAACATGAGGCATGCAAGAGGGAGGAGCACCGGGTCGGTGGGATTGAGAGAGGTCCAAACCTGACCTAGTTTTTTTGACGGGATGCAGATCAAGGTTTAGAGGCAAGAAATGCAGCTTCAGTAGGCAGAGAAGAGGGCTCCTAACTCCGGTTGCTCCTGCAAGCCGCTATTGTCTTATCTCACGAAGAAACCCCGCCGAAATATTTTATTGGACTGCCGAAGCCACATCTGCCTCATCTTCTACCTCCTTTTCTATTTCATCGTCAACCTCTTCTACTCCCGCCGCGATCTCGTGCTCTTCCGCGCCGGCCAAATATGAATTTAAAACTTCGTATCTATCTCCCTCGACGTCATTCCACTCTCCTGTGGGCAGGTGCGGAAACAAAGTAACGAAATGTCGAGTGTGAAAGGCCGAATATGACAAACTTCCGGCATATTCGACAAATTGGAGAAAGCAGAGCTGACGCCGGGAGTAGCTATCGTCAGCTACCGCTAGGGTTCTCGCCACGGGGAAGATCACCCTCATCACCCGCGTCGTCACCCCCGCTCCCACTCGAGTTCTCGCCGGGGGGGTGATCCCCAACGTCACCCCCGTCACCCCGACGACTCTCATCTAGACTTGTTTGTGATCAATAATCATTTGCTATTATCTAAAGTTATCAAAAATCATGTCCAACCCCGTGAATCAGTGAACAAAATCCTGATGTAAGTACTATTCCAAGCCCTATTGAGGAGGAAGAGTCTTACACACCAGAGAATACTCAAAATGATGCAGAAAAGCCAGAGGGAGAAGATATTCCAAGCAACAATGGATGGTCTACAGCTGTTAGCAAAGGAGTTCAAGAATGTACGCAGAACAAGCTTTATCCTGTAAGCAATTATGTGTCATATACCCCGATGTCTCCAGGGTATAATCAAGTTATTCAAGCACTAATGACAATCTCAGTCCCCAAGAATGTTCAAGAGGCCATTTCTTCTAATGAATGGAGGAAAGCTATGAATGAAGAAATGGAAGCCCTGGAGAAAAATGATACATGGGAGATGGGCCCACTCCCTGATGGTAAGAAGCTAGTTGAAAGTCGGTGGGTGTTTACTATTAAATATCATTTTGATAGATCGTTAGCTAGATATAAAGCTCGATTAGTGGCTCGAGGATATACTCAATTATATGGTATCGACTGTAATGAGACCTTTGCCCCAGTTGCGAAATAAAACACAATTCAAGTTTTGATTACTCTCGCAGCAATGTTTGACTGGAAGTTATTTCAGGTGTAAAACATGCTTTTCTACATGGAGAATTGGAAGAGGAGGTATATATGGCACCTCCCCCTAAATACCCCTTGAGAAAAAATACAGGTTATGTGTGCCACCTTAGGAAGTCTATATATGGACTCAAGCAATCTCCTAGAGCCTGGTTTGGGAAATTTTCAAAGACTATGCTCTCCGCTGGATATGTTCAGAGTGAGGGAGATCATACGTTATTTATGAAGCATTTAAAGGAAGAGAAGGTGGCAATTCTTATAGTTTATATTGATGACATCGTGGTTACTTGAAATGATGAAGCTAAAATTCAGAACCTAAAGAAACACTTTGTGTCTTCATTTGATATCAAAGCTTTAGGTCTTCTGTCCTATTTCTTGGGGATCGAAGTAGCTTATTCAACGTCAAGGATAGTTCTTTCACAACACAAGTATGTTCTTGATTTGCTAAAAGATACGGGTAATTGGATTGTCGTCTAATTGTGACTCCAGTGGATGTTAATGTTAAACTAAAAGCAAAACAACATGAGAAAGATGCTCCAGTCAACAAGACATCATTTCAGAGACTTATTGGAAGGTTACTATATCTTAATCATACTAGACCTGATATAGCTTTCGTAGTTAATTCCCTTAGTCTATTTATGAATGATCCACGGGAGTCACATCAGGGAGCAACAGATCGGATCCTCGCATACCTTAAAGACTCCATCGGACAAGGCTAACTATTTAAAAGGGGAAGTGAACCCAGCATTGTTCTCTTTACTGATTCTGACTATGCATGATCCTTAGACGACAGTCGGTCAACATCTGGATATTGTAGTTTTATTAGAGGTAATCTTGTTACATGGAGTAAGAAGCAAAAAGAGGTTTCCCTCTCAAGTGTGGAAGCCAAACTTCGAATATTAAAAAAGGGTGTTAGTGAAGGCGTGTGGATCAAAGATATTCTACAAGACTTATGCTTGTTACCTAGCAAGGGGATGACCCTTTACTCAGATAGTAAATCAGTCATTGCAATGGTTAAAAATTCAGTTCAACATGAGCGTACGAAGCATGCACGGGTGGCCAGGGACTACATCAAGCGGAGCATTGAAGGATATCTTTACAAAGGACATTCGGGGCCCCCAATTTCAAGCTTTGGTATCCAAGTTGGGCATGATTAGCATCTATACCCAACTTGCGGGGGAGTGTTAGATTATATCGCTATAAAGCGATAGGGAAAAATAATGTAAAATATGACCGTTGGACTCCAACGGTTATATTTTCTCAGTCTATAAAAGGAATCCCATTTGTAATTGTTATTTATGTTATTCCAAAAGAAATAACTTTCTTATTCCTTCTTCTTTGTCCAGACTACTCAATCTCCTCTAATATCTATATTTCCCACAAACTCTCAGCATGCCATGCCCATTTTGAGAAAATCATATCGTACCTTTAAGTTTGTAATCATGTGACCATAATGCACCCCAATGAAACATGTCACGGCAGCTGACAAGGAACTACATGTGAACATAATATAAAAGACCCATTTAAAATCATATCTTCCTAAGAAAATAATAGATAAATTTCATTTCCAAAATTACCCATGATATGGAAAACAAACCTCAAGAGCCCCTCAGGTTCAAAAGGAGCAAGACACCAGCTTGGTGCATTAGGTGGAAGCGGTCCGTAATCAGGTGAGTTGACACTGCACTCCTGTTAATATAATATTTGTCCCAAAATCTCAAGATATAAAGTTTCATGGAAAGTCAACACGTTAAAAAGAGAAATGAATGTTTCAAGAAGACCTTTGTCCTCCGATATTCCGGGTGTTGAAAAAGATGCTTCTCACCAAGAAAGAGCCGATCAATCAGCCCCGCAGCATTACAAGAAGGACCAAGATTTCCTCTCACTCCACATGAAACCTGATTGAATCATGCATAACGAAAAACCCACACTAAACATAGAGGACCCGCACTAAAGAAATAAACAGGGGAAAAACCCATAAATCTTAAAATAAAAGAATATTCAACTTAACGTTTCCGAACGAAATTCATAACTTACTGTAGAAGACAGTGGCGGTACTCCGAAATTCCAGTCGGGAACATGAACACCATATACCAATCCCAAGTAAATTGAGCAAAGAGAGATGGCCACCAGCCTTTCATCATAAGGCATGAGAAAAATCAATTATTCCAATCCCATGCTTCAAGAATTGTAACGATATCAACAAAAAGAAAAGAACTGACCATTCGCAGTAATATCTCTTCACAAAGGTCAATGGCGAGTCAACCATGGAATCCTCGACTAGCCATATCTCTGTCATCCCCGCTAGAAAATACCCAATAGCTATCCTCTATGAGCAAAAGATAAAAAGGAAAGACTTTATCAATCTACCCACAAATAAACCCACGATTCCTGATTTCCAAAATACCTACTTGTAGCACACCAAGCCACCGAATTTGGTCAAAGTCAACGCCATAAGTGAGATTATTTCGTCCATGGAAGTAACCACCTAAAATCAACATCCCATTAAGATCTTCATGAGAATCACACCCAGAAGAATAAAAATCTATATCTCCATGAACAAACCTTGTAGAAGCACACCCAGAAGAAAGAGCTTAACGGATCTAGACACAATCTTCTTCGTGGCGGCTTTTTTATCGGACACTCGCTACTCAGAATCAGTCACGCAGAGATGATCTCAAATGAAGCCGATCGCACGTTTTAAAAGGAAAAAAGGTCCAGAAGCTGGGGTTTCACCTTGAAGACCAAAGCGACGGATACGCCGACGACGAAGAGGAAGAACGGCATGACGAAATCGGCGACCCTCACTCCAGTCCACGGCGCGTGGTTGATTGACGGAAATACAACTCCCGCGTCGTCCACGAGGATCATCAGCTGGAGAGAAATTGCTTAAGAGAAAACATGATCAGCGGAGAAAGGTGGAATTGGTATACCGCGACGGTGAGACCGCGAAAGACGTCGAGAGACGCTAGCCGTTGTTTGGGCGGCACGGGAGTCTTGGCTGTATTCTGTTCCACCAAAGTAGCGCGTTCGTGTTCCACGGGCGAGGGTACGATCTCCAAATCAGGGGCAAGGGATTCAAGCAGGGAGGCGTTTTCTGGCGCGACTTCGAAGACGAGGGAGGCCATTTCGTGAAGGAACAGATTCTGGACCGCTCAGATTGCGTGATTCGCCATATTAATGACTTGCATCATCAATAATTAATGTTCACCAATAATGTCGGTGAATTAGGTCGAGGGTCTCGATCAATAATGACTTGCATCATCAATACTTAAGGTTCACCAATAATGTCGGTGAATTAGGTCGAGGGTCTCGATCAATAATGACTTGCATCACCAATACTTAAGGTTCACCAATAATAATTTACGTTGACCAATAATATATTTATTAACTAGTAAGATATATCAATCTAGTAGGTCACACACAATGTCTATGAATATTGGTAAATATATACATAATTATGAGGATTTTTATGAAAAATTTATATACCAAATATCTAGTAAGATTTTTATTAACTAGTAGGATTTTTATACAACGGCCACAGCTCAAGATGCTCATGCAAGTCTTATGAGAATTCTCTCATTTATTCTCTTTTTCGCTTGGTGAAGAGCTTTGAATAAGAAATCTAATCATTTAGAGACTATGTGGATACTACTAAAGGTTAAATAATTGAATAGCTGCAATAACTCTTTTAAGATAACCTTGTAAATATATTTTCTCATACGTACAAGATGATAAGATCATCTATTCTCTGTGTCTCAATATTTTATATATCTAATTCAATTGATTCCACTGTATTTAATGTTTTGATCAAAATTTTAAAAAGCTTTTAAGCTAATTTTATATTTAATTTCAGTTTTTCTCTCTTTTACATTTGGAAATTCTATTTAATTATCTCTCTTGATTTCTCGTGAATCTTGATCTAAACCAAGTGATTTTTTATTCTGTTGATTTGTCTTTGAGTTGTCTTCCTAAAGTTATCAAATTCCTTAATTTTTCACCTCAATTTATCGTCCAATTTGAACAAATTTGAAGAAATATCTCAAAAATACTTGAATTCTCCGTGGATTTGACCCTTATTCGTAATTATTTCTCAAAATTGGTGAGTTTAGAATTATTTTTGACACGTCTCCATGTGTATTCAATGACTTCGCGGATTCGTCTCGTCACTCATTTCAATCTCATGACCATGTTACCATCGTATCACTTCCCATTTTATACATATCAGATTTTATCAAACCCATAGATTCCAACATTATAAATGTCTACAATGTTATGCCATCAAAATATCTAGTGCTACAACACTAACATCTACATTGCCACTAACACCTCACAAGGTGTCATCACCAACATATCTCTCTTCCCTCTCCCCTCTTGTGTGGTCAATGTTGCGCCACCAACATACTTCAGGCTTCTACACCAACATTTGTAACGTTAATACCTTCATCTCCTGTGTGGTCACTGTTGCACCATCATCCTATCCGCCACTGCAATGTTGACATTGACCTTTATACACAACCAACTATTTATGGTGTTACGCCTTTGAAATATTACTTGTTTCTATGTTGATATCTATCATAGTGCAACCATTGATGCACCAACATGGCAGTCATGTGTGACGTCAATCGATGGCATCCATAATCTTATTTTATTTTTTTATGTTTCGAACTGAGCATGTATGTATATGTGCTTTAGTTTGAGAGGGAGAGTGAGAATCTGTTAGGCCATAACCCTTACCCATCTCTATCTTGTCTCTCGAGTGTAGGCCTTTATAAGGCCTTTTGGTGTAATAAAAATACACTATGACATCTCATTTTCTCATAGCCTCTTTTCATAAAATCCTTTAGCAAAGTTTTATTTATTTATCACTATCAATTAATACCTTCCCTTTACATAGAAATATTGATTTATTTATCAAATATTGAACCTAGACTTCGACAATTTGTATGATTTCACTTAATTTATTTATATTATTTTTCAATTAAAAAATTTCCATCTACAATTTATATTCCCTCATTTACCTTGATTCTTGACCAAGTTCCACTTTGCTCAAGAAAAATTTAATTGACTCTCTCATGTGTTGACCTTGGAGAGAGAAATCATGTGTCATTAAATATTGATGTCCTTTGTTACATCTACCATTGATAATCTTGCACCTAATATCCTCATAAAACTTTTGTTGAAAATAGGCGAAGTGGTCTTTTTGCAAAAATATTGACTTCATAATTTATGTTTGCCATGGACTGAACAATTTATTTTTGAGGAAAATATTTTATTCACAGTATTCCTTAATTACCTCAGAGTAGCTCTTGATTCTACAATCATACTCCCTAAATTATGTTTTTTTCATTAAGGTCCATACCGAGGAAATATTTTGTTGAGAGAGAATGAAGAGATAGAGCATGCTAGAAGGCAAACACTAAGGGTGACAGCTAGAAAGTGGAAGGCGAGCACATGAGAAGATTGACGTACACCCTAGAGAGAGAGTGCGTGAGTGAGTGAGAGAGAGAGAGAGAAGGGGGGAGTGGGAAGATAGAACACACAGACAAAGAGTGTTAGGAAGGAGGCAAGAGAGAGAAGAGGGATAGAAAGGGGACTAAGAGACTGAGATTGAGGAGAGTGAAAGCAAGAGGGATTGAGAGCTGTGATATTGGTAATTTTTCTATCCTTGAAGACGCTCTCTACTTATCCTTGAAGACATTAGGTCCTTAGCAATAGCAGTTATATGCTGGCCAAAGGATCTCTGTAGTTCATTTAGTTGTTTTTTCATGGATTGCATACTCTGTCAAAACATTTGTGACACCCCTTCCCCTTCCAAGCTGAATGCTTCATTTGTCTTGCAGGGCTCCTTGTGAGGGTTGACTTGGTCAACTCTCTATTCTAGAAGTTTTTGGACAGTTCTAGAGCTTTCTAGAATCTTCTAGATGCTTCTAGAATATTCTAGATGTTTCTAGAATCTTCTAGAATATTTAATGCTTCTCCTAGAAGCTTGTGGAGTCTTCTAGATTACCCTAGAAGATTATGGAAGCTTGTCGAACTTTCTAGATATTCTAGAAAGTTATGGACATCTTCTAGAGAGAGAGTCTCTAGAAGCTTCTAAGGAGCTCTATAAAAGGAGGAGCTCACTTCAAGCTTAAGCAACCTAAAGGAAGCAACTCAAGAGCATCCTAAGGGAGTGAAACCCTTGTGAAGGAAGGGTCAAGCTACTTGGATAGTTGGAGAAAAGAGAGGGCAACATAGCATCTTTGGAAGAAGCTTTGTGAAGAGGTGACACAAGTGTGGCTCTTCTTGTTGGTTAGTCCCTTTTGTAAACTTGTTCTCTTTCCTCCTTTTGTCCTAGCTGTTTTGGACCTCTATTGTGAACATTTGTCATCCCATTTAAGAAGGTTGTTTTTCTCCAATTTGTTAGTGGGTTTTGTCTAATCTCATCCCTAGACTCTTGGTGGATGCTTAAGCTTATTTGAATACATACTTTAGACTCCTTTATTCTAAAGATCCTCAACAAACTGGTATCAAAGCTACTTAGAGTCTATTCTTAGGTATTCCTTGGAGCCTAAGATGTCTACCAAGTTTGATATTGAGAAGTTTGATGACAATATGAGCTTTAGCCTTTGGAGAATTAAAATGAAGGCTATACTAACTCATCAAGGCTTTCAAAATGCGCTCTTGGGGATTGAGAATATGCCCAAGACTATGTCATTGGAGGAAAAACAAGAACAAGATCAAAAGGCACTTTCAGTTATTCAGTTGTGCTTATCTAATGGGGTATTAAGAGAGGTCGCTCAAGAGGAAACTACAGCTGGATTGTGGCCCAAGTTAGAGTCATTATATATGACTAAATCTCTCACGGGAAAGCTTCATTTGAAGCAAAAGTTTATAAAGCTGAGGATGTCCGAGGGAGCTTCTATCAAAGGTCATATTGAGGAATTCAACTCCATTGTCACGGACTTGGAGAATGTTGATATCAAGATAGATGATGAGGATCAAGCTCTCCAACTACTTTGTTCATTGTCACCTTCGTATAAGCATTTCCGTGAAACTTTTCTTTATGGAAGAGAGTCCATCACTTTGAAGGATGTGAAAGCGGCCTTATTGTCTAAAGATATTTTGGATAAAGGACTCACAGGTGGGAGTGGTGAAGGACAAGATCTTGAGGCTTTTGTGTCAAGAGGGCGTCCTAAAGAAAGGAGCCATAATGCAGGAGATAAAAAGGTTTCAAGATCAAAATCAAGAAATAAGGATAAGTCTTGCAATTATTGTAAGAAGAAAGGACACATCAAGGCTGGTTGTTGGAAGCTTCAAAAGAAGCAACAAAGCTCGAAGAGCAATTCCTCAAAAAGACTTGAAGGCATGGTAGAGGCAAATGTGGCTAAGGAAAAGGAGGTAAGTGAGTATGTTCTCTCAGTAAGCACCGTTAGATCCAAAGATGATTGGATTTTGGATTCGAGGTGTACACATCACGTGACACCTAATAGAGAATTCTTCTCCACATATGAACCTATTGATGGAGGAGATGTCTTGATGGGGAACGATGCTCCATGCAAGATTGTTGGGATTGGTTCAGTCAAGATCAAGATGTATGATGGTGTTGTGAGAACTTTGACAGAGGTCAGGCATGTCCCTGAATTGAAGAAGAACCTCATTTCCTTGAGCATACTTGATGCAAAAAGGCTATCGATACTCAGGTGAAGGTGAAGTCTTGAAAGTCTCCAAAGGTATGCTAGTGGTCTTGAAAGGCCAATTATCTCTTGGCATATATACTCTTATGGGCACTACATGTATCGGTGAAGTTGCTGCGGCAACTACTCCTATGGTAGAGGAGGACATCACAAAATTATGGCATATGAGGCTCGGGCACATGAGCCAAAAGGGATTGGAATTGTTGAGTAAAAGAGGCTTGCTATGTGGTCAAAGCATTAGCAAGGTGAACTCTTGTGAACATTGTGTTCTTGGGAAACAAAAACATATTACCTTTGGTACGGCAATTCATAGAACTCAAGGCACACTCGACTATATCCACTCTGATGTGTGGGGTCCTTCTTGAGTCCCTTCAAAAGGTGGTGCTAATTACTTTGTCACCTTCATTGATGATTTCTCTCAGAAGGTGTGGGTATATATGTTAAAGAAGAAAAGCGAGGTTTTCAAGTTCTTCAAACAATGGAAGGCGCTCGTTGAAAATCAAATCGGCAAGAAAATCAAGAGGTTGCGTACTGATAACAGTATAGAATTTTGTTCATCTGAGTTTGATGAATTTTGTAAGGACGAGGGTATTGCAAGGCATCGAACATTGCGTCACACACCACAACAAAATGGTGTAGTTGAACGAATGAATAGAACCTTGCTTGAGAGAGCGCGCTGCATGTTACTAAATGCAGGACTTAGTAAGGACTTTTGGGCAAAAGCTGTCTCAACAGTTTGCTACCTTGTGAATCGATCACCTGCATTTGCTATTGACTTTAAAACTCCAGAGGAGGTATGGTCAGGTAATCCTCCAGACTACTCTAATTTAAGAGTATTTGGTTGTCCTGCATACTTTCACATTGATCAAGGCAAGCTAGAGCCAAGAGCAAAGAAGTGCATCTTCCTTGGTTATGCTTCGGGAGTCAAGGGATATCGATTATGGTCACTTGATCCGAAATCTCTCAAGCTTATAATTGAGAGGAATGTCACTTTTAATGAATGTGCTCTTTTGCGGAAAAAGGAAGAGATTACTTCCAAAATTGATACAAGTATTCAGGACAATGTATCGAAGGTGGAGTTTGAAGATATGGGGACCTAACAACCCTCGCAGATGCAAGACAAAACTTCAATACCCGATTCACATGAGACAAGTATAAGTCCTCCGAGTTATTATATCGCACGAGATCGTGGAAGAAGAGAAGTAAGGCCACCATTGAGGTATGGTTTTGATAACATCGTAGCTTATGCACTTTCTATTGCAGAAGAAACTATTCAAGATGAACCAAAAAGTTATAAAGAAGTCATAACCTCTCGTGAAGGTGAAAAATGGTTATTGGCCATAAAGGAAGAGATGGAATCTCTTTATAAGAATCACACAAGACATCTTGTCATGCCTCCAAAAGACAAGAAAATTGTTGGTTGCAAATGGATCTATAAGAAGAAAGGTGAAACTTCAAGCATAGAAGGTGAAAAATATAAGGCACGTTTGGTTGCAAAAGGTTATAGTCAAGTGGAAGGGGTTGACTATAATGACGTATTTTCCCCTGTGGTAAAACATACCTTGATACGTGTCTTGTTGGCACTTGTTGCATCCCATGACTTGGAGTTAGAGCAAATGGATGTCAAAACTGCCTTTCTTCATGGAGATCTCGATGAGGAAATTTACTTGCAGCAACCAGAAGGTTTTGAAGTCAAAGGTAAGGAGGACCATGTGTGTTTGCTAAAGAAATCTCTATATGGACTAAAGCAGTCTCCAAGACAATGGTATAAGAAATTTGATGAGTTTATGACAAGAGCCGGATTTACAAAGAGTAAATATGACCATTGCGTCTACCTTATGAGGTTGTCAAATAACTCTTTTGTTTACTTGCTGCTTTATGTGGATGATATTTTAATTGCAGCAAAGGGGATATCTGAAGTCAACAAGATTAAAGAGAAGCTTAGCAAGGAATTATAGATGAAAGATTTAGGAGCAGCAAAGAAGATCCTTGGAATGGAAATTCAAAGGAATAGAAGGGCACATAAGTTATATCTATCCCAATCAAAGTACATTGAAAAGGTTTTAAAACGCTTTGATATGTGGGATTCAAAGCCTGTGGCCACACCTCTCACTGCTCACTTTAAGCTTTCAAGCTCATTAGCACGAAAGACTACTGAAGAAGAGAGTTATATGGCAAAGGTCCCATACTCTAGTGCAGTTGACAGCTTGATGTATGCAATGGTATGCACTCGTCCGGACATTTCTCATGCGAGTTAGTGTTGTTAGCGATATATGGCTAATCCCGGGAAAGCTCATTGGCATGCAGTAAAATGGATATTTCGATATCTACGAGGCACCATTGATACTTGTTTAGAGTTTGGGAGACAAGAAGATACTCTTTGTGGTTATGTTGATTCAGATTATGCTGGAGACCTTGACCAAAGAAGGTCTCTTACCGGCTATGTGTTCACCATTGGAGGAGGCGTTGTTAGTTGGAAGGCTACTTTACAGCCTACAGTTGCCTTATCTACCACCGAGGCTGAATTTATGGCAATTACAGAGGCAATAAAGGAATCAATATGGTTAAGAGGATTGGTTGGTGAATTGCACTCATGTCAAGGGGCAACTATAGTGCATAGTGATAGTCAAAGTGTCATACATTTGACTAAAGATCCTATGCACCATGAAAGGACTAAACATATCGATGTTCGTTATCACTTTGTTAGAAATATTGTGGCACAAGGTGAAATTATCGTGCATAAGATCAGTACCGAGGAGAACCCAGCCGACATGTTGACCAAGACTCTTCCAGCGGCAAAGTTCAAGAAATGCTTAGATATTATTGGAGCTAAAGGACCAAGTCCTTTTGAAGCAATGTTGACGAAGCCAAAGGTGGAGATTTGTGAGGGTTGACTTGGTCAACTGTCTATTCTAGAAGCTTTTGGAATGTTCTAGAGCTTTCTAGAATCTTCTAGATATTTCTAAAATCTTCTAGATGTTTCTAGAATCTTCTAGAATATTTAATGCTTCTCCTAGAAGCTTGTGGAGTCTTCTAGATTACCCTAGAAGATTATGGAAGCTTATGGAACTTTCTAGATATTCTAGAAAGTTATGGACATCTTCTAGAGAGAGAGTCTCTAGAAGCTTCTAAGGAGCTCTATAAAAGGAGGAGCTCACTTCAAGCTTAAGCAACCTAAAGGAAGCAACTCAAGAGCATCCTAAGGGAGTGAAACCCTTGTGAAAGAAGGGTCAAGCTACTTGGATAGTTGGAGAAAAGAGAGAGGGCAACATAACATCTTTGGAAGAAGCTTTGTGAAGAGGTGACACAAGTGTGGCTCTTCTTGTTGGTTAGTCCCTTTTGTAAACTTGTTCTCTTTCCTCCTTTTGTCCTAGCTGTTTTGGACCTCTATTGTGAACATTTGTCATCCCATTTAAGAAGGTTGTTTTTCTCCAATTTGTTAGTGGGTTTTGTCTAATCTCATCCCTAGACTCTTGGTGGATACTTAAGCTTATTTGAATACATACTTTAGACTCCTTTATTCTAAAGATCCTCAACACTCCTTGATTGTTTTCTTCTGTGCTCCATTTAAGGCAAGTAATAAGCATTTAGATTTTTTCCAATCTGGTCTCCCCTACCTTCAGAGGTATGTGAGTCGATCTTATTCTTACCAAATAATAAGATCCTGGATAACATCTCATAGAGATGGGACAAATTTTCAGAATCCTATGGGGCAAATCCTTGGCCATTATATTCAAGAATGACTCCAGACCTCAAGAATTCTCTGACTGTAAAGGAGTAGAGGAACAGCGCCATAGACTACAGTAACAGAAACCAAAACAGTCAAACAAGGAATAGAAAGTAATGAGGATGAAAATTCTGCCACCACTGCTCTACCCGGGCCTTTCAAGAATTCCCCCTTGTCTTAGAATCTGTAGACAACTCTTCCTAGGAGATCTTCCCCTTACTTTTTAGAGTTTTTCCCGACCCATCCACAATATCAGGAGATTCTCCCAGCCCATGCATTCAGCTATCTTGTCCACAAGTGCATCAGAAAGTGGGACTTGGTTCATTGTCTAGACACATTTCTTTGATGGTCCTCTCGTCTCGGTTCACAATATCATCAGAAACACTGTTGTACCACCTGCTCTTCCATTGGAGGTAACCTATCTCTCTTTCTTCTCTTCAAATATGTGACTAAAGAAATTATATCTCAGTTAATGATGGTCCAACAGTTCAGAATTGTGATCCCCAGGACTGCATTACAAGATTATGATTTATAGTATCTAAGTGCACATGTGAGGGTCAATACCCAGAATTTTGCACTCCAATAATCAGGCATATGAGAATTTATAGAAAATAACATTAAACACTAATGGTCTGGGGGCATCATTAGGGATGCTTCCCTTTCTCGATTTAAAAAAAAACGTTAAACACTAATGGTAACCAACTATATACATTACTAATTCTCAAGAGAATCAGAAGTTTCTAAGATGGAAAAAAAGGAAGAGAGAGAGAGATAGGTGAGCTATAGCTTTATGTATATACCTCTCCGGTGGAGGAAGCCAGCAATGAGGCACCAAAATAGGATCTCAATGAGCACAAAAGCAAGAGTTCCCCAATTCTTGGAATGGAAAACATCCTGAAACCAGGACTCTGACACGCTCACCTGAAAGCATGAAATCATCTCAAGACTAAGAAAGATAAACTAAACAACTATAGTTGATGGAGGTTTTTCATGAAAATCTTCCTCAAACAAAGTACAAACAGTATCCAAATAGAGCATATTTAAGAAGGATACAAACAGATACAAGAACTTGGTTTTCAAAGAAATTTGATTCTTTCAACCTCAGTGCATAAAAGAGAACCAATCAGAATAGAATCTAACGCATGGAGACTCATAGTATAAATAAAAACAGAGATACACAAGAGATAAGTTCAAGAGGATTACCAGATTTTTCTCAGGAGACTTCCAGTAAAACCCTTGTATAGCTACCCGAAATAATTGACAAGCCGCCAAAGCAAACACTATTAGGGCATTCAATCCCATCCATTGCAGTAATATTGTAGGCTTCTTTATCTTTTTAACGTCGACCTAAAAAGCTCAAATAACAGTAAGTTGGAGAGAAATGAAAAAGCTCAGTCTATTTAAATGCATTTATCTATTCGTAACTAATCCATTCCGTGCATTGTTTAACTGTTTTTCCGTGATAAACTTCAACGGTAGAACAAACATTGGAACTTACCACATAGAACATCGCTGTCAAGACAAATCCAGAGACTCCAGATGAAAGAAACAGATAGCTCAGAGTGTACAGAGGTTTACTAAAGGGCACCCCTGGAAAAGGGGAAAAAGACAGAGTCAACAAACTATTATGATTATTGGCATCACTAAGACATGAGGATCCCTGAAAGTACCTACTACATTCAAGATGAACCCCAGTAGCAGCAGCAGGAAGGACGTGATGAACCATGAAATCAATATCTCCATATGACCCTAGAAACCCCAAAACACATCAGCGCCGCATATCTTCAACTAAGAATTTCAATCACACTTTCATAGGAGTTCAATCACACTTTCATAACAGTACTTGTGCATGCCATGCACAATTTGAGAAAATCATATCGTACCTTAAAGTTTGTAATCATGTGACCATAATGCACCCCAATGAAACATGTCACGGCAGCTGACAAGGAACTACATGTGAACATAATATAAAAGACCCATTTAAAATCATATCTTCCTAAGAAAATAATAGATAAATTTCATTTCCAAAATTACCCATGATATGGAAAACAAACCTCAAGAGCCCCTCAGGTTCAAAAGGAGCAAGACACCAGCTTGGTGCATTAGGTGGAAGCGGTCCGTAATCAGGTGAGTTGACACTGCACTCCTGTTAATATAATATTTGTCCCAAAATCACAAGATATAAAGTTTCATGGAAAGTCAACACGTTTAAAAAAGAAATGAATGTTTCAAGAAGACCTTTGTCCTCCGATATACCGGGCGTCGATAAAGATGCTTCTCACCAAGAAAAAGCCGATCAATCAGCCCCACAGCATTACAAGACGGACCAAGATTTCCTCTCACTCCACATGAAACCTGATCGAATCATGCATCAGGACATAGAGGATCCACAATAAACAAATAAACAGAAAAAAAAAACCCATAAATCTTAAAATAAAAGACTATTCAACTTAACGTTTCCGAACAAAATTCATAACTTACCGTAGAAGACAGTGGCGGTACTCCGAAATTCCAGTCGGGAACATAAAGACCATATACCAATCCCAAGTAAATTGAGCAAAGAGAGATGGCCACCAGCCTTTCATCATAAGGCATGAGAAAAATCAATTATTCCAATCCCATGCTTCAAGAATTGTAACGATATCAACAAAAAGAAAAGAACTGACCATTCGCAGTAATATCTCTTCACAAAGGTCAATGGCGAGTCAACCATGGAATCCTTGGCTAGCCATATCTCTGTCATCCCCGCTAGAAAATACCCAATAGCTATCCTCTATGAGCGAAAGATAAAAAGGAAAAACTTTATCAATCTACCCACGAATAAACCCACGAATCCTGATTTCCAAAATACCTACTTGTAGCACACCAAGCCACCGAATTTGGTCAAAGTCAACGCCATAAGTGAGATTATTTCGTCCATGGAAGTAACCACCTAAAATCAACATCCCATTAAGAAAAAAAATCTTCATGAGAATCACACCCAGAAGAATAAAATCTAAAAAATATCTCCATGAACAAACCTTGTAGAAGCACACCCAGAAGAAAGAGCTTAACGGATCTAGACACAATCTTCTTCGTGGCGGCTTTTTTATCGGACACTCGCTACTCAGAATCAGTCACGCAGAGATGATCTCAAATGAAGCCGATCGCACGTTTTAAAAGGAAAAAAGGTCCAGAAGCTGGAGTTTCACCTTGAAGACCAAAGCGACTGATACGCCGACGACGAAGAGGAAGAACGGCATGACGAAATCGGCGAGCGTCACTCCAGTCCACGGCGCGTGGTTGATTGACGGAAATGCCCCTCCCGCGTCGTCCACGAGGATCATCAGCTGGAGAGAAATTGCTTAAGCGAAAAAATGATCAGCGGAGAAAGGTGTAATTGGTATACCGCGACGGTGAGACCGCGAAAGACGTCGAGAGACCCTAGCCGTTGTTTGGGCGGCACGGGAGTCTGAGCGGTATTCTGTTCCGCCAAAGTAGCATGTTCGTGTTCCACGGGCCAGGGAACGATCTCCGAATCAAGCATAATGGCACGGGATTCAAGCAGGGAGGCGCTTTCTGGCGCGACTTCGAAGACGACGGAGGCCATTTCATATAGGAACAGATTCTAGACCGCTTGGATTGGAGGGAATTCGCGAGATTTTCCCAATTTGCGGCGGAACACCGACTGAACTACTTGATAGTTGAGACCAGAAACTGGAATAATTCAGCTTTTCCAAGGGTCCCTGCTAACGGAGCATGAAGACCATGAAGTGCATGATTTAAATACGCTACTGAGAGGACATCTTTCAAATTCTTTCATCTACTCGAATGTCAGTTGACTGGATTTACAAATAAGAACCATAATCAACTCCTCTCAAATCCGTTGCGGTCAAGGGCGAGCTTTTGAAAGGTCTTAATTTAAATAATTGACAATTTCATGGCCGACGGTTGGAATCCCCATTCTAGGTCTTACTATCTCTCTACGCGCTTAACAATTTTGAGAAGAATCCCATTTTAGAACTTGAATATGTATCATAATTCATTAGAATAATCAGATTCATACCACGGAATTAAACTCATACCTGGATTCACCGGATTGATCTTTATTGAAGTAGATTATTGAATCGGAGAATAGTCTTCTTGATTATCCCTGATGTTACCTCCTGATCTCTAGAGAAAATGTGATTATCTCTTGAGGGTTATGAACATCAGGTTATCCAAGTGGACTATGGCCTCCTATTTATAGAGATAGAGGGAAACTTAAGCCTCTAATCAGTCATTAGTCAGCCTATTAATGATTAATAATTGATTTACTGCCTCTACACATAATTAACCTCCACACACATAAATGAATGTCGTAATCCCCAGAATAAACATAATTGAATCACTTAATAGGATTAAAATGATAGCTAATCCACAATAATACATAACTATGTCCACTTAATAGAAATTAGATCTAACATCCCCCACTCTGCCCATAAGAATAACCCAAACTTTGTAGAGCTCTAAATGAAGAAGAGATGGAGAACTAGGACACCGAGGTATTGCGACAATTATAATTGGAACTTGATGATGCGAAGAGAAGTACAAGGAAGAGAACTTACCCAAAAACCCAATGAATGAATCTTCTAGCCTTGATTCTCAAAGCCCCCTCACCTATCACCAAGAAAATCCCCCATTGAAACTCTTCTAAGAAATCTTCTAGACTAATGCATCTGTCCTTGTGGGTGTGCCACCAAAAACAACTTATTACCCAGTTGAATGCTCTTGGGTAGTGACATTTCTAAAAATTTCAAACAAAATATAAGAAGTTTCTTTGAAAAAATTATCCAAAATTCAAATAATAATATCTATGTGTCTTGACTCACTTCCATTCTAAATTGCATCATACATGTAGAAGACTCAAGATTTTTAGAAAAGTTAATTATTGAGTTAGAGCACAGAGCATTTGATATCGGCGTGTATTATTTTCTATATGCAAATCATGAGTGCACCTCTTCTAGCATGTTGGGCTCAATGATGTACTTGTAATTCTTCTCTCTCCCAAGTCTATAGATTCTCTCACTATATACGAGGTTTATGTCCTATATTTGTCTCTTGAACTCTCTACCTTCAACCATTGTTATATCCTTGACAGCTCTATCATTGGGATTATATTTCTCTCATAGTGTTTCTCCTTCTTAGTGGTTTCTCCATCTTTGCAGAGTATTTTCATTTTTTAAAGGAAATTGTCAAGTCTCCAATCAACCTCGTTCTACAATTGCCTAGGTTTTTTTCTCTAATGCTCACCACTACAACCATGTGAAAGGGGGTATTTGGACATCGCCATGCTAGCATCCAAGAAATGTGCATAGCCAGAAAGAGTTGGGACTAGCTCGTGCATGTGTTGTCGTATTGTGCACAACACTTTCTTGGTAGATTGTCAAATGTCTGAGTGTGTCTATGCATGCTCAATAAATGTTGTCATATTTGCTTCACAGGTTGTTGAGTTCTTATTCATCTTCATGTGAGTGAGGTGATATATAGCCTATTGTGCTTCTCATTTCCACTTTGGTTTCTTTTATTTCACTCTCTTTTTTTTATTCTTCTATCCTGGTTGCAGGTGACATCAAGAGGGATGTGATAAATATATTTATCGAAAATGAGATAATGGTGGATAGGTGTGTGTGTGTATTACGTGGCCTATAAGCAAGATCACATTGTAATGTCTTAATTATATTTATTGAAATTCATTCATTCATTATTATTATTATATGATGTTTTTAATGAAGTTCATAAGCAAATCCAACAACTTAGTGAATTATCGTGATACCATAATACAAGAATAATTAGTCTTTAAACATATGTTCTAAGCATTTTTATTTTATAGATATTTGATGGGGACATCAAAATATTTGAAAAGAATAACACTATCTGATTTTACTTGTATGATGAGTATGACTAATCTTGTGGCCATTAGTTTAGAGACACCAAGTGGTTGCTCTTTGGAGAAAAAAATTTCTCAATTGATCCATATGAATCAATTTATAGTATTATACCGAAATATCATCCATCTACAAGATGTCTTCAATGTCTCGAGTCTAAGGACCATATACATGATTGTGACATGAATTAGCTTGATTGAAGGAGATCAACTCAAGAAATAAGATGCGATGAAATGGTTGGCAAAGGTAATGAAAATATCGAAGAAAGTGCCCTCGATGATTTCCCTCATGCATCAATACTAACTCGAGTGATTGATTAGGATTTCACGATTGACCATACCTGAAGGTATTTATGAGTATAGCAAGAACAAAATATTACATAAATAGAGTAACAATGACAACAAGATTCCACGAGGGAGTCTTTATACACTACATATCTCCCAACGCATGTGGTGTAGCTTGGCACCCGATAGTTGGAAACTCGACCTGTCAATTGGGTAAAATTAATCCTTAACTGATTAATCTATATGTTGATATACATAGTTAATAATGTTGACCAATAAGTGTTATTGGGTCTATAAAGTTATTAACTAGCGGGATATATAAACCTAGGGGATCACAAACACAAGATCAATAGATTTTAGTAGATGTAGACATAAATTTGAGGGTTTTTATAAAAAAAAATTACATACTTAAAATCTATAAATAAGAGGGCGAATGAACCCTTTAAGTATGGATTTCAATCTATACTCGATGATAAGCTTATCGGTTCTTAGTGCCTCGGCATTTTATATGTTCAATTCAATGTCTTCTCTTATGTTCGATGTTTTGATCAAAATTTTTAGAGCTTTTTGATAATCAAGTGTCATTATAGACATAGCCATAGAAATGGCCAAATGTATAATATACGAGTATTATAGCAATTCGGTTAGCAATTTGGCATGTAATGGGATAAATTTGATAAAATCAAAGGAATTTTCTGATTATTAATGTTTTTCATGTTCATCCTCTGTGCTCGTCCCTTACTATAAAATGATTTGGGGTTAGTCTGATTTCTAGACAAATCTCAAGGGGAACACTTCTAAGCACTTTGTGTACTAGAAATCTATGTACCATTTGTCCTTTTACTAGGATCATTCACTCTAGGCATTCCCTTTATGTCAAACACACCATCCTAGTGATCTCGTCTATCCCATCTTTCTAATTCACCTTTAGCTTGTATTACTGATGGTCATATTTTTTTCATGTCAAGGGAAAAATGCACGGCTAATTAAATAATTTGCCTACATAATTTGAGGGTCCACTATATTCCCATTTTTCTCGTTGACCTTATGTCTATCAGTGACATCATTTGTTCCATTTTCTAGTTTATCGCCTTCTTTTCCATCCATTTTTTTCTGCCCAAACTCTGAGGCGTGAGAATGTGCATGAGAAGAATATGTTTGAGCTTTCTTGGGATCCTCTTCCTACACAACGCATCTCATCGGTCACCAACACAAATTCCTTGCTTCCTCAACCTCGTTTTTCATGCGTGGACATATCTCGACCGTCTATTTTCCTTTTAAAAGGGCTTTTTTTAGACTCGATTTTTATAGCTCGTGGTCTCGATTTTACGAGGATCATCTCAGTTGCTCTTGGTTTCATTCATCGACAATATTTTTTTCATGTCTCGATTAATCTTTCAGTTGCTATTGGTTTCATTCGTCGACAATGTATTTCCTGTGGCCCTTTATTCTTTATTTTTGATACGCAAAGCTGTAATAAATCTGGCCCACGCGGCAACCTTTCATCTGCTCATTAAATGCGACGCTCTACAAAGTACCTCTGCCCATCACTCCCCTTCTTTCAGAGCCCTTATCTCCCGACTTTCCCTACATTTATCACCGCTTCTGCCTTTTTTCAAGGAGGTGGTCGGCGGGGATGGAAACAATGGAAGGCTATGGCGGCGGTCTGGGGAGCTACTGGCGGCGGAAGAAGTATAGCCGGCTGTTTGGCGGAAGAGAGAACAGGTTGAGGGTCGAGAGGGGGCGCCGCCGTGTGGTACTGGGTAACCCACCTGAGGAAAAGAAGACGAAACCGAGAAGGTTATGGAGGATCCGAATTTCTCGGCGGCTAAAGGTTCTTCGCGAAGTCATTTCTCCTCGACGGCTGCTGACGAGGCTGAGAGACGCTTACGTTCGGATGATGATGAGCTTGGCGGGCTCCGGGTCTTTTAGCAGCGGCGGCCCGATCGATTTTTACGGCGGCGGTAGAGCGGCGGCTAGCCTCAAAGAGTACGACGAGAGGATGATCGTCCAGATCTACAAGTCCTTGGTGGCTGAGAAGCATCTCGTCCCTGCTCCCGGTTGCGCCACTCTCTCTCCTCATTAACCTATCTTTCTCTCTCTCCCGCCTACCTCCCCCCCTTAATCATGGCTCTCTCTCCGTCAACAATCAACTGAGCTCTGCTTGTAGCCTGTCCAACAGTCTGTATTAGTCCATCCCCGGTGGCTAATGGGCCTTCATTTGCAACATTGAGCCAGTCATGGCCTAATAATAGAGGGAATTGCATTACTGGCTTGCATCTCTCTCTGTCTGTCCATCTATCTCTCTCTGCCTGTCTGTGTCCCTGTCAAGGAACGACGATCCGATCCGATCCGATCACCTGATCGAAAATTGGTCAATTGACTCAACCGATATGGATCATGAAGGGATCGACAGTTACCAATCGCTTAGATGATGGAGAGAAGGACAGAGATATATCGAAAAAAGATCGATCAGTGATCGCCATTCCCCGGTCTGTGGGCCACGGGTCCATGGCTATTTGCCAAATGGCCTTTAGGCACGGTCTCATTCGGCCTTGATTTCTAGAAATCGTGTTTAGTTCGGCCCAACAATACCATGAGTTGCATGATTGCAATTAAATACATTTATTTATGTAACCGCGGTCAACTCTGTCTCTCCACCGATAACCGATTTACTACCGTCCCCGGGAAATCATCTCGCACAGTAGAGTGGGCCTCAGCCCATTAGTGCAGGTCCATTAGTAGCGATTAAACAAAAGTACTAAAAATGTTTATCATGGGTCATCTGGGCCTACCGCGGACGGCCGCCGACGAGCAACAAACTTTGCCGAATTTATGATTTTTTTTTGGCGAGACACGTGGCGATCATCGGAGAGCCCTTGGCCGACCCTGCCGACGAAGGAGGATTAGAGATGAGGGCTGTGTCATTGAAGGCCTAAAATGGACGTCAAGAAACGGTAGACCGGAGATTTAGGTAAGTCAGGGAACTATCTAATCTGAGTCAGCGACGGGCGCCCAACGAAGAGGGGATTTCGTCATACATAATTTATTTAGGGACTTATCTTAAAAAAAACATTACAAAAATCATGCTCTTTTATCAAAATACCCTGCTTACATAGAAAATTTGGAGACTGTGTCCTGGTGGGGGCGGGTGAGGAAGGAGCGGTGGGTGGACAGAAGAGAGAGAAAGAAAGAGAGGTTGAAGAGGAGTGAGAAGGGGAGGAGACAGACAGAGAAGAGGACGGAGGTCCCCTAGCTGTTCCTTCTCCACGACCCGGCCGGGTTTCTGAATCCTTCCACGACCCGCCAGAGTGAATTTGGCGAAATGTCCTCCCTTTGAAAGAAATGGATTCTTCGAGCTCCGCTTTCGAGCAGCCATCTTTCTTCAAGGTTCATCTCTTTGCGGGCAAGCGATCGGGCTAGGGTTCCGGACCGTCGGATTTATCCCCCGGGCGATCCCGTCCATCGGCCGTTCGGGCTGGCGGACGGAAAGGGATCGCTCGACTTCCTCCTCCTTTCCGCCACAATCCGAAGCAAGAACAAGAAGCCAGACGCTAAGAGCAAAATGCTGTGGCTCATAAGGGTTTCCGGATTCTTCACCGCTGCGCTCTTCACCGTCGTCCTCTCCCCTTCTCTTCAATCCTTTCCCCCAGCCGAAGCTATCCGCTCCACGGGTTTTCAGTCACCCTCTCTTCTATCCTTCCGTACGGCGCCCCCAATCCGCAACGCAATAGAATGCCTCTCACCTTCTTCTTCCCCTATTACAGTCTGCGACCCGTCCCTTGTCCACATCGCGATCACGCTCGACGTGGAGTACCTACGTGGCTCCATCGCGGCCGTCCACTCGGTCCTCCAGCACGCGCTCTGCCCGGAGAGCGTCTTCTTCCATTTCCTCGTCTCGGAGAACGGCCTCGAAGAGGTGGTGCGGTCGGCGTTCCCGCAGCTACGGTTCAAGGTCTACTTTTTCGACCCGGAAAAAGTCAAAGGGCTGATTTCCAGCTCCGTGAGGCAAGCGCTGGAGCAGCCGCTCAACTACGCGCGCAACTACCTCGACGAGATCCTCGAGCCGTGCGTGAACCGCGTGATCTACCTCGACTCGGACCTCGTCGTCGTCGACGACATCGCGAAGCTCTGGCGGACAGAGCTCGGAAAGGGAACCGTCGGCGCGCCGGAATACTGCCACGCGAACTTCACCAAGTACTTCACGGACAAGTTCTGGGCAGACCCGCGTCTCTCCTCCACGTTTAACGGGAGGAAACCCTGCTACTTCAATACGGGCGTGATGGTCATCGATTTGAGAGATGGAGGAGAGGGGGTACACGAGGAGGATCCAGCGGTGGATGGAGATCCAGAGGAAGGACGGGAGGATCTACGAGCTGGGATCGCTGCCGCCGTTTCTGCTGGTCTTCGCGGGCCACGTGGCGCCCATTGACCATCGCTGGAATCAGCACGGGCTGGGAGGAGATAACGTGAAGGGCAGCTGTCGAGATTTGCACGCGGGGCCGGTCAGTCTTCTGCACTGGAGTGGAAGCGGGAAGCCGTGGATAAGGCTGGATTCGAACAGGGCGTGCCCGCTCGATGCGCTGTGGGCGCCCTACGATCTTCATGGACGGGACCTCTAGCTGGAGGATGACGAGGTCGAAAGATTCAGATTTTTTGAGCGTGTCAGGTTTCGTCGTTTATTCATGGTTAGGTTTCCGCAGGTTTCAATGGCCACGGCGGGGAATAAGCACAGGGATAGAAGGCTATTCAAATTTGTTGCCGTATGTACTAGTATTCAAGCTTTTTTGGGTTTAGTAGCGTACGATACACGGCCCGGCCCCCGTGGAATAGAAAACAGCGTCATACGGCTGGCATTCCTCTCCCTATCATCCCATGTGGGGACGACAAGGAACGCCAGATGATTGCTGGATGATCGATCGATTGAGCGTGGGCTCCTTGTGAGAGAGAAACTCAGAAGCTTTCTCCCTCCGGCGTTTTCTTTTATTTGAGTGCTTTGCTGGGCTTGTTTGGATATCTCTGGTGCAAGCGAAGGGTCTGACAGTGTGCCGTCCAAGGCAGTTGTTCTCGTCTTGGCTGTCCTTGGCTGATTCTGTGTTTGTACGAGAGCGAGAGCGAGAGAGCTCAGGGGGCGTCCGTGGATGAGAAAGGGATGTAGAAAGAGTAGAGAATGGCCATCATTTTTGGCGACAAAGGAACTAGCTTTCTTCTACCACGAGGCCCTCGGCGAGGGTGGGGGTTCGGGTCAGTAGAAGAGCTGATTATCTATTCGATGGTTAACGGTTGGGATGTCGCCACCTCATTTAATATCATGAAGGAACAGAGGAGACATAGAATAAGATGGACGTTGATAGAGAGAGAGAGATGGGTAGAGGAGAGCGATAGACGGAGATTAAGATAGATAGAGACTGCAGCTGGTCTAATCTGTCTGATGTCCATGTTGCCATCCGATGTCTAAACTTAAACCATATGAATGTCTTGGCATATACATATAAATATATATATATATATATGTTGCCATCCGATGTCTAAACTTAAACCATATGAATGTCTTGGCATATACATATAAATATATATATATATATATATATATATATATATATATATATATATATATATGTTGCCATCCGATGTCTAAACTTAAACCATATGAATGTCTTGACATATATATATATATATACGTATGCTTAATTGTAAGGACAATTAATTATGGTCAATTGAATGTCAAATCAGTGATCTCATGCTGACGAATCAATTAGATCTGAAAAATCAAGTATACTAGCACGAGATGGCTAGCCTTTTTTTACAATGGGTATACCATTGATACAATCTTCGTCGAGTTTGACTTTGGGGAGGCTGAGCTTTAGGCAGTTGACATTGTGTGGTCATTAAAACGATAAGATTATGGGCCAAAAATAGTATTTCATTTTACTTTAATTGATGATTAATTAAGCATAATCATGAGTAAAATATTGAACCGACAAACTACTAGGGTTTACTTTGGGATCGTTCAACATTTGATCAAATTTAATGATACAATATGTTTCAAATTTGAGAAAATTGTGATGAAATGAAAAGTGCATATAAAAAAGCATTCCCCTGATCGAAATGCATATTTTTTGGGAAGTAGAGAGTGAAATGAGTTCCAATCAATAAAATTTGAGACCAGAGAGACTAAAAAATAAGAGAGAAGTTGGATAGAGGAAATCATGATTTAGGGGAGAGAGAGTACAACAACCCATGAAATCAGATTAATGTAGAATCCTATATCATAGTTAACCATAAAATATCATATTAAAAGATATCAAAGAGAGACATTAGAGAGAGGACTACATATACTGAGAAGAGAAAATGAATAAAATGGCACAATTATATCAGCATATGCTTAGAAAATTAAAGCTAAACATAAATGAAAATATATTATATAAAATAAGACTGAACTCAGAGAATCCCGGGGAATTGATTCAATTGATTACAGAAGTTTAGAGTTCCAATAGGAAACCCTTCCCAATCTCTCATCAAAATATTGATCTCAACTTTATAAATAGCATTTCTCTTAGGCCTTAAACCACTATTTTTCTTTCCAATTCAATCAAATTCAAAGACGTATCAAAGTCAAACTGGATTATCCGTGAATATCAATCTTTAAATAATATTAAATTAAAAAATCAATTTAGTGTTTGGGAATCATCGTTGACCCTTCATTGTGTGTATCTGTGGAGGCATGTTTTGGTTCTTTGGAGGATCCTTCACACTCCCACTCAAGGTGAAGTTTTGTGTGAAAGTTTGCTCACACTTTTAGTGAAAAAAGTCCACAAGTTGTTCAACTGATATGATGTGTGAATTCATGATAAAATCCTTGTCTCGTACATAGTAGTAATCCACATCAGTGTGCTTAGTACTTGACGAACCAAAGCTTACATTTGTTGAAACATATGTTTAGTTGTGAAACGTTAAGTTTAATGTTTTTTTTTAATTTGAGTAGTGTGCCAATTGAGAACAAGAATTAGCTTGAAGAGGCTAGATGATGAAGACAATTTATAGATTTGGATATTAGAGAGAAAGATCTCTCCTGTGAATTAAATAATTCAATGCAAACTGAATTTGAAATAAAGGAGAAATCAAAGAGAGTAGTTAGAGAGAGAAAATGTTCATGATTGATAAATTTCTATTAATCATTCATTATAAACAAAAATCTGGCCAAATGACAATAGAGTAGTGAAAGAAATCTCATTTTACATTAAAAAAAATAAAGAAAAAGAACTTGGGGAAAGAGAGGGAGGAATGATAGAAAAAAGATAATGGAAAAAACTATAGAAACAAAGAGATGGGAAGGATGGGGAAAAGAGAAATCGAAAGTGATAGAGGTTACGGAGATTGAAGAAAAAGGGAAGAGATGAGCGAGAAAGAGAAATCAACAAAATAGAGAAATATGGAAAGATGGTATGCGGAAAGAGATTAAGGAGATCGACAAAAAAACTAGACAAGCAAGGGAAGAAAGGGAGATGGCTAGAAGGGAAATAAAACTTAGTTTCTTTAAGTTTCTAAAGTCTTGAGTTATATCTGATGGATATTATGCGGCCTATAAGCCAATCACACTTTCATGTATCTTGTTTATGTTCATTGAAATGAAATTTATTCATTGTCATTCTTGTGTGATGTTTACAATGACGTACATGAGCCTGTGCAATGACTAAGTGAATTATGATGAGATCATAATATAGTGATCACTAGTCTTTAAAATATGTTTTAAACATTCCTATTCGTGGGATATTCGAGAAGAACATCGAATTATCTGGAAAGAATAGCACTATCTAATATATCTCATATGATGAGTATGGCTGATCCTATAGCCATCGGTGTGGAGACACTAAGGATAGATAGTGGGTGCTCTTTGGAGAAAGAGTTTACTGAATTGATTCGTATGAATCCATGAATGATATTATACCTAACTGTCAATCAGGTTGATTCATGTCATGGTTGTATATGTTGTCCTTTGACTTGAGACACCAACGACATCTTGCGGATGGATGATTGTATTTTGATTATGACTTACGAATCCCTAGTCATGGGATATCTAAAACGTCATATATTGGATACAACATGAAGTCCACGAAGATGATTGTGTGATCAAGATGGGATCATCTACCCTCGGTATTTGAGGAGATTGACTCAAGGAATGAGATGCGATGAAATTCTTGGCCAAGGTATTAGAAATATCGAAGAAGGAGTTCTCGATGATTTCTACACGCAGTAGTACTAACTTGAGTGACCGATTAGGGTTTGACAGTTGACCATACCCTAAGTCATTCATGATTCTAATGTGGATGAAATATTAAACATACATGATAATCGATGACGGGAAGGTTCCATAAGTGAGTTCTTGCATACTCCATATCTCCTAGTGTACGTTAGGGAAGGCCAAAGACCGACCGAAGGTCGGTCAACCAGACCGAACCGAGACCGTCGGTCCCAAAAAATGGCCCCGACCAGTCTTGGTCCAATTTCGGTCCGGTCCTCTTCAGCCGTTCGGTCTTGGACCGAAGAGACTAAGAGAGAAATTCTCAGAGAATCAATGTCTTCTCTCCCCTCATTCCCACATCTCTAACCTATTCTCGCATCTCTAGTCTCTTCGCCACGCAAGAAGAGGGTGAAATCCACCCGGAAACTTCATTATTCGTTCTCTTCTACCATTCCCCATCTAGGTAACGTTCTTCCATCTAAACTCTTCTTCCATCGTCATTCCGCATATTTCTCTTTTTCAATTCATTTTTTTTATGTAGTTTTCATTCCGTTGTTTTCCATTCTGCTCTACTCTCTCGCTCCCTCTCTTCGTGTGCCATTTATCTTTCTCCTGGGGCTTGACGGTTCAGAAAGAGTCCGGTGGAGGCGATGTAAGGAGAGTAGACCCTTTGATGCAGGAGAGTAGACACCGCTGACCAGGAGACGTAATGAGCTCGATTTAGAAATCGGTTTGGGCCAATTTCGGCACACGAGACGGAGGAACTCGTGAGTCGTGACTCAACTTCTGCTATTTTTTCTGTGAAGATGATACCGCTGATCTAACGATTTTAAATGGTTTTGTCTCCCTCAATGTAAAAGTTAACAGATGGATGGGAGCTTTGATTCTATCGGTTGCACGAAGAACCCAATAATCATCGTTCCCCAACTTTTTTCTTTCAATTTTATTTTTCTGGGCTTGCTTGTCTAGAGAACGAAAGTTTATGGAGGGTTTTTTGTAACACGAATGAGAGTTTAAAGGAAGAACAGACTGTTCTGATTCCAAGACTTCCTCGCCTGAAGAAACTGAACCCCATTGATTGCGTTCTAGGGAGATTCTCCTCCTTTATTTTCAAACTCAAGGAGCTTCTCAAGTCTCCATATTTTTGCTGAAATATCAAAGAACAGACGAGAGAGAAATACGTTTCTCCAGGGACTCTTCCTCAACCCGGGCAAGGTTTTGAGGTTCAACCTTAGAGAGAAGAAGAGAAGTAAAAGAACCCCACGGCCCGGCCGGGCAAGGTTTTGGGGTTCATAAAGATCATGAACAGAAATCCCAGATGAGTTGCTTGTGTGTACATGGAGAAGGATAGTCTTCCAGAATCCAGTACCAACTAGAGCAACTCGTATGATTGCAATGACGATCGATAAAATAACCATCCCTATTCAATATATATAGATAAATACAGTGTGCTATAGATAAATACAGTGTGAACGATCAATTTATACTCCATCTTTGCGTTTGGAGGAGTAACATTTTGCTTCTATAACAACCATGTATCCCATAAAATGGGCCGGACCGAAGTTAAGACCGAACCGAACCGTGACCGAGGTGGACCGAGACCGGACCGAGACCAAGACCGAGACTTGGACCGAATGGTGTGCCAAAAACCGGACCGTGACTGGGACCGCCCAACCCTAGTGTACGTGGTGTAGCTTGGCACCCAACGGGTTGGCAACTCAACCTATCGATTGGGTTAAATTGATCCTTGATTAATTAATCTATATGTGGATATGGATAATTAATTAAGGTTGACCAATAAGGTGTTATTTGTTCTATAGAGTTATTAACTAGTGAGATATATGGACCTAGAGGGTCACACACATAAGGTTTATGGATGTTGGTGGATATAGACATAATTATGAGAGTTTTTATAAAAAAACCTCATAGCAAATATCTATAAATAGGAGGAGAACGACCACAACTAAAGGTGCCCATGCAAGCCTTGTAGAAATTCTCTCCTTTCTTCTCTTTCTCTCTTGGTGAAGAGCTTTGAAGAGGAGATCCAACCATCCAGAGACTGTGTGAATATCGCTAGAGGCTAGACACTTGAAGTGCTTCAAGAACTCCTTCAAGGAAACCTGTAAGTATGTTTTTCTCAAACATACTAGATGATAGGATCATCAGTTTTTGGTAGCTTGGTGTTTTCAATATCCGATTCAATGTTTTCCACTGCATTCGATGTTTTGATCAAAATTGCAAAAAATTATCAACATCAAAAAAAAAAAAAAAGGATAATGTATAAAATCATGACACGATTGTATTCAATTGATAGTTGGGTATAATATCATTCATGGATTCATATGGACCAATTTAATAAACTCTTTCTCCAAAGAGTAGCCACTATCTATGCTTGGTGTCTCCACACTAATGGCAATGAGATTAGTCATACTCGTCATATGAGTCAAAGCAGATAGTATTTTTCTTTACGGATAATTTGATATCCTTCTTGAATATCTCATGAATACAAATGTTTAGAACATATGTTTACAGACTAGTGATCATTGCATTATAATCTCATTATAATTTACTTAGTCATTGTATATGTTCATCGACCTCATTATAAATGTCACACAACAATGACAATAAATAAGTGTTATTTTAAGGAACATAAAAGAGATACATAGAAGTGTGATTGGATTATAGGCTTCATAATATCTATAAATAATAATATGGGTAGTTGGTTGACGAGACGAGACCGCGAGGTCGTCGATTTCACACGGTCTCGTGTAAAAAATAAAGCCTAATTTACCAATTTAAGGAATTAATAACGAATTGAATGGTATAATGGTAAATAAGGGTCGAATCCACAGGGAATTAAGGTATTTTTGAGATATCTTTTGGAAATTGATCAAATTGCATGATGAATTGAGGTGAGAAATTAGGGAAAATGATAGATTTAGAAAGATAACTCAAAGATCTTTCCACGGAATCAAAAATCACTCCATTTGGATAAGTAATCGCGGAGAAATCAAAGAGTGAAGTGTGATGAAATTTTCGGAATCGCGAAGAACACAAATTTGAAATTAAAAGCTAAATTAAGATCCTAAACTAAAAATTGGTGATACATGACGATAGATTAGAGGGAAAATAAGTTTTTTAACCTGAGATAACGATTGAATCGATCCAATTGATCACTGGATCGGCGGCTATTCATTCCGCGAATTCAAACGTTAACATCGGTGTTCAAGAGACAAATTTTCCATGATCGATCGACGAAATCTCACTTATAAACACTCCGTGGACGCAAAATTGAGTTTAGAAGCGATTACAAGTGAGAGATCCAAGAGAGGAAGGGTTTAGATGGGTCGATTAAGCGAAATCCTTCTCGAATACTTTACAAAATCGAAGAAGAGTTCATTTTATAAGCCAATTGAGCGTAACCGTCCAGATTACCTTGATTAACGGCTGTGATGAAACGGTTCATCACGAACCGTTACCGTTAAGTCCCGATCGTCTGATCACGATCGGACGCGTGAGATACGGCCACGTGTGAAGGCATTATAAAACGCATGAAACGGCGTCCGTTGGATCTTCATCGAGCGTTTGTGATGCGTTTTGATGATTTGAGGAGTCCACCGATCGCGATCAATCTCGACCGTTATAACTCGGTTGACGAACGGTCGAGATTAATCGCAAGGCTTCACTTAATTTGCTTTTAGGACACGTGCGTTGATCGAAGGTCGGGTGGACCTCGTGTCCACCGCATCGACGCGCGATCTTCATCGCGTTTTTGATCCAATGCTCCTCCATCAACCACGTCACCTGAAATCAACATAACTGTGTGGGACTTAGTCCCACACGGAAAAGATTAGTGAAACCCGTCGGGTTTATAAGTCCCGACAGATTAGAGGGTTTGAATACCCTTCCGATATACGAAGGCTAAAAACCCTTACTATATAGAATATGTAAAATATATATGTATATATACTCCGCATAGGCGCCGCGTGGGCCCGCGTGGCACTGCCACGTGGCCCAGAGTGCCACGTTGCATCCACGTGGGACCCACGCAAAAAATTAAACCATTTTTGTCAAATTTTTAATTATTTTAAATGTTTTAAATCGAAAATTAAATTGGAAAAATCCGGAAAAAATCCCTAAAAATTGTAAAATTCATAACTTTCAAAATACAACTCCAAATTAATCCAAATTTCTTTCATTTGATTTGAAATTTAATTATCTATCATTCTAAAAAGTCAAATTATTTAAATAACAAGAGATTTAATTCTTATTTCAAAAAATACATTCATTTCTTTAAGATTTTAACTTTAGAAAATTAAATGAATGTTCATAAAAATGATTTCTCTCATTATTTAACTTTGAAAACCACTTATAATCTCAAGTAAAGATAGGTTATAAAATCTTTAATCTTTAATTCATCATAATTAACCCTAAATTAACGCATTTTGAGATTATAACATAAAATTGCATAGAATGATAGAAATGCACTCAAAGTATGATAACATGCATATAAATGAAATGTTTTATGCCTTATTTTGTATTAATAATCATGTTTTATCATATTAATATTGCATGTTATCATTGGTAGAGCAGTGGACTGCAAAAAGTGATAGATATTATGTGGTCTATAAGCAAAACACACTTCTATGTATCTAGCTTATATTAATTGAAATGAAATTTATTAATTATCATTTTTGTGTGTTGTTCGTAATGAAGTCAATGAGCATATACAATGATTAAGTGAATTATGATGAGATCATAATATAATGATCATTAGTCTTTAGACATATACTATAAATATTCGTATTCGTGGGATATTTGATTTGACTTATATGATGAGTATGACTGATCTTATAAACATCGGTATGACGATACCGATGATAGATAGTTAGTGCTCTTTGAAGAAAGAGCTCGCTTAATTGATTCGTATGAATCCCTAAATGATATTATAATATTTTTTAATTGGGTTGATGTATGTGATCTTTTGACTTGAGACACCAAAAAACTCTTGTAGATGAATGATCGTGTTTTGATTATAATTTACGAATCCCTTGCCATGGGATTTTCAAGGCATCATATATTGGATACAACATGAAGTTTTCTAAAATGATAGAGTCTTCAAGATAGGATTATCTGCCCTTGGTATTTAACGAGAGTGACTCAAGGAATATGATTCAATGAAATATTAGATAAGGAGGTTTCGATGATTTTCTCTACCCGTCAGCACTAACTCAAGCGACGGAGTCAGATTTTAACAATTGACCATACCATAAGTCATTCATGAGTCTCGCGTATATGAAGGATTGTATATATATGGTAACCGATGATGACAAGGTTTCATAGGAGAGTTCTTATACACTTCATATCTCTTGAAAAATGTAATTTAGTTTAGCACCTAAAGGGTTAGAAACTCGACTTGTTGATTATGTTAGATCGATCATTGATCAATTAATCTATATGTCGATGTAGATAATTAATAAAAGTAAACTAATAAGGTGTTATTGTGTCTTTAGACTTATTAACTACTGAGATATATATACCTAGAGGGTCACACATATAAGGTCTATAGATGGTGGTGGATATAGACATAATTATGAGGGTTTGTATAAAATATTTACATACTAAATATCTATAAATAGGGCGAGAACGACCACAACTTAAGGTGCCCATACAAGCCTTGTGGGAATTCTCTCATTTCTTCTCTTTCTCTCTTTTGAAGAGCTTTGAAGAGGAGATCCAACTATCTGGAGACCGTGTGGATACCGCTATAGGCTAGACACTTAAATAAATTCTAGAACTCCTTCAAGAGAATCATATAAGTATGTTTTTCACACACGTACTAGATGACAAGATCATCTGCCCTTGGTGGTTGTGTTTTGAATGTTCGATTCAATGTATTGTATTGTATTCAATGTTTTGATCAAAATTTTGAAAAACTTATCAACCTCAGTTCTTAACAAGTTTGACCCAGTAATAGAACTCTAAAAGTAGTATGCCAAAATAATGCATGAATGCACTCTATCGATGTATAGATCAAAGGTGTGCAGGTTGCTAACAAAATAAATTCGTGTGGTCGTTGAAAACTCATGAATTCATGTCAAATAAATATTAAACTCATCAATTTTAAAATTTAATCACAAACTGACTGATATAATGATGAATAAGGGTTGAATCCACACAGATTTAGGTAATTTTTTAGATATTCTTAAAATTTAATCAAATTTGAATGAAGAATTTTTAAAATTAAGGATTTTAGTATTTTTAGAAAGAAGACTCCAAGACGAATCCATGAAAGCCAAAATTGTTCTCTTTGGATCAGTATTCATGGAAAAATCAATGAGCAAAATTAAGGTAGAAAAATTGATCGCGAAGGGAGAGAAAACACTAAAAATTCATAAAATTGAACTAATTTATTGTTCAAAATTGAAATCTAATGCTACAAGGAGAAAGATTAGGAAGAAAACAAGTATTCTAACTCAAAATTGCACTCAAAATGATCCAATCTATCACCGGATCAAGGCTTTTCATTTTATAGTTTCAAAAAGGAAAATCTAGAGTTCAAGCGATGAATTCTTGGTATTCTCTAAAGGAAATCTTAATTTCAAACGCTCCTTGGACACAAAAATGATTCTAGAAGAGTAAGAAAAATAAGATATTTAAGGATAGAGATGTCCAAACAGATTGATTAATCGACACACCCAAGAATGGTTTATATCGTCGAAGAAGGAGCATATAAATAGGAAAAATTGAACGTTACCATTCAATCAATCGATTGATCTTCAATTAATGGCTCAAATGAAACGCTCATAGTTGAATTGTCATCTCTAAGTTATGGCCTTTAGATCTTCATCGAAACGCCTAGATTTTTCCACATTATCGTGTGTACTCAAATCGTTGTGTAACTGCCAGTGTTTGATCTTTATAAGACGCTCTAGATGTGTACAGGTGTCCACGGGAGTTCATCAAGCGTGATTAATCTCACTGTTATAACTCCTTAGATAAATGACTGAGATCGTATACACCAAATAAAACAGTTCAACGACGAATCGTTAAATGCCACATACCCCTGACTTAAGTGAAGATCAACGACGCTAATTGAGTCCACGAATGAAATGCATCACATCATGCCACGTTACTTGAGAGAAAATGCATAAAAAGATAGTTCCACATGGAAATTTTATGCATTTTGAAAGTTATGAATTTATTCTGGATTTATTTATATTTAAAATAATAAAAAATTGGTTTATAAATCCACATGGAAAATAATAAATCCAGAATAAATTTAGAAAATTTTGAAATTTTTTATAGAAAAATCCCTAAAAATTACAAAATTCATAACTTTCAAAATATAACTCATTTTTAATATAACATAAAATTGTTTGAACAAAAATTAAAAAATCTATTATTTTAAAAAGTCAAATTTAATAAATAATAATAGAATCAATTTTATGTTAAAAATACACTCATTTCTTTTAGTGTGTACAAAAATATTTTCTCATATTATTTGACATTAAAACATAATTATAATCTTAAATATAAAATGGAAATAATCAAATATCAAATATCTCTTTTTAATTATTTATGACTATCCCTTAAAATAGTACATTTTGAGATTATACCTTTAAATTTCATAGAATAATGTACACACACTCAAAGTATGATAACATGTATACAAATACAATGTTTATGCCTTAATTTGCATTAATAATCATATAATTACTAATATAAATTGCATATTATCAGACGCTGTGTATGTTAAAATAAGATAAAACCAAAATTAACAAAGAGAGACTAAGTCAACCCCTTCCCCCTAGTACTTTTCAAGTCATAACACTTTATTTGTCTCATGACTTAAAGTGAAAGTTGTTTGAAACAAGAATTCATCAATGTACATTGCTTGTGTATAGATCAAGGGCTCGTAGGACATTGCATATATTTAAAATAAGATAAATTAAATTGAAAAGAAAACCAATTTAACCTATCCCCTTTTTACTTTTCAAGTCCTAAGTAGGAAAAAAATTTCTTGTCTCTTTAACACTTAATCTTCTAGATACCTTACCACTAATTATGCAAATGCCATCAAAATCATGTTCATGAATTGATGACAACACTAGTCATCGATTAGAGTTCTATTAGGAGCACATATGTCTCGCCATGATTGTATCATCATCAAGGTTTCTATGAGATCTCGAAGATTCAAGAGTTCTTAGATTGCTACTTTGACCAGTAAAGTTTGAGGACTGTCTTGCTTGTGCGTAGTCATGGTGGAGTGCTGACTTAACAATGGGAGGTCAAAGCAGACATCCACAAGCCAGGCATAAAACAGTCTAATATTTGTTGCTCTGCAAAGTATGAACGCCATTTTTGGAGACATTCTTGAGCAGCTCGTGGACGTAGCGGTCGAGGGCAGTTGTATGCATCCATCATGATCTTTATGTCACATGATCTTTATCCGCCAATATGCCTACGTTTGTTCAAAAAGAGTAGACGAATAGGCCTATCCATTTTCATGGACATCAACTAATCATCATCTCATGCTTAAACGTCTTGAAGTAGGGGTCTTATGGCTCTTCTTCATTCCTTAACGGGTCAGAAGACTTTATGGGCCCAATCTTTGCTGACATCAGATGCGTGCAGACCCCGAGTCACGTGCCCAGTCGGAGTTGACGCGTTCCGCCTGTAACTCGTGATATGATTGGTCGAAACGCTATCATTTTGCAAGTTCCGCGTCAGTCTCCGTGGGCTACTTCAACCGGCCTCGGTTGAAATTCAAACTTTGGTGGGCCCCAATCCAAAAGGCTGCTTCCTCTAAATCCTCCCACAGAGAGAGAGGAGATAGACAGATAGAGACTTCCAGCGGCGCTCCTCTCTCTCTAGAATACGCCCGTTGAGTTTTCTCGGAAGACGCGTCCAGTTTTATTATTTCTCTTATGCTGATTGCTGCACCGCAATTTGTTTCTTTCTCTAGACGCGTAAGACCCCTTCAACTTTTCAGCCTCGACAGCTGCCTTGGTTTTCCATCTCCTGATTAAATTTGCAGCTGCTTCTCCCGTTGACACGGTTTCTCCTCTCCATCTCTCTCCCTCTCCCTCTCCCTCTCTTCTCCCTCCCCCTCCTCCATCCTCTGCTCATGGCTCCTCCAAATCTCTTGCCACAGCTGCTTATTCTTCTCTCCTTTCTCTCTCCTCTTCTCCCCCTCGCCAAATCCCAGGACGCCTCCGATTCCTGCAACGGAATCTTTCTCTCCTACGAGCACCTCACTCGCACGGAGCTCCGCCCCAAGAACTTCCTCCCCAAGCCCTACGCCTTCACGGCGCGTGCCACCATCACCAACTTCGACTCTGTCACGCTCAAGTCCTGGATCCTCAACGTCGGGCTCGCCAACGGCACCATCCTCGTCGAGGTCGACGGCGCCGTCCTTATTCAAGGTTCTTCGCTCCCTTCCGAACTTGGCCCTGAGGGCGCTATCTTCAACGGATTCCCGGCAGCGGATCTGTTGTCCCGCTATCGAAACCGCGGGCGAACTAAACCGGACGCGCCGCATAATCTCTCTTCGGGGGACCCAATTCGGCGCCGATTACATGCCCAGCAACCTCTCGCTCTCAAATCGCGGCTACCTGTGTCCTCCCGCGACTCGCCCTCCCTCCACCAACAGTTCCTTCACCTGCTGCACCCGAGACCCGAATTTCCGCTTCAACTCCTCCATCCTGGGCCCGGCGTTCCTCCCTCGAAGCGCTGGCGATATCTCCATCTCCTACGACGTGCTTCAGTCGCATAATTCGCTGTACCTCGCGAAGGTGACGATAACAAACGAGAGTCCCTTAGGGAGGCTCGATAACTGGCGGCTCACCTGGGACTGGGAGCGAGGCGAGTTCATAAACATCATTAGAGGAGCTTACCCTTCGATAACGGACCCGGCCAAGTGCATAAACGGCCCGCAGGCGGCGTTCTACCAGCAAACTGGACTTCTCCCCGATAGTCAGCTGCGAGAGATCTCCCACCATCCTCGATCTCCCCGTCTCGATGGCGAACAACACGGATGTGGGGAAAATTCCCTTCTGCTGCCGGAACGGGACGCTGCTGCCGGAGGTTATGGATCCCGAGAAGTCGGTGTCGGCGTTCCAGATGGAAGTGTATAAGATGCCGCCGGACATCGATAGGAGCGTGCTGTTTCCGCCGCAGAATTGGAGGATCGCGGGCGCGCCGGACCAGCTTAACCCGACGTACGTCTGCGGGCCGCCGGTGCGCGTTCGAGCGACTCATTTCCCCCGTGGAGAGCTCCAGGCCGCCACCGTGGCAATAGCCAGCTGGCAGGTGGTGTGCAACATCACCCGCCCTGTGGGCTCCAATCCTAAGTGCTGCGTCTCCTTCTCCGCCTTCTATAACGACTCCGTCGTTCCCTGCAAAACTTGCGCCTGCGGGTGCTCTGCTTCTTCTCCGGCCACCTGCGACGTGAAGTCTCCGGCTCTGCTGCTGCCGTCGGAAGCCCTGCTCGTGCCGTTCGAAAACAGGACGGCGATGGCGAAGGCGTGGGCGGAGATCAAGCATTTTTCGCTGCCCAGTTTGCTTCCTTGCGGGGATTTCTGCGGAGTGAGTATCAACTGGCACGTGTCAACGGATTATCGTAACGGGTGGAGCGCGAGGATGACGCTGTTCAACTGGGGGGACGCCAACTTGGCCGACTGGTTCGCTGCCGTGAAGCTGAACGAAGCCTATGATGGGTTCGAGCAGGCTTATTCCTTCAACGCGACCGAAGTAGGGAACAATACGGTGTTCCTCAAAGGACTGCCGGGGCTGAATTACTTGATTGGGGAGGTGAATGGTACGAATCCGGCGAAGGATCCAAGGGTTCCTGGGAAGCTGCAGTCGGTGTTATCGTTCACGAAGAGGACGACTCCCGGGTTTGATATGAGCAGAGGACATGGTTTCCCCACGAAGGTAATATTCAACGGGGAAGAGTGCTCTTTGCCGGAGATTTTCCCTGCTAACCAGGCGAAGAGGGCAGCCGCCGTGAGCGGAATCTGGAGCTTGATTATTCTTCTGGCTGTGGTGACGAGACTGGTGGGTGATCTGTGATTGGGTTGCAGTGAAATTCTTGTGAAAATTTGTTTCTGTAATCCTAGACAGTTATTTTTGTGACGATTTTATTTATAAAATTGCTCAGATTCCATAAATATTTATTAGGATATTCTCGTTGGGTCTAGAAAAACTCAAAAAAAGGATCTATTTTGACAATGACGTCATAAAACTCAGATATTGATTATAAGCATTCGGAAAGAAAAAAGTTTCGATGTTCTTGGTAGTCCCTTGATGAAAAATTCCTAGAACCACGGGTCGAGGGTCTTATGGTAATTTAATGGTGCCGTGAAGGGCTGCGGTGAACGGAATTGGGCAAAGTAGAGATCCCTTCCGCAGTTCCGTCAAGCAATGCCCAAACCTCGTCCGCCAGTTCATAAGAAACCGCATCTTCAGAAGAAACCTCACCCCTCCACTCAGATCGCCCTGCGATAGGCTCAGAAGAGAAGGCTCTCGGATGAGCATCTGACGGTTCTCCGTCGCCGTCGGGGAGTGCGGGAGAACGTGGGCGGCGTGGCTATCCGTTCAAATCGGGGATAAATCCGCGCTCGTGCTTTAAGGAATTCATCGCCATTGCGGAGAGATCTCCCGATCCCTCGCAGCCGCTTCCTCGTCGCCGATCACAAATCTTGTACCAGTGGTCTGCGATTTTTCTTTTCTTCTCGTCTATCTCTCGACGGCGGCGATCGGGTGGCGACCGATCTTTTTCTCGGTATATCAAATCGGACGATTGTTCTTGATGGCGGTAGTTCCGTCGGCAATGTGTGTAAGCTTCGACTTCTCCTCAAGTTCTTCGATTTCTCTTTCCATCTCTGCTTCCCTTTCTTTCACAAGGCTAACAAGATTGTAGCCTAGAGCGTCCGAATGAGTCGCCATTGTTATTAGTAACGGATTGGAAAAAGAATTCTCTTTTTTTTGTCGTTGGGATTCTGTCGAACAGTAAGACGGCATCCTTAATTGTGCGGGTGATGCCCTCTAACTAGTATTTTTTTAATAAATTTTTCTTTTCTTTCAGTAGCTTTCTCTTTGAATTCAACTTCTATCCTAATTCCATTTTAATGGGTTTCCATCAAATTATTTGACAGGCCACAGTGATGAACTCCCGTTCATGACATCATAATGCTGACGACTTACAGTTTATATCTAATATCATAAAATGTCTCCGGCCGGAATTTGGTCCTCGAATTTCCATCAACTGAGGAACACGTTTGGAAATTCCTGCGCCCAGAGCCTCTTCAGATTCCAGAAAATCGTGGTGTCCCAGAAATCATTCGGCTGCAGGAGGGGAAGATTTCAACCTATAAACACTAGAGCAGGAAGCAGGAAACAAAGCCCAGATTCCACCGACTCCTGCGAGTCCGTCGACTTCAATCATCTGGATGAATCCGTCGGATCTTCGACCATCAGCATTAAGCAACCTGGCTACGAGTTTCAGAAAGTTCAGTACTATAACATCCAGCGGCGTGTTACTGATGATAGAGTTACGGTTTGGCCGGCCGTGGTGCTAGTCTTTGACATTGAAACGACAGGGTTCAGTCGGAAGAACGAGCGGATCATTGAAATCGCCATTAGAGATCTTCTCGGGGGGAAGAATAGTACTTTCCAGACCCTGATCAACCCAGAAAAAGCTGTCTTGAACTCGAATATTCACGGAATCACTACGCGCATGGTCAGCAGACCTGATGTTCCCAGGTATGTTGATGAGACGAGAATTTGATTTTGATTGCAAGATTTGTATTCAATTTCTTAGAAGATGAACGTGGAATTCTTTCATTTTTGCAAGTCAGATTTTGGAATTCTAAAGAAAATTTTAAATATCGGGTTTACTTCGAACTCTTAGCCACGTGGACCGGTAGTTGATGAATTTGACTAGATATTTGGACCAATGGCTGGAACAGGATGGAAGATCTCATTCCGCTGTTAATCCGGTACGTACGGAGCCGCCAAATCTCCGGAAAGCCGATTCTCTGGGTGGCTCACAACGGCCGTCGATTCGACGTCCCCTTCATCATCAGCGAGTTCCAGCGCTGCTCCGTGGACGTCCCTCCGGATTGGCTCTTCGTCGACACGCTTCCTCTCGCGCGCCAGCTCGTGAATCCCGACGGTAGGCATTCAAGACGAGATCCTTTTTCCGACCCCAGCTCCAATTTTCCTATAAAAACGATGCGATATCTTCTTGCAGGATCGAAGCTCGCGTCGTTTTCTCTGGACGCGTTGAGGGTGCACTACGAGATTCCGCAGGAAGGGCGCGCGCACAGGGCGATGCAGGACGTGATGACTCTGTCGATGGTGCTGCAGAGGATGTCGTTCGAGTTAAAGATCTCCGTGTCGGAACTCTTGAGGGAGGCCTTCACGGCCTCGGACGTTGCCTCGGCCAAGGGATCGCGCTCGCCGACTTCTCGATAATCCCCGCACCGCTGATTCTTTCTTTTCTCAGGTTTATTTATCGGGTGATTTGGTGTGGGGGAAAAGGCTGGGAATTGGAGAATAATTTAAAATATGGATTATTTGTTTGGGGCAATCAAAAGCACCACGACTCCGGGTTTTCCCGCCAAAAAACCGGTATATTAACTGGAGGATTCCGTAACCGTTTTTTAACCTGATTGACGATAGTCCTCGCCAAGTTTTAGATCTGGATGATTGGACGTACTGATGTTCTTCTAGTGCTTGAATCTGTGGCGATCCTCTGATAGAGAGATAGAGAGAGAGAGAGAGAGCAAGAGATCATGGAAGGAGGAATCGCGCCGGCGCTTGAGTCGAGTTCAGTGGAGGAGGTTGGCGGCGCGGGGAAGAAATCTTCGTCCATAACGGCAAGTGTCGTTCCGATCGACTTGATGGAATTCCAGAGGCAGCAGATTGTGCGCGATCTTGTCGACCATTACAACGATTCCTTCCGATACCTTAGTATTCTACTCGCGGAAATAGAGATTCTCCGTGAGGAAAATGAAGCGCTGTGGGGAGAGAATCGGGAGCTTTCGCTCCTGTTGCAGGAGCAGCATAGCGATTTCCTCGATCTGACATCGATCCAGCCACTGATCGGTGGGGACGAGAAAGTGCCACCTGGAGAAGTCACGATCTCCGGGAAGGAGAAGAGTGAGGTTCTAGGCGTTCTCCCAAAGAGCATCTCGATTCGGTCCCACGGTTTTCTGGCGGTAGATCACGCACCTTGCAAAGGCGTCGTGATCACAGAGGAGGCAAGCGCGAGCGGTGACATAATTCCGCGCAGCTTTCAGCCGTTGCCTCTGGGATCCGTTCAGGTAACGGTCATTGTATTCTTTTTTGCTCACGCTTTGAGATAATAGAAAGAAAAGTCGAAAGAGTCGTCTATTAGCGGTGAATGTGTTGGTTTAGATCTATTTTTGGACTGATCGATTAGGTTGGAGAAGCGGGCGGAGTTGGCATTTCAGTGGAGGTATTCAACCAGGGAGTGGCCAAGACCGAGCTCTGCAACAAGTGGGAGGAGATGGGGTGGTGTCCCTACGGAGATCAGTGCCAGTTCGCTCACGGCGTCGATGAACTTCGTCCGGTTATACGTCATCCTCGATACAAGACTCAGCTTTGCCGCATGGTCAGCAGTCCGGGGGGTTGCCCGTACGGCCACAGGTGCCATTTCCGCCACGCGCAGAATAGCCAATAAGCCAGGTTCATTAAGCACGATCTGCTTCTGACCTAGCCGCATGATAACAGTTAGTTCTCTTTCCCGCGAATATACACATCGACCGCATAAGTGTCCGGGATACTTTCTTTTTACGAAAATTACGGTGGAACATCCTTTTTTTAGTCCTGGGACAGTCTTTTGCTGTAACTCCGTTGGATGTCCTTTCAATGGATCATTATGGACTGACGATCTCGTAAAGCTCTGCCCGTTTGTCTGTTTTTTTAGCACGTTGAAATGAAATTTGCGAACGCGAAAGCAGCCTGATCGCGGTGTTTAATGACAGTGGCTTACGTTCGATCCTGATTTGTCTCTCTGTCTCCATCGAAATCACTTTTTCCAGGTAAGAATTTCAGTCTTCCTATTTCAATATCGAATTTTTTGGCGTCAATGTCAAGGGGCACAGGCATTAATCCCAGGCAAGAAAATCTTTTCATATTCACCGATTGGCCGATTTTGTTATTCAGTTACTTCCCCCTGGACATCTCTATTATTGGCTAAAGAAAAACGGTCATTTTGCGTGGTCAGTTCGGCTAACTAGTGAATACGTTTCATGAATTCGATACGAACGCGTTTGACGAACTGTGAGGATTTGATTGTGCGATAAAATATACATCAGTTCATTTGTTGGCCAACTCTATAAGTTTCAACCTAAAGTTGATTCATTTTTAGACATTTCGAAAATTTTCTTCAATCTCTGTTTTCTTGAATCGTTCGATTTAATTTTTTTATTAGTAGTAGATGTTTATTTTACTTCATTGTTGTTGATTTATTTTATATGTAATTTGTTTGATTTTTTATTTCATACTGGTTTTTTTGGATTATTATCTAACGGAGCGACTCTTACTACGAGGCGAATCAAAACCTTCTGCGTTTGATTCGTTTGCGTAACGCTTCTGTTTCGACGACTCCATCTTCTTACGGTCTTATCGTTTGGCGACGCAGAGAGAATATACGAGGAATATTTTTTTACTGCCCATAAATGATTGCTTTGATCTCAAAACACCCTGTTGTCGCGGTCATATTTTCGGCGACGAACGGGGTGGAGATCCTCTGCATCTAGCAATCAAATGAAAAATTGCTATTGAAGGATTGCCTAACTAGCGGAGACAGTCGACGTGGCCATCGCTTATTGTGACTAGCCACGATTCGTCGTCCTCGCATCATTGAAGCAACTGACACTGCCAGAGACGCAGGCGGCTTGAGGCTGGAGCTGCCTCTATTTCTCTTTCTTTATCTTCCGAGTAGCCCGCCTTCGAGTCAGTGTGACTGCTGACCTTTTTCGTCGTACTCCTTGGAGAGGCGGCTGCTCGTCTGGCATCCTCCATTTCATCCACCCCGCCACATATTTACTTGCATCCCTCATCCGCACGTCGTTCCTTCCTGCGCCTCTCTCTCTCTATTCCCCGTCCTTAATCTCACATGTTTGTTTATTCCACTTAGATAGCCGTCGTCTCGCAGATTTCCAAATCTTCCCTCAAAAAGCCGCCGCCCGTGTTATCGCTGTCAGCTTGCAGAACGGCGGCCTGGTGGGAAAACGAAGGATCAACCTAATACTTCTTGGATTTTGAGGAGGAATCCATGGAAGCCGACTCGTGGAACCGCCTCGCCTCTGCTTTCTCTTCATCAGGTGATCTATTGGCGGGTGCTCGTTTATGTGTCGTTCAACTTCTGCGTATAATCTCCCGCATTCTCTTCGTTCATAGATATTTATTTGGAGAATGAGCCAACCAATGAGGGCGCTGACGAATCTAGATCAGAGCTCCCATGTCCGTTTTGCTCGCAAGGACTTCGACATTGTGGGGCTGCGTTGTCACATCAATGAAGAACACGCAGCAGAGGCAAGGAATGGGGTTCTTTGCTAATTTTTGTATTCTGTTATTCTTTAATGGCCGGGAAATTTTTTCCACAGATATATGGGCCGTCGAATTTCATCTTGCCTGCAACTAGATGCCCGAATAAGTCCATTTGTTTCGCAGAGTTTGTTCAACGATGGCCTAAACTATGCCCCATTTTCAGAATTTTTTGGGATATCCTTCTTTTAGGGAACTTATACTGGGGGATTTGTTTCCAAGCGCTCGACCTCTGTTGTGATATGTTGAATTTTACGGTATTTGAATCATACTCTGTTTTTCGCCGACATTTTTCACCGTCCTTGTTCTTCCCTTCTAGAATTCGTAACCTCCTTTTTCATCTTCAAGGATCGGACAATCATCATGTAAATACTCTCACTGCGTCGTCATCATTACAACTCCGTGGCCTTATTTTCCTTCTGGTGCGACAGTTTTTACCTTTTACTATTGAAGAAGATACGCATGACTTTTATTAAAATCGACTTGATTATCCTTTTCCTGACAGTTAAGTGCATAATTTATGACAGTCACTAACCACATTCAGGTGTGCCCTATTTGTTGTTCGACGAGTATCATGGATATGGCGGGACATATAACTGCGGAGCACGGGAATTTCGTCAAAATATCCTTCTATTTGGTCTGCCTTTTGTGTGATTACCTTTTCATTTATTTTATCCTTTGTCATTCTTAACAAATACCACGTCCAAAACAGAAGGAGACTCCAAAATGGGTACTCGGGCTCTAATTCAAGAATTTCTTTTTTAAGAAAAGAATCGAGAGATGAGCAGCTACAATCGTTGGGTGATGGATCCTCGTGTCCCCTGACGCATGGGCGTTCAGATCCTTTACTGTGGGCTTTTGTTTCAACGTTCTATCCAGCTGAACCACCGATAGATGCCCGGCAACCTTCCGTTGACGGCGTGGACTGTAAGCTTAAGGAGAAAATCAACGATGCGTCGGCCAGCAGGTAGGCAGAGTCCCACGTCGCTTCCATTTTTTTCAGTTTTCTTCTCTCTTCTCTGAAAAGGTATTGTTCCTATTGTAAAGCTAATTTTCCTAATTCAAGCATTATAAGCTCATTACAGTGGATTGGGAGAGACAAACGGATAGAGCTCTTTTATATCCTTGGAAACTTTCTATTTCTGAGCAGATCTCATTTGTTACCGTCTCAGAGCCTTTCAGATTTTAGAAAAAACTGTACAGCCATCAGATAAAATTCAAATTATTATTATAACTATCATCTGCCCCGATCCTTGACAGAGAGAGATTTGTCAACGGTGGACAATGGAAGAACCCAGCAGGTGACAACCACAAAGATCGTAAGGAGCAGTTGCGGAGGTCTCAATTCCTGCAGGAGCTCCTGCTATCAACGATTATCGAGGAGTCACGATGAGCAGACAGTGGGTAATAATTACCTCTCTTGCTCTATTAATAATTGTATTTATAATTTTTTTTATAGAAACAGCTATTACCTTTTCCAGGCCAGTCCAAAGTTCATAAAGAGCTACGGAGCCAAGCAGGTTTTCAAATAGTAAGCTGGCAAAGCCAAGCCCGTCCTCGTTCAAGTTCAAGTGGCGTGGGAGCATCGTTCCCTAGTCGCTTTGACGCCTCTTCTGGTCTGTGCATGTCAAAACTTCAGATAAAGTGGAACTATCTATTATATGACCTTCACGTTTACTCCTGGCATTCGAGATTCGGGAGAGAAAAAGGTAAGCGCTTCGTGGGGCACGTGGGCGTCGACCTTCCAATGTGCCGCTGACTTTAAGGAGCTACTGCCCATCTTTTAGGAATCTGATTCCGAGAGGAAAAAGCCGAACTCAATGATGACGAGGACGGCCGTCTTTCTCTAGCTTTATAAACTTTAATTTCTTCTTCTAATGAACATACCCCAGGAGGCCATGGCCCATGAAAAACAGTCGGACAAGCGTCGACCTCGCCCGTTTTACCGGATGCGCCGAATTATAATCGATCTTCTTTTCTGACACTTTACATCAGCTTCTTCATCATCGTCCTACTCACACCTAGTGTGTCATCGATCTTTTAAACCCATCGGATTCCTCATGGACTTTTGGCCGCTGTGCGTGGCGCACACGCCGCCGGGAAGCTTTTGTACGGCTTCTTCGCCGTCAAGGGAGCATTTAACACGGAAAAGCCTTGGCCAACTTGCTTCACATGCCTCTGCTGCACTGCCCACTCCAGCTGGACGCTGCTTCAAAATGCTCTCCCTCAAGGGACTTGCTTCAGATGAGCCGGAGGCAGAAGACGATGACTGGACGTTATCAGAGTGAGTGGGTGTTTGTTCAGAATCGTTCATCTTCCTGAGGTCTATTGTTATCGGCTCCACTGCCGCTCATTGCTTTTCGTCTATGACAGAGCCAACAAGCTGGATGCGATCAAATGCCTGCTTCTAGAACTGGAACCCTTCGTCCGCCGGGTGGTATGAACAATCTCATGAATTGAGTGGTATCATATTGAGAATTCAGAGTTGCATCATCCATCAATGCTCGTGTACTCGTTTTGCTTAGATCAGTTGCAGGAGGAGCTCCAGAGACTGCTCTCTTCCCACGCTTCGAGGCACGCCGCATTCATTCGGTTTTGGTAAAGTATCTTCTCTCTCGGTGCAACTAAAACTCTGAAATTCCTCCGTCTCTTCGTCTGCCTGTTCTATCAGACGCCCGTTGGGCGACCAAGTTGAAGCCCTTTCTGCATCTTCCCGGTGGCGGCTATCCGTCGTAGGAGAGCTCCCAAACAAGCTCTTTACCTGCGGTAAGATTGAGACGAAAGATGGATTATCTGTAAAGGTAGTCATCGAAGATCGGAGCACAGGCTTCGTTGTCTCCATCGGAGTCTTATCCACCATCCAAATCGAGATCGTCGTCATTGACGGCGATTTCGACGTCGTGGATCAAGCAGAGTGGACGAAACAAGATTTCGCCGAAGCCGTGGTTAGTGAGAGGCAAGGAAGGAGACCCCTTCTCGCCGGTGATGTAACCGTCGGTCTTAGAGGTGGCGCCGTCACCCTCGGATCCCTCTTCTTCACTGACAACTCCAGCTGGACCAGAAGCCGCATGTTTCGTCTCGGCGCTAGAGTCTTCTGTTCCGCAGGGCAGAGGGTTCTGGAAGCTGTCTCCCGAGCCTTCAGCGTGAGAGATCACCGCGGAGAACGTTAGACCCTGACCCTTACTGTCTAAGAAATGTATGCTCTCCCTTCTCTGAGGTTTCTTTTTGTTCTCTCGCTCAGTGTACAAGAAGCACCACCCGCCGGCGCTGCACGACCAAATCTGGCGTCTGGAGAAGATCGGCAAGCACGGCGTGTTCCACCGGCGGCTCTCCGACAAGGGGATCACCACAGTCCAGGACTTTCTGCGGTTCCTCGTCATGGAACCCGACTGGCTGCGCAGAGTGAATACTCGATCATCATCGCCATTGTTATCATCATCATCATAGATAATACTCATCTTGGTTCTCGTTCAGGGGCTTGGTATGTCAGACAGAGTATGGAAAACGACGGTGGAGCACGCCGGGGAATGCCGGCTAGACGGGAGGCTCTTCTCCTATTACGACAGTGGGGGTCAGGTCATGCTCGTGTTCGACTCTATTTTCCAGCTCGTCGGAGCGAAATTCGACGACCGCGAGTTCCTGCTCATGGGAGATCTCGATCATTCTCAGAGAGTAATTAACCTTCATTGTGCAAACTCCGAGAATCTTGACCGTTTCCTATCGTTGACCTGTCACTACCTCAGGCTCTGGTCAACCGATCGAAGCGGCTAGCGTACAAGAACAGAGGAGACTTAATGGAAGTGGACCTGCGGCCACCCATGCCCAGAGGTACAAGAATGTCAATCTATCCATATTGAAACCCTGATTTAATATGAACCGCGGCGCAGCGGCGGCCCGCGCACTGCCAAAACTATCGACGATGAGCGCAGGCTAGGCAGACGGACTGCGCGTTCATCCGCGGCCGCGATGCCGCCCCGCGGAAGGCGCAGGTTTTAGGCCTCTTCTAGAGTTTCCAAATGTAGCAAGATTTTGAGAACACCCTTGATTGACTTGCTTCTCTCTACAAATCAGAAAGATAGAAAAGACAGAATGGGGTGAGGAGAAAGGGGGAGGGGGTTTCCAGCTGTCCAGGAGCGAGTCAGCTTTTCAGAATTTCAGGTACAGATTTGAGAAAAGGTTAGTAGTCGGTCGAACCGCCGCTTGGGGCAGAGTTCCAGTTAGCTCGTCTAACAAAAATGCTGAAAGAGAACCTTCGGCTTATTTCCTTGGCCATCTCTCTCCTCAACGCTGGCACTGCTGTAAAACAAAGAAAAAGCTTATAACAAGATTATATAAATATATAAATCTAGAGAAGGAGAGAGGAAGATGATAACCACTGATTTCCTGGGCCTCCGTCCTTCCATCGCGTCCTTCTTTTCCTTGCAGACAGAGCAGAGAAATGGACCGTCCCACACCTCACCCGGGTTTTGGTCCGTCTGGCAAATGGCGCAGCGCAGAGGGCCCGAGTTCATCGCAGAGAGAGTATCATTCTTCAACCTGAAATTTTTCAATCTTTTATTTTAGACGAAAGAATAATGAAAAAGCCAAAACGACTTGGAATTGATTACTAGTATATTTGTCCTCGGAAATCAAATTAATAAAGAAAAATACCTCTCTGCCAGCATGGCGGAACCTTCCTCAAATAATTCCTCCACAGCCCCTACAGAAGACAGCTTCTCGGCGAGCTTGTTCACTGGACTCTGCGATTTCTTCCAGAAAATCAGCGACTTCAAGTTGTTCTGATTCTTCTTCGGGGTCGTCGCCGGAACAGAGTGATCCGACGGCACGATGTCTACCACCAAACAAGTCGTATCATCTTTCAAACCCGTCGTCCTCAACGCTTCCTGGAATCTCGGCAGAACATTGGGTCCGTTAAGATAAACCCCATAAACAGCTAATAAAAACCATTGCAGTGAAAAAAAATCACCTTTACAACGAGCTTGGCGGCCAGATCAGCAGACAGCCCTCTACAAGACTTTGCTGCCATCTCTGAAGAGACAGCGTCCCATATGCCATCCGAAGCAATGATCAGCCTTCCGCCTGAACTCGAAAGCTAATCTCAACCCACAAGTAAAATAGATTTTTTTTAATAAAAACACCAAAAATCTACCCCCAAGTTGAAGATCAAGGGGACACTTGCCTTTACTTGTTTTACATGGGGAATGGGCACGATGAATTCCCCCACATCCGTATCTCCTATGGACCGCGAGAGACATAATCCTCCAGGCCAGCATCTCAGCGGGCCAACCTGAAAAATTTTTCATAATCAAGAATGCGAAACAGTAGAAGAAATTGACTAAGCTGAGTGGTACACATACCTCTTGGCCTCCACAGAGATTAAGGCGGCCGACTTCTCCTCCACTGGCAGTCACGCGTTCCCTCTCCTCCACGTTCTCTTCCAATCTATGGTCAACGGTCAACAGAGACACCACCCCGCCTTGAGAATCGAGTATGCACCGAGAATCCCCCACGGAGGCGACCGTCACCGTCCATCCATCCACCACGACGAGCGTGACAGTCGTCCCGGAAGCTTCCCCTGAGGAACAATCGCAATCTTTCACAAGATCGAAGCAAGTAGACTTGAAAGAAAAATTTGTTATACATGCCTTTTCGCTGAAATTCTATGTCGGTCTTCACGAAGCCGGCAACGAGAGCCTGCGGGAGAGCTTGAAGCCATCCTTCCCTGCTGAGTCCTTGAGGAATCGCAGTCAGAACGTGATCCAGGAGATGTTCCTTGGTGAAAACCGCCGCCGAGACCCCGTTGTGACCGTCAAAGACCTTACCAGGCAAAATAATTCATAAATAAATTAACCGAGATATAAATAAATAAATAAACCTTGACTACCGCGAACACGGAGAAAGAAGGGGAAGGGCCATTGAGAAACCGCTGGCAGTCGCACTTGATGAGGAAGTAATCTTCCCCTCTCTTCGCAAGACCGGCGTGGCCATACGTAATTACAGGCTCCCCTGGATCCTTGCCATTTTTCCGAATCTCTTCCCCTATGAGCGTGGCGAGCGGCACCAGCGGGGGTCTCATCCCGGGGCGCTCCCGCGGTGGACCGCTCATGGTTCACGCTCCAGAAAAACCCTAATCTGACACTCGCCCCGGTGGCATTACCCTCGATGCCGCGGCCGCTCCAGCGCGCCAATGCCGCTCGCCGCTGCCACTGACACTAGGGATCCGATAAGAGCTCTAACCGCAGCCAAGAATAATAAGAATAGAGATCTATCTTTGACGACGGTGCGGAGCCCTAGAAGGCGACGAATCCCAGATGGGAGGAGAAGCGCAAGCAGGGGGGGGGACTTCACCGCTGACGGCTTTGGGGTTCCGTAGCTAATTCTCTCTCTCGCATTTCTTTTATAACGAGGTCAAGTCCTAAAATATTATTTTTGATCGTGCGGAAAATCTGACAGTCTCAGTGGCCACTGGCTCATAGACACAAGACATCTCTCTCTCCCCAAGTCGGTGGCAGCTGGTTTGCAAAGGGATGGGACCTCCATTAATGGGCCATATTGGGCCGGCCGCGATCATCGTGGCCTTCACTTCAGCGACGGCGCGGGTCGAGCCAAGGAAAAGATGCAGGCGAGGACGTGGCCATGTGCACGTTCGGACAGCGCTCCGACGCCGGTGCTCCACAACTGGCAGTGGAGCTTTTCGGGCTGGGAACCGTCTCCCGGAAAAGCCAAAAGAGCAATTCATTCTCGCGGGGGAGCTTTTATGCCGTTTTCTCTGCATCTAATGATTGAAAGCGTTGAACAAGGCGAGTGAATTCATGAAGGGTCATCCCTTCATGTAAAGAAAGATTAATTCCGCTTATTAATTGCATCATTTTATCATGATCATTATTTTAAAGAGGTTTGGAGAATGGGAGTCGATGATGGCTCATGACAGATCAGCCAGGGAGATGCAATTTATTTTTTAGCTTTTGTGCCTCACGATTTGGCTCCAAGAACCTTCTCTTTCAAGAAACACAAGAAACTCTCATGAGCTTTCGTTTCTCTCTCTAGTCCGGCTCAAGAAAATCGAATAGGGCTCTCTCATTTCTCTCTTATGAAAAAATGCAAAGAAAGTGTTGGAAACTTCAAGAGCTTCATCAATCAATCGCCCAAAGAAATCGCCTCACCAAATTCAGCCTTTCTTCACTTGATCGTGAGTTTAGATCTGTTTTTAACGATTGATTTTGATTTTGATTCAGATCATGTTTTTCTTATTTGTTTCTAATCAATTTTGTGTCTATGTTTCGAAGGTCTGTGAGATGGATATCCATGATTTTTTTATATATGTTTCCAAGGCTTTTTTTTGGTCATTTACTAGTTGATGTTCTATGTGACCAATTTTTATAATTTGTTTTATAGAATTTTTTGTATGGAATCATTCAAGTTCTCATCTGTTTAGTTACTTAATCTATTCACAATGAGAAAAACATTCAACTTTGTGTGTCTCTTGACTCCATACACACACACACACACGCACATTTTGTCAAACATTTCATTTTCCCTATTAATACACATCTAAAGAAATTATATTGTTTCTTTCATGGCTCTAAAACCTATGAACTTACCTAATTTAATTTTCTTAACGTCAAACTTTTAATTATACGTTATTAGGGTTTTGATTCTAAGTGATATTTCATTGGGATCAAGATTGAATGCAAGATGTGAAACAATCTAATTCTACTCATCATCTACTTTCTCCTTATTCTAAAGCTAATGCTTGTTTACTTTAAAATCTAAACCAAGGAAAGAAAATTATTTTCATAGAATGTTTTAAAATGTGTGAAAGGATGAAACCCTAATAGATAAATAATAAAAAGGAGAGCACATACCTCCACATCTAGAGGAGAAGACAATAGAAATATGGATCCCATATGGGACTAAGACTGCCTAACAAGAAAATCCTTTTGAGTCGTACTCTAACTGGCCTAGTGGGTCATTTTAATGCTCCCCCTCAAGCTAAAGCATAGACATGCCCAAATTTTAAAAAAGAGTATTTTAGGACCAATGAAACCACCAAGGCAAGTAATCGAGAAGAAGTTCTCTTCGCACAAGTTGATGGGTATTATATGGCCTGCAAGTCAATCACACTTTCATCTTTTGTTTATATTCATTGAAATGAACTTTTATTCATTGTCATTTTTGTGTGATTTTTGCAATGAAGTTCATGAACATATGTAATGATCAAGTGAATTATGATGAGATCATAATACAATGATCGTTGGTCTTTAAATATATGTTAAATATTCCTATTCATAGGATATTCGAGAAGGACATTGAATTATTCGGAAAGAATAGCTCTATCTGATCTGACTCATATGATGAGTATGACTGATCCTGTGGCCATCGGTGTTGAGACACCAAAGATAGATAAGGGGTGCTCTTTGGAGAAAAAGTTCACTGAATTGATCCATTTGAATCCTTGAATGGTATTATGCCAAATTGTCAATCATGTTGATTCGTGTCACGGTTGTGTATGTGGTCCTTTGGCTTGAGACACCAAAGACATCTTGTGGATGGATGATCGTGTTTTGACTATGACTTATGAATCCCTAGCCACGGAATTTCCAAAATATCATAGATTAGATACGATATAAAGTCCTCGAAGGTGATTGAGTGGTTAAGATGGGATCATCTGCCCTCAGTATATGAGGAGATCGACTCAAGGAATGAGATGCGGTTAAATCCTTGGCCAGGGTAGTGGAAATATTAGAGAAGTTATTCTCAATGATTTCCTACTCGCATCAGTACTAAATTGAGTGACCGATTAGGGTTTGACAATTAACCATACCTTAAGTCATTCATGAGTCTTGTGTGGATGAAGTATTATACGTACACGGTAACCAATGACGGCGAGGGTTCCATGAAAGAGTTCTAATATACTCCATATCTCCTAGAGCACGTGGTGTATCTTGGCACCTATCAGGCTGGCGACTCAACCTGTCGATTGGGTTAAATCAATCCTTAGTTAATTAATCTATATGTTGATATAGTTAATTGATAAGGAGGACTAATAAGTGTTATTAGGTTGATAGAGTCATTAGTTGGTGAGATATATGGACCTAGAGGGTTACACACATAAGGTCAATGAACGTTAATAGATATAGACATAATAATAAGGGTTTTTGTGAAAATTTTACATTCCTAAAGTCTATAAATAAGGGGAAAACGACCATAATAGTGGTGCCCATGCAAGCCTAGTGGAACTTCTCCTCTCTCTTCTCTTCCTTTCATGGTGACGAGTGTTCTGGAGGAGATCCGATCGTCTAGAGACTGTATAGATACTGCTAGAGGCCGGACGCTTGAACGGTTGAAGAACTCTTTCAAATGATCCATGTAAGTATGAATTTTATTCTATACTAGATGATAGGATCACCTTGAATAGATGATAAGATCATATATTCTTTGTGTTTCAACTCTGTTGAATGTTTTAATTCAAAACCTTCCGTTGCAATCATTGTTTTGGTAAAAAATTTGGAAGAGTTTTTGAGCCTCAGATCCCAACACAAGTAGGTGAGCATCCTCCTCTCTAATGTGGTGGAATCAAGGAGTCAAGGAGATGTGGTGGAAGTCAACAACATTGATGTCAAGGAAGAGCGAGTGGAGCCATAACATAGATAAGGCATGTTGAAGGCAAATGGAAGCAAGTTGGAGAGAGGGTCACCTGATCATGGCAAGGCCATGCAAATGGCAACAAGATTTTTCAATGTTTGCAAGATTGATTAATGTTAGGAAAGTTCCTTGATGGCACCATGACAACCCAATGATGGTAAAACTACTTTATGACAACAAGATTAGTCGGTGGTGCCTAGGTCTACTTGATGTTAACCAGATTGCTCAATGGTATTATGACCATTAAACGGAAAGACCAATCAATTGTGGTAGGGGTGCATAGAAGCACTAGCAAGGGTGCATATGAAGCATTTATAGGGATGCACGTTGGCATTGGAAAGGGTGTTTAGAGTCACATTGGTGTTAGGATATGAGATCGTGAAACTTTCCAAAACGTTGATCAAACATCAAACATAAGAGAATTTACTTAGTTGAATATTCAAAATACAAAGGCACCAAGAATCGACGATCGTACCGTCTAGTTTAGATTATAATCCATACTTTCAAAAGGGTTCACTTGAAGGAATTCTTAACGTCATTCAAGTGTCTAGCCCTATCGATATCCACATGATCACTAGAAGGTTAGATCTCCTCTTCAATACTCTATACTAATAGATAAAGAGAAGAAATGAGAGAATTCTCACAAAGCTTTGCTTGGGCACCATGAGTTGTAGTCAGTTTTCTCTTTAGTTTATAAACATAAGATATTTAAAATTTTCACAAAACCCTCATATTTATGTCTATATCTACCAACATCTATAGACCTTATGTCTATAACCTTCTAGATCCATATACATCACTAGTTAATAACTCTATATACATAACAAAAATCTTTTTTTAGTCAATCATATTAATTATCTCTATCAACATATATATATTAAGTAATCAATGATCAATATAAGCCAATCAACTAGTCAAGTTGACAACCCATTGAGTGACTAGAGACACCATGTGCCCTGAGAGATATGGAGTGTATAAAAACCCCTGTATGGAAACCTTCCTGATATGAATTATTGTGTACATAATACTCTTTTGTCCATGTGAGACTTGAGAATAACTTAGGGTATGGTTTGTTGGGTTTCTGAGGTTAATAAGCCTTCCAAAATTTTCAATCAAAATATCAAATGTAGCGAAATACATTGAATCGAATATTTCAAAATATTGAGGTACCAAGAACAGATGATCCTATCATCAAGTATGTATGAGAAAACATACTTACAGGGTTTCCTTGAGGGAGTTCTTGAAAGTTATTCAAGTATCTAGACTTTAGTGGTATCCAAACAGTCTTCGAATGGTTGGATCTCCTCTTCAAACCTTTTCACCAAAATAGAAAGAGAAGAAAGGAGAGAATTCTCACAAGGCTTGTATGAGAACCTTGAGTTGTGATCATTCTTCCCCTTATTTATAGACATTTGGTATGTGAGATTTTCATAAAAATCCTAATAATTATGTCTATATCCACTAACGCCCATAGACCTGATGTGTGTAACCCTTACGTCCATACATCTCACTAGTTAATAACTGTATAGATCAAATAACACCTTATTAGTTAACCTTAATTAATTATCCATATTAACATATAGATTTATTAATCAAGGATCAATTTAACCCAACCAATAGGTTGAGTTTTCAGCCCGTTGGGTGCCAAGCTACACCACGTACTCTAGGAGATATGGAGTATTTAAGAACTCACTTATGGAACCTTTCCATCATCGGTTATCATGTATGTATAATCCTTCATACGCACAAGAATCATAAATGACTTAGGGTATAGTAAACAATCAAATCTTAATCATTCACTCAAGTTAGTATTGATGCGTGTAGGAAATCGTCAGGAACTCCTTCTATGATATTTCCACTACCTTGGCCAAGGATTTTATCACATCTCATTCCTTGAGTCAATCTTCTTAAATACCAAGGGAAAATGATCTCATCTTAGCCATGTAATCATCTTCAAAGACTTCATGTTATATCCAATATATGATAATTTAGAGATCCCATGACTAGGATTGATAAATCATAATCAAAACATGGTCATCCATCCATAAGATATCTTTAGTATCTCAATTCAAAACACCATATAACTAACCATGACATGAATCAACTTGATTGATAGCTTATGAATATTATATGACATATAAGCCAATCACACTTTCATGTATCTTGTTTAGATTCATTGCAATGAAATTTATTTATTGTCATTCTTGTGTGATGTTTGCAATGAAGTCCATGAGCATATGCAATGACTAAGTGAATTATGATGAGATCATAATATAGTGATCATTAGTCTTTAAGAATGTGTTCTAAATATTTTTATTCATGGGATATTCGAGAAGAACATCGAATTCTCCGAAAAGAATAGCACTATCTAATCCAACTATTATGATGAGTATGATTGATCATGTAGCCATCGGTATGGAGACACTATTGATAGATAGTGGGTGCTCTTTGGAGAAAGAGTTCATTGAATTGATCTGTATGAATCCCTGAATGGTATTATACCTAACTGTCAATCAGATTGATTCATGTCATGGTCGTGTATGTGGTCCTCTGACTTGAGACGTCAAAGACATCTTGTGGATGGATGATCGTGTTTTGATTATGACTTACGAATCCCTAGCCACGAGATATTTAAAACGTCATATATTGGATACGACATGAAGTCCACGAAAATGACTATGTGATCTACCCTTGGTATTTGAGGAGATTGACTCAAAGAGTGAGATGCGATAAAATCCTTAGCCAAGGTAGTAAAAATGTCGTAGAACGAGTTTCATATGATTATCTACACACATCAGTACTAATTTGAGTGATCAATTAGGGTTTTACAGTTGACCATACCCTAAGTCATTCATGAGTCTCATACGGATGAAGGATAATACATACATGGTAATCAATGATGGAAAGGTTCTATAAGTGAGTTCTTACATACTCCATATTGTTGGGTTCCTAATGTCAAAAAATTTTTAAATTTTTATCAAAACATCGAATGCACCAAAAAACATTGAATCGAATATTCAAAATACCAAGCCACTAACTACATATGATCCTCTCATCTAGTATGAATGAGAAAACATATTTACAGGGTTTTCTTGAAGAAGTTCTTAAAACTATTCAAGTATCTAGCCTCTAGCGATATCCACACAGTCTTCGGATAGTTGGATCTCCTCTTCATAGATTTTTACCAAAATAGAAAGAGAAGAAAAGAAGAAATTCTCACAAGGCTTGCATGGGTACCTTGAGTTTTTGTCATTTTCCTCCTATTTATAGACATTTTTCTTAGGTTTTTTCATAAAAACCCTCATAATTATGTTTATATGCACTAATATTCATACACCTTATGTGTGTGACCCTTTAGGTCTATATATCTTACTAGTTAATAAATCTATAGAACAAATAACATCTTATTAGTCAACCTCAATTAATTATCTACATCCACATATAGATTAATTAATCAAGCATCGATTTAAACCAATCGATATGTTGAATTGCCAACCCGTTGGGTACCAACCTACACCGCGTACTCTAGGAGATATGGAGTATGTAAGAACTCACTTATGGAACCTTTCCGTCATCGATTACCATGTATGTATAATATTTCATATACATTAGAGTCATTAATGACTTAGGGTACGGTCAATTGTCAAACCCTAATCGATCACTCAAGAATCAAAAATAAAATCTAGAAAAATCTAGAAAATTCAGACATTTATATCTTCGTTTATGTAACTCCTTTTGACTCAAATTTTCTCCATTGGATCACAAATTTCTTCATCTTTAATATCGTGTTACCTAAAATATAAATGCAATCAAGAAAATAGGATGAATACACAATAATATTAAATCAACCCTTAAGAATTCTATTTTGTTTCATCCCATTATTCTCTTCTTAAAATTTATTCTTTTAATCATCCACTAAAGTCAAAATAAATCAAGGAAAGTGGTTAATTTTTAATTATTTAATCTTACAAAAGATCAAACATCAATAAAACATATAATTAACCCTAAATAATACAAAAATATGGACTTTAGTAAAATGCATACCAATGGAGAAAATTCATAAAACTATGATAACATGCATCATAATTACATAAGATAAGCATGAATATTAGTTAAATATCATAAAATTTTAAGTTAAATATGCATGTTATCAATTAACCATCATCATCATATGAGTCATATAAGATAGCATTATTCTTTACTTATAATTCGATGTCCTTCTTAAATATCTCATGAATAGAAATGTTTAAAATATATGTTTAAAGACTAGTGGTCACCATAGTATGATCTCATCATAATTCACTTAGTCATTAAATTCACTTAGTCATTACATATGTTCATGGACTTCATTACAAATCTCACACAAGAATTACAACAAATAAATGTCACTTCAATGAATATAAACAAGATGAATGGAAGTGTGATTGGCTTATAGACCACTTAATATCCATCACCTCTAACCCTTCATCACCCTTTGACCCTTCATTAGAACCTTTGACCTCTATATCACCTCTGACTTTATTAAAATAGGGCTAACTTGATTCCTAAATAGGTGAAGAGCTCATTTCCTTCATCCTCTTGATTGTCATTTTCATCTATGGTAATGTATCCACATAACTCATGAAAAATGTGAGAATTCAATGATTTACTTCAAATAAGTTAAATGGGTTTAGTTATAAAGTATGCAAAAATATGAAAATCAATCCACGATCGAGTTTAGTCACATTCATGTATTTTAATAATTTGAATGATTATTTTTGCTATCACACATACCCCCATAATCCTCTCTTATCTTATTTCCCTTTCATTACATCTTTCACGATATAATGATGGGGATGAGAATTGGTTTGGAATTTGAGAATGATCATTGCATCTATGAGTTTTTTCTAGATCATCTTCCCATTGGACTAGCTATATTAACTACTCGTTAAACTGACTGCAATC
>CM044104.1:9443378-9489302 GCA_024174645.1 Lemna minuta | reverse complement strand
GGAGTAGGTACATATTTCTGGTTTTGTATGTGGATGATATTTTGCTTGCATGTAACGATATGGGATTATTGAGTGAAACCAAATCATTCTTATCGAAGAATTTTGAGATGAAAGATCTAGGTGAAGCCTCTTTTGTCCTGGGCATACAGATATACCGAGATCGCACTCAAAATATTATGGGGTTATCACAGAAGGCCTATATTGAAAGGATCCTTAAAAGGTTTAACATGCAAAATTGCAAAACAGGAAACACCCCTATATCAAGAGGAGACAAATTTTGTCTTGGTCAGTGCCCTAAGAATGATCAGGAGGCAAAAGCAATGCAAAATATTCCTTATGCATCAGCTATTAGAAGTATGATGTATGCTCAAGTTTGTACGCATCCGGATATTGTGTACATACTTGGAGTGCTTGAAAGATATTTGAGCAATCCAGGAATGGATCATTGGATAGCGGCCAAGAGAGTTATGCGCTATTTACAGAGAACTAAGGATTTCATTCTCACATATAGAAAGTCAGATCAATTGGAGATCATTGGATATTCTGATTTTGACTTTGCGGGATGCCAAGATTCAAGGAAATCCACATCAGGTTATGTATTTCTGTTGGCTAGAGGAGCCATTTCATGGAGGAGTGCCAAATAGTCAATTGTAGCCTCATCCACTATGGTCGTAGAATATATTGCAATGTACGAGGCATCTAATCAAGCAGTATGGTTGAAGAATTTTGTCACGGGGCTTCGAATTCTCAATCGTGTCGAAAGACCACTAAAGATTTATTGTGACAATAAGTCAGCCGTACTATTCTCCAACAATAACAGGAGCTTGACAAACTCTAAGCACATAGACATCAAGTACTTAATTGTCAAGGAAAGGATACAAAATGGGGAATTGTCCACGAAGCATATTGGAACAAACTCAATGGTTGCAGATCCGCTGACGAAAGGTGTATTGCCTAAGACTTTTATAGAGCATACCACTCACATGGGCATTCTTCATTGGGAGGAATTGTGAGTTAAAGTGGGAGTTTGTATGTGGTGTTCTTAAATGTGGACATATAAATTTATGCAGAACTAAAGTTTCCTTTATCCATTTTGATTATTAGATCTCCATAAGTGGGACTCGTATGATGTTTAATCTATGTCATTCTACATCATAGCATTAGTGATTGGTGTGGCTTAATTGCGTAATAAATGCAATGAAAGTTGTTCAGTCCTATGCTTAACATGTTGATGGACGAGATGGAAATTTTTATTTCATAAAGTTATAACCGGTTGAGCTCATTAAGTTTCTATGAACATATAAAAGTTGTGGTGTGTAGCCCAAGTGGGAGATTGAAGGAATTTCAATAGATGGGCTACAACCGTTCATGGACGGTTATAGAGGCGTTACAAGCCCATGATGGAGGGGCTTGCAACTGCCATGAATCTCTCTAATGAGATTCTATTAAAGGGGTTCCGAGTCCCCTTGATCTACACTGTATGTTTTCGGAGTCCCCAGAGAAGCCATCGTCTCGAGGAACAAACTCCACGGTGAAGGATCAAGAAGGACTCTTCACCCAGAAGCAATAAAGATTTCTCCAAGAATCCATTAAGAAATGGATTCAGGTATGTTCTAAATCTATCACTCTTCTCCCTTTCTCTCTCTTTCTCTCTCTTTCTCTCTCTCTCTCTCTTCCACGGATCTCCCTCTCTTCCTTGCTCTCTTCGCATTCTCTCCTCTCATGTGTGCGACAAAATTTTTTTGCCGCACCCATTCTCCTCCTCTCCTCACTCTCCCGTCCATCCGCCCGCACGCAAGACAGAAACCCATTCCATCGTGCGTGCCCTCTCTTTCACAATCTCTTCCTTCTCTCTCGCTCTCTCCCTCATCTCTTTCTCACCTCTCTCTAGGTCATTCTCCCTATTTCTAACTCTCTCTCGTGATGGAATTTTCTGTCGCGGCGGCGCGCTCCCCCTCCATAATCTTTCCCGTTCTTGCTTCTTCTCCTTTTCTTTCTCCATCTCGTCCTCCCTCTCTTCTGCACCCTCTCCTTTTTTCTTCTCCTCTCCTCTCTTCTCCATCACGCACAAAATTCCTCTCACGCGCGCGGTCTCCTTCCCTCCTTGTCTTCTCTCTTATCATCTTCACCTTCTGCCATGCCACCTTCTCTATTTTCTCTCCCCTCCTCTCTTTCCTCTCTTCCTTACCTTTACTCTTTCTTACTCTCTCTCACTCGAGGGAAGAATTCGCGTCGTGCCAATGCTTCTAGCATTGGCTAGCCAGAAGGAAATAATGTAATGATTGATCATTCTTTATGTGTTGAACATCATTCTGAATGAGATTCTTCCCTCTTCTATTCATTCTTCGTGTTCGATGCAAGACGTCAAAGTCCGTGCAAAATATATAACTCTTGAAGGTATGTTTTGATTTGGGAGCATCACTTGATTGTGTTTTCATCACGAATCTTTAGATTAGGATCATTTTATATCCATTTCTTCTATTTTCCTTATCTGTTTATCAATATTTTCTCATTCACAAACCCTAAAAAAAACTTTTCTACCATTGATCAAGGATTTTCAATCTTCAAAAGGAGTTTGGAAGCGTTTGATCGGTTCATTTCATTTCCGCATACATCTTCTTCCTTTCATCTATCATTTCTGCTTTCTAAAGATAAAAAAACTAAAAATATTTATTGATTTCAATCTTTTAACCTTCCTTTCAGTGGATTCGACCTCGACTTGCCACTGTTCTAATTTAAAAATCAGACTTTGAAGAGTTGAGTATTAATTTGTTTGATATGTAAATTTGGGCATTCAATGACCGTATTTTTACGCATATCAGTGAGCTTTTTTTTATAATATCGTGAATAAAAAGAGTGACACGTCTATTTCCACACAAAAAAAATCTTCTTTGAGGACATTCATTTCTTCACCACTCAGCTACAATCATCAAGAAACATTTCCATTCCCATCTCACTATCTCCACTTAAACTATTTCCCATTCTATACAAGATACAAATCTTGTCTCATATTCAATGCAATTTGATGCCATTTTCTAATCCAAAGATATTAGTTCATATATTTCCAACAGTAGTCTCTTCTCCTTAGATCTGATGCTTTCTATTTGACCTCCAAAAAGTATTCACTTGCTCATTGCTCTTTTGAGAGGTAATTGTTCTTTCACACTTCATCATGTATCTAATTTTTTTTATATAGCAATCTATCACGCGTCTATCAAGCTTTCTCTCTTTCCCTTGTTTTCAAGTTCATTCCCAAGTGATACATTGAGGCTTGATAGGTACATGAGAGGAAAGTGCCCATTTTCTTGGAATATTATGCCCTTGTGGTTTTCACACTTGGAAGTTAGCTCCTCCTTTGTAAAACTTCAACATTTTTTACTTCTAGATGGGTGTATAACCTTATGTAAAAGCTAAATAGCACCATCAATTACTATATACCTATATTAGTTGCTTGAAGATTCACTCATGCTTGTGGGGTTGAATACACATAAACCTTTGCTCTATAGATTCAACTCTATTCAACTTCTTCTCTCCATGGAAATCATTCACTCTTGATCACTTCATCATACTTATTCTCCAATTCATTTCTTAATAGAAATTCTATTGAGCACATTTTTATCAAGAAACCTTATAGGTAGCTGCTCACAGGGATTCATAAAAAGATATATCATCTCAAATGTGTGATACATGGAGTGAAGAAGAGTCTCTCAAGCATGATTTGAGAATTTCATCCAAGTTCGGATTTGGTGTCCTTGTAGCCACTCAAAGCGATCAAATTAGGATTTCTCAAGCTACAATATACCTTTAGAGACACTTGTCTATCCAATATCTAGGGATTGAGCTTTCATATTATCCATCACCTACTCATGGTCCTGATTGGTGCAACTTTGTGCTATATCTCTTGGAGGAACCATGTGTGTTTGGGTGCAAAGTAGAAACCTCGTCAATTGAGTGCAAAGCTAATTTTAGGGATGCTTCCTCTCCTATTATCAAGGAGGTCAATTAGTGATTGATTAGGAAGCTTATCTACTTGATCATCACCAGTTCTTACATTGTATACACTTATCTAGTTTATCTATGAAGCATGACTGGTACATTGTGATGGATATTATATGGCCGATAAGTCAATCACACTTTCATGTATCTTTTTATGTTCATTGAAATGAAATTTATTCATTTTCATTCTTATGTGATGTTTGTAATGAAGTCCATGAGCATGTGCAATGACTAAGTGAATTATGATGAGATCATAATATATTGATCACTAGTATTTAAACATATGTTCTAAACATTCTTATTCGTGGGATATTCGAGAAGGACATTAAATTATCCGGAAAGAATATCACTATCTAATCCATCTCATATCATCAGTATGGCTGATCCTATAGCCATCGGTGTGGAGACACTAAGGATAGATAGTGGGTGCTCTTTGGAGAAAGAGTTCACTGAATTGATCTGTATTAATCCCTTAATTGTATTATACCTAATTGTCAATCAGGTTAATTCATGTCATGGTTGTGTATGTGGTCCTTTGACTTGAGACACCGAAGACATCTTCTGGATGGATGATCGTGTTTTGATTATGACTTACGAATCCCTAGCCACGGGATATCCAAAACGTCATATATTGGATACGACATATATTTATATGCAAGATATTATGTAGCCTACAAGGCAATCAGACTTTCATGTCTCTTATTTATATTCATTGAAATGAATTTATTTATTATTATTCTTATGTGATATTTTCAATGAAGTCCATGATCATATATAATGACTAAGTGAATTATGATGAGATTATAAGATAATGATCGCTAGTCTTTAAACATATGGTCTAAACATTCCTATTCATTGGATACTTTAGAAGGACATCGAATTATCTATAAAGAATAACAGTATCAAATTTCAAACACCCATCAAGAGATTCAAGGATTCTGTTTTCCTAAAGGTTTGATGTGCATCTTCATCTTCAATCAATGACTCAGGTGTAACATTTGGAGTTGGATTGGTGTCGTTAAGTCGTGTCTATCGGATTTTTAATAGATCATTCAGATTTTGCCGTGTTATCGAGTGTATACAAATTGTCATGAAATGCTCGCCATTTGATCTTCCACAGATGCCCATGATGTTGTCGCGTGTCGTTCGGAGGAGTCTATCAAGCACATTGAATCTAACCGTTATAACTCCCTTGATGAACGGTCGATATTTGCTCCCTTTTATGAAATGAATCGTTGCCCAATCAAAGTGCATTGCATACCCCTGTCGGGTAAGTGAAAATTGATGCCTCTCATTAAATTTGATGCTTCTCATAGTGCCACGTCTCTTGCATAACCTTAGGAAAAATATAGTCATACATTGCAAAAATGACTGGTTTTATTGTGTATAAATAGATACACAGCTTTAAGGGATTAGCTCATACCCTTAATAAGGGCACTTAACTTCTAACTGTGCATGCTAATGACGTGCAGACATGTTTGCCACGTGGTGCATGCACACGTTGATAACATGCAATCTTAACATGCAATTACATGATTATTAATGCAAATTAAGGCATTAAACATTATATTTTTATGCATGTTATCATACTTTGAGTGCATATCTATCATTTCATGCAAATTTAAGTTATAATCTCAAAATGCACTATTTTAGGGATAATTATGCATTTTTAAGAATATTTTTTTGAAGTAGATTATTGACGTGTCGTTTTTGTGCGTCGTTAAAACACAAAGACGATGGTCAAACAAAATTTATAAAACTGAACTCACAAAGATAAGATATAATAATCAAGTATTGGGTAAGTATCGCGTCGATCCACAGAGAGCAGGGTTGACTTTAATCACAAAGTTGACTTTGTCAAACTTAGGTTTAAAAAAAGTTTTAAATAAGAGAAAATAATATGTGATGAATAGAAATGATATAAATAGACCTAATAAGAAGTTATAAGAATTGAAATCTCGGATTTGACAGAGAAAAGTCAAAAGTCAAAGTCAAAGCGTTGACTTTGACCAACAGTAGGTGTACTGTAAAAACAGAGAACCAAACAGAGTCAGAAGATTACGAAAAGTAGATATTTGGAAACTAGAGAGAAAATTGAATTTATTGATATATAGTTCGTAATTTTTAGATAAGAAATGGATTTATTATGAATTATTGAAAATCAATGATCAGAAAATCCCCGAAATTAACACCTCAGAGGAAATCTTCAAATTGAATGCCCAAATGAAATCCAAATCTTGCAATTTATATGTCAATGGAAATCTAAGAACCAAAGGAATCCAACAAGACCAAAATTATCAAATTCTGATTTGTCAATAAAAAGTAATTGACCCCGAAAGTCAACGTTTGACTTCTGATGAAAGATGAACAGTCCGTGGTCAAACGTTAAATTGAAGGGTCAAATGAACTCGGAATTTGATGAATTTGCTATCCACGGAAAGCTGATGAAAAGAGAAATCCAATGAAACCAAAATCAAGTGATTTGGAATTATAATCAAAGAGATATCCTATTTTCAAAATCAGCAACTTTTCAGACCTAAAATTGGGGAAAATGAAGAAGACTATGAACTAATTTGCAAAACTAAAGATCTAAACCTAATAAAAATACAAATTACCTCTTGATAATCGATCGAACCTCACTACTAACCCGATTGCCGCAAGAATGGGGCCTCAATTCTCGTGGATTGAAGCGAATTTGCTCGGATTCTTCCTCATGGACGTTCGGAATTCAATGGGAAAATTCGATGAAATCAAGAGATGAAATCGTGATTATCATGCTTCAATGGCTGCGTCTCTACACTCTTGGAAGCAGAGGATCACGAGAACTTAAGACCTTCCTCGAAACTCGCTTAATTTCTTCACGAGTCGATCAAAAGTTAAAGAACAAAAGAAGAAATACATGGGTTTTTAAAGAAGAAATTGCCCCGAAGATCGTGGCCAATTGAAGCGTTCGTGGGAGCGGTTTTCAAGTGTCGTGGAGGCGGTTTCGCGTGCATGGCTTTGTGGCTTCAAATCCGGGGGAAAGAGCTTCAATTTTGCTTCAAAAAGAGGCATGATTTTCGGCGCGATCGGGCCACGATCGCGCCGCGATCGGGCCCTAATCTTCGTCGTGGTCGATCGTCTGGTCATCTGGATGCGATTCCACCGCTGAAGGAGTGTAATCGCCGCTCAATCGCGATGCGATCGTGGTGCGATCGCGGTTCGATCGCACCGCGATCGCGGCGTTCTTCCAGAAGCCTTCTGTGTCGTCAGATTAGAATCTGACGCTCCGGATATCTTCCAAAAAGAAGCAAAAATCCAACTTCTCGTGGCCGTTGGATCGCGATCGCACGGTCTGAATGCTGATGAAGATAAGCCCTCCTCCTGTCGCCACGTGGCGATCTGTAAGCCTTCCGATCGACGTCACTTAAGTGAGTATTTGCGCACGTGCTGGATTGATGATCGCGTGGACTCGGGTCCACGCGATCGTAGCCGTCCGTGATAAGATCGGACGCTCGCCGCGCGTCCACGTCACCTGCAGAGTAAAACCGTGTGGGAACATAGTCCCACACGGAGAAAATAGGGGATTTTGGCGCGGTTAAATAGGGGAACTTATCGTACATATTAGCCAGTTCTAAGAATAGGCTTATATGTACGATAACCCTACTATATGATATATATGTATACGTCACGCTTGCGTCACGCGCGGGCCACACGCGTCCTGCCACGTGGCCTCAGCGCCACGTCGTAACGGCGCGGTGGACCCGCGCGCCACGTGGGCCCGCTCGCCCCGTCAGCCCCGCCTGGGCCCGCTCGCCACGTCAGCTCCGCAGGTACGTTTTCGTTTTTTGCGATTTTTCTAACTAAAAAAAATACTTAAAAATTCAATTAAAAATCAAATAAAAATCGGAAAAATCGTATAAAACTTTAGAAATTCATATTTCTCAAAATACAACTCCTTTTTAATCCAAATTTTCTCCATTGGATCACAAATTCTTTTCTTTTTAATATCATGTCATTTAAAATATGTTTTCAAGAAGGAAATAAGGATGAATTAAAATTTCATTAAATAAGTTCTAATTAAACATTCTAAATCATAAATTCATCCTAAAATCATCCTTCCAAACATTTACTAAAGTCAAAACTCATTAACTGAGATTAACTTCTATTAATCTAAACAAAAGATTAATCATCTATTAAACATGAAATTATCCCTAATTTATGCATAAATATCAACTTTGGCGAAATGACATGCCAATGGAGAAAATTCCTAAAAAGTATGATAACATGCATCATATTCACATAAAATAAGCATGAATATAAATTAATTAGGATAAGAATTCAAGTTATAAATGCATGTTATCAATTATTCACATCTATAATTGAGAGTATAATAGGGTTTTAATGCTAAATAATAACAGAAAATACTTTTTATATGCTCATTTAATTTTCTAAGTTTTAATTTTTAAGAGAAGTGAGTGTATTTTTGAAATAAAAAATTATTCTCTGGTTATTTAAATAATTCGACTTCTTATAATGAAAGATAATTTAATTTCTGATCCAATTAAATAAATTTGGATTAATTTGGAGTTATATTTTAAAAGTTATGAATTTTCTAATTTTTAGGGATTTTTTTGGATTTTTATGAATTTTAATAAATTTAAAATGAATTTATTTAATTTAAATTTTATTTTATTTTCATGCAAATGACGTGGCAGCATGTGAAGCGTCAGATCACGCGATTAAATTATGCTCGTCGATCATCACTTAAAGATGACATGGCAGCGAGTGGAGTTTTTGATCACACGATTAAATCACGATTGTCGATCGTCACTTAAGGTGGGGGTACGTGACACATTTCTACATGTCAACGAATCATTTTAAAAAATGATTTAATCTCATCCGTTCATCAAAAGAGTTAAAACGACTGAGATTAAAACCCACGAAAATGCATCTGAAGCGTTAGATCAAGATCAGACGGATGACGTTTCATGCGTTTCTTCTTCATGTGTGACATGGCTAAATCTCGGCGGTCCATCTCCAATCTAACGACCATGAATTAACCATAACGATTTGCAATCATCAGAGCGGTTGATCGAAGATCAAATGCTTCATTCGACAGTTATGCCCAAAATTTGCTATAAATTGATATGTTCTTCCACATTGTAATGCATTCTTAGATGTTTTCGAGTAATTGAACTTCTAGACATCACCATTCTTGAATCTCTCGCTTTCAATTGCTTCTAGACTCATTTTTGCGTCGACAGAGTGGTTGGAAGTGAGATTTCGTCAATAGAATAAGGAGAATTCGCCTCTTGAACACCGATGATCGTCTTCAAAATTGTAGAATAAAAAGCTGTGAATCTGGTGATTAATTGGATCATTTTAATCGCTATCTCGGGTTAGATTATGTGTTTTCCTCCTAATCTTTCATCATGTATCATTAAATTGTAATTTAGGATCATAGATTTAGTTAATTTTGTTTTTAATTTCTGATTTCTCTCTCTTCGTGTTCAAAAATTTCTATCTAATTCGCTCTTTGATTTCTCCGTGAATCTTGATCCAAATCGAGTTTTTTTTATTCCGTGGATTCCTCTTTGAGTTCTTGAGAACATTTTAATTATACATGTTAATACATGATTATTAATGCATATTAAGGCATAAAAGATTTCATTCGTATGCATGTTATCATATTTATGTGTATTTATCTATCATTCTATGAAAAAGCCATTATAATATCAAAATACTTTAATTTAGAGTTAATTATAATGTAGTAAAGATAATTAATTTTATAACCCATCTTTACTTGAGATTATAAGTAGTTTTTAATTTTAAATAATGAGAGAAATCATTTTTATAAACATTCATTTAATTTTATAAAGTTTATGTTAAAGCCCACTTCTTCTCTCTCTCTTATTGGGCTTAAGCCCACTTACCTTTCTCTCTCTCTCCTCTCTATATATCTCTCACTCTCGTGCATGTAGGTGTCATGTCAAACCCTATTTTCTGTTTTCCTCTCTCCTATCGTGTTCTCTCTATTCCTAACATGGTATCAGAGCACCGCCGTTAGCGATAGGAAAACTTAGGGCTTGCCCTAAGACGCTGCCGCCCTCAAGCGCCGCCGTCTTGACCTGCGGCGTCGCCGCCATCAGCCGCCATCAGACGTCGTCGTCCTGCGATCGTCGTCGCGCTATCTCCTGCGGTCGTCGTCGCTCCGTCGCCCTGCGGTCATCGTCCTGCGGGTCGCTCGCCGCTTCCGCTCGCCTCACGCGGTCGCTCGCTGCCTCTGCGGCTCATCATCTCGCGGCGTTGTCGCTCTCGCCTCTGCTCTTGTCGTCACGCTCACACCGCCGCCTCGCTGCGCTGCCGCCAGCAGCTGCGCCGTCGCCCTGCTGCGCCGCGCTTCGCTGTGACTGCGTCGCCCTCGCTTCTTGCTAGTCGCTCGCTCATCTCGCGCCTTGCTATTCGGCCGTCCCCGCCTATCAAGCCGCCATCAGCTGCATTGCCTTCAGCTCTGCTGCACCGTCGCCTTGCTTTGAGCCGCCGCTTGCCGTTGCCGCTCGCTCCTCTCGCCGCCTTGCTATCCGGCCGTCTCCGCCTATCAAGCCGCCATCAGCCGCATTGTCTTCAGCCGCCATCAGTCGTCCTGCCTATCAGCCGCCATCAGCCGCCTTGCTATCCGCCCTGCTATCCGGCCAGCACGCTCGTTGTCACGTCCCTACTGTTGCCGCCTCGCCCGGCCGCCGCCTTGCCGTCAAGTGCCGCCACTGCTCTCCACATATCCCATAGCTACTGGTTCATCTTCCTAGCGCTGCTCTCCACATGGCCGAGCCTACCACTGGGTCGTCATCCTCTGAGCTCATTCCGACCTCTCAGCCGACGGGGTTGTCTCGGCAATCCGGAAAGCACTCCATCGTGAGTGCCCTGGCCAAGCCGGCATACGTGTTTGACGGGTCTAACTATGGGCCCTGGAGGGGCCCTTTCGTGGAGTTCCTCAACGCCCATGGCCTTCGGCATCATCTAACTGATCCATCGCCGAAGGAATCGGACCCGGAGTATTTGGAGTGGAGCCGACTGGAGTCAGTGGTATGTTCCTGGCTTATCTCCAGTGTAGCGACACAGATCATGGAGCCGCTCAACATGACTCGTCCTGCCCGTGCCCTGTGGCTCAAGTTGGAGACGATGTACGCCAACAAGAGCAACGTCAGCCGGACAGTTCGCCTTTATGAGGAGCTATTTACATGTCTCCAGGGCACTAGGACTCTCCAGAGCTACTATGGGTCGGTTGATGCCATCTTCACTAACCTCGAGCTCTATCAGCCACTTGTCTTGGATCTTGATATACTTCGACGGTACCGCGATGAGCTCCGAGCGGGAGCGTTTCTTAGCGGGTTACATCCTGAGTTGGCCGACATGATCCGAGGACAGGTGCTTGGGGGATCCCGGGTATTACCCACTGAGGAGATCTTTGCAGCCGCACTTCGAGTGCAGGACAGCCTTCCCACCTCCCATTCTTCGCAGCCCGTCGAGACTTCAGCACTCATCGCATCAGGCGGGGCTCCCAGGGCGTCTGGGAAGAGCACATCTTCCGGGAAGACCCGGAACTCCTATCCACCTTGCAAGTTGATAACATGCATTTATAACTTGAATTCTTATCCTAATTAACTCATATTCATGCTTATTTAATGTGAATATGATGCATGTTATCATGCTTTTTAGGAATTTTCTCCATTGGCATGTCATTTCACTAAAGTTGATATTTATGCATAAATTAGGGATAATTTCATGCTTAATAGATGATTAATCTTTTGTTAAGTTTAAATTAATAGAAGTTAATCTCTTGTATTAAATGATTTTTGACTTTAGTAAATGTGTGGAAGGATAATTTCAAAATGAATTTATGATTTAGAATGTTTAGTGAGAAATGATTTAAGTAAATTCTAATTCATCTTGATTTCTTCTCTGAAAATATATTTTAAATGACATGATGTTAAAAAGAAAGAAATTTGTGATCAAATGGAGAAAATTTGAGTTAAAAAGGAGTTACACAAATGAATTTATGAATTTCTTAATTTTATAGTTTTTTATGGATTTTATTTTGATTTTTCGGGATTAAATCGTGCAATCGGACGGTCAGGATTAAATCGCGCAATCGGACGGTCGGGATTAAATCGTGCAATCGGACGGTCAAGATTAAATCGCGCAATCGAACGGTCAGGATTAAATCGCGCAATTGGACGGCTGAAATCACACGTACTGGAATCCGCGTCATGGGCCACGATCCCACCGATTACGCGCAATCTGACGGCTGAAATTACACGGAGTGAAATCCGCGTCGTGGGCCACGATCCACCAATTTCGCACAAACTTATCTATAAATAGGCCTCATCTTCAATGTAAAATTCATCTTCTAGTTGGCCTCCTTTTGGAGGTTGGCCATTGGGATCAAGGCTGCTAGGGATCAACTATCTAGGTATGTTTAATTATCGTTTGTTCTTCTTATGTTCTTGTGTGTTCGCTTGGTATCTAGGATTGTGCGGCGTGACGAACCGAGTGCATCTAGATACCCGACTTGCTCCTTCGTATCCTCTTTTGTGATCGCTTGTTCCATGGCAAGAGTGTTTCGTGTCGAAAGGCCAAGGGAGCACCGGTGGATCAGGTTTTATCTTCTTATCGTATTTAGAATTAATCACCATCGGTTGAATCGATCTCGAGAAAGTTAGAGGGCCTTGTCACTGAGATCCCCGCTCAAGGCTAGGGCTAGGGTCTTAGCCCCGTGAGGACTGAGGATAGGGGGCAAGGTTGATACTATGCGAGTTCTAGCTGCCTATTCAGCTCATTATTCTACCGTGATAAACGCCAAGCTTGGGCGGTAATTCAAGCTCCTGTAGAATAATGATGACTGCGTCACGATTAGACGGATTGACCGACATTTAGGGTTTATGTGTTAATCTTAGGACATTTCTTTCCTCTTTTATCAATCTATTAATCAAACCAACTACAAAAAAATATCTTCTCTTGTTCTTGAACTTTTGATCGACTCGTGAAGAAATTAAGCGAGTTTTTGAGGAAGATCTCTAGTTCATCGTGTTCCCCGCGTTTAGACTCGATATGCGGCAATTGGAGCAGGATTGATCACGAATTTCTCCTTGATTTCATCGAATTTTCCCTTGAATTCGAACGTCCACGAGGAAGAATCCGAGCAAATTCGCTTCAATCCACGAGAATTGGAGCCCCATCCTTGCGGCAATCGGGTTGGTAGTGAGATTCGATCGATTATCAGGAGGTAATTTGAGTTTTTATTAGATTTAGAAGTTTAATTTTTGCAAATTAGTTCATAGTGTTCTTCATTTTCCCCAAATTTTGATCTGAACAGTTGCTGATTTTGAAAATAGGATATCTCTCTGATTATAATTCCAAATCACTTGATTTTTGTTTCATTGGATTCCTCTTTTCATCAGCTTTCCGTGGATAGCAAATTCATCAAATTCCGAGTTCATTTGACCCTTCAATTTAACGTTTGACCACGGACTGTTCATCTTTCATCAGAAGTCAAACGTTGACTTTCGGGGTCAATTACTTTTTATTGACAAATCAGAATTTGATAATTTTGGTCTTGTTGGATTCCTCTAGTTCTTAGCTTTCTATTGACATATAAATTGCAAGATTTGGATTTCATTTGGACATTCAATTTGAAGATTTCCTCTGAGGTGTTAATTTCGGGGATTTTCTGATCATTGATTTTCAATAATTCATAATAAATCCATTTCTTATCTAAAAATTACGAACTATATATCAATAAATTCAATTTTCTCTCTAGTTTCCAAATATCTACTTTTCGTAATCTTCTGAGTCCGTTTGGTTCTCTGATTTTGCAGAACACCTACTGTTGGTCAAAGTCAATGCTTTGACTTTGACTTTTGACTTTTCTCTGTCAAATCCGAGATTTCAAATCTTAAAACTTTTTATTTACCTTATTTATATCATTTCCATATCTCACATCTCATTTTCTCTTATTTAAATATCCTTTTAAACCTAAGTTTGACCAAGTCAACTCTGCGATTAAAGTCAACCCTGCTCTCTGTGGATCGACCCGATACTTACCCAATACTTGATTATTATATCTTGTCTTTGTGAGTTCGGTTTTATAAATTTTGTTTGACCATCGTCTTTGTGTTTTAACGACGCACAAAAACGACACGTCACAAGTACTGTGGGAAGCTGACTCACTCGTTAGAGAAGTGCTGGAAGGAGTTCGGGAAGCCTGCTTGGGCCCTGGCTGCCTCTGGAGGTAAGGCATCCTCGACTATGTCCCCGGCGGAGGGATCATCCTCGACCACTACTCCTCGGCTGCGTGGAGCGCCAGCCTGCGCTATCTCCCTCGGAGCCGGGCCTACATTCGAGGCATCCTGGCCTCGCTGGCTTTCGCGCTCATGCACCATCAGCTGGGCCTGTGCAGCAGCTGACGCAGCAGCTGGTGTGGCATATGCGGAGGACGGGGATCTTCTCCAGGTACGCCGTCTATCTCAACTCCCTCATATGACTTCTTGGGTTATTGACTGCAGGCACTCTTCCCATATGACTGGTTTTTCCCTCGGTCCTTCACTTCTTATCGGCTCCAAACCTCTATTCCCGATGTCCGTATTGCCGACGTGGCCTCTTGCCTTGTCCTTGGCTCGCCAGCCTCGTGCAACCTCTTTCCCTTCCTCTACAAGCACGGCGTATATTCGTGATTCCCCTGCCAATCGCTGGTCCATCGCTGCGATCACCAAAGCCCTTCACCGTGGTGTGTTTTTCTTTCCTCATCACTGCGTCTTCACGATCTCGACACGGGGCGAGGATTGGACTGGGCCGTGAGAGCTGCCGAGGCATCTACGAGCCAGTGGTCTGACTCTCCATCTACTGCATTCAAGCCCTTTTACTATCTCGTTTCTTCTAGTTCCCTTCATGACTCTCTTTTTGTGGCACTGTCAGTTTGGGGGCACCCTAGTTTTGTCAAACTTAAAGAAACTCTTCCTTGGTTACACTTATCTGAAGTTTCATGGTGAGTCTTGTGAACTAGGGAAACACCATCGACGCCGCACCATCACGCACCGGTCCACCTACCCATCGCCCGTTTGACTTGGTTCACTGCACATTTGGGGTCCGGCCTCACACACCTCTCCTACAGGAGGCATCTACATGGTGTCTCGCCGATGACTACACTCCCAGCGAGTTGGACATCATATCCCGAGAGTCGAAAGGGGAGGTGACTTTCTCGCTGCTGCTCAGCACTTCCTCCTTGAGATTATTACCTCAGATGAAACGATGGTCAAAATCCTCCGCACTGCATAATGCACTTGAGTTCACTCGTAAGGCTGATTGAGGAACTCTGTCCGGCTCATGGTATAGTTCATCGACTACCTGCCCATATACCTCAGGCAGCATGAATGGGGTGGCCGAGCGAAGCATCGACACCTCTGGATATGGTACGCACACCTGCCTACTCGCTATGAGGGTACCTCGCATCTCCGGTGAGGCTGTTCGACGGCTACATATCCGGTGAACCGCCTTCCATCCGCCGGCACTTGGAGGAGCTATTCCCCTTCGCCGATTGACTCGCTCGCTCGACCTCTTCTCTCTACCACCTCGAGTGTTCGGCCGACCGCCTTTGTCTAGGATCACACTGCCTCTCCAAGCTAGCTCGTGCACAAAAGGGTGTGTTTGTCTGGCTACTCTCGACTCTGAAGGGCTACTGCTGTGTACTTTCCAGATTCGGCATGACAAAGACATTACTTCGGCAGATATGACCTTCCATGAGGACGCTCCCTATTTTACCTCTACTCCGCCTAGCGAGGACGTCTCCTCCCCATCCCTCCTTCCTTCGAGTTCTGCTACCACCGTTCCCGACCTCCCTATGACCGCAGCGATCCCTTGCCCGAGGTGTCACCACCCCGCGCATCCCTCCCGCCCGACTCCCATCTTCGAGTCGCAATCTCTCCTCCTCGCTGCTCTCCACTGCTCCAGCCTTCCTTTGTCACCACCACCTTCCCCACCGCCTCCAAAGACTCCGATCTTGACATTCCCATTGCGCCTTCGCAAGGGCACCCGACAAAGGCACACAATACCCTATCGCTCATCATGTTTCTCCCGCCCGCCTTTCTCCTTCCTATCAGCTCCCTTGCTCTTGCCGCTCTAACCGAGTCAATTCCTAAGTCAGTATATTGAGGCGTTGCGTGCACGGCGTGGAAAGCGGCGATGGATGTGGAGATGCGGCCTTCATCCACGGGAGACCCGGACGCCGGTTCCTCGGCCTATTGATGCCAATGTTGTCTCCCCGCAAGTGGGTGTACTCCCTCAAGTACAATCCTCGATGGCTCCATCGCCGCTACAAGGCACGTCTCGTGGCTCGTGGCTTTTCTCAAGCCTATGGTCTTGACTATCATGAGACCTTCTCGCCCGTGGCGTGCCTCAGCTCCATCCGTGTTCTCTTCTCCATTGCTCGGATCGCTCCCGCCGCCATCGCTTGACGTGTCCAATGCCTTTCCTTTACGGAGACCTCGATGAGCGGTATTCATGGAGAAACCTCCCCGGGTACGTTGCTCAGTGGGGAGTCGCCTCAGTGTGTCTCCTCAAGAAGGCTATCTATGGGCTGAAGCAGCCTCGCGTGCGTGGTTCCACAAGTTCTCGCAGCTGCTCTTCTCGTATGGCTTCGTCTCTACTCGTATCCGATCCGACCGTCATGCGCGAAACGCACCCCGCATGGATGTGTTATCCTTTCTCGTGTATGTGGATGACATCATCATCACCGGTGGTGACGACGCCGAGGTGGATGCGACCAAGGCTTATCTCGGCTCAGCACTTCGTCACACACGAGATCTCTCTCCCCCAAGTACTTTCTGACTTGAGATCGCTTACCGTCAGGCAGATGTCCATTTGTCAGCTGGAAGTACGTGCTAGATCTACCGGAGGAGACAGGAACACTAGGGTGCAGCCGGCCTCCTCACCTATGGAGCGTAATGTGGACTGGTGGGACAATGCTACCGCACTTCTGAGGATGCGTGCATCTACCGCCGACTTTGTGGGGAAATTGATCTTCCTCACTCGGACATCTCCTATGCTGTTAGTATCTTGAGTCGCTTATGCAGTGCTCCTCGCACTATCCATCCGGGAGGGTGTCTATCGCCTTCTAGCGTATCTTAAGAGAGCTCCGGGAAGGGCCTCTTGTATCGGCGACAGTGGTCATCTACACATTGAGGCCTAACTCGACTCGGGGGTTCACCGGTGACAAGGAGGATCGGAAGTCACATGGTGGTTATGCCACCTATGTTGGAGGTAACTCCGGGCTCACATGGCGCTCTCGGGAAAGCAGCCCATCGTGTCTCGCTCTAGCGCCGAAGTCGAGTATCGAGCTATGGCGGATACCACGGCAGAAATGCCGTGGCTACGCTCTCTCTCACCGAGCCTCGCTTCCCGCCGCACGGGCCTATGCAGATGTACTGCGATAACATGGCTGCTACCTTCATCGCCGCAATGCTACGCTCCATATGAGGACGAAGCATATTGAGATCGATCGCCACTTCATACGACAATATGTCGATAATGGTACCATCCGTACCCCGCATGTCGCTGCACATCACCCGGGCGGACATCTTACTATGGCACCTCACCGGGCCCTGCATATGAGACCACTGGATCCAAGCTGGGCATGTTTGATCTCCACGCTCCAGCTTGAGGGGAGTGTTAAAGCCCACTTCTTCTCTCTCTCTCTTATTGGGCTTAAGCCCACTTACCTTTCTCTCTCTCTCCTCTCTATATATCTCTCACTCTCGTGCATGTAGGTGTCATGTCAAACCCTATTTTCTGTTTTCCTCTCTCCTATCGTGTTCTCTCTATTCCTAACAGTTTAAAACTTAAAGAAATGAATGTTTTATTGAAATAGAAATTTAATCTCTTGTTATTTATTAAATTTGATTTTTATAATGATAGATAATTAAATTTCTGATCAAATGAAAGAAATTTGGATTAATTTGGAGTTTTATTTTAAAAGTTATGAATTTTATAATGTTTAGGGATTTTTCTAGAAATTTTGTGAATTTTTCTGAAATTTTAATGAATTTCTAAGGATTTTTCGGAATTAAAAATCAAATTTTCTATTTAAAATCGATTATTCTGAATATTATAAAGCGCGCAGGTGACGTGGCGTGATCTGGAGCATCCGATCGCGTTGCGATCAAACGGTCGACGCAGGAGGTGACATGGCAACATAAGGGGCGTCTGATCGTGTGAATGATCGTTACCCTTGTTAGTTTAACCTAAGTTTGATAATTGACTTAGGTGTGCTTTTAATGTTTATGAATTATTATCTTGAGTATTGTCTAAACTTTGATTTATAGCTGTTTGTCAAAATGATTTGAGAAAGGTATGTTTGTGTCAGTGCAGGTACTGATGGGCTGATAGATTGACCCTCGTCGATTTTGGAGCACAAACATCGCTACGAATTAGAACGAGATTACCTACTCTATAATCTACTATTAAAACATTTAATTAAGATCTTTTGAAGACAGGATTTAAATCTTCATAGAACCATGAATTATCCTTATAAACTCATAGTATTCTAATTTATTTGCTTAGTCATACTATTATTTTCTTTTCTTCTATTTTTAATCAAATGTCTTCTTATATATATATATATATATGTATAGTGTCATGTCTGAATGTTTATTACTGTTGTACTAACCTTTTCATGTTATTGTATTTTCAGGTAGTCTTTAGAATTGCGTATATGTCCAGAAAACCCGATAAAAAGCCAAAAAAAACAAAAAACTCTCAACCTCTCTCTCTTGCGTGAAAAAATTCAAAACCTAGGTCTTGCAGCTTCAGCGAAAAAGCGATCGAAAACTCCTCCTTTGTGTGCGATTACAAGAAAATCTTCTTAAGAAAGTGTGCTCTTTACAAGATCAAAAAGGAGGCGATGAAATCTCCTCCATCGGAAGCTCTCCCTCTTCATTGAGCTCTCTCTCTCTCTCTTTTTCTACGGCAGTGTATTCTGGAGGAACGGTTTTTCGATTTTCATTTTTCATTTTTCGGTTTTTGATTTTTCGATCTCGATTCTTTGATCTTCTGTTTTCTATTTTTCATTCTTCATTTCCGATTTCGTTTATTCCGTTTTCATTTTACGTCTTTCCTATTTCGTTGGATTAATCTTTTGTTTGTTGTTCGATTTCTGATTTCTTCTATTTTTTGATTTCATTTCTGATTTAGTTTTTATCAATTTCGTTCTAATTTCTTTTTGTTTTTCTAAATCTGTGGTTTTGATTGTTTTCTTTCGATCTTTTGTTTTCCTGTCTTTCCAATTTTTGATTATTTGTTCTTTTCTTTTCCGTGATTAAATTGATCTTCTATTTTAATTCTATAATATCAGTTTTATTAATTCTCATTTTGGTTCTGTTGTTCATCAAATTAGTTGTATCAGTTTTTATTTCTATTATTGATCAATTATGTTATCTGTTCTTGTATTATCAAATCTGTTCTATTTGTAATCTGTTTTATATGTACCTTTATCCAGTTTAAAATCTAGCAGGTCATATACTTCATCATTTGAACCGGTGCATCAGAAGAAGCTTCAGATAGAACTTTGTCAAATTTCTGTTTCAAATTTTTGATTTTTGGCTAATCTAATTTGAGATTCAGTTTAGCATTACCTATAGATATAAACATTCGTTAAGATATCATCTGATCTGTTATTTAGATTATTTATAAACTTTCAGGTTTAGTGAGACTTCATCAAGGTGAGATTAAAGGTGATTTAGTTTCCAGTGATTTATTTATCATTTATTCGTTAATTTATCAGATATACGCATTCAATTCATAGTGAGGATATTTGGAGAATTACTCTAGGGGTTATTTGTGTTATTGTATTGTTGCATTTGCTTCTTATATCCAAGGGAGAAGACCACATGAGTCAAAGCCATCAGAAAGTCAAAGAAGACCGTTGAAGTCAAAGTCAGAAGTCAGAAAGTCAAAGTTAACATCAGTAGTCAAAGTTAACAGCAGTAGTCAAAGTCAACAGTAGTAGTCAGAGTCAACAGTTGTAGTCAAGGTCAAATCAGAAAGTCAAAGTCAGCAGAAAAGTTAAAGTCATCAAAAAGTCAAAGTCAACTACAGAAAGTCAAAGTCAACAGAAAGTTAGATTCTCCAGCAAAAAGTCAAAGTCAAATCAGTACATTAGGGGGTTATCAAATCAGTAAATAATTTTTTTTAAAAGTCGTTCTACGTATATTATAGTTAACATTATTTGTTATTGCTTATTTTGATCGAGTTATTTTGCTTTAGTGCTTTTTGATATAGCTTTACATTTTCTAAGTTTAATTACAATACTAGGATAATCACACATACATTTACATTTTACGTGGACTCTTGGTGAGTCGTACTTACCCGTGAGGGTAAGGTGGAGATTCCTTGGAAATCGTAGTGAGTCAAGAGACTCTAGGGAGTTGACTAGGTAGTCAACTCGAGGGATAATTGTTCTTCACCTTGCAGGATTACTTGGACTCGGGGACGAGCGACTTACTTGGTGCGTGCGTGGATCGGTGCCGAGACTCAGTGACTACAGAGGGGCAGGCCAACCCAAAAGAGAGTAGGGAGCGGCGCGCGGAGCTCTGGGAGTTGGCCTTGGGGACGGGACAAGCAAAGGGGTACCGAAGGATGGCGGCGAAGTAGGGTCACTAACCGAGAGCATGAGGGAGTCAGATCAAAAGACCGTGTAGAACTTTTGACCTGTTAATCCCAGCCAGCTAGTAATTACTTCTAGGGGATTAAAAAAGGGTGAAGAGAGACTCTAGGGGGATTGTCTCCTCTTGGGACTGTCACGGGGGTCTAGAACCTTGTCCAGTATAAAAGAATTTGGCCTACGAGTGACGTGAGAAAGTTGAGTGGTAATCAACGAATTGAAAAGGGGATTAGAATAACATAAAGATTGAAAAGAAACTAATTCACCCCCCCTCTTAGTAATTTCACCATCTCATTAGGGAATTTTAACCCTTGATCTTCACTTAAGGAGAAGGGGTACGTGGCACATCACTATTCGTCGGTGAATCATTTTCTTAAACGATTTAATCTTAGCCATTGATCAAAGGAGTTATAACGGTTGAGATTAAATTGACGGAAATGCATCAAGAGCGTCTGATCGCGATCTAACGGCATGCCTTTTGATGCGTTTTATAACACATGCGACGTGGCTTCGTCTCAGGCGTCGATTGGTGATTCAACAGCCACGACTTATTGGTAACGATTCACATTGATGCTTTTCATTAGAGCCGTTGATCCGTTTCATCAAACGGTTATGCCTAAATTACCTATAAATTGAGGTGTTCCTCGAGATTGTAAAGCATTTGAGAACAATTCGAGTAAATCGAACTATTTAGACACCAAATCTCTTCAATCTCTTGATTCCAATCACTTCTAGACTCATTTTTGCATCCGAGGAGTGCTTAAGATCAAGATTTCAACGATCGACGAGGAAGAAATTGACACTTGAACTCCACAAATCGTGATTTTTGGATTTTGATGAATAGCCTTGATTTCGGCGATTAATTGGATCAATTCAATCGCAATTGTGGGTTAGGGATCTTGTTTTATCCTAATCTATCTTTGGTTAGTGTTTAGTTTCAATTTAGAATCGTAATTTAAGTGAATTTCATTCTTAATTTCGGTAGTTTAGTGTTTCGAAAAAATCACCTCTCTTCAAATTTCAATTTCTCCGCGAAATCAAAGTCAAATTTGCTTATTTTAGATTCGGTGGATTAGTCTTTATGTCCTCTTTCATAAAGTATCATTTTCCCCAATTTCTATCACCGATTCATCGTCCGATTTGATCAAATTCGAAGAGATCGTTAAGAATTTTCCTAAATTTCATGTGGATTCGACCCATATTTACCATTATACCCCTCAATTAAAATTAATTTTATAAAATTGGTAAGTTTGAACTTTATTTTGACACGTGACCGTGTGTATTCAACGACCTCACGGTCTCTCTTCATCAATTATCTTTCCAAATCTATCAATATCCCTAATTTCTCACCTCAATCGATCGTCTGATTTGATTGAATTTCAAAAGATCTCTTAAAATTCCCTTATTTCTGTATGGATTCGACCCTTATTCACCACTATGCTTCTGAATTTGTGATAATTTCAAAAAATTGGTGAGTTTGATATTAGTTTTGACACAAGCTGGTGTGTAATCAATGACCACATCAATTCGTTCCTTCAAATGGTGCCATTGCCAGGAATTTTAGGCGTATTTTTTAGAAAATTCGTCCATTTTGACTTGGTCAATGATAACTCCAAAAGTTATCACAGTACTTATATTATCAGCATGTTTTATTTAGCATATTTTGGACTCCTTAAGTTACTTTAAATCTCAGTTTAATTGAAAAGCAACACTTCTTGATATATGTAGGTGAACTTACAAATTGTGTTAATTGAGGTTTTTAAAAGTTTGAAACCCACTTGGCTTTATCACCAACTGTTTATCACCAAATTCGGTTTATCAATTGGCGCCGTTGTCAGGGAGCACGACTAGTGATTAGTGAATTTTTTTAAGGATTACTCAATCTTACCTTTCTCTACTTGTATCACTAACATTTCCTTGAAGATTTATGGTCTTTACCAGGGCATGAACATCTAAAATTAGGGATCAAGACAAGGGAGGCTAAGACACCACTCCTAATCCTTCTCTAGCCAAAATCAGAAGACAAGACAAGGCTGAAGAAGAGAACATAATTCCCCAACAAGCAAGGAATCGAGCAGAAACTGACGATACGTAATCATGCGATCGTTGAATACACACGATGTCGTGTCAAAACAAAGTCCAAATATACCAATTTAAAGATTAATTCATGAATTGAAGGGTATAATGGTAAATAGGGGTCGAATCCATGGAGAATTAGGGAAATTTTTTAGATATCTTTGAAATTCGATCAAACCAAACAACGAATTGATATTAGAAATTAGGCAACTTAGTATTTTAAGAAAGATAACTCAATTGGGAGTCCACGAAATAAAAAATCAAGAGATTTGGATTAGAATTCACGGAAAAATCAAAGTTTGAAAGTGAGAGAAAAATTCGATCGCGAAATTGATTAAAAACAAAAATTAAACTTAATCTACGATTCAAAATGTAAATCTAATGCTAAATGATGAAAACACGCAATCTAACCTAAAGTCGCGCTCGAAATGATCAAATTAATCGTCATATTTATGGCTATTCATTCCGCGATTTTGAAGACGAAGATGGCGTTCAAGATGTGATTTCTCCTTACTCCCTCGATCAAATTCTGATTTCAAACACTCTCGGATGCGGAAACAAGTCAAGAAGCTTAAGAAATCAAAAGACTCTCAGATTGTGATGTCTAGACAGTTCGATTTGCTTGAAAATCCAAGAATGCTCTTCCGTTGCGATGAACTTTTTAATAGATAGAAGAAATTGGGCGTAACCGTCGGATGCGTCGGTTCATCGCAATCAACAGTCGATATCATACATCGATTGACGATGCAACACGATTAAATCATGTGCGTTCGATCTTTGATGGAGCATCCGGATGCGTCCACGTTGCGCATGAGAGATAAGGCGTCGCTTCGATTCATTCGTCGGATCTCCATCGGACGATCGCGATAAGTCGAGGGGTCCATCGGGCGCGATTAATCATGACCTTTATAACTCCTTTGATAGACCGTCGAGAATAAATTTCATTTAATCGAATCGATGCCTCATAGGATGCTGCCACGTACCCCTTGAGTAAGTGACATCCAACGCACCTGATTTAATCACGCGATTGGATGTCTCACACATTTCCACGTCTTCTGAAATCAAAATGAAGTAACATAGTCCCACACGGAATAAATTAAAGATAGATGGATGGATTTATAAGGGTTTATAAGATAGATGGATTTAAGGGTTAGCTTAAATCCGATTACAGATGCTCCTAACCCATTTATAAATCTGCGCATACGTGTCATGCACACACACGCGTGTCACGCACACACGTCATGCACACGTATCCACGTGTCACACAGACACATGTCCACGCGTCACCACGTGTCTTTGCTCTGCCACGTCAGTGCGCGGTAATTAAAAACCCTTTTTTTTAATTCTTTTTAATTATTTTAAAATAAAAAATAGAGTTAAATAAATTCAAAAAAATTCCAGAAAATTCCTAAAAATTGGAAAAATCATAACTTTCAAAATATAACTCCAAATTAATTCAAATTTGTTTTGTTGGATCAGAAATTGAATTATCTATCATTATAAAAATTCAAAAATATTAAAATAACAAGAGAATGAATTTTTATTAAATAAATACATTCATGTATTTTCTAAAATAACTTTAGAAAAATACATGAATATAAATAAACATCTTTTCTCTTATACTTTAATCATGTAAACATAATATGATCTCAAAGATAATTAGGATTATAATCATATTGTTCAATTATGTATAATTATCCATAAATTGATGTATTTTTAGATCATAACATTAGATTACATACAATGATAGAAATGTACTTAATATATGATAGCATGCATACAAATGGAACAATTAATGCCTTTATTTGCATTAATAATCATGTAAATTCATGTATAAAATGCATGTTATCAGAAACCAAAAGAACGCTCTTAGATGGCATCAACTCCAAAGGAGCATCTAGTAAAACCACCATCCACATTGAGCTTGGAAGAGAGGTAACTTTCAAACCGGATAATACTTTGATTTCATCCTTGCCTTCTTTTATGGTAGACCTAGTGAGGACCCTTCTGATTTTTTAGATGACTATCTTATGATGTTATCTTCACAAATCATAACATGTCTCTCTATTGAAATTTGAAGATGCTTTACCTTCCTTTTGTCATAAAAGAGAAGGCTAAAGATTGGTACAAGAAACTAGGTAGTACTTTCAATTCATGGGAAGAAGTTGAGGAAAAGTTTCTTTTGAAATTTTACCCTTTATCAAAGAAGAAGGCTTAATTAAAGACATTCAGACTTTCTCTCAGTTTGATGGTGAAACATTTAATGAGTCATGGGAGAGGTTCAAAGATTTGATACGAAAATGCCCTCACCGTGACATAAAAGATTCTGATCTTGCTCAAGATCTTATGATGCTCTAAATGATTCTCATAAATAGAAGGTAGATAACATGTTCGGTGGATATTTTTATCATGCCTTTGAGGATGAAGTATTTGACATTCTTGAAAGAGTGGCAGAGATAGATCTCCAACAAACGAACGCCAGGAGGAATGTGCGCTTTCTCAAGAGAGGAGGTATTCATCAAGTGAGCTTCAAGGAGTCAACATTGGAAAAAGAAGAGATCTTGAAGGCTGTGGGAAAATTGAGTGAAAAGGTAGATCACCTAACCACTAATGCGCCTCTTATAAAGGCAAAGATATGCTCTCTTTGTTGCAGCAAAGATCATGAATATGGGGCTTGTCGAGGCATGACAAGAGATGAGGTAGAGGAAGAAGTACATGTAGTGAACTAAACTACCTCTTGGAATGAACAACGAGGACAAGGGAGCAACTTCAACTGACAAACCAGGCTCACCCCCCAGCCATGTCCACCTTATCAAGGGGCCTCTTCCCAGCCTTACCAAACCTACCACATGCGTCAGCAATAGGCTCTATTCTACCATCAAGAGGTGCCCATGCAAGCCAGGCCACAAAATGAGGAAACACATGCAAATTCCTCAAATTCTTTTGATCCTATGATGAATATTTTGATACAGATGATGGATGATCAGAAGAGAACTAACGAGACGATTTATGCGGTCGTTGAAAACACATAAACGTCGGTCAAAAAAATTTATAATTCTGAACTCACAATAACAAAAATATGAAATCAAGTATAGTGTAAAGATCGGGTCGATCCATAGAGAACACGGTTGACTTTGATTGAAGGGTTGACTTGGTCAAACTTAGGTTTAAATAGAAATTTTAAGAAATTAAAGTGATATATAATCAATGTAAATGATATAAATATATTAGAGAAGATATTTTAAGAATTTAGATAATGATTTGACAAAGAAAAGTGAAAAGTCAAGGTCAAAGCATTGACTTTGACCAACCGTTGACTTTTTGTAAAATCAAAGAATAAAAAGAGAGTAAAATATTATGAAAATTATACATTCAGAAACTAGAAAGAAAATAAAAATTTTTAATATATAATTCGTGATTTTTTTAGAATAATTGGATTTATTATGATTTATTCAAAATTAAATATCAGAAAAATCCCTAAATGAGTACTTTGGTTTAAATCATCAAATTGACTGACCAAATGATATCTAAATCAATAAATTCATATATGAATAGAAAGCTAACAACCAGATGATTCCAAAAAGACCAAAACTGTCAAACTTTACCTTTTATTTTGAGAGTAATTGCCCCAGCAAGTCAACGCCCAAATTTGGATTGAAAATGAGTAGTTGATGGTAAAAGTTCAAATTGAAGGGTCAAATGATGATGAAATTTTATGAACTAGATATCCACAGAAAGCTGATGAAACAAGGAATCCAATGAAACTAAAATCAAATGATTTGAACTTAATATCAGGGAGAAGTCCTTGTTTCAATATCAACAAAAAGCTGCACCCAAATTTGGGCAAAACGAAGAACAATTCAATTTGTAAAATAAAATTACCTATCTAAATCTAACTAAACTACATAAATTTCAAGGATTAGGAAGAACTCACACTAATAACCCAATTGATGGGAAGATTGAGCCCAAAGTACCTTGATTATGGAGAATTTCTATGGAACCTTCTTTGACATAAGTTTAGCATTCAAGGAGAGATTTCGATCAATTCTTGCAATGAATTCGTGATGCGTTATTGATGCGTAATTGAGTCTAGGACGTAAGAGAATCATTAAGAACTCAAGATATTCCTTCAAAATTATTTAATTTCTTTACGATTCAATGAAGAGTTGAGTTTACAGAGGAAGAACGTCGTTTTTATAGGAAATTTCATCGTGAAAATCGCGGACCGTATGATTCGATGAAGGATGATTCAATGGTTGAGATTGCACGATTTAAGTGGGCCATGATCCCACGATCTCACCATGATTTTCCTCCCTTTTTAAAGGAATTAAATCCAGAAAATGCCTGAAAAATCAAAATAAAATCCAAAAAATTTCTGTAAAATTCAGAAATTCATATCTTTCTTTGTATTACTCCTTTTTACTCAAGATTTCTCCATTGGATCACAAATTTCTTCATCTTTAACATCATTCCACCTAAAAATATAAATTATAACAAGAAAATAGGGTGAATTCAAAGTAATCTTAAATAATCTTTTAAAAATTCTACTTTATATCATCCCATCAATCTCTTCTTGAAATTAATTCTTTTTCTTATCAAGTAATGTCAAAATAACTCAAAGAAAGTGATTAATTTCCAATTATTTAAATTATCAAAAGATCAAACATCAATAAAATACATAATTAACCCTAAATAATGCAAAATTATAGACTTTAGTAAAATGGCATACCAATGGAGAAAATTCATAAAACTATGATAACATTTATCATAATTGTATAAAAGAAGCATGAATGTTAGTTAAATAAGATAAGAATTTAAGTTATATATGCATGTTATCAAGGGCAGACATGGAAATGCAAATGAAGAATGAGGAAATGCAGAAGAGAAATGAAGAGGAGATCAAGCGCTTAAGGGTCAACTTCAGAGAGGTAAGGGAGGTGTAAGAGACTCCCTTCAAGGTCGTTTTCCTACCCGACCACTTTCAAATCCTAGGAATTTATGTGTTGCTGATACTGTTGATGATTTGAATGCATCCTCATCGTCTAGTTCATCTAGAGAAGTTCTGGGAATCACATTGAGAAGTGGGGGAACATTAGATCAAAAGAAAGAATGTGTAGAAGAAGAGGAGGAGAACATAGAAGAACTTGAGGGAGAAGAACCAAAGAAACTTGAGGAAACTCCTTCAATTCCCTACCCTCAAGATCTTAAAAGCCCTAGGAAACCCTCTAAAAAAGACCTTGATAATCCTCTTCATGAAACTAACATTTTTCTCCCTTTAGTAGAGGCCTTGAAATATATCCCAGCATACCAAAAGTTCGTAAAAGATATAGTGACCCCTAAACGAACTAAGATGATAAAGCTATCAGAAACCGTGAGCTCTGTTATCTTGGATCAATTCCCTACAAAGAAAAGAGATCAAGAGCCCCTCTTATTACATGTGAGGTGGCAGGTAAGATATTCATCAAGACATTGCTTGATTCCGGAGCACGTGTGAATATCTTACCTAAAATGGTGTATGATAAACTTAAATTAGGAGGGATAGAGCTTGCATGTATTGATCGTCTCTTAGCTGATGGGTCAATTAGATAGCCTTTTGGGAGATTAGAGGATGTTGTGATTAAAGTTAAAGATCATGAGTTTTTTATTGATGTCATTGCTACACATACTAGTGAGCCAAAACACTTTTCTCATGCACCTATCATTCTAGGGAGGCCATTCTTAGCTACGTCTAGAGCCATTCAGGATTGCGGGAAAGGGGTTTTCAAGCTGAAAATAGGAGAAGAAGAAGTAGAAATTGATGTTTCGAAAATAATGAAGTTTTCTGTAGCTAGTTGTGAAGAAGCCTTTTCTTGCGCTATACTTGAAAATGATGATGAAGACACTCTTGACTTCTCTTATGATGAATTAATTGAAAAACCAAAAAATAGAGAGTGAAAACCTTTACCTTATTCTCTGAAATATGCATTTTTGGAACCCCATGAAAAATTTCCTGTTATTATTTCTTCAAGTTTGAATTCTAACCAAGAGATGGTTTTATTAGATGTTTTGAGGAAACTGATCTGTAGTAGCTTGGTTGTTAGAAGACATTAAGGGGATTTCTCCTGAGTTTTGTGAACATAGGATTTATCTAGAGGATAATGATAAACCCTCTAGGGAGGCACAAAGAAGACTGAATCCCCATATGAGAGAAATACTTAAGGATGAAATCCTTAAGTGGCTTAAGGCATAAATTATTTACCCCATCACTGATAGCCCATGGATTAGTCTAGTTCACATGGTCCCTAAGAAGTCTGGGATAACAGTAGAAAGGAGTGAGGAAGGGGTTGAATTGGCCACTAGGTTAACCACGGGGTGGAGAGTTTGTATTGACTATAGGAAACTCAACTTAGTGACCAAGAAAGACCGCTACCCTATTCCTTTTATCAATCAAATTTTAGAAAAACTTGCAGGGTAGACTTGTTATTATTTTCTTGATGGGTATTCTGGGTATAACCAAATCGGTACTTACCCAGGAGATCAAGAGAAAACAACCTTTACATGTTCGGAAGGAACATATGCATTTAGGCGCATGCCCTTTGGGATATGCAATGCACCAACTACTTTTCAACATTGCATGAATGCCATGTTTTCAGAGTTTGTGGGGGATTGTTTAGAAATTTTCATGGATGATTTTTCAATTTTTGGCTCATCCTTTGATTTATGTTTATCTCATCTAACTTGCATACTTCAATTATGCATTCAATATAATCTTGTGCTCAGTTGGGAAAAATCACATTTCATGGTGCAGGAGGGGATATCTCTCGGGCACAAGGTCACCAAGAAGGGACTAGAAGTTGACAAGGCCAAAATAGAAGTTATCAAGGGCCTTCCACTTCCCTCCAACCTCAAGGAAGTTAGGAGCTTCCTTGGTCATACAGGCTTCTATAGAAGTTTCATCCAAAACTATGCTCAAATTTCTAAACCTCTAACAAATCTACTTTCTAAAGATACCGAATTGATAGTGGATGAACTAGTCAAGACAAATTTCAATACATTGAAAGAAGCTCTCATTAAAGCACCCATCCTTCAGCCGCCTAATTGGACCTTAACTTTTGAGATTTATTGTGACGCTTCAGAATTTTCAGTGGGAGCTGTCTTGGGGTAACGGAAGGAGTAGAAGCATGTGGCCATTTTCTATGCTAGTAAGACTCTCAATGATCCTCAATTGCATTATTCTGTTATAGAAAAAGAGTTACTAGCAGTAGGGTTTGACCGTTCAGATACCAGTATCGAATACTGGTATCTGTTACAGTAATGGTATCAGGTACCGTTAGGGTCCTAAACGGTACCTGATACCTACAATACCCGAAACCGATATCCACATATCAGATATTGGTTTGTGGATGTCGGTATCGGGTTCCGATATCGATATCCAATACCGACATCCGCTAACGGTCAAAAGGTTGGATGTCGACATTGCATATCGATATCTGATAAAGGTTTAAAGCTAAATACCTAATTCTTATTTCCTAAATCCTAATACCGTCTAAACCTAATCCTAAAACTCTCTAGTTTCTACCTATTTTTTGCAAATCCTCAGCTCCGCACTTGCTCTGAAATTCGTAATAAATAGGTGATATTCCTCCGCGAAGGGTCATCCTCCATCTCCGCCATGCATTTCATTTTACAGTCTCTGGGCTCTCTCTTTGTCACCTTCATGTTCCTCCATTCCTTGATTCTGGATTTCGTCCTAGATCGATTCCTCTCTTCCTTGGAAAAACACTTCAAATATCGTCTTCTATCCTGCCATAAATATTCTATCGTGATCGAGGAGTTTGACTTCCGCGGCTATTCCGAGACCTCGGAGCTCGCTCTAAAGTACCTAAGCACCCGCTGTCCTGACAAGGCAACCGCAACCAGGGTTTCGGACGACGTCGCCTACTCTAAAGGTTACTCCTTTGCCATTGACGTCGACCAAACCCTAATGGACGAAGCTGACGGCGTTCTGATCCATTGGAGCTTTGGTGTTTGAGACTCTTACGTACTCGGGCGAGGAGGCTATGACTGAGTCAGATTTTTAGGGCTATCCTTCGCTAGGAAACACAACGATTACATCAGAAATCATTATTTTCCATTAGTACTGTCGATAGCACGTCAGGAAGAAGCGTGTAGTAGAGCGAGAAAGCTCTTCACCAATAGCAGCACAGGGGAGCGGGGTTCGTTCTGGTCATCAGTCGTGTTCGATCATCCATCAACTTTCAAAACCCTAGCCATGGATCTTGAGGCTAAGATGAACATTATCAATGATCTGAAGAAGTTTTTCAAGCATGAAGAATACTACAAGAGAGCTGGAAGGACGTGGAAATGAGGGTACCTCATCTATGGTCCGTCGGGAACAGGGAAGACGAGCTTGGTAGCCACCATGGCTAATTTCCTCGAGTTTGACATTTATGATCTTGATCTCTCTGTTGTCCCCAGCAACTGCCAGCTGAGGAAGCTCTTTCTTGAGACTCAACGTAAGTCTTTGATAGTCATCGAGGATATTGACTGATGCATCCATGGTGTGGAGAGATGGAGTAAGAGATCTTAAGAGGATTATGACAAAAATGATGAAGAGACGAGGAGAGGTGGAGACCTGACTTTATTTGGGATTCTCAACTTCATGGACGGAATGTGGTCTTCTTACGCATGTGATAACATGCATTTATAACTTGAATTCTTATCTTAATTAACTCATATTCATGCTTATTTTATGTGAATATGATACATGTTATCATACTTTATAGGAATTTTCTCCATTGGCATGTCATTTCACTAAAGTTGATATTTATGCATAAAGTAGGGATAATTTCATGTTTAATAGATGATTAATCTTTTGTTTAAATTAATAAAAGTTAATCTTTGTTATTGAATGAGTTTTGACTTTAGTAAATGTTTGGAAGGATGATTTTATGATGAATTTATGATTTAAAATGTTTGATGAGAAATGATTTAAGTAAATTATAAGTCATCATGATTTCTTCTTTCTAAATATATTTTAAATGACATTATATTAAAAAGAAGAGAATTTGTGATCCAATGGAGAAAATTTGGATTAAAAAGGAGTTGTATATTTTAAATTATGAATTTCTGAAGTTTTATGCCCTTTTTCCGTATTTTATTTGATTTTTATTTATTTTTTAGAGTTATTTTCTATTAACAAAATCGCGAAAAAGGAATTTTATTACCTGTCGGTGCTGACGTGGCGACGCGACGGCTGACGTGGCGCACAGACCAGGGTGACGTGGCGCGCGGGACCAACTCGGGTTGCGACGCGGCACTGAGGCCAAGTGGCAGCGCCCGGGTGGCCCGCGCAGGAGGCGCACAGGGCGCGGCCAAGTGGCAGGGAGGCCACGCGGCCACGTGGGCGCCCGTGAGGGGCACCACGTGTAAGTTCTAATGGAGGGGATAGTGACAACGTTAATAAGGGAATCCACTCCCCTATTTAACCGCACAAAATCCCGGCCATATTTTCGTGTGGGACTATGTCCCACACGTCTTACCTATTTTGCAGGTGACGTGGACGCGCGGCAGGCGTCGGATCTCATCAAGATGGCAGAGATCGCGTGGACCCGAGTCCACGCGATCATCAATCAAGCACGTGGCGATATGCATTTTAAGTGATCCGCTTGATGGGTGACACGTGGCAGAGCGAGGAAGCTTGGATCGTCATCGGACGGCCTCAAACTTTCGCGATCGGCGGCACTAAGCGATCATCCGATCGTCATCGGACGGTCGCGATCGTTCGCGATCTTAGAAACGCGCGGAGTCTTCTGGTGCGTCCGATCTCCATCACGCGGACGGCTGATCTTCATCGAGAGACGATCACGATCGGAAGGCTGGCGAAGGACTTGAATCGTGATCGCGGCGCACGGGATCGGTGAATCTTGATCGTTCATCTAACTGGAGTTCATCGAACGGTGGATTGAGCCTAACGAAGAACCACGATCGACGCGCGATCGTGGCTCGATCGCGCGGCGATTGTGGCTTATTCAGCGCCAGATCGGGAACCACGGCGTCGCGACGTAAAAACGCCCCAACGACACCATCGACCCATGCCCACGACCCCATCAATGGCTCAAAAATCGGGCGGGATGATCAACGTCAAACTTTGAGAAGTCGCCGCGATCGGGGCTGATTCAGCAGAAAAATTGGAGCCGCGACGCCTCCAATTGATGGCCTACGATCGTCGCTCGATCGTGGCCATCTAATCCGCTCCACGACCGCGTCAAACGGCCGGAAATTTCGGGCCTAATTTTCCCTTTAAAACCGGTGTATTCTCCCTTCTTTTCTTTCAACTTTTGATCGATTCGTGAAGGCAATTAAGCGAATTTCAAGGAAGATCTCTAGTTCATCTTTATCCCCCCGTGTTTAGACTCGATTGCGACGCAATTGGAGCGGGATTGATCACGAATTCCTCTTTGATTTCATCGAATTTTCCCCTTGAATTCCGAAAGTCTGCGAGGAAGAATCCGAGCAAATTCGCTTCAATCCACGAGAATTGAAGCCTCATTCTTGCGGCAATCGGGTTAGTAGTGAGATTCGATCGATTATCAAGAGGTAATTTGAGTTTTTCTTAGATTTAGAAGTTTAATTTTGCAAATTAGTTCATAGTGTTCTTCATTTTCCCCAAATTTTAGTCCAAAAAGACGCTGATTTTTAAAATAAGATATCTCTCTGATTATAATTCCAAATCACTTGATTTTGGTTTCATTGGATTCCTCTTTTCATCAGCTTTCCGTGGATAGCAAATTCATCAAATTCCAAGTTCATTTGTCCCTCCAATTTAACGTTTGACCAAGGACTATTCATCTTTCATCAGAAGTCAAACGTTGACTTTCGGGGTCAATTACTTTTGATTGAAAAATCAGAATTTAATAATTTTGATCTTGTTAGATTCCTCTGGTTTTTATCTTTCCATTGACATATAAATTGCAAGATTTGGATTTCATTTGGGCATTCAATTTGAAGATTTCCTCTGAGGTGTTAATTTCGGGGATTTTCTAATCATTGATTTTAAATAATTCATAATAAATCCATTTCTTATCCAAAAATTACGAAATATATATCAATAAATTCCATTTTCTCTCTAGTTTCCAAATATCTAATTTTCGTAATCTTCTGACTCTGTTTGATTCTCTGATTTTACAGAACACCTACTGCTGGTCAAAGTCAATGCTTTGACTTTGACTCTTGACTTTTCTCTGTCAAATCCGAGATTTCAAATATCAAAACTTCTTATTTACCTTATTTATATCATTTCCATATCTTAAATCTTATTTTTTCTTATTTAAAACGCCTTTTATACCTAAGTTTGACCAAGTCAACTCTACATTTAAAGTCAACCCTGCTCTCTGTGGATCGACCCGATACTTACCCAATACTTGATTAATATATCTTGTCTTTGTGAGTTCGGTTTTATAAATTTTGTTTGACCATCGTCTTTGTGTTTTAACGACGCACGAAAATGACACGTCAGCATGCAACTCTCTTCTTCTTTTGTTCATCTAGAATTATTGACAACATATTTTTCCAAGGTATTCGACTCAACAGATCTTACGTGATGCAATATTTATCTTGATCAGCAGTCATCGGCAGTCCATCATCCAGTACCCGCAAAAACAGGGTCTTCTTCTCCACCATGTCCCCTTCTCCCTGATGGGATCTAAGGTCGATACATTTCTGAAATTTTGATCAAAACATCAAATGCAACGGAAAACATTTAATCATACATTCATAATACCAAGCCACCAAGAACAGATGATCCTATCATCTAGTATGAATGAGAAAACATACTTACACGGTTTCCTTGAATGAATTCTTGAAGCTATTCAAGTGTTTAGCCTCCAGCGGTATCCACACGATCTCCGAATGGTTGGATCTCTTCTTCAAAGCTCTTCACCAAGAGAGAAAAAGAAAAATGGAGAGAATTCCCATAAGGCTCGCATGGGCACCTTTATTCGTGGTCGTTCTCTCCCTATTTATAGACATTTGGTATGAGGTTTTTTCATAAAAACCCTCATAATTATGTTTATATCCACCAACATCCATAGACCTTATGTGTGTGACCCTCTACGCCCATATATCTCTCTAGTTAATATCTATATAGATCAAATAACACCTTATTTGTCAACCTTAATTAATTATCCACATCCATATATAGATTAATTAATCAAAAATCGATTTAACCTAATCGATAGGTTGAGTTGCGAGCCCGTTGGTGCCAAGCTACACCATGTACACTAGGAGATATGGAGTATGTAAGAACTCACTTATAGAACCTTCTTATCATTGATTACTATGTATGTATAATCCTTCATCCACATTAGACTCATGAATGACTTAGGGTATGATCAACTGTTAAACACTAATCGATCACTCAAGTTATAACTGATGCGTGTAGAAATCATCGGGAACTCCTCCGATATTTCTACTACCTTGGCCAAGGATTTCATTGCATCTCATTCCTTGAGTTAATCTCCTCAAATACTGAGGGTGGATGATCCCATCTTGATCACACAATCATCTTCGTGGACTTCATGTCGTATCTAATATCTGATGTTTTAGATATCCCGTGGCTAGGGATTCGTAAGTCATAATCAAAACACGATCATCCATCCACAAGATGTCTTTGGTGTCTCAAGTCAAAAGACCACGTACACAACCATGACATGAATCAACCTGATTGACAGTTTGGTATAATACCATTCAGGGATTCATACGGATCAATTTAGTGAACTCTTTCTCCAAAAAACACCCACTATCTATCCTTAGTGTCTCCACACTGATGGCTATAGGATCAGCCATACTCATCATATGAGTTGGAGTAGATAGTACTATTCTTTCCAGATAATACGATGTCCTTCTCGAATATCCCACGAATAGGAATATTTAGAACATATGTTTAAAAACTAGTGATCACAATATTATGATATCATCATAATTCACTTAGTCACTGCACATGCTCATGGACTTCATTGCAAACATCACACAAGAATGAAAATGAATAAATTTCATTTCAATGAACATAAATAAGATACATGAAAGTGTGATTGGCTTATAGGCCACATAATATCCATCATTTCTCACCTCAATTCATTGTCTGATTTGATCGAATTTCAAAAGATCTCTCAAAATTCCCTTATTTTTCTATGGATTCGACCCTTATTCACCACTATGCTTCTTAATTTATGATATTTCATAAAATTGGTGAGTTTGGTATTAGTTTTGACATGAATTGGTTGACGAAACGAAACCGCGAGGTCGTCAATTTCAAGCGGTATCGCGTCTAAACTAATTCCAAACTTACCAATTTTGAGAATTAATCACGAATTCAAGGGTATAATGGTAAATAAGGGTCGAATCCACAGGGAATTTAGGAATTTTCAGAAGATCTTTTAGAATTTGGTCAAATCGGACGAGAAATTGATGGAAGAAATTGGGGAAAATGGTATTTTATGAAAGTAGACTTCAAATCGATTCCACGGAATCAAAAATCGTCAAAATCGGACTTGATTCCGCGGAGAAATCATGAATCGAAGTGGAGAGAAAATTTCGAGCGTAACAAATCGTGATTTTAAGTGAAATTTGATGAAATTGAAGATTAAAAACTAATCTAAACTGAAATTAAACTAGATTGGAGGATTAGGAAGCAAAAACCGCTCCCACTAATCCCCGATTGCGATCAAATCGCGCCGATTAAGCCTCTTAATCACGAAGAACACGAAGAACGCGATCGGTGGATTCAAGCTGCGATTTCTCCTTCACCTCTCCACCAAATCTCGATTTCTACCACTCCTCGGACGCGGAAATTGAAGAGGAAGAGGAAGAACTCGAGAGAAACAGGCAAGGAAGGTGTCTTGACAGTCAATTTAATTGATTCTTGCTTGGATGCCTTAGAACGACGAAGAACATGTGTATATATAGGGCGAAAAATCGTAACCGTCCGATCGTTTCGATCGACGGTTACGATGAAACGGTCCACGATGGACCGTTTCGAAAATATCGTGGCCGTTGGATCGCGATGGACGGTCCAGATCTGATCGTCAGAAAGACGTTATAAAACGCCTTTGATCTCGCCCCTTCGATCGCGATCCAACGGCCGAGATTTGATCCACGCCGAACGATCTCAGCCGTTATAACGCTTCTATTTAAGCACGTGTTGATTGATCTCCGGTGCGCCTTGTTTCCACGCGATCAACGCGCGTGATGTCGCCACGTCGCGCTAATCCAACCGTTATAATAACGGTTAATCAGCACGTGCGTTGATCCCCGATCAGTGGTCCCGCGCTCACCCGATCGACGCTCGTCGATCTCCCATCCGCTCGATCCGACGGCCGTCGTCGCGCCACGTCGCCTGCAAGGTAAGTAAGTAAAAAAAATTAGTCCCACACGGACTTAATTTATAGAAACGGTCGGGTATATAATACCCGACCGTTTATACGGGTATGACCCTCCCCATATAGGGGAGGACAAAGACCCATTTATAATTATAGGTATAATACCATATATATGATATAATCGCGCCACGTAGGCGCGCTGCGCGGGTCCACGTGGCGCTGCCACGTGGCCTTGCGTGCCACGTCGCATCCACGCGGGCCCCGCGCCCATTTTTTTATTTTTTATTTATTATTTTATTATTAAAAATTGAAAATAAAATAATAGAAAATTCGGAAAAATACAGAAAAATCCCTAAAAATTGTAAAAAAATCATATCTTTTAAAAATACAACTCCAAATTAATCCAAATTTCTTTCATTTGATCCAAAATTTAATTATCTATTATTCTAAAAGGTCAAATTAATTAAATAATAAGAGTTAAAATTATTATTTCAAAAATACATTCATTTATTAAGATTTTAATCTTTAGAAAATAAAATGAATGTTTATAAAAGTTATTTCTCTTATTATTTTATCTTTAAAAACAATTATAATCTCAAGAAAAATATGGGTTATCAAATTATGAAACTCTAATTTATAAAAATTAACCCTAAATTAAAGTATTTTGAGATTATAATGACTTTTTAAGAGAATAATAGAAAAATACATATAAATATGATAACATACATGTAAATGAAATCATTTTAGCTTTAATATGCATAAAAAATCATGTTTTATGATGTAAATATAGCATGTTATCATTGGTGTGTAATCAACGACCACATCAATTTGTTTTGTCAAATGGTGCCGTTGCCAAGGATTTAAGGCGTATTTTTGAGAAAATTCATCAATTTTGACGCGATCAACTTCATATTTTTCATTTTATTTCTTGAATATAACTTATATCGATCTTACTTTGAGTGATCCGAAGTAGAAATTCATCTTCGAGATCCTTAATTCGACGAGAACAAGTGATTTTGGTCCCTTTTCTGAGGATTACGAGTGAGCATTTTTCAAAATCACGTTAAGAAATCATAACACACACAGATACCAATACCCAAGTATGATCGTTACCATTATTTGATAATTATAATTATATATATGTAATAATTATTTTTATTAAATGTCATTCACTTAGAAAACATGTTCTAATGCCTTCCGAAGATGTAATTTATTGTAAATGATCCTCAATTTGATGTCATCTTGAGTAATTTTCCCTCTTCCAAGGATTACGGTCTATTGCTCACGAGTATTGTTTTGAGAGGGCCAAGCTCTCACGGAATCATGCACGACTTGTTTAATAATCATTTTTATCCTTATTGAAATTCATGATTCTATACGAAAAAGCATGTTGTACTAGGGTTATTTAGAGTTTGTCATTGTCTTAGGCCTCATCGAAGCCATGCTCTACGTAGACTTAGGATATGATAGACTCGAAGTGATCTAAATTTCAACTGCTCAATCGATAGAATTTTTTTTAGAAAATATATCTATATTTCTATATTTATATATATAACATAATATATATAATCTATATATTACCTCTAATAAATTGTGATTACATGAATTTAATTTGATGATATGATTTGGATTTCATGCATACATTCTGAATTTCACCTTCAAACCATTGAGTATAATGATTTATTATTCATAAGAAGGATAATTATGATTTGGACCTTGAGAAATTTTCTTATCATGCATCAAGTTTTCATTGATAATAATCATATCAATTTTTGGAGAAGATGAGCTTAAATGAGTTTGACTGAAGACGTTCAACTTAGTGCTTATTTTGTGTTTTTGCTTTTAGTTTTTGTAGAATAAAAGCATTGTCGAAGAACTATATTATGAGGGGCACACGTGCGAGAAATCCCGTGAACAAGCATCAAAAAGCCCAAATGAGTTTTTCTAAACCCTTTTCTCCTCACCACATTCTGTTATTTTTTTATGCCATGATCGATATTCTTGCCATCTTTCTTCATGAGCATAATAATTTCATTGAGGACAATGAAGAGTTTACGTTGGGGGTTGAGGACTTAGAAAAATTTAACAATTTTTCAAAATTTTAAAATATTTGAAAAATTTTAAAATTCTAAATTCTAAAAACTCCTATTTTCCAAATTTTTATCACTCTTCTCCATCTTAGAAGTCTTGAAAGTTTGAGATCTTATCTATTAGAGATGTATAAGTGAAGGCTTTATAGCCCATATAATTACATTTTGAGTAATAAAACCAAGTGATCTAGATAAACCATGGGATTATTCATAGTGATTCACTTCTTTGGGGTTGGGTATCTAACGGGAACCAAGAAAAAATAAGTAATTAGAAAGTTGATGTGCTATGGGATTGAAATGGGGAGATTTTGAGTGAAGTTCAAGCAAAATTCTTATTCCCAAACTTACATCAGCCGAACCTACTTAGTGTGGGAATTCCTTACTTCCGAACTTTCCCTTAAAAGAGTGCAATTAGCCTTCATTTTTTTAGGCACCTATGTTTGTCTTGTTAGACATTTAGTTCCAATTTTTCCTTTCTAGTTAATTAGTTACACCCATTTCAGCCTCGCTTATGATAATCATACTCCCAGGTGACTCACACATCCATCACATTTCTTCGACATTCCTCTCACATGTATGTATCCCTTCAAACATTACATGTCACAATTTTTGCATACTCTCTTCAAAACTCCGCGAAACAACTCCTCCATATCCTTATTTTTTGTAAGTTCTTTTGAAATTTTGAAGTATCTTTGAAAAAGAAAAAAAAATTTGACAAAAAAAGAAAAAAAGAAAAAAAAGAAGGAAAAAGGAAGGAGAAAAAGAAAGAAAATAGGATATATAAGAAGAAGTGAAAAGAAGGAGAGTAAGTTAGGAGAATATCTTCTCTTCTTCCACCACCATCTCTACCATTTCTATCTATCCTTATCATCTATCATCATCCACATCATTTGGGAGCTAATTATCATAAGTGGCACCACCTTTTCTTTTAAACAAATCTATTTTGCTTACATGCATGTTTGCTTTTAAACACGTCATTCCTTTAGATATACTGTCTTTTAATTTTCTTTCAGCCACCTCACACGTTATATCCCAAAGATAGGAATACCATTGCAATTGCATTCTTTTTAGGAGGAAGACGAGTTGAGGAGAATTCTAATCCACTAAATAGCCTCCATTTTGAGGGAAGTAGTGATGTATCTATGGAGAGGGTAAGGAATTACATCTACTAATGAGAGTGTGAGGATATTTTCATCTCCATAGCATTAAACCCTAGATATGCTCACCTCGACCACAATTTAGAATTAGACTAGAGCATTAGCCGATGAGCACTACCCTAATATGCACTAAAGAAGTCAACCTAGAAATGGAATCTAGATCACTATGGTCCACACTATGAGGAAGAGTAATCATACGTTAAGACATTTCACCTCTTCAGTAGTAGGATTGAGAAGGGGAAATGAACTTCTAGGGAGATTATATAGTAAATTGCTAAGAGAATAGCAATTATTCAAGTTGGGGGGGTGTAATAACATATAATTACATGATTATTAATGCAAATTAAGGCGTAAAATATTACATTTTTATGCATGTTATCATACTTTGAGTGCATATCTATCATGTCATACAAATTTAAGTTATAATCTCAAAATGCACTATTTTAGGGATGATTATGCATTTTTCAGAATATATTTTTAAAGTAGATTATTATCATCTATATTTGAGATTATAATTTGGTTTTAATGCTAAATAATAAGAGAACATACTTTTTATATACTCATTTATTTTTCTAAGTTTTAATTTTTAAGAGAAGTGAGTATACTTTTGAAATAAAAAATTATTCTCTAGTTATTTAAATAATTTGACTTTTTATAATGATAGATAATTTGATTTCTGATCTAATTAAATAAATTTGGATTAATTTGGAGTTATATTTTGATAGTTATGACTTTTCTAATTTTTAGGGATTTTTTTTCGATTTTTTTTAAATTTTTCAAAATTTAAAATCAATTAATTTAAATTCAATTTTATTTTCGCATAGGTGACGCGGCAGCATGTGGAGTGTCTGATCACGCGATTAAATCTCGATCGTCGATCGTCACTTAAAGATGATGTGGCAGCACATGGAGCGTCTGGTCATGCCAGTAAATTGCGATCATTGAATCGTTGGCGCTCATCAAAAGATGTTTGTGTCGCATTTCTACTTGTCAGCGAATCATTTTAAAAATGATTTTATATCAGCCGTTCATCAAAAGAGTTATAATTGCCGAGATATAAACCGGCGAAAATGTATCCGGAGCGTTAGATCAAGATCAAACTGATGGTGTTTCATGCCTTTCTTCTTCACGCGCGATGTGGCGAAATCTCGTTGGTCCATCTCCAATCCAATGGATACGACTTAACAGTAATGATTCACACTTATGAGTTTCATCAGAGTCGTTGATCGAAGATCAAACGCTTCATCCGACGGTTACGCCCGAATTTGCAATAAATTGAGATGTTTTTTGACATTGTAATGCATTCTTGGATTTTTTTTGAGTGATTGAATTGTTTAGACACCACCATCTTTGAATCTCTCACTTCCAATCGCTTCTAGACTCATTTCTGCATTGATGGAGTAGTTGGAAGTGAGATTTCATCGATAGAATAGGGAGAATTCGCCTCTTGAACACCGATGATCATCATCAAAATTGTATAATAAAAAGCCTTGAATCCGGCGATTAATTGGATCATTTCAATCGCATCTTGAAAATGTTTTCTATCATTATTTCTCTAGAAAAATAAATGAACATATATAAAAATATTTTCTCTCATTATTTTGTATTTAAAACTCAATTATAATATCAAATTTGAAATAAAAATAATCTATTCTTGAATATTAATATTTAATTATCAATGATTATCCCTTAAAATAATGTATTTTAAAATTATAATTTTAAATTATATAGAATGATAAATATGCACTCAAAATATAATAACATGCATAGAAATAGAATATTTTATGCCTTAATTTTCATTAATAATCATGTAATTACAGGTGTAAGTTGCATGTTATCAATGACTTAGCCCATTTTTTGCATCGACAGATGAAGAATTGCAAACATAGACAGATCTCGTTCACTCCACTAGGTCGTATGGAGCTCTATGCATCATGGCTCCTAGGACTCTTTCATAGAATTCTAAAAATTTCTCCCACTCCTCAGAAGCCCAAAGGAATAGAGTTGTTGCTCCCACATCCATAGCATGAGTAGTTGAAGAAAGTCAATGATTTGAGATTGGAGTTATTTCATAAAATTACACTTGTATATATTTAGCTCATAATGGTACCTTGCAATTCGAAAGTCTCTTTTTTTTCAAACTCAAGCTATGCATGTGACAAAGGTGATAGGAAGTCTTCTTTCAATTATTGCACATACTTAGCAGGGAACGTTGTTATCTTGTGTATTAAGAAGTAAAATGTGTATCTCCTTCTAATGATGATGAAGAATACCAAGTTATTCTTAAAAATATATGTGTGTTGATGCAAATTCAAGTTGTTCTTAAAGAATTAGACATGTGAGCTCTCTCTGTCCATATTTATCACAATAATAAGACTCTACATGATCACACCAAGCATATTGAGGTGGATAATAATAATTATTATTATAACATTGAAACAAATCATAAATGTTTCTCCTATTTCTTAAGTGGTACCTCCAATGACATTCTCTATGAAAATCTTATGCAAAGCCCTTCTTTGTTTTCTATAACTGTATTCTTCTAATGAGATTTCATAGATTCCATGTGGAAAGCAATATATATTACGTAGTCTCTAAGCCAACCACACTTCTATGCATTTCATTTGTTCATTGAAATTTTTTTTATTCATTGGTATTCTTATTTGATATGGGTGGGGGGTCGGGGATTTAATGTACAAAAATATGGTGTACGGGCAACGTAAGGATTTAAACGAATAATTAGAAAACATAAATGCACAAAAGAAACTAGTTCACCCCTTAGTATTTTTTTTATTTCTCAAGAAAGTAGTATGAAAGAAGAGAGGAAATAGAGTGTTTAGGTGAAATTTCAACCAAGCCAAATGTAAAAGTGAAATGAATGTTTGAAGATATGAATGTTTGGAGTTTAGAAGAAGATTCTAATGTTTTTTTTTATTCTGGAAATTTTTATTAATTTTTTATTATTATTTATTAGTTTTTCTCGAATTTTTATTTTGCATACAAGATCCCAGATTTTTCCTTGGTTGGCTTCATTGACTAAATCTCAGTGGTCGTCTTCCTTTCCTTTTTAAGACGCCGTTTTCTTTCATTCCTTCCTTATCTTCCATCTTCGTCTTTACTTCTCTCACGAGACATGGCTGTCCCTGCCGGCCTTCATGGGATTGCAGCAGTTGTCTCATCTTTACTCCCCAACGCAGCACAGGCGCCCTCTCTGGTAATAGCATCTTTGCTTTATACTATTTCCTATGATTCTCTCCAAAATCTGCCTTCCCATACCCCGTCGGAACCCAGATCTCTGTTCAGTCTATTCGATCTCTTCCAGGCTTCTCTTTTGCTGGGACTAATTCTGTCAATCTTCCTCTTTGCATTTTCCTTATCTGGGGCCGAGAAGGCTCCGGGTTATTTGATTACATGGTTTCAAGGGATCTCTTGCATCGCGCTCGTACTCATCTTTTTATGCAGATTCTTCCTTGAATTTCCCATCTCTCTCTCCTTACTCCGTCCGAGCTGTATTCTCCTAGTTCTTCTAGCAATCCTAGCTCACCCCTTTGTATTTTATAATCCAATAAAGGAATCTTAAATGTTTTTATTTCTCAGAAAGTAATATGAAAGAAAGGTGAAATTTCAAGCAAGCCAAACGTAAAAGTGAAATGAATGTTTGAAGTTTAGAAGAATATTCTAATATTATTTTTTTATTATTTATTAGATTTTCTTGAATTTTTATTCTGCAGACAAGATGCCAGATGTCACGATCTCAAGCCACGCGATTTGTCGAATGCGAGGTGGGTCTCACACCACGTGATTAGTCAAAAGGGTAGACGAGAGTTCTTTCTCACTGTCGAGAGAAGCGAGAAAACCCAGCCCGACGTGAAAAACGCGTGAACGGATTTTTCCATGGTTGCCCTCATTGACTTAATTTGATTGGTCGTCTTCCTTTCCTTTTTGAGATGCCGTTTTCTTTCTTTCCTTCCTTCCTTATCTTCCGTCTTCGTCTTTACTTCTCTCACGAGACATGACTGTCCTTGCCGGCGTTCTAGGGTTTGCATCAGCATATGCGCTTTTTGTGATTTCCCTATATTTTCTCCTAAAGCTGCCCTCTCTGGTAATAGCATCTTTGCTTTATACTATTTCCTATGATTCTCTGCTAAATCTGCCGTCCCATACCCCGTCGGAACCCAGCTCTCTGTTCAGTCTATTCGATCTCTTTCAGGCTTCTCTTTTGCTGACATTAATTCTGTCAATCTTCCTCCTTGCATTACCCTTACGTGGGGCCGAGAGGGCTCCGGGTTATTTGATTACATGGTTTCAAATGATCTCTTGCATGGCGCTCCAACTTATCTTTTTATGCAGATTCTTCCCTGAATTAGTATACTACTGCTTATGGTACTACTTAATGTGCTTACACAACTACTTAATCTATCAAGAAAGAGTTCACTGAAATGATATGTATGAATCCATAGATGGTATTATGCTTAATTATCTATTTTAGTTGACTCATGTCACGATTGTGTGTATGGTCCTTTGACTTGAGACACCAAAGATATTGTGAGAGGATGATTATGTTTGGACTATGACTTATGAGCACCTAGTTATAAGATCTCGAACATGTTATACATGATGGATATTATTTGACCTATTAGACAATCATACTTCTATTTATCTCGTTTATGTTAATTGAAATGAAATTTATTTGTTGTTATTTGTGTATTATGTTTGTAATGAAGTCCATGAGCATATGCAATGACCAAGTAAATTATAATGTAATTATAATACAATGATCACTAGTATTTAATTTTTAAAATATATATTAAATTAAAAGAATAGCGAAAATATATTTTAAACTGAAAAAGTTTAAATTTTTTCCCTACACGTATGAACTATCTATCAATTCAAATATTCATTTAGGAGAAATTTTTGTAAATCTGATCCCCATTATTAAGTTTCTTTTGTTTACAAAAGGCCAAATGAGTTGATTCCAATATTTGAACTCTAACTTATTTTTAGTAGCCTCTCTCTACTTCTCCATTTGTGTTAGTGGGCTCAATCCACATCTCTCTCTATCTCTCTTTCTATATGTTACTTGATCTCCCTTTTAATATATATATAAGGTTTTGTTACAATCTTAACATGTTATCAAGCTAGGAAGACTGCTCATACTACCACCTTTGTTGTTTGACCATCTTTAGAAGAAGAAGGAAAAAAATACATTGATAATCATCCCTTCTTATTCTTTTCAGGTTTCATCCTCTCTCGTGTCACAATCTATCTTACGACAGTGATTTCCTTTGTTCTAAGAATTCAATTTACTTCATGCTCTATTATGAACTCTAGTGTAGACATCCATCTTTGTGGTGACATCACCTCTTGAGCCAATGACGAAACGCATCGGCGTGGTCGTTGATTGCACACCAATTCGTGTCAAAACTAATACAAAACCCACCAATTTTAAGAAATAATCATGAATTGAATATTATAGTGACGAATAAGGGTCGATTCTATGGAGAATTAAGGTAATTTTGAATGATCTTTTAAAATTCGATCAAATCAAACAATGAATC
>CM044104.1:9361736-9442878 GCA_024174645.1 Lemna minuta | reverse complement strand
TGTTTTTGCCTTATTTTGCATTAATAATCATGTATTATCATGTTAAGATTACATGTTATCAATATCCCAAAAACAACACTATCTGATCTGATTCATATGATAAATATGCTTGACCCTATGGCTATTGATATGGAAACACCAAGGATAGATAGTGGGTGCTCTTTATAGAAAATGTTGACAAAATTAATCAACATGAATCCCTCAATGATATTCTAATTAACTTTTAATTAAGTTGATTTACGTTATCATTAAGTACATGGTCATTAGACTTGAGACACTAAAGATATCTTGGGAATGGATGATCATGTTTTCACCATAAATCAAAATCCCTTGTTGTGAGATCTCTAAATCATCATAGATTAGATATAATATGAAGTCCTTAAAGGTGATTGTGGTCAAGGTGCAATTGTCTACCCTTGTTATTAGAGGAGATTAACTCTATGAATGAGATATGTTAAGAAGATGTTCTTAATAGTTTTCCTCATGTATTAGTACTAACTTGAGTGATTGATTATGGTTTAACAGTTGACCATACTAAAATTCATTTATTATTTTAGTGGGGATAAAATATTGTACATACACAATAATCGATGATAGTAAGGTCTTATTGACGAGACGAAACCGCGAGGTCGTCGATTTCAAGCGGTATCGCGTCAAAAATTATTTCAAACTTACCAATTTTAGGAAATTCACTCGAATTGAGGGGTATAATGGTAAATGGGTCGAATCCACAGGAAATTAAGGAATTTCTTGACTCAATCTTCAAATTTGATCAAATCGGACGAGAAATTGATGGTAGAAATAGGGGAAAATGATATTTTAAGAAAGAAGACTTCAAATCGATTCTACGAAATCAAAAATCGTCAAAATCGGACTTGATTTCGCGGAGAAATCATGAATTGAAGTGGAGAGAATTTTCGGAACGACGAAATCGTGATTTTGAGTGAAATTGTATGAAATTGAAAGTTAAATCCTAATCTAAACTGAAATTAAACGTGATAGGAGGATTAGGAAGGAAAAACCGCTCCCACTAATCCCCGATTGCGATCAAATCGCGCCGATTAAGCCTCTTAATCATGAAGAACACGAAGAACGCGATCGGTGGATTCAAGCTACGATTTCTCCTTCGATACTCCACCAAATCTTGATTTCGACCCCTCTGTGGATGCGGAAATGAGAGAGGAAGAGGAAGGAATCAAGAGAAACGAGAAGAACGGTGTCTAAACAGCTCAATTAGGCTTGAGATTCAACTCGGATGCTTAAGAACGTGAAGAACACATCGTTTTATAGGAGGAAATTTCGTAACCATCCGATCAAAACGATCGATGGTTACGATGAAACGGTCCATCGTGGACCGTTTCAATTAAGTCGTGACCGTCGGATCGTGATCGACGGTCACGATTTGATCCGTAAATAAGCATTTTAAAAACGCTTAAAATCGCGTCCGTTGGATCTTGATCTGACGATCGCGATGCTCCCCGCCGGCTTTTAATCATGGCCGTTATAACGCCTGGATTTACGCACGTGCTCCTGATCAGATCGGATGGTCCACGCTCCACACGATCGACGCCTGTCGATCGTCCGTCCACGAGATCCAACGTTCCGCGCCGTGCCACGTCACCTGCATAAGAGGTAAGACGTGTGGATTAGTCCCACACGGAAAAATAAAAAGGAGACTGTCGGGTATATAATACCCGACATTTAAGAGGCTTAATAACCCTTCCTAAGCGAAGGCTGAAGACCTCTTTATATTTAGTAAATAAATAATATATAATATATACGCGCCACGTAGGCGCGCTGCGTGGGTCCGCGTGGCGCTGCCACGTGGCCTTGCGTGCCACGTCGCATCCACGCGGGTCCCGCGCCCATTTTTTATATTTTTTTATTTAAAAAAAACGGGTTTAAAATCAAAAATAAAATAATAAAAATAGTTTAAAAATCCGGAAAAATTCCCTAATTTGTAAAAATCATATCTTTTAATATATAACTCCAAATTAATCCAAATTTCTTTCATTTGATCCAAAATTTAATTATCTATTATTCTAAAAAGTCAAATTTAATAAATAATAAGAGTTAAAATTATTATTTCAAAAATACATTCATTTATTAAGGTTTTAAACTTTAGAAAATAAAATGAATGTTTATAAAAATTATTTCTCTTATTATTTTAACTTTAAAAACAGTTATAATCTCAAAAAAATATGGGTTATCAAATTATTAAACTCTAATTTATCAAAATTAACCCTAAATTAAAGTATTTTGAGATTTATAATGATTTTTTTTAAGAGAATAATAGAAAAATACATATAAGTACGATAACATGCATGAAAATGAAATCATTATACTTAAATATGCATCAAAAATCATGTTTTATGATGTAAATATAGCATGTTATCACACCCCCCAACTTAAATTATTGCTAGTCTCTTAGCAATTCACTATATGATCTCCCTAGAAAGTCTTTTCATCCTTTGATCCTATTACTAAAAAGGTGAAGTGTATAAATGTATGATCACGTTTTTCCTCATAGTGTAGGCCCTAATGATCTAGATTCCATTTCTAGGTTGACTTCTTTAGTGCATGTTAGGGTAGTGCTCATCGGCTAATGCTCAAGTCTAATTCTTGATTGTAATCAAGGTGAGCCTATCTAAGGTATGATGCTATGGTGCTGAAAATAAACTCACTCTCTCATGAGTGGATGTAATTCCTTACCCTCTCCATAAACACATCACTCCTTCCCTCAAATTGGAGGCTACTTAGTACTTAGAATTCCCCTCAACTCGCTTTCCTCCTTAAAAGAGTGCAATTCAAATGGATTCCTATCTTTGGATGCATCGTGTGAGGAGGCTGAAGGAAATAAAAGATACTATTTCTAAGGGTATGACTTGGCTAAAAGCAAATATGCTGATAAAAACAAAAGTGGATGATAAAATCAAAGAAGGTACCACTTATGATGATTATACTCCCAAGTGAGGTGGATGATGATGGATAGGGTAGATGGTGGAGATGATAGTGGAGGTAGAGATAAAGGTAGAAGATGTTCCCACTTATTTTTCCTTCTTGTAACTTCTTATTTCTCTCTTTCTTTTTGACTTTGCTCCTCTTTCTTTTTCTTCTTCATTTTTTTTAAGCATTTCAGAAGACTAGAATGATGATGTGGAGGAGTTTTAGGGTTTCTAAAGAGAGTATGTAGCAAATGAAGTGTAGTGAAGGTATAAGCACATGTGGGAAAAAAATGGAAGGTGAAATGGATATGTGGATTCACTTGGGAGTGTTCATCATCAAAAAGCGAAGTTTTAAAACAAATTGGTGTTACTACTTGACTGCTTTGGAAGAGAAAACTACATGCCTATAAAGAAGGATAGGTGCTACAAAGATTATGGATCATTGCACTCTTTAAAGGGGAAAGTCTAGCATCGGAAAATTCCTCATACTAAGCAGTTTGGGCTAATAATAGGTAGAGGATGGAATTTCATTTTCTCTCAAATACTCTCCTTTTCAATCCCATAGCATTTCAACCTCTTGATTACTCTTTTTCCTTGGTGCCTGTTAGGTACCCAACCCCAAAGAAGTCAACCACTACTCTAATCCATTGGTCTCTCTAGATCATTTGGCTTTATTACTCAAAATGTAATCATATGGACTATAAGGTCCTCACTTCTACATCTCTAGTAGGTCAGATCTCTAGATGAAAAGACTTCTAAGGTGGGGTAGATTAGATCAAAAGATTTTAAAAAAATAGGAGTTTTTAGAAGATAGAATTTTAAAATTTTTAAAAATGATAGAGCTTTTTCTAAATCCTCACCCCCCAACTAGAATCATTCATTGCCCTCAGTGAATACTACATGCTCATGTGAAAAACTCATCGAATCATGGCATGAAAACAATAAAAAGTGCGGTGAGATGGGTTTAGAAAAGCTCATTAGTCCGTGATGCTCGTGGGATTTCCGATGCAGGTGCGCCCTTTCCTAATGTAGTTCTTCAACGTCTTAAAAGGAAACTGAAATCAAAAACATAAAACTAAAAAGGTAAGATAATCTTGGGGTGCCTCCCAAGAGCGCTAAGTTTAACGTCTTCAGCCGGACTAAACAAAATGAAAACCTAGACTACTGATGGGTCGAGGGTGATACCGTCACGTCCTCGAATGCTCGAGAAGATGCATATTTACCTTATCTTCTGGTGCGGGTGGCTCTAAGATCAGATACGGCTTAAGACGATGGCCGTTTACCTTGAATTGTCGACCGGTCTTAGGATCGGAGATAAGTACTGCTCCGCCGTCGAACAATTCTAGAACCACGTACGGGACCATCCCATCTGGAGCGCAGCTTTCCAGGGAAGAGTTTGAGGCGGGAATTGTAGAGCCAGACCTTGTCGCCGATCTGGAATGATCGTCGTCGGATGTGTCGGTCGTGGAAGGCCTTGGTCTTCTCCTTGTAGATCGCCGCGTTCTCGTACGCGTCATGCCTCAACTCTTGTAGTTCCTGGAGCTGGAGAAGTCGTTCCTTGCCTGCTTCGTCCAGTGCTAGGTTGAGCTTCTTGATGGCCCAGTAGGCTCGATGCTCTAGCTCAACCGGAAGGTGGCAGGCTTTCCCGTAGATGAGTCGGAAGGGAGACATCCCGATGGGTGTCTTGTATGCCGTCCGGTATGCCCATAGTGCGTTGGGGAGCTTGTGTGTCCAATCCTTTCCATCTGGACGAATTATCTTTTTAAGTATAGATTTGACTTCTCTATTACTTACCTCTACTTGCGCATTTGCCTGGGGGTGGTATGGCATGGTGATGCGGTGGTGTACTCCGTATTTCTTCAACAGTGCCCGAAAGTGCGAGTTGTTGAAGTGTGAGCCGCCGTCGCTGATGATGGCTCTCGGACAACCGTATCGGGCGAAGATGCATCATGTGATGAAGCGTAGTACCTCCCGATGATCGTTTGTCCTGGTGGGGATTGCTTGGACCCACTTGGACACGTAGTCCACCGCCACCAAGATGTACTCTTTCCCGTCAGAAGGTGGGAAAGGTCCCATGAAGTCTATCCCCCAAAGATCGAAGATTTCCACTTCAAGGATCGGCCGCATCGGCATCTCGTCTCGCTTGGAGATGTTGATTGCCGCTTGACATTGTAGGCACTCCGTGTAGAAACGGTGGGCGTCCTTGAAGATGGAGGGCCAGTAGAAGCCGCTCTGTAGGATCTTGTCCGCGGTCTTTCGTGCCGCGAAGTGTCCTCCGCACGTCGATGAGTGACACATCGCCAGTATGTCTCCCCTGCTCCTCCTCTGGTACGCATCGTCGGATGATCTGGTCGTATCCTAGATGGAACAAAAATGGTTCTTCCCAGAAATAGTACTTGAGCTCGTGAAAGAAATTATCTTTTTGGTGTCGGTTCTAGTGTTCCGGGATCGATCCAGTCATGATGAAGTTGACGATGTGCGCGTACCAGGGGGCGTGACTCGAGATGGCGAGGAGATGCTCGTCTGGAAATGTCTCTCCGATGTCCTTTCCTCCCGAGATGTGGAGACGCGATAAGTGGTCCGTGATAACATGCATTTATAACTTGAATTCTTATCTTAATTAACTCATATTCATGCTTATTTTATGTGAATATGATGCATGTTATCATAGTTTTTAGGAATTTTCTCCATTGGCATGTCATTTCACTAAAGTTGATATTTATGCATAAATTAGGGATAATTTCATGCTTAATAGATGATTAATCTTTTATTTAAAGTAATAGAAGTTAATCTCTGTTATGGATGCGTTTTGACTTTAGTAAATGTTTAGAAGGATGATTTTAGGATGAATTTATGATTTGGAATGTTTAATGAGAAATGATTTGAGTAAATTATAAGTCATCTTGATTTCTTCTTTCTAAATATATTTTCAATGACATAATATTAAAAAGGAAGAAATTTGTCATCCAATGGAGAAAATTTGAGATTAAAAGGAGTTGTATTTTGAGAAATATGAATTTCTAAAGTTTTAGCCCTTTTTTCGATTTTTATTTGAATTTTAAAGTGATTTTTAGATGAATTTCTTTGTTAAAATCGCGAAAAAGGGGGTATTTTTTTCCACAGGCCCCCGACTGATGACGTGGCAAGCGGGGCCCAGCGAACCGGCTGACGTGGCAAGGCGGTGACGTGGGCGCGGACCACCGCGCCGTTACGACGTGGCACCGAGGCCACGTGGCGGGAGCGCGTGCGGCCCACGCAGAGGTGCACGGGCGCGCCAAATGGCGGGGAGGCCACGCGGCCACGTGGGCGCCGTGTGGGGTGCCACGTGTCGCGAGTAGAGAGGAGAGATTAGGATAGTTAATAAGGGAATCTTCTCCCCTATTTAACCGCATCCTGCCTCTTTATTTCTTCCGTGTGGGACTATGTTCCCACACGGTTCTTACCTTGCAGGCGACGTGGCGGCTTGGCGGGCGTCGGATCGGATCAGAGCGGCGGAGATCGCGTGGACCCGAGTCCACGCGATCGCTAGATCAAACACGTGCCTAAAATAGATCGTAAGTGAAATAATCGCAGGGCCTACCTTGCGCCACGTGGACAATTCTGGAGCACTGGATCTTCGACAAACGGAGGGCGTTGCGATCATGATCATCACCGCGATCAACTCGATCTGACGGCGGACGCTCATCGAAATTGTGGACCACGCGATCGCGCGATCGTAGCCACTCGTTCACCTGAGGCGTAATCAGACGGCGATGGACGATCGTGGAAGAACTCCACGATCGCGGCGCGATCGAGGAGAAGATGGCGCGGGATCGGAGCGGAATCGTCTCCCATCGATCGGCAAGCGATCGACGAAGCTCGAGCAGCATGATTGACGCTCGATCGCGGCCCAATCGTGGCGCGATTGTGGCGAAAATCGTGGCGAAAATCGTGGCACACGTGAAGCAAAATTGGAGCTGAAATCAAGCCGATTCGTCGCGGATTTGAAGCCACGACCCATGCCCAAAGAATCGCCTCCATGAAGCTTGAAAACCGCTCCCACGAACGCTTCAATTGGCCACGATCTTCGTGCCAATTTCTTCTTTAAAAACCCTTGTATTCCTTCTTTTGTTCCTTAACTTTTGATCGACTCGTGAAGAAATTAAGCGAGTTTCAAGGAAGATCTCTAGTTTATCGTGTTCCCCCCGCGTTTAGACTCGATTGCGAAGCAATTGGAGCGGGATTGATCACGAATTTTTCCTTGATTTCATCGAATTTTCCCCTTGAATTCCGAACGTCCACGAGGAAGAATCCGAGCAAATTCGCTTCAATCCACGAGAATTGAGGCCCCATTCTTGCGGCAATCGGGTTAGTAGTGAGGTTCGATCGATTATCAAGAGGTAATTTGTATTTTTATTAGGTTTAGATCTTTAATTTCGCAAATTAGATCATAGTGTTCTTCATTTTCCCCAATTTTAGATCCGAAAAGTCGCTGATTTTGAAAATAGGATATATCTTTGATTATAATTCCAAATCACTTGATTTTGGTTTCATTGGATTCCTCTTTTCATCAGCTTTCCGTGGATAGCAATTTCATCAAATTCTGAGTTCATTTGCCCCTTCAATTTAACGTTTGACCACGGACTGTTCATCTTTCATCAGAAGTCAAACGTTGACTTTCGGGGTCAATTACTTTTTTTATTGACAAATCAGAATTTGATAATTTTGGTCTTGTTAAATTCCTCTGGTTCTTAGCTTTCTATTGACATATAAATTGCAAGATTTGGATTTCATTTGGTCATTCAATTTGAAGATTTCCTCTGAGGTGTTCATTTCGGGGATTTTCTGATCATTGATTTTCAATAATTCATAATAAGTCCATTTCTTATCCAAAAATTACAAAACTTATATCAATAAATTCCATTTTCTCTCTAGTTTCCAAACATATAAGTTTCGTAATCTTCTGACTCTGTTTGATTCTCTGATTTTGCAGAACACCTACTGCTGGTCAAAGTCAACGCTTTGACTTTGACTTTTGACTTTTCTATGTCAAATCCGAGATTTCAATTCTTAAAACTTCTTATTTACCTTATTTATACCATTTCCATATCTTAAATCTTATTTTCTCTTATTTAAAACTTGTTTTAAACCTAAGTTTGACCAAGTCAACTCTACGATTAAAGTCAACCCTGCTCTCTGTGGATCGACCCGATACTTACCCAGTACTTGATTATTTTATCTTGTCTTTGTGAGTTCGGTTTTATAAATTTTGTTTGACCATCGTATTTGTGTTTTAACGACGCACAAAAACGACCCGTCAAAATGGCGCCGTTGCGGGGGAGCATGCGTTTTTGATTTGATTGCTTTGATTTCTTGATCATATTTAGGTTTCTGTCTTATGTTGTTTACTGACCTGCAGAGAATTTATCAGACCTTATCAGTGGTGGAAAAGGTATAGCGAGGTAAGATTACCTAATTTTGCCCATTATTTGATAGTTTTGGTGCAATTTTGGTAGTCTAATTTGTGTTTTTCACCTAATCGAGACGTCGATTTTGATATATCTGAGATTCATTCTCTGTTATCAGTAAGTTATTAGTATTATTATCTTTATTGGTGTGCTTTTTTGATAGTGTGTAGCTTGATCTATCTTTTTGGTGGATTAAGTGAAGCATTTCTCATTTGAACATCATCCTTTTCGTCTCACTCTTTTCTGACTTTCTTATATATATATACTTGCTGTTTTTTGTGATCTTTTGGCTTTAGATATGCATAGGAATCATAGGAACAGAGGAGGACGACAAGGACACCATAATCTGCGATCCACAAGGCATACAAGGAATAACTCCTTGTATGAGGACCTCTTCGACACATCCGTACATTCCATAGCTCCATCGGAGGCTTCTATCGATTCTATGCCAGCTCCCGCCACACCAGAGCGAGGAGAACATATTGACGCCCCTCTTCCTACCGAGGGAGTGAGACGACGCTTCAGCGATTACGCTAGACCGGTCGTCCAAAGGCAGACTACGCGAGTCAATGACCCTCTTCAACGAGGTGCCAATTTTAAAATTGAATCACATATTCTTGGCCTTTTACCCATCTTTCATGGACTACCATCGGAGGATCCATATAGACATGTGGACGAATTCAGCCAGGTATGCGAATTCAATCAATTCCACAATGTCCCCTCCGAGACGGCCAAGATGCGCTTCTTCCCCTTCACGCTTAAGGAAAGGGCAAAGGAGTGGTTTTTCACCTTGGGTCGTGAGTTTGCTTCATGGAGAGATATGGAAGACGCATTTTTGCGTAAGTACTACTCGGTAGGTAAGACTAGTGCCGTGAGACGCGCCATACGCGAATTCTCACAAGGGCCGGGTGAGGTTTTTTATGAGGCATGGGAGAGACTTAGAGATCTCTTGAGACAATGCCCACATCATGGTATACCTAAGCATGAAATTACTCAGATTTTTTATGATGGTTTAGGTGCACCTGACAGATATTTGCTTGATGCCGCTATTGGAGGCACATTCATGAGCAAATATGAGGATGAAGCCCTCGAATTGATCGAGTTGGTGGCGGAGAATAGCCATCATCATGCGGCTAAATCCTTCTGGTGGGCGGAGCACCCCCCGCAAAGGGAGGTATGTTGGATGCGAAGGCGGTGGAGACAGGTATGCTTTTTAGATAAAATTGAAAAACCGACCGTGGCACGTGAATTTGATCATGGATTCGCTTAAGATCCGACCGGGTTCCCGATGGCCTCGCTCCAGTATCACATAGCGATGTCTCTCCGCATTCACATTGCACTAATGTTGAGCACGTCGAGTTGGATTGTCCCGTGATGGCAATTCAAGGTCTAGTTCCATTTCGGCCAAACCCTATGCCATATGCAGGTTTGAGCCAAGCGGGTAGGTATCACCACCCGAATGAGGGTTATTCTAATTATAATAACCCATCTTATGCGCAGCAGCGGAGCGGGCAGCACACTTCATTTCATCAGCCCTGTGGATCCGCGCCGCAATTTATGGGGAACCCGAGGCCGACACAGTTCGCCTCTCGTTTTCCTCAAGAGAGTTTACCGTCACACGCAGTGCCACCTACCGCAACCTCAGCTGATCCTATCATGAGTGCATTAGCACAAATGATGAGTAAGTTGACTGAGGTTAGCGGCCGACTTGATAGAGTCGAAGGGGCTAAGGCCCAATTCTCCGATGCTTCTACCGAGCAGAGGGATGGGAGGCGAATAGAGTTACCTTTCCAACCTCTAGCCAATCCTAGGAACCTAGGGCAAGCATCGTCGAGCCGTGCCCTCAATGTGAACCAAGATCACATTGATAGCGCACAAGAGGAGGCACATGCTGAAAAACGGAAAACTTAGTGCTTGATGGGAGGCAACCCATCCTTATCTTTATCTTCCCATTTCTTTTTCTACTTTTTGTTCTTGTTTTTAGTATCTATTTTTTTAATTTTTATATTTTTTGTTTGCTTTGATGTTTGCTGTTGTTTTTTTCTATAAGCTTTTTTTAGGTACAAAGGAGAAAGGCGCATAAAATGAAGAAATTTAGCTTCAAAGCAACTCCAAAAAATGAAGAAAAAGAATGCAACCGATGCAAATTCCCGTTAAGTTTTTTTCTTTTTCCCTCTTATGAATGTATTTCTTTTACTGATGTGCATGCCATGTATACTGATTGTCATCACTTTTTTTCCATGAGCATGTTGAGTTTTTATTGAGGACAATAAAAAGGAATGAGCATGGGGGAGTTTTCTAGAAAACTTAGAATTTTTTTTAAAATTTTTTTTGCATTTCTTCATTTAGTATTCTATGCATGATCTGATTTTTAAACATGTGAACAGCAGCATGATCTTTTCAAAATCACATGAAATAGAAAAGCATAGAGTGCATTAATACCTCCATTTGTTTAGAAAGTTGTGGGAAGAGCAACCTTAAGTGTATGTTGAGGAGATGGTAGAGTCAATGGAATTAGGGATTTAGGTATTCCTTTGGGGAGCCATAAAATCCAAACTAAGGGTGTACTCAAGCTCATAGTATGATTTTTCAAAACTTTCTATACTTCTCACCCACTCATTCTTCTTTCTAAACTTTGAGTTAATGACTCCTTGCACGCACATCCTTCCGCTTTCCATAGCAAGTCGTAGCTTGTATCATCCTTTGTTGGCATTAATATTATTGACATAGTGAAGCTCCCTGATCCATAGAGATACCAAAACCTCTTCGGGGAATAAGCTGCATGTCTACTAAGGACGGCACATGGGTAGGATGAGCACCATGAAATGAAGTATGTTGTTTTTCAATAAAGTTGCATAAAAAGCCTTGAAAATTTCAAATTCTGAATTCTCTAATCTCCTTCTTGAAAAAGGCTTGCAGCAAGTAGAATTAGGATGAATAAAAGTAGAATTAGGAAGAAAAGAAAAAAATACAAAAAAATAGAATTAGGAGGAAAGAAAAATAAAAAGAAGTAGAATTAGAATGGTAAGCTACCTCCCATGTGTTTTTAGCCGATTCTATTTATAGCCACTATGTATATAAGGATGATGCTTGTTTCTACTTCTTGTGCCCTTATCATTCATGTCCATAGTGCAAGGAGGAATCGACGATTGGTTTGGTATGATGAATTTCTTTTAATTATGTATATTCTATTAGTATGTAGAGCAAGAGCATTCTTAGTTTATTTGGTGGATTAAAGTGCTTGCTGGAGGAATGCCTTGATCTTGAGTTTCTAGTACATTACTTTCTTCTTGGCATCATTTAAGGTAGAACATTCATTTCAAATTCTATCAATGCTCAACCCATGGCTTTCTAAGCTTGTTAGTCCCATTTCACTCTTTTTCTCTTTCCATTGCTAAGGGACTAGCAATAATTTAAGTTGGGGGGTGTGATAACATGCATTTATAACCTGAATTCTTACCCTAATTAACTCATATTCATGCTTATTTTATGTGAATATGATGCATGTTATCATACTTTTTAGGAATTTTCTCCATTGGCATGTCATTTCACTAAAGTTGATATTTATGCATAAATTAGAGATAATTTCATGCTTAAGATATGATTAATCTTTTGTTTAAATTAATAGAAGTTAATCTCAGTGATTAAATGAGTTTTGACTTTAGTAAATGTTTGGAAGGATGATTTTAGGATGAATTTATGATTTAAAATGTTTAATTAGAACTTATTTAATGGAATTTTAATTCATCCTTATTTCTTTCTTGAAAACATATTTTAAATGACATGATATTAAAAAGAAAAGAATTTGTGATCCAATGGAGAAAATTTCGATCAAAAAGGAGTTGTATTTTGAGAAATATGAATTTTTGAATTTTTATACTATTTTTTCCGATTTTTATTTGATTTTTAATTGAATTTTTGAGTATTTTTTCTATTAAAAAAGTAGAAAAAGGGGGTAGGCTTACCGCGGAGCTGACGTGGCGACCGGGCCCAGGCGACAGGCTGACGTGGCGCGCGGGTCCACCGCGCCGTTACGACGTGACGCTGAGGCCACGTGGCAGGGCGCGTGTGGCCCGCGCGTGGCGCAGGTGGCGCTGACGCGTAGCAGGAGGCCACGCGGACGGTAGGGGGTTCGCATGTGGAGGGCCCACGGGTTAGTGGGCCCTGGTAAGTTATTTGGGGCGGTAACGCAATAAGCGTAAACTGCCCCCTAATTTATAGGGGCGAAAATATTTTATTTCTTCCGTGTGGGACTATGTTCCCACACGGTCTTACCTCTGCAGGACACGTGGCGGCTTGGCGGGCGTCGGATCCACCTGGGTCTGATCGAGGGGCGTCGATCGTGTGGACCGGAGTCCACGCGATCAACAGATCAAACACGTGCTTAATTTAAATTTTTAAGTGGAATGATCGCAGGTCTCACCTTTCGCCACGTGGACACTTCGGGAGCGTCCGATCTCCACCAGATGAAGATTTCGTGATCGCGATCCGACGGCCTCCGTTGAAGCCGCGTGGAACGCTCATATGCGTCGGATCTTCATCAAATAACGATCTTAATCAGACGGCTCTGAGGATGCGTGGAAGAACGCCGCGATCGTGGCTCGATCGAGCCGCGATCGCGGCGCGATCGAGCCGCGATCGTGCGTCTTATGCAGCGGAAACGCCTCTCCTTGATCCAACGTGGATCGACGACGACCTAAGACCATGATCGAAGCCCGATCGTGACCCGATCGTCGCTCGATCGTGGAGCTAAAAGCGTGGAAACTGGAGACCTTTCGACCGTGACATCCGGTCAAAATCGGCCCGAATTTGAAGCCACAAGACCACTCAGTTCAAACCGCTCCCACGAAGCCTTGATTCCGCGCCCACGACCGCTTCCAATGGCCACGATTTCGGGCCTAATTCTCTCTTTAAAAACTCATGTACTCCTTCTCTTGTTCTTCAACTTTTGATCGACTCGTGAAGAAATTAAGCGAGTTTCGAGGAAGGTCTTAAGTTCTCGTGATCCTCTGCTTCCAAGAGTGTAGAGACGCAGCCATTGAAGCATGATAATCACGATTTCATCTCTTGATTTCATCGAATTTTCCTCTTGAATTCCGAACGTCCACGAGGAAGAATCCGAGCAAATTCGCTTCAATCCACGAGAATTGAGGCCCCATTCTTGCGGAAATCGGGTTAGTAGTGAGGTTCGATCGATTATCAAGAGGTAATTTGTATTTTTATTAGGTTTAGATCTTTAATTTCGCAAATTAGATCATAGTGTTCTTCATTTTCCCCAATTTTAGGTCCGAAAAGTCGCTGATTTTGAAAATAGGATATATCTTTGATTATAATTCCAAATCACTTGATTTTGGTTTCATTGGATTCCTCTTTTCATCAGCTTTCCGTGGATAGCAATTTCATCAAATTCTGTTTCATTTGCCCCTTCAATTTAACGTTTGACCACGGACTGTTCATCTTTCATCAGAAGTCAAACGTTGACTTTCGGGGTCAATTACTTTTTATTGACAAATCAGAATTTGATAATTTTGGTCTTGTTAAATTCCTCTGGTTCTTAGCTTTCTATTGACATATAAATTGCAAGATTTGGATTTCATTTGGTCATTCAATTTGAAGATTTCCTCTGAGGTGTTCATTTCGGGGATTTTCTGATCATTGATTTTCAATAATTCATAATAAGTCCATTTCTTATCCAAAAATTACAAAACTTATATCAATAAATTCCATTTTCTCTCTAGTTTCCAAATATATAAGTTTCGTAATCTTCTGACTCTGTTTGATTCTCTGATTTTGCAGAACACCTACTGCTGGTCAAAGTCAACGCTTTGACTTTGACTTTTGACTTTTCTCTGTCAAATCCGAGATTTCAATTCTTAAAACTTCTTATTTACCTTATTTATACCATTTCCATATCTTAAATCTTATTTTCTCTTATTTAAAACTTGTTTTAAACCTAAGTTTGACCAAGTCAACTCTACGATTAAAGTCAACCCTGCTCTCTGTGGATCGACCCGATACTTACCCAGTACTTGATTATTCTATCTTGTCTTTGTGAGTTCGGTTTTATAAATTTTGTTTGACCATCGTATTTGTGTTTTAACGACGCACAAAAACGACCCCGTCAGTACCTAACAGGCACTAAGGAAAAAGAGTAATCAAGAGGTTGAAATGCTAGGGGATTGGAAAAGAGAGTATTTGACAGAAAAGAATTCCATCCTTTACCTATTATTAGCCCAAACTGCTTAGTATGAGGAATTTTCCGATGCTAGACTTTTCCCTTTAAAGAGTGCAATGATCCATAATCTTTGTAGCACCTATCTTTTCCTTATAGGCATGTAGTTTTCTCTTCCAAAGCAGTCAAGTAGTAACACCAATTTGTTTTAAAACTTCGCTTTTGATGATGAACACTCCCAAGTGAATCCACACATCCATTTCACCCTCCACTTTTTCTCCCACATGTGCTTATACCTTCACTACACTTCACTTGCTACACACTCTCTTCAGAAATCCTAAAACTCCTCCACATCATCATTCTAGTCTTCTCAAAAAAAAAAAATGAAGAAGAAAAGAAAGAGGGGCAAAGTCAAAAGAAAGAGAGAAATAAGAAGTTACAAGAAGGAAAATAAGTGGGAACATCTTCTACCTTTATCTCTACCTCCGCTATCATCTCCACCATCTACCCTATCCATCATCATCCACCTCACTTGAGAGTATAATCATCATAAGTGGTACCATCTTTGATTTTATCATCCACTTTGTTTTATCAGCATATTTGCTTTTAGCCAAGTTATACCCTTAGAAATAGTATCTTTTATTTCCTTCAGCCTCCTCACACGATGCATCCAAAGATAGGAATCCATTTGAATTGCACTCTTTTAAGGAGGAAAGCGAGTTGAGGGGAATTCTAAGTACTAAGTAGCCTCCAATTTGAGGGAAGCAGTGATGTGTTTATGGAGAGGGTAAGGAATTACATCCACTCATGAGAGAGTGAGTTTATTTTCAGCACCATAGCATCATACTTTAGATAGGCTCACCTTGATTACAATCAAGAATTAGACTTGAGCATTAGCCGATGAGCACTACCCTAACATGCACTAAAGAAGTCAACCTAGAAATGGAATCTAGATCATTAGGGCCTACACTATGAGGAAAACGTGATCATACATTTATACACTTCACCTTTTTAGTAGTAGGATCAAAGGATGAAAAGACTTTCTAAGGAGATCATATAGTGAATTGCTAAGAGACTAGCAATAATTTAAGTTGGGGGGTGTGATAACATGCTATATTTGCATCATAAAACATGATTTTTGATGCATATTTAAGTATAAATGATTTCATTTTCATGCATGTTATCGTACTTATATGTATTTTTCTATTATTTTCTTAAAAAGTCATTATAATCTCAAAATACTTTAATTTAGGGTTAATTTTTATAAATTAGAGTTTAATAATTTGATAACCCATATTTTTCTTGAGATTATAACTGTTTTTAAAGTTAAAATAATAAGAGAAACAATTTTTATAAATATTCATTTCATTTTCTAAAGTTTAAAATCTTAATAAATGAATGTATTTTTGAAATAAAAATTTTAACTCTTATTATTTATTTAATTTAACCTTTAGAATAATAGATAATTAAATTTTGGATCAAATGAAAGAAATTTGGATTAATTTGGAGTTATATATTAAAAGATAAGATTTTTACAATTTAGGGAATTTTTCTGGATTTTTAAATTGTTTTTCTTATTTTATTTTTGATTTTTAAATCCGTTTTTAGTAAATAAAAATAAAAAAATTAGGCGCTGGGCCCGCGTGGATGCGACGTGGCATGCAAGGCCACGTGGCAGCGCCACGCGGACCCGCGCAGTGCGCCTACGTGGCGCGCATTTATATCATATATATTTTATTTACTAAATATAAGAAAGAGGTCTTCAGCCTTTGCTTAGGAAGGGTTATTAACCCTCTTAGATGTCGGGTATTATATACCCGACCGTTTCCTTTTTATTTTTCCGTGTGGGACTAATCCACACGTCTTACCTCTTATGCAAGTGACGTGGCGCGGCGCGGAACGTTGGATCTCGTGGACGGACGATCGACAGGTGTCGATCGTGGGGAGCGCGGACCACCCGATCTGATCAGGAGTACGTGCGTAAATCAGGGCGTTATAACGGCCAAGATTAAACGCCGGCGGGGAGCATCGCGATCGTCAGATCAAGATCCAACAGACGCGATTTTAAGCGTTTTTAAAACGCTTATTTACGGATCAAATCATGACCGTCGATCACGATCCGACGGTCATGACTTAATTGAAACGGTCCACGATGGACCGTTTCATCGTAACCGTCGATCGTTTTGATCGGACGGTTACGAAATTTCCTCCTATAAAACGATGTGTTCTTCACGTTCTTAAGCATCCGAGTTGAATCTCAAGCCTAATTGAGCTGTTTAGACACCAATCTTCTCGAATCTCTCGATCCCATCGTGTTCCTCTTCCATTTCCGCACTCACGGAGCTTTTGAGATTGAGATTTGGCGGCGTAACTTGGGAGAAATCGTAGCTTGAATCTCCTCTTCGCGTTCTTCAATTTTTCGGCGATTAATCAATTTAATCACGTCGTTTGAAGTGCTAATTGGGATTAGTGGAGGCGGTTTGGCCCAAATTACCTTTATATAGTGTTTAATTTCATTTTAGATTAATATTAGATTCTAATTTCATCGAATTTTAGCTTAAATTCGCGATTTCGACGTTACGAAATTTCTCTCCACTTCGAATCTTGATTTCTCCGCGAAATCAAGTGCAAATTGGACAATTTTTGATTCTGTGGAATCGATTTGAAGTCTACTTTCTTAAAATACCCCCAATTTCTTCCATCGATTTCCCATCCGATTTGATCAAATTTGATGATTACATCAAGAAATTGCTTAATTCCCTGTGGATTCGACCCATATTTACCATTATACCCTTGAATTCGTGATTAATTCTCAAAATTGGTAAGTTTGGAATTATTTTTGATGGGATACCGCATGAAATCGACGACCTCGCGGTTTCGTCTCGTCAATATGCACTCAAATTATAACAAAATGCAAAAGAATTGAATGTTTTTATGCCTTTATTACCATTCGTAATCATGTAATTACTAGTATAAATTGCATGTTATCATAGGGCTTTTAGGAGGCTGACATACATATATATGTGTCTAGCGAACGGGTTTGTTTATTTCTTTGTGAAGTTCTAGATTTTTGTAATGAATTTCAAAATTCTGATTTCTACGAAATTCATAAATTCTTATTTTGAATGGTTACTTAGATATTTCAATTGTGATTGATACTATTTCATTGTTATAATTCAATTTATCTCAGGTGGTGGTTAAGACAAATTTTCAAGTTATCAAAGGAGAGATTGACATTCTCATACTGAGTGAGGTAGATATACCTTTCATCCTTTATATATAGATAAATAGATTCATCATACAAGTAATCAAGATCATCATTTTAGACTCTTTCATTGGATCATTTTAAGCATAGATATATGATCATTTTCAATTTGTGCATTACCAATACATCAAAGAGCAAAGACATTGAATATCGAAGTCAAGAGTAGAAGTTAAAGTCAAAGACATAAGTTAAAGGATTTCATTAGAAAGTTTTCATTTCTTTAATTCATTTCCTCCAGTTTCTTTATTTTAAATTTAAATTACTCACATTTTATTGCTTCTCATTTATTTGTGTGGTCTTTTTAGGAATTAGGGATAAGTAAGATTACACGCACACATTAGGGTGACTCTAGGCAAGCTCTACTTACCCTCGAGGGTAAGGGGGAAGATTCTTTGGTTTATCATAGCTAGACGTGACGAGTTTAGGGAGTTGACTTAAAAGTCAATGTGAGTTGTACTTGTTCTTCACTTTGGAAGATCACGCGAGATTGAGGACAAGCGACCTACTTGGAGCATGCGTAGATTGGTGACGAGGCTTGAGGACATTGGAGAGGGTAGCTATCTTGAAGGAAATTACAGAATGATTGACAGAGCTCTAAGAGTTTGTCCATGCGAGACAAGATGAGCAGCAGTGTACCAAAGGACAATGAAAAAGTAAGGTCGCTAATCGAGAGCGTGAGTGGGTCAAATTGAAAGCTCCTGTTTGAACTTTGATCTGACTAACTCGACCAATATGTATTTTCTACTAGGGGACTAACAAGGTGAGGAATGACTCCAAGGGGACTATCTCCTTGTGGGATTAGGCGGGGAGGAGGGGGGAGGGGTTGGATAGCTTGTCTAGTACAAAAAATTCTGGTGTACAAGTGATGTGAGGAGTTAAGTGCATAATAAATGAATTCACCAAAAGAGTTAGAAAACATAAATACTGAAAAGCAACTAATTTACCCCCCTTTTAGTTAATTCATCATCCAATTAGGGATTCTCAAATCCATACATATCAATTAGTGAACTCTTTCTCTAAATAGCACCCACTATTTATCCTTAGCTTCTCCACATTGATGACTAGAGAATGAAACATATTCATTAGATGAGTCAGACCAAGTATGGTCCTTTTCAAATTTCTCGATATCCTTATCACATACCCCTCAAAAAGAAATATTTAGAACATATCTTTAAAGACTAGTGATTATTGTATTCTGATTTCATCATAATTTACTAAGTCAATGCATATGTTAATAGACTTCTTTAGAAACATCAAACAAAAATGACAATAAATAAATTTCATTTCAATGAATCTTAATGAGACACTTGTCTTATAGGCCACATAATATCAATTAGTGTACACTTTCTTTACAATGAATTTCCTAGTTGTCATGGAGCCCCTAGTTGTTGCATGCTTTGTCTGTTTTGTTCTAATATAGAGTTTGAGATGTAGTGTAAGAGATCATCTAAAAAGAGTATTTTTTTTTATAATCAACGACCAGTACATATTTTTAGTTGTGCAGAAGAATTGGCATTTAAGTAATAATTCATTTTCTTGATGTGTTGTTTAAATCTATTTTTTCAAATTTAATATTTCCTAGGGAAACTCATTTGCGTTTTCAGTGTCTGCCCATTATTTAAAAATAAAAATAGGAAATTAAAGTAGATTTTTTTCTCAATCTTGCCGAATACAAACTCGTTAAAATAGGTAAAGTGATTGGGTCCAGCCCAAGTTTTACGGAAATCCTTCTCATGGCACTCTGAAGCACGATCAGTCAGACTATTTTTCCTTCATTCCCGGCAGCGAACGCACACAAACTCTCCCCTGACTGAACCGTAAGTAAAACAGACGTCGGATCATCGGCCTCCAATTCCCGACTTCTCATCTCACGTTGAAGTCAAGAGGAATAGGAAAATCCACCCGAATCTATCGAGACTGCTACCGAAGTCGTCATCAAGCGCTATCAAAATGAAGTACTATCCCAGCGTTTGACTGAGATTCCATTTCCACGCACTCTTATCCGCTACAGGGTTAAGTGGTCCCACCCAGAGCACATCTCCTCGGGCGTCGCTCTATTATTCTGAAAATTTGTCACATGGAACTCACTTACAGGAAAGAGAGGTAGGTAGAATGAAGAAGAGAGAGACAGATAGATTTTAGTGCACCCTAGCGCGCTCACGATGCTAATTATTTGGCTTGAGCTTCCGTAATGCTCAATTAAGGAGACTTCAAGAGAGAGAGAGAGAGAGAGAGAGAGGTAGACAGACCGATAAATATTCTAATGCACCTGTCGCGTCCGTAATGCTGGAAAATAGAAGAGAGAGACACAGAGATTTTAATGAACACTACCGCGTCCGTGATGCTGCAATAGAAGAGAGAGAGAGCACCCTATCGCGTTCTCGATTTCTTGACTGCCAGGCACAAAGGGATAGATACGAAATAATGGGGCATTGCGGGCGCTGAAGTCAAGAGACGCCCTCAGTACCCCTATATATTATTTTTCCCATACGCTGAATGTTCTTAACGCAGTCCAAAAGCCATGAGTTCTCCTCCGGGTTCGGTCCTATCCCTGTTCCTTCTGCTCTCCCTTCTCGCCTATCCTCTCTGCCGTGCCGCTCTCCCCCTGTCAGAAAAATGCGATTACCAAAAAAAGGCCTCACATGCGGTGAGTGAAAATATCGCTCGTGTGCTTGCAACCCTTCAGGCGAATGCTCCGTCTAAAGGGTTCTTCGCCACTTCCTACGGCGTTGGCGGCAGAGACCGCGTATACGGCCTCGCGCAGTGCCGGCAGGACATTAGAGCCGATGACTGCAGAATTTGTCTCCGCGACGGTCCGCCACAGATATCCAAGGACTGCAAAGCTTCGAGAGAAGTCTTGCTGTGGTTCGACTACTGCTTCTTTCACTACAGCACGAGGCCCTTCGCTGGGAACTTTGATTCCTCGTACGTGATTTTTTAGTACAGCAATAATAAGGTGACCGATGATGCGGCAGAGCAGATGAGATTCGTCCAGGTGCGGAAAACGCTGATGGGAAAGGTGCAGAGACAGGCGGTGGGGAAGGATAGCCTCGGTCTGGGGAGAGGGCAGATAAAATTTAGTCCCAATGCGACGATATACGCGCTGGCTCAGTGTACGCGAGACCTGCCGGCAAGAGTGTGCTCCACGTGCATCTCCACTGTCTTTGACTTGTTCGGGCAGGCATGTCCCTTCAGCGAGTACTGCCAAGGGTTCAATAGTGGCTGTGTAGTCCGCTCTGACACTAAGCCTTTCTTCTTTGGTTCCGAATCCTAAGCAACCTGATATATCCCGCGTTTAAAATCTGTCAAAATCCTTCCGTGTAGCTTCTGAATTACTAGACGATTGGCTAAAAAATATGAAGTCAAAGTCGAGGAGATCTTACTCTTTATTATAACCTTACAGCAGCTCAACGACGAGTAATCTAAAACTTCTCTCAATATCTGTCAATCTAACAGGTAGATTTCTTGATTGCTGAAGAAGTGCGATGGTCAGAACCAATGCCATTTTCTGTAGGCCGCACGAAAATACGCCGGTGATGTTGGCTAGCCGAAACTAGGGAGCGGTGAGTCTACTTTCATGTCGCTCTGGCGGATTTATGAAAAAGAATGGACAGCTTTCATAGCATTGCGCGTTCTCAAAAGACTGGGAGGACGGTCAAAGTCTTTGCGGCTTAACGGATGAATGACGGTCATTAATGTGCTGAATGGAGCGATGAGACTGCTCTTCTAGCGGCTGACCTGATGAAAGTTTTCAAGGAGGGAAATTTTCTCATCTAATGGGCCCACTATTTCTCGATGTAACCGCCTTTTGGTGGATTGTTTGAGGGAAGTTTCATTAAACTGGAGTCATCCTCTTCTTTTATTTATCCAATCAACGGAAACTTTAGAAAGTCCTGGGAGAGGTCTAGAGAGACTTATTGGGGGAAGGTGCGAGAGGTGTTCTCAATGAGAGCTTGCGGGTAAGATGGCATTGCTGGTTCGCCTTTGAACTACACAATCACTTATTCTCGATTAAGTTTTCAAAAAATTTCGAGGAGAAGGGGGAGGATATTATACAGCTCGCAATGAAATCGTGTAACATCTCATTATGGTATAATTTGATCAATTCGACATGATCAATATTAACAAGTTAAGGAATTCTGTCCATTAACCTTCCATCCTATCATGTTTCCCATTCTAGAAGTTCATAAGGAGATATTGTCACGCATATTTTGTGCTACTTGGATTAATAAAGACTTTTTACCTTTTATTTGAGTTATATAGCAACAGCAAACATTTAATTTTTCTCAAAGAAGCATCTGGAATTTTTTTATTAAAACCAATTTATTGAATTTTATCTAAATTATTGAAGTGAATATAAGGAAAGGGATAGAGAGATATTGTGAGCAACATAACGGTCAGTGTCCCTCCTAAAATCAAAGATTGCTCAAAAGGTTACCACCTCTGGAAAATTCTATCTGAACTATGAATGAAGATAAGAATATATTCACACATTGGTCAAGTGTTGGTTAAGTCATAACATGAACAATCCCTGTGTTGGTTAAATATGAATTGTCTATTATCTTCCTTGTTCATACATTCAGTTGTTAATAGATATACATTTAAATCATATTAAAACTCCATTGCATTTTATAAGAAATCTAATTTAAAAATTCATAAATAGATATATCAAATCAGCATAACATTTTTTGGCTTCTACTTGTTTCATAAGACCAATTACATTTATTTACTAATTGGGTTTCTCCTTCTGCCAAATCAACTAATAGACACTTGACTTAAATAATTTTTAAATTATCTCTTCTCTAAAAATTATGTATTATCTATTTTCACTTGCATCTTACTTGTCTAAGTTCAAATTCATGTCTAAGTGATACTCTGATAAAAGTTGAGCTCTATGTATTATTCACTTGAAGGTTAAGACAACTCTAGTCATCCAAGGTGTATGTTTCTTCTTCTTGTCGACTTTTCCTTTAAGTTGATTCACAAAAATTTATATTCTTTGGAGGATTGGACCATGAACACATATTATGTATTGAAGTATATCTGAGTAATGTATTTATGAATGTGAACATTTATGTCTGACTAGATTTATTTCACAACAACTACATTAAGTACTCCCATATTCAATGAGTGATGCAAATCATTCATCCACCTATGTCCATGGTACTTGATGATGAATGATGGGTATTGGAGGTGGATATTGGATATCCGGTATCCTAATAATTATTAAATACTAAAATTTAATATTATAAAGTAAATAATAATTTGTATATTAAATATTAAATATTGATTAGTTATTAAATCAAATCCCTAATCCTAGTTTACTCAAAACCTTCAACCTAACTAAAATTTTAGATCCTAATATTATTGTTTTAAACCCTAATCCTATTTAACTAAAATCTAAAATAGATTATGATTGAATAAACTTCTAAGGAACTCTTGAATATTATTCCAATTAACTATTGATTTCTCTTTAAAATTTGCACATAAAGGCAAAATTAACAATCCCTCAACACCCAATTTCTAGTTCTTTCTAAGTCATTGACCACCATTCTCATGTTTGTTGATTGCCGCAGATTCTCATGCTCTTGACTCTTCAATTTTTGCTCTCAAAATTCACTCACTAAGTGATCTTAGAAGGGGGTAATCATCAATTTTCCAATTTCCAATTCATATATTTACCAGACTATCATATCATCGCTTGAACACTATTTACCATTCACCAAGAGCTCACTATGTCAACCAACTCTAAGTCTAGAACTATTTATTCCTGATTTGAGAAATCAGAAATTCAATCTGAAGCCAGAAGTAGCAGCAGACCAAAATTAAGTGACATGCTAGAGGGTATTCATATTTGTTTTGAGGAATCAACGATGAGTAGAATGGCATAAATGGAGAGCATAATGGCATCACTCACACCTTCAAGAGTGCCAATAGAGGAGCATTTCTACCAAGTTGTGCATTGCCAGGACATATGGCAGAGGGGACAAATGACATTATCGCGTGTTTTGTGTGATTTAAAAGAACTCCATGAAGCATTGTTGATATTGCTGCATTTGAGGAGGTGTGAAAATATGCCACAAAAGCTGAGTTTGACCTTCTAAGTGCAAAGGTTATCAAGCACTAAATAATGCTAATTTTTGACATGATGAAGGGGGATTAGCAAGAGTCTTACTCATCATAGGCGCATGGACTGCAAAGAATATTAGGGGGCTGCTAGGCATCACTATTCATTAGATTGACGCAAGGTGGCAGGACTACAAGAGAGTTCTAGACACCTAAAAGCTAGCTAGGAAGCATGATCATGACAGCATGACCAAGATTATCGTCAAACTACTTGAAGACTTTACCTTTACTGCAAAGCTATATTCTGTGTGATGTTGTAATTTTCTTCTACAGACCTCAATTTTACACACATGCCATCACCATTGGCCTCTCACAACAAGAGGATATTATCAATGATTACTTGAGGTATACAGGGTGCAAATACAAAGTTTAGTGTCAACCACCACATGCTACATGTTGCGTATATCTTTAGCTTGGTTGTCAATGCCTAATAGCATGCAGTTTGTATCTAAAAATTCACGAGTATTTAATATTTTTAGGTTACAAGTGATATCATTATGAAGCACTTTATCATGTTTTTAATGTAATTTTTACATTTATCACCTCATATCCCTCGTAACCTTAATTTGCAATAAACTATGGTCACATTTCTGCATTATTGAGGTTTGACCTTTTTCAAGGTCAAATTTTCACATTTTCAATCCCATTTGTGTGAGTTTCATGATGATAGGCCTTGAATGAAGAATGATAGAGGTGAAGACCAAAAGAAAATGAGCAAGTGGAATGCAAATGTAATGAGATAGAGATCATGTTTCTCTCGTTTGTTTTTTAATTTAAGGTAATATGTTGAAAATTTGGATGTAATGAAGATCAAAATATCAAAAATTTGATCCAAAAGGTCTAAATATTTTAATTTTTATAATTTTTATAATTTTTTACTAGTTTTATGGATTTTTTGAATTTTATTGATTTTTTAATTAATCAATATTTTCAAAGTATTTTAAGGATTTTTTTTAATAAGAAAAAGTTTTATGCGTGGCTGGTATGGCAGTGTGTGCATGTGCTGCAACAAGCCAGTGCCATGCGAGGCACAATTAGCGCCTAAATGGTCCAATCAAGGGAAGTGACTAATAACAAGTGAGATTTTTCATCTTCAATAGCCCTCAATGGGCCCTTATTTTAAATCGAAATTTATTTTAAATATTTTCCAAGTGGGACATGTGGCAGCCTTTAGACGCTCTGATTGGCGGCATCATCAAAGTCATCTGATTCTGTGGACCAAGTCCACTTGATCAACCTCTTTTCATAGCTAGGCACTTGGTCAAATATGGAGTGCCAAAATGGAGGCCCACACAATCAATGACGAAAATCAATCCCAATTTTTTCTATGTTCGGTGGCATACAAAAATGCAACACATGCCATAATCTAGGCCATCACAACATTCAATAAGGCTTGATCAAATGGCTAGGGTCACTCTGCTCTTCTTTTGGGGGCATGACCAATCATAGTTGTCATGTGGCACAATCCTAGGCATTGCGATTTTGATCTGATTAATCCAAGGGCAAGCTATAAACTAGGCATCATTTAAGGGGAAATTTATGGGAGAAATGCTCCAAATTGAAATCATGATATCTCATGAACCCGATGGCCTTCCAAGCTGAATTTTTTTACCATAATCAAAATTTTGTATTTATCTTCTCACAATGGATGAGTAAAATAATGAGAGGAAAAAATATGCATTTTGATGTTTCTTTGGATGCTTCTAGCATTGGCTAATTGGAGGAATCAAAGTGACGATTGATTTTTCCATCGTATACTGAACATTACTATTACTGAGTTTCTTCTCTTTTGTATTCATTCCTTAGGTTAGATGCAAGCCGTCAAGTCTGGGCAAGATGTACACAATTTAAAAGGAGTGATCGATCAAAGAGCAATGCTATAGTAAGTTTTTTATCACAAATGTTGAGAATATGATGATTTTCTTTTGATCTCATACTACAATTTTATCATTTCCATCTCTACATCTTTGTTTTCAACCCTAAATCACTGTTTTACTACCTTATTGATAATTTTTTATCTTTTCTAGGATATTTGTAAGTGTTGATCAGTTCATCGCATCTTTTGAATCCATCTCTGTTCTTCACCAATTTTTTCCATGCTCTTTCTCCAAAAATACGAAAAATGAATCATAATTTCCATCATTTAACTACTCTCCTTGTGGATTCAACCTCAAATTCCTACTATTCTAAATTTAAGATCAATTTCAAAGAGTTGAGTATAATTTTTTATTAGTGAACTTGTATTCTCAACAGCCATGATATTATGCATATCAAGGCCACAATGAAGAACTGTGTATATAAGTCTTATTTAATAATTCATTATATGCACACAAGTCTTCTTTAATAAGAATAAAAATAACGTGTGTATATAATTCTGATTTATTAAGTGATTATATGCACGTAGATTAATTAATAAGTTTGAAAATAATGAGTGTGAAGATAAGTATGAGAATTATGTATACAAGTCACTTAATGAATATTAATGCATCCAAGGGGCATATCAAATAACATTTCATGAATTAATACATATTCTAAATTTATTAATGCAAAAAATATAAAATAAATTTCTCAGTGTACCTTATAAAGAAATAAAACAAGCACTCATCAAAATACTCTTGACTCAACATTCTCCTCCTTTTTATTTAATAAGTATGAAAAGGGTGAATTATGTATAGAAGCCACTAAATGCACCTAAAGGACGTGTTAAATAACTTTCCATGTGCTAATTTACATTCTAATGATGTTAATGTTCAAACTATGATTCATTCAAATAACACAACCTTAGGTTTCACAAAATTGTGCATATTAAAGAATTTTTACAAGGAAAAGAAAAAATATAAAATTAAAGTCAACCTACTCCAAAGATTCACTGATATTCACTAAATTAAATGACATAAGTAAATGAAACATTGATGTCCTAAGAAATAGACATTGGAAGAAAAATGATATATAGTTATATCATTTGAAAATTTTTATGAACTTGATAATAATTTTTATTTTTTTTATTTAGGCATTTTCTTAATTTTCTTTGGATTTATTAGGACTTTTAAAAGGTTTTTTATGATTTTTTAAATATTTTTGTATGGTTAATATTTTTAGAAATTATTTTGATTTTAATCGAGTTTGATGATTTTCAAACTTCTTACAAAGTTTAATGAATTTTTGTGGAGTTAATATAGCTCTAGGAATCTTTTAAGAGGGAAATTAGTTTTCTAAGATTTGACGTTTTTTGGTTTATTTAGGAATTTTCCTAATTTTTTAAAGGAAATTTTCTTGATTTTTCTAGAAATTTTTAAAAGAGAACTGAATTTTATAGGGTTTGATGACTTTTTGGCTTTCAGAGGACTTTTTTAATTTTTATGAATTATTTAGGTTTCTTACTTTTAAAAAGAAAGAAAAATAAAAGCCAGGGACCTGTCGCGGCAGCAGGAGGCGCTTAGAAAGGGCTAGAACGCCACTTTGTATGCTAAATTTTAATAGTAGAGGGCTAAATTGACATTTGCTTCTAGATAAATTGACGCCACCTTTCTTTATAGCTAATAAAAAATTTCTAATTTCCAATGTGGGATTACCTCTTCGGCGATACCTGCAATATACCGAAGTTTTATGCTCCGGTCATCTTCATACTTTTATTGAATGATTATCATATAATTAGCAGTATACGATGGTATCGCTCCAGTAGCCTGGAGGCTAGTTCACTGGTTGCAGAGGATAAAGAGTTGTATGCTCGCATGCAAAAAATAAATTATCTAGATGCATGGATACTAGTTCTGTCTTTGTTGGATGTCATCACGTAAAAAAATTTCTCAGAAATTCAATAGAATTTAATTGGATGGATAAGTATTGCCGATGACGATTATTAATCATAAGATGAACTAAAAATCAAGTGTTTTCAGTGATAGGGGTTGAAATGGCTTTCATGTAATAATTCATTGTGCGTGTTGATTAATTCTTTTATTTCAAGGTCAATATTCTTAGAAAAGAACTTCTCCGTTGATTGATTTCTCTCAATTGAGAAACTAGAAGAGTATATTTCCTTTATCGTTTTACAAGCGTTCCGCGCAGGGATGACCGATAATGATGGATTGGAATCGATGGACTCACGATCGACGGTTCGATTTAATTTTCTTCCACGTCGGTACCGAATTTTTCAAGTTGTGATCTGACTGCAAAGACAACCGGAAGAAGAAAATCAACCGGAATCTTGTGCGTTTACGATCGCAGTCTTCATCAATAGCTATCTCGATAGAGGTCGAGAATTCGCAGCGATAGAACAATTAGTGCGTTTGACGGAAAGTCTATTTCAGAGAACTCTTATCCTCTCACTTGCGCGATACAGCAAGGCAGCGGTCCCACCCGGGAGACTGCCAGAACAGAGTCCTTGCGCAGATCTCAGGATTTCACTTGTAAAGACATCAATGGATGAGAGAGAGTAACAGAGAGAGAATAGACGGAGGAAGACTTTTGTGCACTCTTTGCGTTCACGACATTGATGACTTGATTCCAGTCGCAAACAGATAGATACGAACTAATCCAGCATTTAGGTACGCGCAGAGTTTCCAATGAAAACTGGAGATGACATCTAGGCTAACTGGCTGCCTATATATTTCCTCCTGAGTCATCTGGAGTTTGCCACGGGTTGAATGGTCCGATCGCAAGACGGAGGGAGCCATGAATTCCCCTCCAGGCCCAGTACTATTTATCTTCCTTCTACTCTCTGTCCTCGCCTATCCTTTGTCCCGGGCCGCTTTACCCTTAAGGGAATTCTGCTTTCTCGAAGGGAAAGCTTCCCCTCCAGTCAAGAAGAATATCGCCCGTGTCCTGGCAACCCTACAGGCGAAAGCTCCATCTAGAGGGTTCTTCCTCACTTCCTACGACTTTGACGGCAGGGACCGTGTATACGGCCTCGCGCAGTGCCGGCAGGACGTAAGCGCCGAGGACTGTAGAATTTGTCTCCGAGACGGGCCGCCGCAGAGATCCAAGGGCTGCCGCAGCAAGGATCAAGACTGGATATGGTTCGACTACTGTTTCTTCCGCTACGACACGAAGCCCTTCGCTGGGAAATTTAATTCCGCCTATGGCGTTTATGACCTCAGCGATAATAACTTGACGGATGATCCGACAGAGCAGATCAGATTCGCTGAGGAGCTGAGAATGTTGATGGGAAAAGTGCAGGCAGAGGCGTTGGGGAGAAATAGCTTAAGTCTTGGAAGAGGGCAGACAAATTTTACTCCCAATGTGACGATATATGCGCTGGTTCAGTGTACGCGTGACCTTCCCCCAGGGGAATGCTCTAAGTGCATCTCCTATCTCCTTGACTTCTTACCGCAGTACTATCCCTACAGGGAGACGTGCCGAGGGGTAACCAATGCCTGTTATGTTCGCTATGATACCAAGCCCTTCTTCTTTGCGTCCAACCCCTGAGTAACTGGACAAGTTGAAGATTGGTGAAATCCTAATCTAGTACTATCTCTTTTCAGCTTCTCAGAGGCGAGAAATCTAAAAGTTGAATGTGCTTCTGTTCGTTGAAATATTATCTATCTCACGTGCAGTGATAAAGTGATGGTCAAAACGGGTCGCTGTTTTTAGTAGACCGAGCAATAATACGCCAGTATCGCCTGGCTAGTCCGCACTGGTGAACCACTTTTCATGTCGTTTTCAAGGATCTATGAGAAAATAGACACATCTGTTGTAGCATCACATATTTTCAAAGGAGAGAGGGCGGTCAAAGTCTTGTGTGCCAAAGGCTTGAATTCTGGTGCATTGATGGGCTTAAGGAATGGCTAGGCGATCTAGTTTAAGGCTAAAATGATGGGGTTTTAGGGGAGGGAAAGATCTCATTAGATGGGCTGACTATTTCTAGATTTAACTATCATTTAGGGGATTCTACTGGGGAAGTTTCATGAGCCCTCGAGGGGCATGGAGGCATCTTCTTCCCTTTTGATGCATCAACGGCATAGATACTTCCGAAAATTCTCGGAGAGGTCTGGAGAGACTTCTGGTGGGAGTTTTTTAGAAACATTCTCGCTGAGACTGATGAGCCCCCTCACAATCAAACAAGAATTTTTCGTTCCAAAGGGCTGCAGAGAGTTCTTTGATCTACCCTCTACATTATCATTTCTAGGGTTGGGCGGTTCCGGTCACAGTCTCTATATACTATTCGGTCCAAGTCTCGGTCTCGGTCCGGTCTCGGTCCACCTCGGTCACGGTTCGGTTCGGTCTTAACTTCGGTCTCTCTTGACCATGAATATGCATACCTGAAAAGAGATAAATATATCAACGTCCATTAATAAATATTAACTTCGGTCACAACTTCGGTTCGAACTTTTTCTTTCTCAGCTCTCTTTCTATCTATCTATAACTACCTATCACTCTTTCTCTTTCTCTATCTCTATATATCTATATATCACTCTCTATATACCTACCTATCACTCTCTATATATCTACCTATCACTCTCTATATATCTACCTATCCCCCTTCTCACTCTTCTCTCTCTCTCTTTCTCTATCTCTCCCTGACTCCCTCTCTCTCTTTCTCCCTCCTCTCTCTCCCTCTCTCTCTTTCTCTATCTATCGATATCTGCCTATCACTCTCTCTCTCTCCTCTCTCTGTGTTTCTCTCTGCCCGTCATCTTCATCTCTCACTCTCCCTCTCACTCTTCATCATCTCTATCTTTCTTTCCTCATTATTTTTCTCGATCTTCTCTATCTCTCTTATTTCTCTCTTTCCTCTACCTCACTGACTATACAACGATGAAAAGAGGATGACGATGATGAAATAGATGAAAAGAGGATGACGAAGATAAGATAGCTAGACGAAGAGAGAGAAAGAGCGGCGAGCACAACCTCTCTGACTGGACGTTAAGTTTACTCCCACTCATAGTCACGCCCTTTATTTCTCTCTCAAGCCCGTAGGAATCTCTTAAGCACGTTGGGACGCTCGTGCGAGAGTAAAAAAGGATGCCATATATAACTCGGTAGAGAGAGAGATAGATGATGCTTATGATGAACACTGTAGTTGGACGTGAATTATGAAAGAAGAGAGAGAGAGAGAGAGAGAGAGAGCGCCCTGTAAATAGGGATAGGTCCGTCATTCCGTCGAGCAGTTGATGGACGAGCAACTGTTTCAGGTTCTGAGTTGCTGTTTTTATATGGAACGATTCCCGTCTCCAAACTATTCTCTTCAGTCTGGACTCCTTGGGAAAAAGATGAGATACATTCAGCAGAGAGAGAGAGTCAAACCTTGAAGTTGTTCGTGATTAAGACTCAATGAGAGCCGTAAAGAGCTTGAGAGAGAAGTAAAGTTGGTCATTAAGAGCGAGAGTTAAATTCAAGTCCCGAGGCCGATGCGAGAGCGCGAACAATGAGATAGGGAAGGACAGATTTCGACCTTCGGTCCAAGACCGAAGGCCTGAAGCGGACTGGACCGAAGTTGGACCGAGACCGGTCTGGCCCATTTTTTGGGACCGACGGTCTCGGTTCGGTCAGGTCGACCGACCTTCGGTCGGTCTTTGGACTTCCCTAATCCTTGGCTAGCTGACTAGGCATGGCATCCGTGCTGCTGACGCAGCCCTCAGGCGGCGTGCCAGGTGATGCCTAGGTGATGCACATCTGTGCGACCACATGACGATAACGTGGAGGTGGTGATGCCAGTGGCAGCCACAAGGCATAGGAGCACCATGAATGGGCAGCGTTAAGGCGAAGAATTAAGTGAAAATTTTTCATTTTGACATTACTATAACAAGAAGAAATATATATAGATATACATTTTTTTCTTATATATTTACCATATGGAGCTTTTTTGGAGGTATGTGTGACATATCATTTTGTTGGTTTGCAGAGCACATACCTTCAATTTTATTTGATGCCTGCCCTTGATCTTCACTTAAGGAACATGGCATCATTGCACTGATCATTGAGCAGCAAAAGGAATAGTGTGACAAAGCAGTGTCTTTGGATCAAACATCAAAGGCCAATTGTTGATCCATCTTCTCATCGAATAGGTTCAAGCCACCAAAGCTATCAATTCCTTGCAATTATTAGTTCGTTTACTTCGAACAGCTATGAGCCAAGAATAAGTAGCCATTCTATATGCATGATCACGTGTCCAAAATAATTCCTATCTCAACAAATTGTTATATCGATTTTATTATATTTTGAATATGGATCAAGAACCGCACAAAAAATTTTGGAAATTCTTTGAAAGCGATTAAAACAGATGATGAAAAAGATGTAGATTTAAGTGAAAGTGGTGTACTGAGGAAGATATCTGTTGATTTTCCAATAAATCAAATTTTAAGAAAATCTCATTTTAAATAAAGGAGACATCAAAGAGTTGAGTTACGAGGGAGAACACTATGAATTATGAGAGAGAAAGTGGTCAAGTGATACGCTATTTGTCTAAGTCTCAACCAAGATATTTATAGATCAAAGAAAATTAGGCCCAACCAACCGGAAATCATTGTGAAATGGATTCAGTCAATTGATTTGTCAAGGGCTTTTCATTCAAATATCTTTTGGAGGAGTATTAGAACTTGAAATTGTGAATTCATCCAAATCTTGATTCAAGGATATTTACCCCAAGGTTTAACAATCAAATAATTATATTGTGAAGAAAAGGTCTCCAACAATTTCTTGGAAAACTGGACCAAAATCACACTAGAAACTATGCTACTAGCAGTTTATTAATGATGACCAATGCCCAAAAAATGGATTCATAAACTGAGATGTGATTCACTCTAAAAAGGGAACGATTCTCCTCTAAATATTTTATGGACTTCTCATTAGATTTTGATCTCCATCCTTGATCACCATCATCTATTTTCTCCCTAGGCTGTCAACTTAAGTAGAATACGAAAAAGAGGATGAGGAGATAGAAATAAAGAGAGAGTTTTTTAAGGAAGGAGAATAGGAAGAATTGGAGAAGTGAGGAGTGAAAGAAAAATTAGGAGTTTAGTGGTTTTGAGAGAGAGAATCGATACAATGTTGAAAGATAGATGACGAGACGAAACCGCGAGGTCGTCGATTTCACACGGTATCGCGTCAAAAATAATTCCAAACTTACCAATTTTAAGAAATTAACTTGAATTTAATTTTAAGAAATTAAATAAGGGTCGAATCCACATGGAAATAAGGAATTTCTTGATGTAATCTTCGAAATTGATCAAATCGGATCAGAAATTGATGGTATAAATTGAGGAAAATGATATATTATGAAAGAAAACTTTAAAACGAATCCACGGAATCAAAAATCATTGAAAATGATCTTGATTTCGTGGAGAAATCGCAAATTGAAGTGGAGAGAAATTTTTGAACGTTAAAATCGTGATTTTGAGCTAAATTCGATGAAATTAAATCTTAAATCCTAATCTAAACAGAAATTAAACCTAAATTGAAGATTAGGAAGCAAAAACCGCTTCCACTAATCCACGATTGCGATCAAATCACTGGGATTAAGCCTCTTAATCACGAAGAACACGAAGAACGCGATCGATGGATTCAAGCGGCGATCTCTCCTTCGATTCTCCACCAAATCTTGACTTCAACCCCTCCGTGGATGCGGAAATGAGAGAGGAAGAGGATGGAATCAAGAGAAATGAGAGAGAGGGTGTGATGCAGGACCGGGAGCGAAACCGGTCTCACACCAGGATACTAGGGATGATTAGGGGAGGGGTAACCTTGGGGAAGTCTAATATGATGTAATGGACTAATAATGCAATCAAGCCGCGTGCCGTCTCTGGTGTCGCCTCCGTAGGCCCTGGGTGCACCGAGTAGAGTCAGTCCGGGAAACCCTCCGGTCCACGTCCTCGCGGGCGTAAGGCCGTGAGTTGTCAAGGGTAGCTCGACAGTCAACCCGACGGATTGGACCACGATAGGAATCCTATCAAGTCGTTTAAGCACTCGTCCTAGTCTAGGTTCCGACGGCGGTGGAGACAAGCGCAGGAAATACTGTAAAAGATATAGACCTTCAACGTAAAGGAGAGGGGATGTGTGCCTAACCTGCGGGGCGCGAGCCCGGTCGGTCGTGACGATGGAGGTCATTCGTACGCGGCACGAGCGGGCGGCAAAGGGGAGAGTCGAGTCGGCGATGTTGGATCGCTGCGGTGTCGGCACAAATTGTGGGTGGTTGTCTCCGGCGGATCTCGCGGGCGAGCGGACAGAACGCAGGCGAGGAGCAAAATGTGTGAAAGAACTGCGGACGCACGGACGCGAGCAGCAGGAGGGTGACGGTGATAGGACGCGCGAAGATGGACTCTCCTTGACTGACGGCTCAGTCAGTCGGGTCAGCCGGAGGAGTGTGGCTGATGCCCAGCAGGCGGAGATTGGACGGGCCGTGGGAGAGTGTAGACGTGGTGAGGGGGGGATTGGAATCCGGTGTATGTGGGCAGTTCCCGACAGGTCGGTGACGCTTGCGACTGTGGTCTGGCGCTTTCGTTTCTGAGGCAGACGTTGGGCGGTCGTCGCAGATTTCCTGTCGGACGGGTGAATCGCAGTTTTCGTGCAGGGTTGGGGAAGGAAGACCGATGGCGCACACGTCGATTTTGGGAGACGCGGGGGGGTCGTGTGCGGGATTGTCGGGGTGAGGGGAACTGAGAGATGGGGGAGGGTTGGAGGATGTACTGTGCTGACAATCAGAGATGGGGGAGGGGAAGAAGAGTCGTGGGGTTATGGGGGTGGAGTCGGCGCCGCAATTCCGTGGGAGAAGGGGGAACGGCGGTGAAATTTCACGGGAATGTGGTTTGCAATCGAAAATTCAACAGGCGCGAGCCTGGAAATTCCGCAGGTGGAGAGAGATAGAGACGCGCTCGGGAGAGTGAGAAGACGAGTCGCCAGAGAGAGAGAGAGAGAGAGAGAGAGAGAGAGAGAGAGAGAGAGAGAGAGAGAGAGAGAGAGGGAAGTTGCACGCCGGAATTACTTGCGGAACTATGATTCGGTGACAAGGGTGGCAAATGGTTGACAGAAGCGGGCGTGGGGAGGAAGAGAGTAGGAAGAGGTTAGCGAGGTTGGGAAATCGGGAGGGACAGGAAATACTGGGAATTCGCGGTGGCGTCTGAATCAGGAGAGCGGTCTGGAGCGATAGTGGAATGTCAGGAGGATCTCCGCGGGAATTTCGGATCAGGATCGGGAAATGGCAGGGAGAGGGGAAGGGGTGACGGGCGTTAGCGTGGGTGTCTGAATTTGGATGGAGGTGCAGAGAGAGAGAGAGACGGCGGTCTGAGAAGTGACAGCAGTTCGGAGATTGATGGGCGGGGTGGAGAGTGTGACCGTGGGGAAGAGCGACGGAGAAATTCAGGGATGGCGGAAAGTGGCGGAGGTCTCGGCGGCGGGCACAGCGGCGGCACGTGGTGGTGCGGCAGCGGTGGTGGCGGAGGCGGCGGTTGGTCTCCTTCCTTGATCTTCCTTGAGCAGCCACTTGAGAGGGAGGAGAGTCCTTTCTTTCTTCAAATGACGGCTAGGGTTTGTGGGGGGGTCCCTTCCCCTCTTATAGAGCCCATAGTGGGCCGAGAGAGGAAAGGGCCCACTTGAGGCCCACAACCCACACCTAACATAATCATAGAAAACAAAGGTCCACAAAGAGAAGGAGCTTTACGAATGGGATCCCGAAAAGGGAAGAACCCACCTGAAAGCCTAAAAGGAAGAGAAGAAGATATGCAAAGGCCCGCTTAAACATGTGCGGGCTAATAAAGTTCATAATGAAATAAAAGACTGGAAAGATAACTCCACGCGCGCGCGAGCCCTGTGAAATGTGTCGTGGCGAGATGAGGTCCTCACTTGGTGTAGTGAAACTCGGCATCCTTCGTCTTCGCCTGTCGAGGGGGCTGGACGCGCGCGGGTGTCGGCTCCTCCGGCGCCGTAGTGTCATGCCTTGGTGGCGAGGGGGGTCGTACGCTACCAGGGTGTCTACACAACTCAATTAGATTGAAATCTCAACTCGGATGCATACAAATGCCGAAGGACATCTCTTTTTATAGGGTGTTTGATCGTAACCGTCTGATCAAAACGATCGACGGTTACGATGAAACGGTCCATGATGAACCGTTTTGAAAATGTCGTGACCGTCCGATCGTGATGGACGGTCTCGATTTCATTTGATGAAACGCTTTATAAAACGATTCAAATAACGCCCTTTGGATTGCGATCGGACGGCTGAGATTCTCCTTGCGCGATCAAATCTGGACCGTTATAACTCTCCATTTAAGGCATGTGCCTTGATCTTGATCCCGGTTGTCCGCGTCCGTCCGATCGACGCGTGATATCGACGCGCGCCATCGATCCGACGCTCTGTACGCGTCCACGTCACCTGCATAGTAAGTAAAATGTGTGGATTAGTCCCACACGGAATTAATTGTAGAAATGCGTCGTGTTTATAATACCCGACGCATATGTAAGTCGAATACCCTTCCGATATACGGAAGGCTGACATTAGTATATATCTACGATAAACTATATAAATATAAGTGTATAATGCATCGCGTAGGCGCCGCGTGGGTCCACGTGGCGCTGTCACCTGGCCTGGATTGCCAGGTCACATCCACGTGGCCCCGCGCGATAAATAAACCCTTTTTTATTTGTTTAAAAACGGTTTAAAATCGAAAATAAAATCAGAAAAAAAATCCAAAAAATCTCTTAAAATTATAAAATTCATAACTTTTAATATATAACTCCAAATTAATCCAAATTTCTTTCATTTGATCCGAATTTTAATTTTCTATCATTCTAAAGAATAAAAATTCATAAATAATGAGAGTTTTTAAATTTTATTTCAAAAACACATTTAATTTTAAGGTTTTTAAACTTAAGAAAAATATAAATAAATGTTTATAAATCATTTTCTTTCATTATTTTCATTTAAAAACATTTATAATCTCAAGTCAAGATGGGTAATTAATTATTTGTATTTTAAATCATTATTTTTAACCCTAATTTAAGGTATTTTGAGATTATTATTATTATTTCATGGAATGATAGAAAAATACACATAAGTATGATAACATGCACGAAAATGAAATTATTTATACTTTAATATGCATCAAAAATCATGTTTTATTACGTTTATATAGCATGTTATACTTAGAGCACTGAGAAAAGCGATAGAGAGAGAGATGAGATAGACGAAGACCAAAACAATCTCTCTCCTCCCAAAAATTAGGGGGGCAGGGAGATTGAAATGCTCTCTCTCAAAAGCAAAAGTAGGGAAATTGAGAGAAGAGAGACTAATATGGAGTACAAGGTGACATTATCAATTTCTCTTGAAAATTTTAGGGGAAAGAGTGATATTTGAAAGAGCAAGATGCTCTTCCTCTCTCACACCCTGCCTCCTAGGTATGAAACTGAAGAGAGAGGGGAGGATGGAGACAAAGAAATTGAAATGATCATGTTCTCTTGAAAATAAGGAGAGAGAGAGAGAGATCATTTCTGATCTCGCTTTTCAAGAATTAGGGATAGAGAAAACAATACTAGATCCCTAAAAATATGAATTCATGAGATCATTCAAAATATATGAAGAAGTGTTAAAAAAATTTCCAAACTCACCAATTTAAGATTATAATTTCAAATTAAATAGTATAATGGTAAATAAGGGTTGAATCCAAGGAGAATCAAAGAATCTTTTAGGTATTCTTTAATTTTGATCTTATTGGACTATGAGTTAAGATGAGAAATTATAGATTTTAATAGATTTTCAAAGAAGACTCCAAGATGAATTTACAGAATAAAAAATCATGTAATTTGGATCAATATTCATGGAGAAACCGAGGAGCAAAAATTAGAGAGAAAAATCGATTGGGGAAGAGAGAGAAAATGCTAAAATTTTCTAAAATTAGATTAATCTATGATTCAAAATTGAAATCTAATTTAAGGGGGAAAACATGTAATCTGACCCAAAATTGTACTCAAAATGATACACTTTATTGCTAGATTATGGGATTTTCATTTCGCAGTTTTGAAAATGAATTTTGGATTTCAAAAGGCGATTTCTCCCAATTCTATCAATGAAATCTCACTTTCAAACACTCCTTTGACACAGAAATCATCCTAGAAGAAGAGGAAAGTAATAGATTCAAGGGTTGAGATTCTTAAATAGTTTGATTACTTAAAACATCTAATAGTACATTTTACATCGAAGAGAGAGAGTATAAATAGACAAAATTTTGGCATGACCATTAGATTGGGTATTTTTTATGGATATTATGTGGCCTATAAGCCAATCACACTTTCATGTATCTTATTTATGTTCATTAAAATGAAATTTATTCATTGTCATTCTTGTGTGATGTTTGCAATGAAGTTCATGAGCATGTGCAATGACTAAGTGAATTATGATGAGATCATAATATACTGATCACTAGTCTTTAAAAATATGTTCTAAACATTCGTATTCGTGGGATTTTCGAGAAGGACATCGAATTATCTGGAAAGAATAGCACTATCTAATCCAACTCATATGATGAGTATGGCTGATCCTATAGCCATCGGTGTGGAGACACTAAGGATAGATAGTGGGTGCTCTTTGGAGAAAGAGTTCACTGAATTGATCCGTATGAATCCCTGAATGTATTATGCCTAACTGTCAATCAGGTTGATTCATGTCATGGTTGTGTGTATGTGGTCTTTTGACTTGAGACACCAAAGACATCTTGTGGATGGATGATCGTGTTTTGATTATGACTTACGAATCCCTAATCACGGGATATCTAAAACGTCATATATTAGATACAACATGAAGTCCGCGAAGATGATTGTGTGGTCAAGATGGGATCACCCACCCTCGGTATTTGACGAGATTGACTCAAGGAATGAGATGCGATGAAATCCTTGGCCAAGCTAGTAGAAATATCAAAGAAGGAGTTCTCGATGATTTCTACATGCATCACTACTAACTTGAGTGACAGATTAGGGTTTGACAGTTGACCATACCCTAAGTCATTCATGAGTCTAATGTGGACGAAGAATTATACATACATGGTAATCAATGACGGGAAGGTTACGTAAGTGAGTTCTTACATACTACATATCTCTTAGTCTACGTGGTGTAGCTTGGCACCCAACGGGCTGCCAACTCAACCTATCGATTAGGTTAAATTGATTCTCGATTAATTAATCTATATGTGGATGTAGATAATTAATTAATTTTGACCAATAAGATGTTATTTGGTTCATAGAGTTATTAACTAGTGAGATATATGGACTTAGACGGTCACACACATAAGGTTTATGGATGTTGGTGGATATAGACATAATTATGAGGGTTTTTATAAAAAAACCTCATACCAAATGTCAATAAATAGGGGGAGAACGACCAAAACTGAAGGTGCCCATGCAAGCCTTATGGGAATTATCTCATTTCTTCTCTTTCTCTCATGGTGAAGTGGTTTGAAGAGGACATCCAACCATTCGGAGACCATGTGGATACCGCTAGAGGCTAGACACTTGAATAGCTTCAAGAACTCCTTCAAGGAAACCTATAAGTATGTTTTCTCATAGAGATTAGATGATAGGATCATCTGTTCTTGGTGCCTCAATGTTTTGAATATCCGATTCAATGAATTCCGCTGCATTTGATATTTTGATCAAAATTTCGAAAAGTTATCGACCTCATATCCCAACAATTTTATCTTCGATCAATGGCTGAGATGAAACGTATGGATGCAAATCATTGTCATTAAGTCGCATTCATCCAATTAGAAATGGAATGCCCAAATGAAGCCAAGTCATCGTGTGAAGTTCGAATGTCGTATAACGCCTGCCATTTAATCTTCATCAAACGACTGAGATGTTGCCATACATCTCAGAAAGTTCATAGGGTGCATTTAATCTAAGCCATTATAACTCCTCAAATGAATGGCTGACATTAAAATGTTTTTTATGAATAGTTGCCCAATTAGAGTACACTGCGTAGCCCTTCGAGTAAGTGAAAATCGATTTCTAAGATCAAATCATATCTTTTCACATTGATCGGATGCTTCTCGTTTCGCCACATCACTTGTGTAAAATAAAAAAAAGATAGTCACACATGGAAAAACTAATGGCGCAAATAATGTATAAAGGTAAGGCATGTTTAGTAGGTTAGCTTATACCTTAAAAAGGATCTTTAACCCACTAATTACACATGCTCACACATGTGCATACACACGCACACAAATGCGCACACACGTGCACATATGTGTTTGCCACGTGGCGCATGGACATGTCACTCACTCATCGCGCCAGCTATCATGTCAGCGCACAATAAAAACTCAATTTTTTATTTTTAAAAATTAAAATAAAATTAATTATAAATCTATCAAAATTTGGAAAAATTCTAGAAAATCCCTAAAAATTAGAAAATCCATAACCTTCAAAATATAACTCTAAATTAATCCAAATTTATTTTTTTGGATCATAAATTGAATAATGTATCATTTAAAAGGTCACATTCAATAAATAACTAGAAAATAAATTTTATTAAAAAAATACACTCATTTATCTTAGAAAATGAGCTAGAAAAATAAATTAAGATATAAAAAAATAATTTCTCTTGTTATTTAACATTAAAACCCAATTATAATCGTAAATAAATATGGGAATAATCTACTCTAAAATATATTCTTTAATTATGCATAATTATCCCTAAAATATATATTTTGATATTATAACTTAAAACGACATGAAATAATGGATATGCCCTCAAAGTATGATAATATACATAAGAATGGAATGTTTTATGCCTTAATTTTGCATTAATAATCACATAATTACCTGTATACATTGCATTTTATCAATCCCTCCCTCTCTTTCTCTCTCTTCTAGAAAATTGAAGAGCAAAAAAGAAAAAGACATGAGAGATAGAAAATAAGAGGAATGAGAAGATATTTGTCTTGTTGAGGAATTATATTAGAAACTTGGTTAGGTTTATTATTTCTTCTTTTTTTATGTTATATAAATGGACTGAAAGCGCCATGTAATAATATCCTGCCTATATTAAGTATTATGGTTATATATAGTAGGAATGGCGATAATATCCTTGATGAAAAAGAATCACTTAGGTTCTTTCCCAGTCTGTGGTTCTTGAGTGTCTTCCCAAAGATCTTGTGCAAGTAGACTGTGAACAAAGAGTTTGGTTTGATCTATGGAGAAGGAATTTTCTTTTATTGAAGAAGTTTTCTGAGCGATTGTCTACTTTGCAACAATTATCTCTCAATTCATGACATGACATCAAATCCCGGTGAGATCAAATTTGTTTGTTGTGTTAATAAGTCTTGTGAGAAATCACTTTATAATCTCTTTTCAAATTTATTGAATCGTTTATACTCTATAGAGAGTATTTGACTTTGATTTGGTTAGGTTTGTTATATTATCTCTGATGCAGGACGCGGTGGTGAAAACCCTCGTGCCTGATCAATGAACCTGAGGATGACTAAGGATAGCCGGTCAACCCTAACCTACGGATACGCAAGTCCTAAACCCTAAATACGATCTCTAGCCTAAACCTAGGTGTAGGCAGGCGTGCCGATCAGCGGAGTCAACTACGGGTGACCCGGGGAAACTCGCGATGATGGATAGGGTGAGATCCTCTCGATCCACGTCCGGAGGCGTGGAAGTCGCTCGTCGTGGAGTAGCCGGAAGGCTGCGGCCCATGCTCGGTGCCGGACCTGACGTACGCGTCAGAAATCTCAAACCTATATCCCTTCTACCCTACCTACGTCGTCCGATGGCGGTGGAGATGAGTAAAGGAAATGCTTCGAAAAGTAATTAAACTTTGAAAGGAGGGGTCGAAGCTAACTTGCGGGGCGGGGTGCCAGATGGGTCGAGTCACGAAGATGCCGAGGACGATCGGGGCAACCAGGTAGCAGAGCACGGGCAGAAAGACTCAGCCTGGAGCGCGATGATTGGGAGACGAATATGCGTGCGGGCGCGATCAGGGGCAGGGGCGCGATCGCAGCGGGACGGGGAATCCCAGCGGTGCGGCGGCCGGCTGAGCGTGTGCAAGGCACAAGCGTTCTCGCGGACCGCACAAGGAGTGCTCGGCAGCAGCAAGGGAAGTCCAACGCGTGCGCGTTGACGACCAGCGGCAGGGAGCGTCACCAGGACAACGGGACGAGGGGGAACGGGCAGCGTAACGGAGTCAACCGGGCGATTGATGGAGATTCAGTGGGAGCGGCAGGTTGACTTCCGTAGGGCGTGGACCTGAATTTCCGCAGGGCGATGAATTCGCGTTCCAGCCGGGCGCGGACGTGGCTAGGAGCGCTGGGAGAGTGCGGCGATACCCTGGGAGGTTGCAGGTGCAATCGGGAGGCCAAGTCACCATCGCGGCCTGAACTCAGGCCGCGGAACGTGTCTGGGCGAGCGCGGGGCGATCGCCTAGGAGTCGGAACGCGGCTGGGACTCCCAGGCCAAAACTGCGCGGGCGAAGCGAACTCAGTAAATTCGGTTGCGGCGCACGGTAGGCGACAACGCGGCACATCGCGTGAAGAGGAAAGGCGGGCGTGACTTCCGGCCGTAAATGGCGGTCTTCACTTGTCGGGGAGTGGCGTCCGCATCTTGGTGGTTGGAAGCGCGGCAGGGCGGCCTGTAGGCGATGAGGCGGGTAGGGCGAGTCGTGGCTGGAATTGCGGCAGGGCGCCAGAAATTGGAGATGACGAGGTGGAGGTGTGGTATTGGCAAGGGCGCGCTGTTGGGCGAATTCCGCGAGGCAGGGAACGTGTTCAATTTCGTGGGAGGTGAGTTTCCGGTAAGGCCAACTTTCGCGGAAATTTTGGCGAGGTGGTTGGGTGGGGTGGAGGCGACGGGAAAACGAGGGAGTGATAGCCCGGGGCGGAACTGGCAGGGGGGAAGAGGAGAGAGAGAGGGGCGTCGACCGATTTCGCGACTGATTCCCACGGGAATTCCGGCTGGAATTCGCCAACGAATTTCTCTTTTGTCTTTGACTGGGGCGACGGAATTTGGATGGTTACGTCTCGAACGGGGGATGGTCGGGGCGTTGGAGAGAGAGAGAGGGTTAAATCGGGAATGGTCGCGGGACGGCCGGATGTACGGGAATCGGGAATTTGGGAGGGGGATGAATTAAACGGGATCTCAGAGAGGGGAGGCTTGCGGCGAAATTTGGTGAAGAATTGGAGAATGGCGATCGATCGTGAGATGAGGGGAGAGGGGCGTCGCGTTCGCGAAATGGGACCAGGGAAGGGTGTTCTCGGGGTTGGGGAGTCGAACTGGGAAATTCAGATGAAAATCCAGGATTGGGAGGGGGAATGACAGCGGGTGTGCGGGGCAGCGGAATGGAAGAGGGAAAATTTCTGGACGGGAAAATTTCCGGGGAGGGGAATGCGGTTGAGCGGAAATTGGAGGCACGGGTTGGGAGGATAGTCGGCGATGCAGAACTGCAGGTGAGGGGAGTCGCGTCGGGAGGGGAGAAAGTGCAGTGAGGGGTTGGCGACGGGAGGTGAGAACGGCGAAGTTGGAGGGGAGGGTTCAGGACAGAGAAACCGTGGAGGATGGGGTGTGTTTGCCGGAGAGGGGGAGATCTCGCCGGAGGTGAAGCTGGTGGAGGAATCCGGGAGAGGAAGGTTGTGGAGAAGGCGGAGGTGCTGGCCGGAGAGGGAGGAGATCTCGCCGGAGGAGAAGCTGGGGATGGCCGGAGATGGAGATGGAGGTGGAGATGATGGCGGTGCGGCGGTCCAGAGGCAGCGGCAGCAGCGGCGGCCTGAGGCGGCGGCGGCGGCGGCTTGAGGACGGCGGCGTCGCGATGACAGTGGAGATGAACCAGTGGCCGGGGCAAGGAGTGGCGGCGGTCGTCGCGGCGGCGGCGGCGGCGGCACGGAGGCGTGCAGCGGCAGCAGCGACGACGACGGCGGTTGGACTCCTTCCCCGGCCTTCCTTGAGCAGCCACTTGAGAGGGAGAGCACTCCTTTCTTTCTTCAAATGACGGCTAGGGTTTGTGGGGGGGTCCCTTCCCCTCTTATAGAGCCCATAATGGGCCGAGAGGGGAAAGGGCCCAGTTGAGGCCCACAACCCAAAACCCAAAATACTCATAGAAAATAAAGGTTCACCAAAGAAAGGGCTTCACGAATGGGATCCCGAAAAGGAAGAACCCACCCGAAAGCCTAAAAGGAAGAGGGAAATAAGCGAGGACCCGCTTAAACATGTGCGGGTCAAAAAGTTCATAATAAAGAAACAAAGATAAGCGAATAGATCTGCGCACGCAAACGGGCTCCTCTGGCGCCGTGGTATCGTGTCTTGGTGGTGACGGGGGTCGTACGCCACCAATCTCTTTTCAAAAACTTGAATCATTTGTACAATTATTTGCCTTTGATTTGGAAGATTCTTCATCAACTTTCTAGACTCAAGAAATTCTAATTGTGCTTTTGCTATTTTTTATACAGGATTACAAATTTCTATATCTTGTTAAAGAAATTGGTCTCAAAGTTACTATAATTATCTCGCATTTGAAGGAGGTTATCTGTGAAGTGTTCTTAGGAGTACTCTAGGCTTGAGAACTCTTTTTTGAACATTTTCTTGATAAATTTTTATTCTTTAAATTAAGATGACTAGTCCACAGAAAGATGATATGTCTATAGTTAACAAAGCTGGTAAACAAAAAGATAGTGAACTTACCGTGAATAATCTCCTATGACTCTAAATGGCTTTCACAACTAAGTAAGACTACAGAGAGATCTATTTTCTAGTCACAATGTCTTTCAGTGGAATAGTTATATAGAAAGGATCTTGAAACCAACAAACCAAATGCATCATTTACAAGAGGAATTGCCCATAATAATTGATTCAACATAATTCCAATAGGTGAATGTTGATTCTATAATATTTAGTTGGTTGCTAGACTCTATGAAACCCAATACTATGGAATGTTTTAGATATGAGAAGACCTATAAGGCTATTTGGGATAAAGTAAATTCCACTTTTTCCAAGAAGGAAAATGATGCTAAAATTTATGAGTTGCTGATAGCGACTACACAAACCAGTCAAGGATCTAGGAAGGTACATGAATATGCTAATGATTTAGTAAATCCGTGGAGACAATTGGATTGATATAGACCTCTAATGCCTAACTCGCTCGATAGAGAATAAATACTTTGAGATAGGTTGTTATTTTTCCTTATTGGTCTAAATTTAGAATTTGATATTATTTAGACTCAGGTTTTCAATAGGAGAAAAAAATCTAATATGGAAATAGTCATTGCTCAGGCCATTCGAGAAGAAAATGAAATGAGGGTAAGCACTAGATAGAATCAAATTATTTCAAAATTTATTTATCAGAATCAGCGGTCAAGTGCAAATACTTAATACATGAAAAAGGGAATAAACTGAATTACTAGTGTGATTACTGTAAAAAAAAAGACGTACTAGAGACAAATGTTGGAAATTAAATGGAAAACCCTCAAGCATCAATCATGGAAACTTTGTGATGAATTATGATGAAAACTCACCAAGCGATGTACCTACAAAGAAGATTAACACGCTTAATTGAGTACTTGAAAAACTATCTGAGGAAATGAAAGAATTAAGAAGTCTGGAAGGAGGATCATCTTCAACCGTTGGAGCAGCTTCAATGGTCAATTCAGGTAATGATGAGTTCAATATTGTTAGATTTATTTCCATTAGTAATTCACAATTCTCTCATAATTAAATTATGCAAATAAACCTTGGATTTTAGATCCAGGAGCTAATGATCATATGCCCCAAATCCTTCTAATTTTATTTCATATGTTCCTTGTCCTAGTGATAGGAAGGTTCGAATGGCAAATGGGTCACTACTCATAGTAGCAAGAATAGAAGAAATTAAATTAGATCATATAGGAATTATAAAGGATATTTTCCATATCCCTAAACTTTGCATTAGTTTAGTTTCAGTGCAAAAATTGGCAAAATTTCTGAATCTATCTATATATTTTGATGGGAGTCTTTTCTCATTAACATGGTATCAAAACAAAGGATTGGACTTGCTATGATTGACAAAGGCCTTTACATCACAAATAATCAACATCAAGTAGCTGCAATGAGCTCCATGCAAGTACTTGATTAAGATCAAGTGAAGCTGCTCTTTTGGAATTTGGGTTACCCCTCTTTCCATACTATGAATAAGATGTTTCTAGCTAAGATTAGGTTGGATCAAAAAAATTTGAATGTGAAATTTGTGAATTGGCCAAACATAAAAGGACCGCTTATCCTCCCTCTAACAATAGATCAACAATCCCATTTACGATATTTCATTGTGATATATGGGGTCCATTGTCTAGTAATAGCATAAATGGATAGAAGTGGTTCCTTTGTATTGTTGGCGATTGTACTTGATTTACATGGACAAATCTTATTTCCCAAAAGTTAGAGACAAAAAATATAATCCAAGAATTCTATTGATTGATACAAAGAGAGTTCAATTTCAGTATCAAGAAATTTAGATCAGATAATCCCAAGGATTTTCATAATACTAAGTTATCACACTTCTTCTCTAAACAAGGAGTACTCCATGAAACATCATGTGCATACACACCCCAACGGAATGCAGTAGCAGAACAGAAAAGAGGACTTATCATGGAGAAAAAAGAGCACTCCTAATCCAAAGTCAAGCCCCCAAAAGATTTGTGGGGAAACAGAGTCCTCACAGCTCAATTAATAATTAGACAGCCATCTAGGTCGATAAAATTCCAAAGCGAATCAAGTATGTTGAATTCTTTCTTCCCTAATGTAATTTTAAAGAATTCATACAAGATAAGTTAAAATCTAGAGCAATTAATTGTGTTTTCATTCGATATTCAAATACCCAAAAAGGGTATAAGTGATATTCAACAGAATATAAGGGAATATTGGTTTCTAAGGATGTAACCTTTCATGAGGAGAAGAATTATTATCATGAAGATAATTCTGATAACAATTCTATAGAGAACAAGATAGAACATTTATCTCAAGTTGTGGAAATTCATCCACAATAACACTCTATAGAAAAATGACATATTAGGAAAGTCTTCAATATCTAAAGAAAATCCCCAACTTGAGATTAATACAAAGGATAACTTAGAAAATTCTAGTTTAAAACACTTTGTGGATAAATCAGAAACACTTGGCCCTCATATCATAAGTAGACGTGATAAAAATAGAATACCTAAGAAACTTTATCTGATATTAATTTTACATGTGCACTTTGGAGTTGATTATTTTGAGTAGCCAAAGGCTTCACTCAAAACTTTGGAGTTGATTATGTTGATACTTTTTTTAGTAGTTGCAAAGCTGAATACTATAAACGTTATTAAAGCATTAGCCGCTCATTATAGCTGGGGTTTCCATCAATATGACATAAACAATACCTTCTGAAATGAAGAATTAGATGAATTTTTTTTATGAATTTACCTCCAAGATATGAGTCTAAGTATGGAATAAATTCTATATGTAAACTAAATAAGACCATACATTGATTAAAGCAATCTCCACGGGCATGGTTTTCAAAATTCCATCTAACTATGATGAATTTTGGATACCAACAGAGTAATGGAGATGATACTTCATCTTTTAAACATTTCAAACAAGGTAGTCATACTGAGTGTACATGGGGATGACACTATTATCACAAGTGATGATTATATAGAAAATTCAAAATTGAGGAGTCAATTAGAATTTGTCTTTGAAATTAGAGATTCAAGGATGTTTAAGTATTTTTGGGGAGTTGAAGTAAGCTATTAATCCTCTAGTATCTCTCTTGCTCAACAAAAATATATATTTCATCTACTAGAAGATACATGTCTTATAAATTGTAAGCCTATATCTACTCCAATTGATCTGAATCATAGACTTACAAAGGATGAAGGAGCTGAAACAGTTGATACAAAAACATATCAGAGATTAATTTGTAGATTAATATATCTTTCACATACTTGGCCAGAGATATCATATTCCATTAGTCTATTGAGTCAATTCATACATTCTCCAAATATTCATCAATTACAGGGTAATTTTAGAGTTTTAAGATATCTTAAGATTACTCATCTCTAATTTCACGAACTTGTCAATGTTTTGAATTTCCAAAATTCTGCTGAGTTTCTAACATTAGTTCTTGGAAGATTCAACCCATATTCCCAATTACATGGGATATATTATCATTTTGGAAATTTTGATATTACTTTGATGCATAATCATTTGTTTAACTCCTCTCAATGAACACAAAATTATTCTCATCAAATTGTGTTATTGCTATGGAATGGGCTTTTTTTATCTGATCTTGTTCTTCATACCATATTTTAATTGCGATGGATCAATGTTGAACTTTATATCTTTCTTTTTCTCCGTTTCAAAATTAGATTTTAGGTATGATCCCTGCTGCATTCAAGGAGAAAATTTAGTCTAAATAGTTCCTATAATAAGATAATTTAGTCTCAATTTTTCATGCTTGAAACAAATTTAACACATAAAGATGATACCACTAGGTATGCTTTCCATAATGCAAGTTCTTTTGCTGAATTTTCATACTTCTACTGTGAGCCAAAGCTACAAAGACCAATTAAACTAAATTTAAGTGATCCAGATAAGTTCTATAGGGTTAGACAGTTCCGGTCAGTCCAGGGTTAGACAGGGCTGTGGGCTCACCACTCTGTCCAGAGCTTAATTTGGTCCCAGTCTTGGTCTAAGTCAACCTCGGTCAAGGTTTAGTTCATTAATTATTTAGATCACCTTGAGTGAAACTTCCTTTATGGTAAGTAGACAGCAATGAACTGATTTGGCATTTCAGCAAGAAGGCCTCCATTTTTAGGCTAGTAGGATAGACCCAAGGAGCCGTTGAAGGCTCATGAACTTATCCATTAAGGGCTTATCTACAGAGTTAATATCTGAACGGGCATGAACAAATCTACAGAAGCTAAGATGTACCATATAATGTTCTTGATGAAAGTGATGTGTGCCACTTCAAGTTCAATTTTGCCCCGTCATCTTCATCTCCAACCCCCTATAATTGAAGTCAAATATCAGTTTGAACGTCCACGGATGTAATCCTATCATTCTAATACACCTCCACCTTCAAGAAAGAAGTTCAAACCTTTGGTGCTCTGATCTTGATCACCATGTCTTAATTTTACACAAGATACAAATGACATGAAAAAAATACCGGTTTCAGTGAATCCTACAATCCCGCCTATTCGAACAACCTCACATGACACGCCGCGCATTAGAAACAATCCTTCCGACTACCGAGTTCTACACACTCTCAAGAATCGACTAATATTCAGCAGAAGATTCGGAATAGGAAACGAGGCGAATACCGGAAAAAAATTTCGGATGAATATTTGTCTCATGGCCAGTCCCAACAAGTAAAGGCAGCAACGCTGCTCCTCAAGGCAATGGAATATGATACCGTCGAAGGAAAGTGATTCTCCGAAAGACGCCATAGCGTGATTTCCGGTCAACCATCAATCTTATCGACTTAATTTTTGACGTTCACCCTGGAATGTGCAGATAATAGATGCCTGCTCCACATGGTAAGGGGGAATTCAGCCAGAAAACCACCCCCGTCAATAGTAGGAGACAATGATGAGGAGAAAATATTTGCCAGACATCGGAGAAACCCCATGAAAATTAACCTTCATAAGGGTAGATCACCGTAGCCTTGGCGGCGTCGATGTTTGCCCCCAGAACAAGGTCATCGAGAATTAGGAAGAAATCGATCTCCCCTATCCCGCAACCGAAAGAAGAGGCAAAATGGAAAATCAGCAAATGATCCGGATCGATGTGACTATTCTACTGAGAAATGGGACAGGCATGGAGGTGAAATACCCTGAAGCGAAGAGAGACCCCTCCATCACTGTCTTCGCAACCACGCCGGAGGCATATGCTTGAGGCGTCATCGGCTGGTATTTGTAGTAACAAAAACCTAGTGATTTCTGGTGATTTAGCGAAAAACTCCCTCTTTTGTTTTGCTTATAATAAAAAAACAAAAAAAATTAATTATTTGCTATCAATCAAATTCAAATTCCTCAGTGGTAAGGGTGGGTCCCACCTGAGACCCCCACATCATTCCTTATTCCCCATACCACCTGAATTCCCGTTATTCATTTATGGGTTGAATCCTGGCCATTGCGCCCGATCAATGACAATCTAATGGCCAAAAAGCTCGCTGCCACCCTTTTTTTTCATAATTTTCTCATTTATGACACTAATTGTTCTTCAGAAATGAAGAATTTTAAACTACAAGGAAACACTTATTCATTTAATATTTTTGAATATTATATATTGTAAACCTTATGATTTGAAAAACATTTTATAGATTGAAGCATTGAACCATTCAACCATTGGATGAGGACTCAGACGATCATGAAGGGGAGGATCTGGCGGCTCGTTAATTATGAATTACATTTCTAGCAATCCAAAAATTATTCACTTCTAAAAATTCTTACATTTTTCTCAAAAAACAAATATTTTAATATTTCCAATCAAATGGAACTTTCATGCATATTTTTAGTTTATTTTTGTCACAAATTTAGTAAAAATTGTATTTACATATTTAGTCTGATAGGAATTTACATTTTATTTAAAACTTTCTATTAGTATTCTAGTAACCTATTTTATTGTACTTTATATTCTAGTAATCTATTTAAAACTTTATATTTTATTGTAATTCACATAGTCTATTCTAGTAGTCTATTTTAGAACATAAAATATTAGTATTCGATAGGAACATGCTTTGACTATTTTTTTTCATTTATTGATTTTGGTGAAAAGTAGGCCAAAATCTGTGTTTCCTTTCTCCTCGCATCCAATGTTTTCTACCTCACCATGCCTCCTCCCTACCTCACTTGTTCAATATATGTATTTTGCTCTTTTTATCTATCTCCCTCAGTATTTCTCAAAGTCTATCTATCTCCATCTACCTTTCCCTCTCTATCCTTGCTCTCTATCTTTGACTTTCTCTCTCCCTCTACCACAATCTCTCTCTCTCTCTCTCTCTCTCTCTCTCTCGCTTTGTATTTATGTATATACATTTGTCTCTCACCCATGCTCCATGTATCTATCACGCTCTCTATTTATGCGTATATGTTTGAATAACTAGGATTAAGATATCAGGGCCAAAGTGAGTAGCTTCACATGACATCCAAAATTTGTCTAAATGCTAAAGAAAATCAAAGAGGGACATGACTTAAACATCAGACATCAATACTAGAAAATTCACAATATGAAAAAACATAAAAATAAGAAATCATCAAAAATAGAAAAGGGATGCACGATATGAAATAGTCTTGTCCCAATAGACATTCTCTCTATTCTCACCGCTCCCACCTTTACATTCACCATCTAAGGCTCATCAGCCCATCACTTATCTTTCATGCATGTGAATGACATAGAAACATTTAAAAGCTCTGAATTTTCTTATAAGATTATTTGGAGCCCTAGTTTAGAGAGTTCATTTGCCTTTTTATGATTTCATGATCTTGATTTACAATTGATTTCTTCATCCATATGTTCATAATACTTTGGATTTTCATGTCCATCCTAAATCTTAATTGTAGTTCTTCGACATTTGACCTTATCTTAGTCACTATTTTGAATGCTTTGGTTACAAATTAATCTACTTTTCCATTATGTATTTTTAATTTGTCTTTAATTTATTTTCGTAGGTTTTAATGATCAATGGAGGCCACATTTTATTGGAGCAAAGATAGTGATGGGCTATTATGATAAAACTCACATACACAAGGAAACGATTCCCTAGAGAAAAAGGCTTTTAGTTTATGTAGACAAAAATTCAAAGGGTATCAATGAGTAATTAAAATGCCAGGAGGCAATGGTAATCATAAAGATAAAGTGGCTACACAATTAGTCAATGGAACCACTTAAAGAAGTTCCACTTTGAGAGAATGAACTTTTCTTCCTACGGCCGTGTTAGGAACTTTTCAATGGAGCGTATGATGACATGATTCTCCCCAAATGAGCAGGTGACATTATGTTTTATCTAATATATACAAATGTACATGTTTTGCATGATCTGATTCACCAAAAAATCATTAAATTTTGTCTATTTACTCTGATTTATGAAAAACATATGAAAATTACTATCATACTTTGTTCAAAGTGTTGTCTTCTCTCCATCGTGAAGGACAAATGGAGAGTACGCCTTCATGATGTCTGACAAGGGAAGATAGAGCCTCATAGGATCCTTGAAGTACTGTCAATACTCATATTAGCTATTCAATGATGGATGGACCCCATCAAGTATCATCCACTAAAATGATCATTATCCATAGGATCATAAATGAATTTTTCGTCGATGAGTAAGCGCTAACTCCAAAAGAAATAGATGGGTGATGTAGGACCGGGTGTGAATCCGGTCTAACACCGCGATACTAGGGAAGGCCTAGGGGAATTCTAATATGATGTAGTAAACTAATAATGCAATCAAGCAGAGTGCCACCTCAGGTGTCGTCACCGTAGTTCCTGGGGTGCACCGAGTAGAGTCCGTCCGAGAGTCCTTCCGGTCCACGTCCTCGCGGGCGTAAGGCCGTGAGTCGTCGAGGGGAGCTCGACGGTCAACCCGACGGGTTGAACCACGATTGGAACCCTATCAAGTCGTCTAAACACTCGCCGATACTAGATCCCGAAGGTGGCGGAGACGGTGCGGGAAATACTGAAGGAAATATAAACTTGACGTAAAATAAAGGGGAATGTGTGCCTAACCTGTGGGGCGCGAGCCCGGTCGGTCGTGACGGTGGAGGTAGTTCGTACTCGGCACGGACGGACGGTGGAGAGGACGCGAGGGGCATAGCAGCGGCTGCGGGGATGACTATCGGGGAGCAGGTGAGGCGCGACCGTCGGAGAGGACGATGTTCGGGCGGAAGACGGGGTTGAAACCATTCTACGTGTCGAGCCACTAGCTCGATATTCCACTTGAGGAGCAGGTGGGGTGATGCCGACTGAGGGAGCGCGAGCACGGCTGAAGGCGTGGGCCGAATTGATTTCACGCCGCGGGCAGGCATTTTCGATTTTCCGTCCTTCACCTGGGGAGGGGTCGACGCGGATGACGGCCGGGGTGGAGGGGCGTCGACAATGACACGCGTCAGAGAAGATTCGATCGCCGGGCAGGGGAAATTGGATGTCGGACGTTGAGAATTGCAGCGCGTCAGAGCGGGGAGTTGATGGCGGGCGTGGCAGAGAAAAGGGGAGTCGCAGAGGAAGGTGGCTTTAATTTCGGGGATTACCTCCCGAACTGGAGCATCGTGGGGTAGTCGTGACGGCTGACGGCGACGGGGAAGTGATAACATGCGATATTTACATCATAAAACATGATTTTTGATGCATATTTAAGTATAAATGATTTCATTTTCATGCATGTTATCATACTTATATGTACTTTTCTATTATTATATGAAAAAGTCACTATATTCTCAAAAAAATACTTTAAATTAGGGTTAAAAAAATAATGATTTTTAAGATGAATAAATTAATAACCCATCTTTATTTTGAGATTATAGATGTTTTTAGAGTTAAAATAATGAGAGAAAGCATTTATAGACATTTATTTATATTTTCCTAAGTTAAAATCTCTTAAAAATAGCTATATTTTTTAAATAAAATTTAAAACTCTCATTATTTATTAATTTTGACTTTTTAGAATAATAGATAATTAAATTTTGGATTAAATGAAAGAAATTTGGATTAATTCGGAGTTATATATTAAAAGTTATGAATTTTCTATTTTTAGGGATTTTTTTCGGATTTTTAAACTGTTTTTCTTATTTTATTTTCGATTTTTAAACCGTTTTTAATAAATAAAGAAATAATAAAAAAATAAAAAAATAAAAAAAATCGGGCGCGGGGCCCGCGTGGATGCGACGTGGCACGCAAGGCCACGTGGCAGAGCCACGCGGACCCGCGCAGCGCCTACGTGGCGCGATATACATATAATTATTTATTTACTATATATAATAAGGTTCTTTGGCCTTCCCTATATGGGAAGGGTCATAACCTTACAGATCGTCGGGTCTTATAAACCCGACGATCTATTCTTTTTTTTTCCCGTGTGGGACTAACCCACACTTTACTTACCTATTTCAGGTGACGTGGCGCGAGGAGGAGCGTCGGATTTGGCGGGCGATCGATCGACGTGCGTCGATCGCGTGGAGCGCGGACCACCAGATCGAAGATCAAGCACGTGTCTAATTCGAAGCGTTATAACGGTCTAGATCAAATCTCGCGGGAGACATCCGGACCGTCGGATCAAAAATCAAGGGGCGCGATCGGAGCGTTTTTATAAAGCGTTTCATCAGATGTTATCTGAGCCGTTGATCAAAATCCAACGGCTACGATATTTTCGAAACAGTCCACGATGGACCGTTCCATCGTAACCGTCGATCGAAACGATCGGACGGTTAAGAAACTTCGCCCTATAAAACGATGTGTTCTTCACGTTCTTAAGCATCCGAGTTGAATCTCAAGCCTAATTGAGCTGTTTAGACACCAATCTTCTCGAATCTCTCGATTCCATCGTGTTCTACACCCATTTCCGCACCCACGGAGCCTTTGAAATCGAGATTTGGCGGCGTAAATCGGCGGAAATCGCAGCTTGAACATCCTCTTCGCGTTCTTCGCTTTCGCTTTCGTACCTCATTTCGGTCGCTAATTGGAGTTAGTGGAAACGGTTTTTCCTAATTTATCCTCCTATCATGTTTAATTTTTGTTTAGATTAGGATTTAACTTTCAATTTCATACAATTTCACTCAAAATCACGATTCCGTCGTTCCAAAAATTCTCTCCACTTCAATTCATGATTTCTCCGCGAAATCAAGTCCGATTTTGACGATTTTTGATTCCGTAGAATCGATTTGAAGTCTTCTTTCTTAAAATATCATTTTCCCCAATTTCTACCATCAATTTCTCGTCCAATTTGATCAAATTTGAAGATTGAGTCAAGAAATTCCTTAATTCCCAATGGATTCGACCCATATTTACCATTATACCCCTCAATTCGAGTGAATTTCCTAAAATTGGTAAGTTTGGAATAATTTTTGACGTGATACCGCTTGAAATCGACGACCTCGCGATTTCGTCTCGTTAGGAAGGTAGGAGTAGATGTAAGGTGTGCGGTCGAGAGGGGTTGGACGGGCGTGATGAGGAGAGAGAGAGATGGTCGCGCGGAAGATTTTACGGAAAGGAAGGAGAGCGGCGGCGTCTGGACGTTGCAGGGTCGGGATGCATCTGCAGGGGGCGGAAGACGTTCGGTATTAAGGGAGGGAAATGGGGGAATCCCGGTCGATGCTGTTCCAAAAAATCAGGATTCACGGAGGAGGGGAAAACGGAAATTTCGGGAGGAGGAACAGGAATTCGGGCTCGCGCAGAAGGGGGAGCTGATCGAGAATGTCAGGGGAGGTGCTAGCGGGATAGAAGGGGAAACGGTGGGTCACGGAAACAGAAATGGAAGGGAGAAAGTTCTTCGGAAGGGGGAGAGGGAGATGGATCGTCCGATGTATGCAGGCGGCTGGTGAATTCCGGGAATGGGGAAAATCGGGATCGACAGATATGGGGAAGGGGAATAAGAAGGAGGGTGCGGGAATAGAGGCGGAGGATGGAAACGCCTATGGGGAAGTCGATCGAGGACGAACCCAGGAAGGGAGGGGAATTTCGGGACAATCCCAGGAAGGAGAAGGGAGGTGACGGAAATGGGGAAAACGGAGTTGGCAGGCAGGGGGGTGAGAAGGTCCGTGAAGGGGCAGTGGGGGAGGCACATCTTTCCGGCGGCGGCGGCGGCGGCAGGGGGGGCTGTTCCCAGATAACACGCGATCAGGGCAAGGGGAGGCGGCAGTCTCGACGGCGGGCACAGCGGCGTCACGTGGAGGTGCGGCGGCGGTGGCGGCAGCGGAGGCGGCGGTTGGTCTCCTTCCTAGATCTTCCTTGAGCAGCCACTTGAGAGGGAGGAGACTCCTTTCTTTCTTCAAATGACGGCTAGGGTTTGTGGGGGGGTCCCTCCCCCTCTTATAGAGCCCATAGTGGGCCGAGAGAGGAAAGGGCCCACTTGAGGCCCACAACCCACACCTAAAACATACTCATAGATATTTAAAGGTTCACAAAGGAAAATGGCCTTACGAATGGGATCCCGAAAAGGAGAGAACCCACCTAACGGCCTAAAAGAGAAGGAAGAAGAGATGCAAAGGCCCGCTTAAACACGTGCGGGCTAATAAAGTTCATAATAAAAGAAAAGACGGGAAACATAACTCCACGTGCGCGCAAGCCCTGTGAAATGTGTCTTGGCGAGATGAGGTCCTCACTTGGTGTAGTGAAACTCGGCATCCTTCGTCTTCGCCTGTCGAGGGTGTTGCGGGTGTCGGCTCCTCCGGCGCCGTAGTGTCATGCCTTGGTGGCGACGGGGGTCGTACGCCACCAATGGGCTTCGCTCTTTTTATAACATGACAACCATGGTGTTTAAAATTTTGAAGGAATTTTGCTTTCTAGGGAAGATAATATTATTGGATTTTTAATTTACGAGATCCAAAATTTTCTTTCATTTTGATGATTCAATTATGTTTCACTCTACAATCACCATGGATTGTGTTTCAAAAACCACAACAATAGTGAAACATCTAAGTTGTATATTTAATGAGGATGTCATTGTTAGATTCAAAGCATGTTCATAAGATTTTCATCCAAGATGGAATCATGGAACTTGAGGTTGAGGCTTATTTGAAAAAATATCCTCATTGGTTCATCTGTCAACCAAATGGTGGTCATGATCATGTTGATCTGATCTGATTGCCGTTTCCAAAGGACCTATAGCTGGTCAAGAAGCGTCAAAGCTTTGACTGGGGCATTTAAGTGACATTGAAAGTCCTCACATTCTACGCCAGACGTTTTGCCCTGCTGAATACAACATCAATGCACAGTCAATTTTGGCGGCCATCTGCACCATTATAAGAACCCATTTTCTTCTAGCAGACCAAATAAACAACAATGGCGCCGAAGTTAGCTCCACTATACTCTCTTCTCCTCTTCCTCGCCGCATGTCCTGTCAGCAACGCTACAACTCCTCTCACAAAATACTGCAGCACCAACAGAAAAACTTCTCCTGCTCTTTTTGCCAATATAGCCGATATTCTATCTATCCTTCTCTCCAAAGCTCCTTCGACTGGCTTCTCCGTCGTCTCCAAGAACAGAGCTTGCGGCCTCGCCCAGTGACGGCAGGACGTGAGTGCCTGATAAGCATAAAAACCGGTCGTCGAATACACGCTTTTACGTATCAAACAAAATTTATACTCAACTCTTTAAACTGATTTTTAAATTAGAACAGTGGCAAGTCGAGGTCGAATCCACAGGGAGGAAGGTTAAGAGATTGAAATCATAAGCTATTTTTTTGGTATTTTTATATTTAGAAAGCGGAAATGGACGATGAAAGGAAGAAATGAGTGTGGAGATGAAGTGAAACGAACAATTGCTTCCAAACTCCTTGTGAAGATTGAAAGCCCTTGATCGATGGTGGAAATGTTGTTTTTAGGGTTTGTAAATTTGGAAATGTGAATGAACAGATGAGGAAAATAGAGGAAATGGATAGGAAACGATCCTAATCTAAAGATTTGTGATGAAAACACGATCCAGTGATGCTCCCTAATCAAAACATACCTTCGAGAGCCGTATATTTCGCCCGGACTCGGCGTCTTGCATCCAACACGAAGAATGAATAGAAGAGGGAAGAAACTCACTGAAAATGAAGTTCAACACATGAACAATGATCCATCGCTGCTTTCTTTCCTTCTGGCTAGCCAATGCTAGAAGCAAACAATAAAACACTGATAACCCTAATTCTTTTGTCTCAGAACTTAAATCGGCCCCAGCAGATTCGTGGAGCTTGAAATGACGATTATGCCCACAAAATTTTTAGCCCCTAAATCCATCAGGATCGTCGGATATCAAGCTTTTAATTTAGACGAATTTGGACCGTTGATGTCTTCTCTCTCTCCTCAGATGGCGTCGGTCAACCTGCTCCCGTAACAACCGCTGCGGTCAAACCTGCAAAGTAAGAAAAGTCACTCTCTCTCCTCTCTCCTCTCTCCTCCCCTCTCCCTTCTCTCGTCTCTATGTCTCTTGACCGCGAAGAATACGAGCACGAAGAGGTCTCCTCCGCGCGTGGTTGAGGGAGAGAAATGAGCAGCAAGAAGCGAGAAAGGTGGAGGAGAGAAGAAGATGAAGAAAGCACGGGAGAAACAGGAGAGGTGGAAGAAATAGAGAAGAGAAGAAGTGGAGAGGAAGAGAGGAGAACTCCTCTCGCGCGCGCCTCTCCTCCCCATTCTCCTCGCGACGGAATTATTTTCCGTCGCGAGAGAGAGACAATCGCGGAGGAAGAGAGGAAGCGAAGAAAAAGAAGAAGAGGGGAGAGAAAGGAGAGAAGGAGAGAGAAGGGAGGAGAGGAGCGAAATCCGGAGGGAGAGAGGAGAAGGAGAGAGGGAAAAATGAGAGAAATCTCCTTCTCCTCTCCCTCACGCGCGCGAGCGCACATGCGCGGGAGAGAGGAGATAAAAGGGAGAGAGCTCCACTCTCTCACGCGCGCGCGCACGCGCGAGAGAGAGAGAGAGAAAATGGGAAGAGAGGGAGAGAGATTTTCTCTCCCTCTCGCCTCTCCTCGCGACGGGAAATTCTGTCGCGAGAGAGAGAGAAACGAGAGAAAAGAGGGAAGAGAAGAAAGAGGGTGAGAGAGGAAAAGAGAAAAGAAGAGAGGGAGATCTTCTCACGACGGAAAATCTTTCCGTCGCGAGAGAGGAGAGGAGGAAGATAGAAGAAAAGAAGGAAGAAGGAGAGAGAGAAAAGAAAGAGAAGGAAAACTAATTTCCGGAAAGAGAGAAGTAGCGAGAGAAGAAAGAGAGAAAAGAAGAAGGATTCCTCTCGCCTCTCCTCGCGACGGAAATTCCGTCGCGAGAGAGAGAGCGAGGGAGAAACAATGAGAAGAGGAAGGGAGGAAGAAGAGGAAGAAGAAAGATGAGGCTTTTCCTCCCTCCTCTCCTCGCGACGGAATTTCCGTCGCGAGAGAGAGAGCGAGGGAGAAACAATGAGAAGAGGAAGGGAGGAAGAAGAGGAAGAAGAAAGATGAGGCTTTTCCTCCCTCCTCTCCTCGCGACGGAATTTCCGTCGCGAGAGAGAGAACGAGGGGAAGAAAGGGAGGAGAGGACGCGGAGATAGAGAGAGAGAGAGAGAGGGATTAGAGAGATTAGAGAGAGAGATTAAGAGATTAAGAGAGATTAAGAGATTAAGAGAGATTAAGAGAGAGAGAGGGAGAGAAAGAGATTAAGAGAGATTAAGAGAGATTAAGAGAGAGAGAATTTCTAAATGTTCTTGATAAATGTATTTTAAATGTATTTTTATAAATACACTTCATAAATGCATTTTAAATAGGAATTTCATTTAATAATAAAAGAAAACTATATTCTTGATAATTCCTTATCATTAAATGCTCATAAAATGCTACTAATTTATGAAAAATCAAGAATATCCTTTAAAACATAGAAACTATCAATTTAATCAATTTAACTCATGATAACATGCATTTATGATTATATTTTAAAGAAAAGATGCTCTAAATGCATGATATTAATGCATGAAATTGCATGTTATCATATCCCCCAACTCAAACCATTGCTAGTCCCTTAGCAATGTCCTTAGAATCTTCTCTAGGAGTCCCTCTTCATCAGTGGAACCATGAACCCTTGTGCATGAAGTCTTTTAACAATATCCCTCACATGCTTAGCGTGACTACTCTGTCATGATAGTCCAGACACACGTCCCTTTCGAGCATGTGAGAACGATTCTGAAGAGCCAATAAAGATGAACAAATGATGCTACTTCTCTCCAGATATGACACTATAAACCCGAATGTTTTCCCTAAAACTCATGAAGTGGTGGACCTCACACCTCTCATATCAAGGACGCTCTCTCTCTTTTTTTGGGTATTTGCTACCTAGCTTTTGAAATTCCAGTATTCTCCCTCCTGTCCAAAAACAAGAGTGAGGCATTCTTCTCCTCCTTTAAGCACAAAATCAATAAAGTAACCCAAAAATTATGGATGATGAGGCTATTTTGATGATGGTTATCTAAATGTTAAAAGAGAGAAAAGAAAGATGGAAGGCCTTCAAAAGAATAAGAATATAACAGCTTTGGAAGGTTATGACGATAGGAAGGAGGTAATATTACCTAAGATAGTCGCTTCCCAACAAAGAGAATGATGAGATGGAGATGTGGTAATAGCAAAGATCAAAGAAAAGAAGATCATGGCAAGAGCATAGTGAACCAAGGTGCATAAAAGGCTTTCAAAAGATTGTATGAATAATGAACCTCAATGGATGCACCTTCAAAAGAGCCACAAATGAATCCCTTCTTCTTCTTCTGGTCTTTTTGTTTCTTTTTGTCTCTTTTTCAACATCTCTTTTTCTCCTTGCAAACTCATAAACATGGAAAAAAACAGATTTCCTTCGTCACACTCTTCATATGGCATTGATGAATGCATAGATAGCAAGGGGGCCAAAATGACTTAGTGAAGAAGGTGTTTATTTGGTGAAAGAGATTGAAATAGGGGAAAGAAATGCAAATTGGGAATTGACATATCCTTGGTAATATGATTGGAAGAGATAGGTTCCTACTTTGGAAAAGGATTAAATTTAGGTTGTAATGAGATAAAAAGCAAATGTGGCTTATGGGTTTAATGAAATGGCTTGGGTGGCCTCAAAAAGGAAACCTTTGTGCTTTAGGACTTGAAGAATGCATACTGGAAAGACAAAATGCATAAGTAGGATCGGCTAATGAAGGGTGGAGGTAAACACACAATTATCATTTTCTACCATCCAAGGTTCATAGTGCTTCAATCCTTCGATTTTCACTCGCCTACAACCTCAATACACATAATCCAAAATCATTAGTTTGTAATCAGCTAAGCATGCTCAAGATGCGCTCAAAGAGCCTACCCCTATACACAAGCACTCACGGTTCCAAGGGTGAAAAGGAATCTTGAAGAAAATCCATGATTGATGCTTAGATTTCATTGGACATGTTTTTTTTTTCTTTTTAAAATGTGACCGCCGCAATGCTCGACATGAAATGCTCCCTCCCCCTACTAATATATGCATGGTCCTCAATGCATGAATATGACAATAAAAGCATTTCAAGGGAGAGAATTGCAAACCGAGGGAAAATTTTTGCGATAATGGGAAGGAGCTTTAAGGGTTTCTTGTCCACTGATGTAGCATAGAAGACAGCAGCAACCGGTCATCTTCAATTTATAGGTACCTAAAATACGAAAAGAAAATACAAAGGGAGCTAGGAAATTTCCTACTCCTATTAGGGAAAAAAAAAATCAACACAAAAAAAAAAAAAAAAAAAAACTTAAGTGCCATTAAAAACAGAAATTAACAGAAAAAGATACCAACATACTAGTCATAAAACTTCTTCAAAAGATACCCAACATACTAGTATGAGTAATTCTATGCCCATGTAGATGAATTTATATTTCATGGAGAATTCTATGCATGTATAAGCCCATAAAAATATTAAATGCAATTGGATGATCATACTTTGTGCCCTAATGCATGAGCTTTTCAAAAAGAAAAGATTTTTGTATTCCATGAAATAATGATATGATTCTCCAAAAATATTCTTATGTTTCAATTGAACTAATGAGAAGTCATATGGTGAAAAAGGGCATATGTAATGAATGTCAGTTGGAGAAAAATTTTCATGCTCAATGAAATGATCATGCCATTTTGTGAAGAGAAATTTCTTTAAAATGTAGCTCAATCGCAAGGAGTTATTGAACATAAAACATTGAAATATCAAGACATTCATATAAAAAGTTTTACTGTTAGGAAGATGATCATGCCAATCAGTAAAATAAATTTTAATTATGATAGGCTCAACATTTACTTCAATAATACTTTTCTCATGTATCATGAAGGGATGAAAAGAAATTTTCTTTAAACATAATTTCTCATTCACAAATGTTAAAGGCAAATGACTTATAACATTCTTGCAAGAAACTTTAACATCATGCATGAGATCAATATGTTCCATTGCATTTATATTCTCATCAAACACATTAAGAAATTTACCCCTTGATGAAACTCTCTTTTCTCCTTCATATTGCAATCCTGCATATGATTCTTCAATTTGATCTTTTAGAAATAGATTTTCAACATCCACAAACAACATACTAATATCAGAAATAATTTCATCCATTTCTCTCAAAGAAATTTTATCTTCTCTCTCAAGATGCATGGAATTAAGCAAAGTTTTAGAATAAAGAGCTTCTGGAAAAGGAATGGGAACTTTATAATCATCTAATTGTGGAATTCCTTCACAAGACAGCTCTTCTTCATTCTCCTTTTCATCTATTTCTACATGCTCCTCAAAAATTCCAAGAAGATGATTAGAGGATTCCTCACCAAGTATAACTCTAGGTATGGCATTACTTTTTTCTTGCTTTTCACTAAGAGATGGCAATGAAAAAGATGGGTTTGATGTTTGAGGATTTTCTGTAGAAAGGGTTGAGATTTCACCTTTCCTTCCATAGAATTCTGAACTATTTTGGAGTACTTCCATCTCTTGATCACTTCTGAAATTTTCCATCTCTAGTTTCATCTCTTCAAGGAATGCCCAATTTTCCTCTATCCTCTTGCGCGAAATCTTATTCTCCTCCTGCATTTCTCTTATAAACTCCAGCAAAGTATTGTCAACTTGATCACAATGGGGAGTAGAATAAAAATCAGATGATCTAGAGCAAGGAGATGTATTTTGAGGAACAAAAGATGAATGCGTGGAATAAGGTTGATCCTCATAAGAATTTTCAAAACAATTCGTATTGTTGAATGTGGGTTGAAAGTCATAATTATAAGACATGGCATTTGAATATGAAGTATAATCTTGACAAAAATAATTTTTCCTATCATAATTAATCGCATCTTCCTTATAGTAATGAGAATGATTTTCATATTTTTGCATGCTCTCATTATAGAAGTGATTTTTCCTATAATGATCAAACATGATAAATTTTCTATCTAAAACAGAAAAGAAAGAATCAAAATTTCAATCTAATAGACACCCTACCTCCCGGCAACGGCGCCATTTTGATAAGCATAAAAACCGGTCGTCGAATACACGCTTTTACGTATCAAACAAAATTTATACTCAACTCTTTAAACTGATTTTTAAATTAGAACAGTGGCAAGTCGAGGTCGAATCCACAGGGAGGAAGGTTAAGAGATTGAAATCATAAGCTATTTTTGGTATTTTTTTATATTTAGAAAGCGGAAATGGACGATGAAAGGAAGAAATGAGTGTGGAGATGAAGTGAAACGAACAATTGCTTCCAAACTCCTTGTGAAGATTGAAAGCCCTTGATCGATGGTGGAAATGTTGTTTTTAGGGTTTGTAAATTTGGAAATGTGAATGAACAGATGAGGAAAATAGAGGAAATGGATAGGAAACGATCCTAATCTAAAGATTTGTGATGAAAACACGATCCAGTGATGCTCCCTAATCAAAACATACCTTCGAGAGCCGTATATTTCGCCCGGACTCGGCGTCTTGCATCCAACACGAAGAATGAATAGAAGAGGGAAGAAACTCACTGAAAATGAAGTTCAACACATGAACAATGATCCATCGCTGCTTTCTTTCCTTCTGGCTAGCCAATGCTAGAAGCAAACAATAAAACACTGATAACCCTAATTCTTTTGTCTCAGAACTTAAATCGGCCCCAGCAGATTCGTGGAGCTTGAAATGACGATTATGCCCACAAAATTTTAGCCCCTAAATCCATCAGGATCGTCGGATATCAAGCTTTTAATTTAGACGAATTTGGACCGTTGATGTCTTCTCTCTCTCCTCAGATGGCGTCGGTCAACCTGCTCCCGTAACAACCGCTGCGGTCAAACCTGCAAAGTAAGAAAAGTCACTCTCTCTCCTCTCTCCTCTCTCCTCCCCTCTCCCTTCTCTCGTCTCTATGTCTCTTGACCGCGAAGAATACGAGCACGAAGAGGTCTCCTCCGCGCGCGTGGTTGAGGGAGAGAAATGAGCAGCTAGAAGCGAGAAAGGTGGAGGAGAGAAGAAGATGAAGAAAGCACGGGAGAAACAGGAGAGGTGGAAGAAATAGAGAAGAGAAGAAGTGGAGAGGAAGAGAGGAGAACTCCTCTCGCGCGCGCCTCTCCTCCCCATTCTCCTCGCGACGGAATTATTTTCCGTCGCGAGAGAGAGACAATCGCGGAGGAAGAGAGGAAGCGAAGAAAAAGAAGAAGAGGGGAGAGAAAGGAGAGAAGGAGAGAGAAGGGAGGAGAGGAGCGAAATCCGGAGGGAGAGAGGAGAAGGAGAGAGGGAAAATGAGAGAAATCTCCTTCTCCTCTCCCTCACGCGCGCGAGCGCACATGCGCGGGAGAGAGGAGATAAAAGGGAGAGAGCTCCACTCTCTCACGCGCGCGCGCACGCGCGAGAGAGAGAGAGAGAAAATGGGAAGAGAGGGAGAGAGATTTTCTCTCCCTCTCGCCTCTCCTCGCGACGGGAAATTCTGTCGCGAGAGAGAGAGAAACGAGAGAAAAGAGGGAAGAGAAGAAAGAGGGTGAGAGAGGAAAAGAGAAAAGAAGAGAGGGAGATCTTCTCACGACGGAAAATCTTTCCGTCGCGAGAGAGGAGAGGAGGAAGATAGAAGAAAAGAAGGAAGAAGGAGAGAGAGAAAAGAAAGAGAAGGAAAACTAATTTCCGGAAAGAGAGAAGTAGCGAGAGAAGAAAGAGAGAAAAGAAGAAGGATTCCTCTCGCCTCTCCTCGCGACGGAAATTCCGTCGCGAGAGAGAGAGCGAGGGAGAAACAATGAGAAGAGGAAGGGAGGAAGAAGAGGAAGAAGAAAGATGAGGCTTTTCCTCCCTCCTCTCCTCGCGACGGAATTTCCGTCGCGAGAGAGAGAGCGAGGGAGAAACAATGAGAAGAGGAAGGGAGGAAGAAGAGGAAGAAGAAAGATGAGGCTTTTCCTCCCTCCTCTCCTCGCGACGGAATTTCCGTCGCGAGAGAGAGAACGAGGGGAAGAAAGGGAGGAGAGGACGCGGAGATAGAGAGAGAGAGAGAGAGAGAGAGAGATTAAGAGAGATTAAGAGAGAGAGAGAGATTAAGAGAGATTAAGAGAGATTAAGAGAGATTAAGAGAGATTAAGAGAGAGAGAGGGAGAGAAAGAGATTAAGAGAGATTAAGAGAGATTAAGAGAGAGAGAATTTCTAAATGTTCTTGATAAATGTATTTTAAATGTATTTTTATAAATACACTTCATAAATGCATTTTAAATAGGAATTTCATTTAATAATAAAAGAAAACTATATTCTTGATAATTCCTTATCATTAAATGCTCATAAAATGCTACTAATTTATGAAAAATCAAGAATATCCTTTAAAACATAGAAACTATCAATTTAATCAATTTAACTCATGATAACATGCATTTATGATTATATTTTAAAGAAAAGATGCTCTAAATGCATGATATTAATGCATGAAATTGCATGTTATCAGTGCCGCCGACTGCCAAAGCTGCTTAAAAGGTGCCGCAGAGCAGCTACCCAAGCTCTGCGGCAAAGAAGCAGACGCAAGAATCTGGTTCGACTATTGCTTCCTGCGATACGATACCAAACCCTTCGCCGGAAAGCTTGATACTGGGTATGGGCTCTTCTACGTCAACGTCGAGAATGTGACGGAGGATAAGGCGGAGCAGCGGAGGTTTGACCGAGAGCTTGGTTCGTTGATGCGGAAGATTCTGCAGCAGGCTCCGGCAAAAGGAAGCTCGGGATTGGCGAAAATGAAGAGCAAGTTCACGCCTTTCGTCACAATTTACGCGCTGGCGCAGTGCACACAAGATCTTCCACCCCTGGCTTGTGCTCAGTGTGTCTCCATTTCAGTGGCGAACTTTCCTGTTTTGTGTCCGCACAGAAAGGGGTGCCGAGCTCTTTACAGCAGCTGCTATGTCCGCTACGAGATCTATCCTTTCTTCTTCCCCATCGCCGCCGGATCTTCCACCGTGGAGGGGTCCTCGGTCTCTGTAGTGATCCCACCATAGAGTTATTTTCCTTGTAGTTTTCCTTGTACTCACGATAATCAAATAAAGCTTGTGGTTAGAGAGTAATGTCTTCAAAAGAAAAGTCTATCTTTTCATTCATTATAGCATGTTTAATTCAACTCCAGTGATGATAATCTTGTCAATGAAAAATTTCTCCAAGACATAGAATTGGAAAGGGAGAAATTTGTGGGAGAATCAAACAGAAAGTAGGAATGTGCTAACGTTTTGATCATTGAACTAACAGATTAAAAAATTCTTCGTGTTCATATTTTTAGTTCGTTCTCATCAAAAAAATCAAAACTTATAAAATGTACTTTTTAATGTCATATGAATTCTAAAAGACGCATTAAAGATATATAACATTTATGTCACAAACTATTCACATTGAAGTTATGAATATGAAATTATTCTTTTTAATGAATATTTATATTATTTGAAAATGATTATAAATTGAAGAAAATGTGATAATGTAATAATTAATCAGCCGCATAATGAGCAATAGAAATTATTACTATGAAGATAGAACAGAATTTATAATTCAGTTTCATAAAATGTAGAATAGATGCCAAAATTTATTAGCTTTCATATGAAAGAAAATCTTTTTATATGATGAAAATTACATATTATTAGTTTTTTTATATTATTGCATAATCATGTGGCAAATGATCTTAATTTTGATATCATGACAATTAGAATGAAAATAGAGTATTTGTTAATTTTCTTTGAAATGTCCATCAAGAACCGTAAGCTAACACTAAAGATGCTACTTATTTTCTGAATAACAACCATTGCAAGTTGAATAAGAAAAGAAAGTAAAAATATCCTATACTGCTTGAGATCGAGTGGTTAATTTTCAGAATTCAAAGAACTACTCAGATTTTGTAAAGATAGCGAGAATTGCAAGAACATGAGTGATCAGTTTCATCAAACAATTAGATCAAAACCTCCTCATCTTCAACGCTGAAACGCAATGTATGCAAGTTAAATCCACACTCATGAATGGTCTCCACCAGACTTTATGCAACATTGCAACCCCACTATCGTGTGCCATAATTGATTTGCTTACTATATCATTTGAAGAATTATAAAATCATATTCATTTCATTGCATTGTTTTTTTACTGCTGGTATTTGTGTGCATGTTCATGCTCATTTGTTTGCAGGTACAAGAAAGAGCTGATACATTTTTACTTCATAGAACATCCTATTCAGTCACCAACTTGCTGCCGAATTTTTTTTGCCTATTCTTCACATAAAATGTTTTTTTGTGCCCCATCATGTTCTCAAGGACAAGAAAGGAGGACCATGCTTAGAAAGAACTTCAACCAAGATGCATGAATAAATATTTAGGTCACCGAAAAGACCTAATTTTTATAGAGTCAAATCAACAAAGATCATTGATTCCTTGACATTGATTCTTCTTCCTGAAATCCTTCTAATTTTTTTCTCAATTTTTTGTCTTGAGTTTGACCTGACACAAATTGTATTAGCATGCGGGAGCCCTATCTTTCTAGCATGACCTCCTACATCAACAGTGGTCCCCATCTCTCAAAGTCTCTCTGCTATCATGCATAATATGACATGATTACCAACTGATTTTAATGCCTAATTCATATCATGGTGATGCATGTTATTATGAAGTTCATGTATTTTGAAATTACACAATCTTACATAAGTGGCCAATTTTATATGATTTTATGTCTAATATTTAGATCATGTGTTTAACATTTTTTAAGGCAATACACCTATGATTTTTCATGCATTCTATGATTTTTGAAGGCATAGATAAGTGCACAAAGATAGATTATTAATGTGCGGCACAAGGATAAACTTCAATCAGGATGGCAATCCTCTCAGAGAGATGATTAATGCCAGGAGTGTAAGAGATGGGATGGATGGTGTGAAGCTATTAATTGATGAAGATGATTATGATGATGATGAGTGGATAGAAAGATGGGAGGAGTGAATGGGAATTGTGGTGATGGAGAATTAATGTTGATAGAAAATAACATTTCCTCTTTTCCTCATTCTTTTTTCATTTCTCTTTTTTTTTTAAGGAAAACATGTGGGAAACACTTGAAAATGAATATGACACTAAATATGAATAGAAAGAGAGAGATGGTGGGATGACTTTGTCCATAGTGACGCCATTAAGCACGAATGGTGGAGGAAATCAAAGCACGAGTAAGTCATCATGCAGAGTTTTCAAAATTGCAAAACAAATACAACACTGATTATGTTTTTTTTTATTTTAGATAGAATCATTAAGCACTTTACAATCTTTAATGCAAGACAAGGGCAGACATTAACTCAGAGGAGCAGACAATATGATGAAAAGACAATAAGAAGATGATGGGGTGGAAAGTGAGAGAATTATGACATTTAATAGAAAAATTGAAGAAAAAGACCATGAAAGAATCAGACACTGAATCGAGAAGTGCAGAGGATGAAAAGGTGTTTACCCACATATTTCCTTTTTTTAACATTGCAGACAAGAAGAAGATGATGAAAAGGTGCAACTTGTCCTGTCTCCCGCACCTGTTAGATCCTTCCTAGAAGAGGTCACTCGCCCCCAACGGCTTGGATTTCTTCACAATCCTCTCAATAATCTACAAAGCTCTACTTGCCCACTCTTGTTCCAAGGTTTCAAAATGGAAGGCTACTTAAGGTTGGCTAATTAGCATATGAGTAATTTCGTGATGAACATCCCCCAATTTAGCATCATGCATAAAATAAACATAAAATGTCTAAAATTCTGCAGAAAATGCGCCCCCCTCAGTTGCATATGCGTGATCCTCAATGCATGAAAGAAAACATAAATATCTTGGGGAGAAGATTTGGCAAATCGCTAAGGAAGATTTTGGCACGTGAACCCGTTTGAAGGATAGAAAGTCCAATGCATAATATATATCTTCCCATGGATCTAGTTACAAATTCCTTTCACCTACAAGAAACACAAGAAAATGGTCTGATCACACAAAACTAAAGAGTTAAAACCAAATAATAATTTTTCCTTCTTTTCCCTTTCTTTTTCTTTTTTTTCTTTTTTTTCTTTTTAACATATGAAGAAAAGAAATAAGGTAAAAGAAAGCTAATTAGTCAAAGAGGGGGACTGCATCAGATCATCTACACTATGACCCGGTTCCTTGAGACCAATCTCCATGGGAGGGTGTAATGCCTCATTCTCCAGATATGGTTTTAGCCTTTGCCCGTTCACCCTGAATTGTTGACCTGTCTTTGGATCACAAAGTAAAACAACACCAAAATGAAAAATTTCAACCACAATATAAGAACCATCCCACCGTGATGTGGGTTTACCCAAAAAAAGTCTAAGTCTAGAATTATAGAGCCACACTTTCTGATTGACATAGAATTCTCTCCTCCTTAGATGTTTATCATGGAAGGCTGCTTTCATTTTCGCTTTCTAAATATTTGAATTCTCATAAGCTTCATTCCTAACCTCATTGGGTCATGCAAATCTAGAATTCTTTTCTTTCCAGCATCATCCATAGACAAATTTAATTGTTGAGTGGCCCAAAATGCTTTTTGCTCAAGTTCTATAGGGAGATGACATGCTTTCCCAAAGATCAATCGAAATGGGGACATTCCTAAAGGAGTTTTATATGCTGTTCTATAAGCCCATAATGCATCGAATATTTTCCTTGACCAATCTTTCCCATCAAACACAAATCCTCTTTAAAATCTTCTTGATTTCTCTATTGCAATTCTCTACTTGCCCATTGGATTGGGGATGATAAGGGGTGGTCTTTCTATGTTGCATGTCATATCTCTTGAGCAAATTTCTAGATTGATAATTGTTAAAATGAGATCCCCCATCACTGATTATAGCTTGAGGACATCCATATCTACAAAAGTTATTTTGCTCAAGGAATCTAATGACCACCATTCCCTCAATAGTTCATGTGGGGATTGCTTCTACCCATCGAGATACATAGTCTACTGCCATCAAAATATATTCATACCCATCAGAATTCGGAAAGGGCCCCATAAAATCAATTCCCCAAAGATCAAATATTTCAACTTCCACAATTGGCTTAAGAGGCATGTGATCCCTTTTATCAATATTGATGGACGCTTGGCACTCTAAGCATTTCAAATAAAAATCATGGGCATCTTTAAATAAATTTGGCCTATAAAACCCACTTTGCAAGACCTTAGATGTCGTAATCTTAGATGAATAATACCTTCCATAGGATGATGAATGACATGCCTTAAGAACTTCTAATTTCTCTCCCTCGGGGACACATCTCCTAAATATTTGGTCGGAACCTAAGATGAACAATTCGGGCTCCTCCCAATAGTAATGTGGTAACAACTTAAAAAATCTCTTCCTTTCGTTATAATCCCAGTCTGTAGGTATTTTATGAGTAGCAAGTTAATTAACTATATGTGCATACCATGACATCGATCTAACTTGGACTGCTAGTATGTGTTCATCGAGAAAAGTGTCTCTAATCAGAGAAGGAGAATGATCGTCTATGACTAGCCTAGATAAGTGATCAGCAACTACATTTTCATTGCCCCTCTTGTCTTTGATCTCAATATCAAAATCTTGCAGAAATAAAATCCACCTGCGACATGGTGAAATCACAGCAATTTCTTCTTCACCGTTCAGGGTCAAATCAAGATCAGACGGTGATCATTTCATGTGTTTCTTCTTCACTGCGACGTGGTGAAATCAGAGCGGTTCATCTTCGATCGAACAAACACAATTTAAACATAAAAATTTCCATCAAATGCGTTTCATCAAAACCATTGATGGAAGATTAAATGCGGATCTGATAGTTATGCTCAAATCTCCCTATACATTAGTATGTTCTTCAATGATGTAAAGCATTCTTGGGTGTTTGGAGTAATTGAACTGTTTAGACATCTCAATCCTTGAATCTCTTGCTTTCTTCATCTTCTAGATCAATTTCTCCATCCAAGGAGTGTTTGAAAGTGAGATTTTGTTGAGAGAATAGGGAGAAATTGCTTCTAGAATGCCGACAATCGTCTTTGAAATGAAAAGCCTTTGATCCAGCGAGCAATTGGATCAATTCGATCATTTTCTCAGGTTAGTATTCGTGTTTTCATCCTAATCTCTCTTCCTATAATATTAGATTTTAATTTTGAATCATAGATTTAGTTAATTTCAATTTTAATTTCAGTTTTTTACCCTCTTGGTGTTCAGAAATTTCTACCTAATTCGCTTGTTGATTTCTCCGCGAATCTTGATCCAAATTCTATCACTTTTTGATTTTATGGATTTGTCTTCAAGTTATCTTTCTAAAAATATTGAAATCCCTAATTTCTCGCCTCAATTCATTGTCCAATTTGATAAAATTTCAAAGAGTTCTTTTAAAATACCTTAATTCTCCATGGATTCGACCCTTGTTGACCAGTATACTCCTTAATTTGTGATTATTTTTTAAATTGGTGAGTTTGGAATTATTTTTTATGTCTTCCTGCATGCATTCAACAACCTTGCAGATTCACTTCGTCACAATTCACCCAACGAAATCCAATATGTGCAGCAAAAACACATCCACTATCACTAAAATTTCATAGTGGGAGAGACAACTAGTGTGGTAAAATAAAACAAATCATGATCACATCACCTTATGCAAAATTGGATCTATAATCACTTTTTTTGTTTCTTGAATGTGATGCTCCACGTTTCACACATGCCCAGACTCTAAATAGATTCAAGTAGTTCTCATCTTGACAATGACCCTACCATCGAGTGCAAATAAAATTCTACATTTACATGGTTCATTTAAGGAGCTCTTTGAATTTTTTTCACATTTCAAGCATCAAGTGGTATCCACATGATCTTTTGATGCTTAAACCTCTTCTTCAATGTTCCTTGAGATCCTTGAAGTTCTTATTACCATCTATTCTCACAAGAAGAGGCGGATGGTAAAGGAATTCTCTAATAGAAGCGAAGAAAGAGTGGAGAGATTTAAAAAGGCGAACATGGGCTCCTTAGGCTGGGCTCCCACCCCTATTTCTAGACATATAGATTATATAATTTTTTTAAAAAAAACTATCATAAACATGCTTATATCCACTAACATCCATTACACAAGATGGAGCTCAAGATCAAAATTTTGAAATGGCCCAAAAAATCTACTTGTGAGGCGCATTTAAAGCTTAATGGACCATAATATCTAGGAATTGAAATTTTTTGTAGAGGATCTCCTTAAGACACATAAATATTTTTAATAAATTCTTCCTTTGCCAAAATCTAGAGAATAGATTTTTTGTGATGCAATAGAGCTTGGAATGTTCTTTGTCTTTTGTCAATTCTATTTTCTGAAACATGTGTGTTATCATGCTTGTAATTTCAAGGTTATAAGTGGTATTTTCAAGGATTTTTTTCCCTTTGGATCACCTGTCACTTTTTAAGGCCTATTTAAGGCATCAATTGAAGTTATTCCTTTGTTTTGTGAGCTTTGTGTTCTTTCATCGAGTGTTTTCCCTGTTTGAGAGTGCTCTTGTGCTTGTGGATTCAAGTAAAACCCTTCTTGTGAAGCAAGGTTTGTGGATTCAAGTTACTATTCTGCATTGTTCCTACTCTAAGACCTCTTCACATTGTGTGTGTGAACATCTAAGCTCATATACCTATCTAGTAAAGTAATCAACTACCTCAATAAAATGGTAAGGGGGAGAGAAATTAAGGATACAATTTAGTTCACTACTTTCTATTGATGTTATAAAATATTCTAATTTTTTTTGAAAAAATATTATGAGAAATGTATGTCTTTGTCGTTGTAGGTGTTGAAGGCTCACACAACCTATCTGATGAAGCATTGATGAAACTAGGGAAAACTAGTAAGCACTTCCATGAACTAAATCTATCTAATTTTGATTTTAATAGTTTTCCTAAAATACCCTTTGTAAGTCAAATCATTTTGAAGCTAAAATTTGTATTTAGGATTGGTTCAAGACTTTATATCATTCACAAACCAATATAGCTTAAATAAATAAATCTAATTTTTTCTTTTTTTTATTTGATTTCATCTTCTTGTTTTATATTGAGTTTTATATTATATCATTAAAACATAACTAACAGTTATGTTGTCTAGAGGGGAGCACTGATTTTTTCAGGTCATCATGGATGAAAGTACTCCCTCTCTCTCATGTTGAGCTCGAAGTAGTTGTTCATCCTAGCCCGAAAAATTTACTATTTATAATCAAGAAAACTAAGATCGGATGGAGATAATAAAGGTGTAAAGCTTCCAAGGTCGATCCACAAGGACTTTAGGGTGAGAATGTGTCAATTTGGATGGCAGGAGAAGGAACTATCCCTGGTCACTTAGAAGATATAATTAAAAGGGGCAATTAGAAGTTTTGGAAATTTTATATTACAAGAAGAATTTAGGTAGGAGAATATAGGAGAAGGAGATAATAAAGAGGTCAAGGAGAGGAAGAGAAATTGGAGGAGTTGGATAGAAACACAGGAAGAGGGAGAGATAGAAAGAGAGGGAGAGGGAGAGGGAGAGGGAGATGTAGAAAGTGTTGAAGTAAAAAAAAAGAGGAGAGAAGAAAAGAGAAAGAGCGAGGGGCAGGAGGGGACGGGGACACAACGAGGGTGTGGAAGAGAGAAGATCAGAGAGATTTAAAGGGAGAAAGGAGAGAGCTAGGAAGAGATGGAATTGAGAGAAAGAGAAAGATCAGAAGGGAGAAAGGAAACTTGAGAAAGCAGAAGAGAGCGAAAAAAAGTGAGATTGCGAGAGAGAGGGAGAAGAAGAAAGAGAGAGAGAGAGAGAGAGGGAGCGTGAGAGAGAGACGCGGTGCGCGGAGGAGAATCAAGGAGAGGGAAGAAAGAGATTGACGGAATAGAATGAAAGGAGGGAATTCTAGGGATAGAAAGGAGCGTTCGGATTGGAAGTCGTGGGAATGATGAGGAAGAGAGGTGAAGGGAGAGTTTGGAAATGATGGACGAAGAGGGAAGACTAGAGAGATTATGAGTAGCTAAGAGAGGTGGAGAAAAGGAGAGAGATTGAGAGAGCAGCTTAGAGCGAAAGAGAGATTGACAGAGAAAAGGAAACGACGAGAAAGATAGCGAGATGAATTTAGAGAGAGACAGTGCGGTTACAAGAGAGAGAAATGGAGAAAAGGTGAGAGAGAGCGAGCGAGCGGATGAGCGTGAGGAGATTTTGACAGTGACCGAGGATGAGAGGGAAGTGAAATCCGGAGAAAATGAATAAAAGACAGAGTGAGAAAGAGCACGAACGATGGAGAGAGATGGGGAGGTGTGCGAGAGGGAAATAGAGAGAGACAGAAAATGAAGGTGCAAGAGAGAGCGATGGAAGGAGCACAAGAACGACAGAAAGTGCGGAAGCAGGGCGGTTTTAGAGGGAGAGAGAGTAGATTGTTGGAACAAAATGAAGGTTTTAATCTGTACCGTCAGATCATCAATAAATGGTTTAGATGAATCGTGAAGAGTTAAGTGAAGAGGGAGCACTTTGGTGACCGTCGGATTCGAGAAGTTATAACGACGATCGTGAGGCCACGTCATCGCCCAGACCGTTATGGTCGTTATGTTTTTCTTCTGTTCTTTGTTTTTGTTTTTTGCCTATTTTAAGGCGTGTACGTGAGGAACATTGTGTGAGAGTGTGTGATCAATAATCAAGATTCTTGATAACATGCAATCTTAACATGATAAAACATGATTATTAATGCAATTTAAGGCATAAAACATTACATTTATGTGCATGTTATCATACTTTGAGTGCATTTCTATCATTCTATGCATATTTATGTCATAATCTCAAAATGCACTAAATTAGGGTTAATTATGATAAATCAAGGATAAATGATTTTATAACCCATCTTTACTTGAGAATATGAATGGTTTTTAAAGTTAAATAATGAGAGAAATCATATTTATGAACATTCATTTAATTTTCTAAAGTTAAAATCTTAAAGAAATGAATGTATTTGTGAAATATAAATTAAATCTCTTGTTATTTAAATATCTTGAATTTTTAAAATGATAGATAATTAAATTTCAGATCCAATGAAAGAAATTTGGATTAATTTGGAGTTGTATTTTAAAAGATATGATTTTTACAATTTTAGGGATTTTTCTGGATTTTTCCTGATTTTTCCGATTTAATTTTGATTTAAAATAGATTAAAATAAATATAAAAAAATGTAAAAAGGGCGCGGGGCCCGCGCGGGTGCGACGTGGCACGCAAGGCCACGTGGCAGAGCCACGCGGACCCGCGCAGCGTGCCTACGTGGCGCTTTTATATCTTATATATTTTTATTTTACATATAGGTAAAAGGGGTCTTTGTCCTTTCCTATATGGGAAGGGTCATACCCTTAGAAACCGTCGGGTCTTTTAAACCCGACGGTTTCCTAAATATCTTCCGTGTGGGACTAACCCACACCTTATTTACCTATTTCAGGTGATGTGGCGCGAGGAGGATCATCGGATCGACGACGCGTGTCGATCGCGTGAGCGGCGGACCATTGATCGCGATCAGACGCACGTGCCTAATAGAGGAATTATGACGGTTGGATCGGTGGCGACGTGGCAGCATCGCACGCGTCGATCGCGTGGAGGCCAGGACCACTGGAGATCATCAAAGACACGTGCGTTTAATAAGGCGTTATAACGGCCAGGATTAGATCTCGAGGGGAGCATCTGACGCATCGGATCAAGATCCAACTGCGAGGATTTAAGGCGTTTTATAACGCCTGATTTGAAGACTTCATCAAGACCGTCAGATCACGATCTAACGGCTGCGAATCGATGCATTTTTAAACGCATACGATCCAAGCCCATATCACGCGTCCGATCGCGATCGGACGACTGAGATTTAATTATAACGGTTCGTGATGAACCGTTTCATCACGACCGTTGATCGCGTCTTAACGCATCGATCGAACGGCTCTCCTTTTTCGCCATTATAAATAGACGAGTTCTTCGTCGTTTTGATGTATTCTTGAGAGATTTGATCTAATTGACCTATCTATATGCATCTTCTCTTGAATCTCTCTCTTGTAATCACTTCTAGACAAGGTTCCGCGTCCACGGAGTGTTTATAAGAGAGATTTCGACGATCGTGCGAGGAGAATTTGTCTCTTGAACACCGATGTTCACGTTTGAATTCGCGGAATGAAGAGCCGTCGATCCGGCGATCAATTGGATCGATTTGATCGTTATCTCGGGTTAGAAAACAAGTTTATCCTCTTATCTATCGTCGTGTATCATCAATTTTAGGATTAGGACTCTAATTTAAATTTAATTTCATTTTAATTTCGATTTGTGTTCTTCGCGATTCCGAAAATTTCTTCCCACTTCCATCTTTGATTTCTCCGTGATTACTAATCCAAATCGAGTGATTTTTGATTCCACGGATAGATCTTTGAGTCTTCTTTCTAAAAACACGATTTTCCCTAATTTCTCACCTCAATTCATTGTCCAATTTGACCAAATTCCAAAAGATATCTCGAAAATACTGAAATTCCCTGTGGATTCGACCCCTATTTACCGTTATACCCCTCAATTCTCTCTTAATTCCCCAAATTGGTAAGTTCGGTATTATTTTTGACACGAGACCGTGTGAAATCGACGACCTCGCGGTCTCGTCTCGTCAATTCTCTTTCTGTTTCTTTCTTCCTCCCAAATCCGATAGTGTGTGAGTGAGTTTCAGAGTGCAAGAAACCAACAAGTGGTCTCAGAGCGTTGCGATCTACCTGTGGAGATGCCGCGGAAGATCGGAGAAGCGAGCTCGTCATCAACGGGTATTCTGTAAAAATTAGAAAACCAGGTGACAAATTCTAATTTCATTTTATCGGATACGAATTATCGTCTCTGGGCAATGCGAATGGAGGTCTATCTAGAGGCGCATGGTTTGTGGGAAGTGATTGGAGGAGAAGAAGAAAATCGGAAGAAAGATTAGTTGGCGTTGTCAGCGATTCTTAGTTCGATTCCCGAATCAGCAAGTGTTCAAATGGATATAAAGAAAACAACAAAAGAAAATTGGGAATCCCTAAAGAAACTACACGTCGGTGCAGAGCATGTGGTTCAATCAAGAATTCAATTCTTGAGGCGAGAATTCGAGAATTTGTCCATGCGGAAGGATGAAAAGGTGAGTGAGTACAGTTTAAGATTTATGAAAGTTTTATCTGAACTGAGAGATTTGGGGGAGAATCTTGAAGAAAAGGATGTTGTATCTAAACTTCTGAGATCTTTACAACAGAAGTTTGACACTTAAACTCTTTCTCTCGAGCATATTGGCACTATCAAACCTATGACAGTTGAAGAGGTGCTCGGATCATTACGTGTGCATGAATCAAGGCAAATTGAGAGAGACAATCGTGAAGAGGAGCAAGCATTATTGTCAAAAGCATCCAAGATGACAAAGAAGACTGACAGAGGTCAGACTTCAAGAGGAAGAGGTAGATTCGGTCAGAGAGGTAGAGGCAAAGGGCGTGGAAGAGGAAGACATCAAAAGGAGGAAACTGATGATGGTGAGAAGAAGCCTTTGGATAAATCAAAGATAAAGTGTTATAACTGTCAAAAGATGGGTCACTTTGCTGATGAGTGTCATGTTGAGAAGAAGAAGAAAGGAAAAGAAGAGAAAGCAAATTTAGTGGAAGAATCTGATGAAGAATCGGCTTTAATGATTCTATCAGATAGAGAATTCAGTGAAAGATTGCTTCAAGGGGGAGGTGATGTCAATTGTGATGTGTGGTACCTTGACACAGGGGCGAGCAGTCATATGACAAGTATTATTTCATTTTTCCATTCTATTAACAAGAATGAAACAGGGAATGTGAACTTTGGAGATGGATCCTCCATCAAGTATGAAGGACGTGGAAATGTTGTAGTTATATGCAAGAATGGTGAAGAAATAAAGCTTGAGGGTGTTCTATATCTACCAAAGCTGAAGACAAACATTTTAAGCCTCAGTAGGCTTGATGATCAAGGGTGTAAGACATCATTAAGTGGAGGATATCTCACAATTCGTGATAAGAAAGGGAAGTTACTTACCAAGACAAAGAAAACTCGAGGTAATATGTATCAAATTAAACTTGCTATCAGTGAATCATGCAATTTATCAAGAGAAGATGAAGCTTGGTTGTGGCATGAGAGGCTCTGCCATCAAAGTTTCTATACTCTTGATAGCATGATAAAAGGAAAATTAGTAAGAGGATTACCTGTGCTTGATAAACCGAAAGACTTATGCTCTACATGTATATCCGGGAAGCATGCTAAATGTTCATTTAAATCCTCGGTTTTTAGAGCAGAAAATCCACTTGAATTGGTACACATGGATTTATGTGGACCAATCAAACCACAAACATTCGGAGGTAGGTCTTATTTTCTGCTCATTGTTGATGACTCGTCGAGATATATGTGGATTTATTTGTTATCAATCAAGGCTGAAGCTCTAAAATTTTTTAAAAGATTCAGAGTGATGGCTGAAGCAAAGGTAAATAGGAAATTGAAAATGTGCAAGAAGTGATCGTGGTGGAGAGTTTTTTGTCAACTGAATTCATTCTTTACTGTGAAGAGAATGGAATTCTAAGACAGTTAACAACACCCTATACTCCACAACAGAATGGAGTTGTAGAGAGAAGGAATAGAACGATTATGGGACTTGTAAGAAGCATGCTAAAAGGGAAGAAGTTACCTTTGGAATTGTGGGGAGAAGCAGTGACAACCTGTACCTATGTTTTGAACAGCTCTGCCACCAAAAGTCTGAGAGGTAAGACCCCGTATGAATGCTGGTTTGGAAGGAAACCTAGTGTGGATCATCTTAGAATTTTTGGCTCTTTAGTCCATGTAAAAGTGACGGTAAATGTGGGAAAATTGGAGGATAGAAGCCAGAAAATGGTGTTTGTTGGATATGTGCAAGGATCTAAAGCATATAGATGCATAGATCCTGCAACCCAAAAAAATAAGCATGAGCAGGGATGTGATTTTTGAGGAGTCAAAGTCCTTAAAATTCTCGGTGGACAATCCAGGTAGTTCTATACCTTATGAGGATTTCAATATTAATATTTTTCATTCTACTGATGAAGTATTTGAAGAATTAACCGAATTGCCTCTGAGTGATTCAATTCGGGATGGAAGTCTAATTGATGAAGAACCTCTGAGATATAGGTCAATCCAGGATGTTTATGAAGAAACAAATTTATAAGACAATGGAATTCAAAGCTAAATAAGACAATGGAAGATCTCGGTTTTGAAAAAAAGTAAGCTTGATGCTGCCCTATTTTATAAAGGGAGTGATAAGGAGAGAGTGCTTGTTGGAATATACGTGGATGATTTAATCATTACTGGTCCAAGAGGGGAGCTAATTTGCAAGTTCAAAGAAGAGATGAAGAAAAAATTCGAAATGACAGATTTAGGATTATTGAGTTCTTATCTTGGAATGGAAGTGAGACAATCCAAAGCCAATATCTTCCTGAGTCAAAGAGCCTATATAAACCATGTTCTAAAAGCATTTAAGATGGATGAATCCAATGCTATTCAAACACCAATGGAAGTGCATTTAAAACTTTAGAGAGAAAATCAAGGAAAATTAGTAAATTCGACAAATTTCAGGAGTTTAATTGGGAGCCTTCGGTATCTCATGAACAGAAGGCCTGATATAACGTTTTGTGTTAGCTATTTGAGCAGGTTTATGGATAAACCAAGCTCAGAGCATCTTGCAGCAGCTAAAAGGATCCTGAGATACTTGAAAGGGACTGTGAATTTCGGTGTTTCATACAAAAAGGGTGACAGAAGTATGAAAGTCACTGGATTTAGTGACAGTGACTTTTCTGGTGACATAAATGACAGGAAGAGTACTTCAGGTCAAATTTTCTTCTTGGGTGGACTTCCAATTACTTGGAATTCGGTGAAGCAACGAGTGGTTGCTCTGTCAACGTGTGAAGCAGAATATATAGCGGCTTCTTCAGCAACCTGTCAAGGCCTTTGTATATCACGATTAATCAAGGAATTAATGTCGGTGGAAGAGAATTTGGTAAGAATCTTGGTGGATAACAAGTCAGCATTGGAATTAACAAGGAATCTAGTTCGTCACAGCCGAAGCAAACATATAGACACAAGGCACCATTTCATCAGAGATTGTATGGAAGAAGGACTTGTCAAGTTTGAATATGTGAAGACGGAAGATCAGTTAGCGGATTTGTTCACAAAATCACTCGGAAGAGTTAAGTTTTGTGAATTTCGTGCGAAGATTGGAGTTTCGATCGTCGGAACGGTTACAGATTAAGAGGGAGTTTGAAGGTTTTAATATGTACCGTCAGATCATCAATAAATGGTTTAGATGAATCGTGAAGAGTTAAGTGAAGAGGGAGCACTTTGGTGACCGTCGGATTCGAGAAGTTATAACGACGATCGTGAGGCCACGTCATCGCCCAGACCGTTATGGTCGTTATGTTTTTCTTCTGTTCTTTGTTTTTTTTTTTTGCCTATTTTAAGGCGTGTACGCGAGGAACATTGTGTGAGAGTGTGTGATCAATAATCAAGATTCTCTTTCTGTTTCTTTCTTCCTCCCAAATCCGATAGTGTGTGAGTAAGTTTCCGAGTGCAAGAAACCAACAGAAAAGAGAGAAATCGGAAACCTTTTGTAACCAAGAATGTGAAAGAGAAATTTAGAGAGCGTAAGAAGAATCAGAAGAAGGGAAGATCGAGAGGGAGCAAGAGTGACGCATAGAGAGGGAGAAAAAGATTGGGAACTAGAGATCGAGCGATAAATAGGGAGCAAGCGAGAAGAAGAGAAAGAAAAGATACAGACTGAAAATGAGAGTGAATTTGAGAGAGAAGGAGAGGAAGCGCAAGAAAAATAAGAAGAAAGAGAGCGGAAGGTTCTGATAAAGGAACAGCAACGAAGAACGAGGGAGAAGACAAAGAAATCAAAGCCGATGAGGGAATAGAAAGAATGCACGCAAGAATGAGATTGGCGGGACGAGGAAGAGGGGTTTCTAGAGAAACTTGGAGAGAGATTCACGAAATTGGCAGGGTATGGAGGCAGAGAGAGGGTGAGAATGAAAGCGACAAAGAGAGAGAACTATCAATAACTGGAGAGAGAGAGAGAAGGGGATAGGGCGCGTATGATAAAGACGACAAAAGAATGACAGAGATGTTGACAATATTATTGTCGACCGATCAAATCCGCGATGAGGAGAGAACA
>CM044104.1:9269105-9361236 GCA_024174645.1 Lemna minuta | reverse complement strand
CTTATGTTTCCTTTTTCCATCATATCAGGGTATTGGCAAATTTGTCAATTAATGAACCACCTATAGATTTGTCGGCGCTACGAACTCGACCTTCCACTTGCGCCATGTATTCGACAGCAAGTGTATCCTCATTATAAGGACCTCGGAAATCTCTGGGTATATGCTGAAGCATATAATTTAATGACAATCGATTCGACTTCTCCCATAGTGCATAGTCGTCTTCATCATATCCCTCGTCATCGGGTTTTGGTTTAGAGATTCAGAAACAAATATCCAGGTCCATCACACCTAAGTTGAACTTCACAGCCTCCTTCCAACTAAGGAAATTAGTCCCACTTAACAATGGGACTGCCATAACGTAATGAGTGCCTATAGATTTGATGCTCACTAACATTATTTTCATAGCTCAGCAAAATATAAATCCACGTAGGTGGAAAGAATAAAGTGCAAATGCTAAGAAAATGGACCTATTTGTGAAATCATGAGGTTTATGAAATAGTGTGTCTTTTGACATCGACATATTTCATAAGACAAATGACAACACAAAATTCCACCCATTCAAATAGGAACATAATGATTATTCACGTAGGTGAATAAATTATTAATTTCAATTACTTAAATGCAATGCTTGAATGTCATAATGAAATTAAATGTAGTCAAGTTAATGACCATTCTTATTTGGTGTCACGTAGGTGAGAAACCAAATTGCCCAAGTCATAGTTATGATCACATGACATTTCTCAAGCTTAAAAAATGTTTCTAGAAATGAAATGTTCAATGAAATTGAACTTAATGTGCACATAATCAAATATAAAATAATGTGCTCAGAATTAAATATTTCTAGAAATAAATTCACAATTTATTCAATAAAATTCAACTCCAAAATATTTATTAAAACAATAAATTGTGAAGAAATAATCAATTAAATAGAAAATGAATTTCATTAATGTCGCCTCTTTCATCCGCGTCTTGACAGACGAGGGCGTCGAAAAATAAAATAAATTTTAGAATCTTACGGCGCCGCAATTTTGTCCAATTTAAACAACGCCAACCGGAGCCAATCATTGGCTCTGATACCAATTGATAGAAAATTAATGGCACTTACCTGTAGTCGCCATCAATGCGGAAGACAGCCGAACACAGATTCCGTGCCAATGATCACCCGACAGCGACTCCTCTCCAATGGGCGGAGACCAAAATGGAATTATCTCGATGACCCTTTAACGCGTCAGTGATTGACATTTATAGCCGCCAATCATTGACACGTTGTCACGACGCAGAAACCATCGTGACAACCGACATGTTAAAAGAGACGTGTCGCATCGTGATGAAAACCCTCACTTAATAATGGCACCCCATAACCGCCATAAAATTTATACCTCCCTTTTATTACTTTTATGTCCTTTATTATGAAAGTCACAAATAGATTATTAAATAAATAATCTAACAGTGCAAGCAACGTGTTGTGGCTTGCATTTACCATGTGGTTTACCGTGTTGTGGCCTGGATTTACCATGTGGAGTTGTGGCTTGCATTTATGACTCAACGTGTTTTCAAAGCAGAGGCGAGAACGGTCAAAGCGTACGCTTCATCGATTACGCAGCTCATTTCCGAGCTATCCTGATGAGAGTTTTACAGGAGAAACTCAGGCCCATCAAATGGGCCAATTATTTTTCTTCTTAACCTCCCATTCGGGTTTTATGAAGAATGAGCTCAATCGCCCTCGAATGCATCATACTTTCTATTCAATTGACTTCAATTTTCATCTTCCTCTCTTTCTCTATTCAACGATACTATCAGAGTTAAAGACGATACTATCAGAGTCCAAATATAAGAGCTTAGAGGTTTATTACGGGAGGCCACGAGGGGGATTCCGGTCCAGATTCCTGTGCGCTTTAAAGGCCAAGAGTAGAGGATTTGTTCAAGAGGGTTGAACCGATTTCTCAAATATACTTGGTTTTAAAAACAATATTCTATTAAGATTGGAATTCATCCATCAACAGATTTTTTTTTCCTTCCATTTGAGCTCATTTCTATAATTCTTTTATTTACCTTAATAGGTGCAGTTACTATAGCTCGTCTAAATTCATAATATTAATCTTGAGAAATTGATTTCAAATATGCCGCACATACATCCTCTCTTATGAACACAGATCAAAAAACTTTTCATGCAAGCAATTGTAATAACGATTTCCGAAATCATTATATGGCTTGAGCCCATCTGGCACAATGGAGATCGCGATAACACAAAAGATGGACAACCATGATTACATTGTTGAAGAAGAGGACAGAGAAATGCTGAAATTCTTTTTAAAAAAAACCTTTAAACTTCTTTGTCATTTTGTTGAGCGCTTAATGCATTGATGAATGGTGATCAATATCAAAGATATGAGTCCAATTATTAGCCACCCTCATGTTAGGAGATGATTTCTAACATCTTTCACTTCGATTCCCTCCCTAAGATCAACATATTCAATCCTCCCCAATGATTTGGTCAAGTTGTCGGCCTGTTGCCTTTCAAAACCACAGTCTCAAGGCCTACTATGGATTCCTCAACACAAGTTTTCATATAATGATAAAACATAGTAACGTGCTTAGACCTATTATGGCATTTTGAGTTCTGGGCCAATGCGATGGCAGATTAATGTAACAAGTGTCATCCTCTTCTTTGTTGGTTATTGGGCATGTCTCGCTAGCTAGTTCTCTAACATGTTGTTTCATTTATGGCTATCTACTATGCTTTCACATGACAAGGAGTAACAACTCCTTGCTTATGGGATGTCCATGTGATTGTATTTTCAGCTATGAAGCACAAATTCCAGAAGTGCTCTTCCTATATAAGTGATCTCCGGCATAGTCATTATTACTATAACTAGTTGATTGAAAGATTTCCCCTTTTTGTACCTTAGCCTGAAATTCAAAGTGCCTTTTATGTATATGTTTGGATAGCTTTAAAATGTTCTTGAAATTCCCCAACAAGGTGATGAAATAACTAATTAGTTTCTTTTGTGTAATCATATTTTCTAATTCTAGTTTCGAATTTGTTAATTATATGCTCAAATCCTCATGAGAGCTGTACTCTATATTTTTTATGCCGGACTGGTATCAAAATCCCGTGTGCTAGTCCCAGGAGGAGACACTCCCCCTTGAGTCTCTCTCATCTTATTAGTCACCTAGTAGTAATTAATAACTTGCCAAGTTAGTCATATCAAAGTCCAAACATGAACTTACGATTTGATCTACTCACACTCTCAGTTAGTGCTCTCACATTGCTGTCATTCTTTGATATGTCAATGATTATCTTGTCTCACATAGGCCAATTCCCAGAGCTCAGTGCACGGGTCCATATGCCCCTTCAGGTTGACTTGCCTCTCTAAAGTTCTCGACCCTTATCCATGATCAACGTATGCTCTAAGTAGGTTGCTTGTCTTGGACCCTAGATAATCATACAAGGTAAAGAAAAATATGTCGCAAATTGAGTTTTTTTTCAACTCCCTAAACTCGTAACCTCTAGCACTAATTAACCAAAGAATCTCCTCCTTGACCTCATGGATAAGTAAGACTCTCTCAGAGTCAACCTAGTGTAAGTACCACTCGTAGCTATCCCTAATTCACATAAATTCACACAATATAAAGTTCAATAAAATAGCAAGCTTAATTAAAATTAAATTGAAGCTTAAAAATAGTAATAAAACAATTAAGATATTGATAAAATTTCTTCCTATTGAGTTGACTTTGACCTTCATAGTTGACTTTGACCTTCAATTGATGACTCTGCATTTCTAAAGTTGAATTTGACTTTTTGAAGTTGAATGATGTCCTAACCCTACTTGAGGAGTTAACGATCTTTTGTATGCTTGAAACCTTCTCATAAAAAATACTAAAAATCAGCATTCACCTACTTTTTAGGCTTAGAAAATAATTTCAAACCACACTAGAATAAGAAATCTTTAAATAATGTCTGGAAATTAGTCCAAGTTAATTTCAAGAAGTTAGAAAAACACTTTACTTATTTACCTAATGAATTCACATATCAGTCAATAATGAGATAAAATTAGTCCTTACCAATCGCTTCCAATCGCTCTAGACTCATTTCTCCGTCCACGGAGTGCTTGAGAGTGAGACTGTGTTGAGAGAATAGGAAGAAATCTAGGCTAGCACATCAACAATCGCGTTTTCTAAATTTTGGATGAAAAGTCTTGAATCCGGCAACTAATTGGATCAATTCGAGCGCAATCTTGGGTTTGGGATCGTGTTTCATCCTAATCTTCCTTTGTATAGCTTTAGATTTTATTTTCATATCGTAATTTGAGTCAATTTCAATTTCAATTTTGGTTTTAGCGATTTTCAATTTCTGAAATTTCTCTCCTATTCATTAGATGATTTCTCCCACAAATCTTGATCCAAATTAAGTGATTTTTGAATTCGTAGATTCTTCTTCGAGTCTTCTTTCCAAAGACTAAATTCCCTAATTTCTATCCACATTTTATCGTACGATCTGATCAAATTTGAAACGATCATCAGAAATTATCCTAATTCTCCGTGGATTCGACCCTTCTTCACCACTATACCCCTCAATTCGTGTTAATTTCTTTAAATTGGTGAGTTTGATATTAATTTTTACACTTGATCGTGTGTTTTTCAATGACCTCGCGGTCTTGATTTGTTAGAGTGCAAATAATCCATAATTTTTTATGTACCTATCTTTCCGTTAGGCATGTAGTTTTACCTTTTCCAAAGCAGTTGAGTAGTTACACTATTTTGTTTCAAACTTCACTAATGATAATAACACTCCCAAGTGATTCACACACTCATCACATCACATTTCTTCCATATTTCCTTCACATGTATGTATCCCTTCACACTATACTTCACATTTGTTACATACTCTCTTCAAAAACCACAAACTCCTCCATGTTCTTATTTCATGTAAATTCTTCTGAAATCTTGAAGTATTCAAAGAAAAAAAGAAGGAAAAAAGAAGGAGAAAAAGGAAGAAAAAGAGAGAAATAAGAAGTAAAAAGAGTTAAGGAACTTTATACACAAAAATTGTGTATAAAGTTAAGGAATTTTTAGTGGGTTAGCTTATATCCTAAAAAGGATGTTTAACCCACTAATTACACATGCTCACACGTGTGCATACACGCACGCACACGTGCACAAACGAGCACACAGGCGCACACACGCGCACACGTGCACAAACGCACACATACACGCACATATGCATGCGCCACGTGGCGTGTGGACATGCCACTTGTGCTGAGATCTGAGGCTCGAAAAGCTCTCCAAATCTTTGTCCAAAATAATGATTGCAGCGGAAGGTGTTGAATCAAAACATTCAACATCGTAGAAGCACCAAGAATGGATGATCTCATCATCCATTCTAGGTGATCCTATCATCTAGTATACAATAAAATTCATACTTACTTGGATCATTTGAAAGAATTCTTCAACCGTTCAAGCGTTCGGCCTCTAGCGGTATCCACACAGTCTCCAGACGATCGGATCTCCTCTTGAACACTCGTCACCACGAGAGGAAGAGAAGAGGGAGGAGAAGTTCCACTAGGCTTGCATGGGCACCTCTACTATGGTCGTTCTCCCCCTATTTATAGACTTTGGGAATGTGAAATTTTCACAAAAACCCTTATTACTATGTCTATATCCACCGACGTCCATTGACCTTATGTGTGTAACCCTCTAGGTCCATATATCTTGCCAGTTAATGCCTCTATCAACCCAATAACACTTATTGGTCCTTCTTATCAATTAACTATATCAACATATAGATTAATTGACTAAGGATCGATTTAACCCAATCGACAGGTTGAGTCACCAGCCTGGTGGGTGCCAAGCTACACCACGTGCTCTAGGAGATATGGAGTATATTAGAACTCTTTCATGGAACCCTGCCGTCATTGGTTACCGTGTACGTATAATCCTCCATCCACACGAGACTCATGAATGACTTAGGGTATGGTTAATTGTCAAACCCTAATCGGTCACTCAATCTAGTACTGATGAGAGTAGGAAATCATTGAGAACAACTTCTCCAATATTTCCTCTACCTTGGCCAAGGATTTAACTGCATCTCATTCCTTGAGTCGATCTCCTCATATACCGAGGGCGGATGATCCCGTCTTGACCACTCAATCACCTTCGAGGACTTCATGTCGTATCCAATCTATGAAGGTTTGGAGATCCCGTGGCTAGGGAGTCGTAAGTCATAGTCAAAACACGATCATCCATCCACAAGATGTCTTTGGTGTCTCAGGTCAAAGGACCATGTACACAACCATGACATGATTCAACCTGATTGACAGTTAGGTATATTACCATTCAGGGATTCATACGGATCAATTCAGTGAACTCTTTCTCCAAAGAGCACCTACTATCTATCCTTAGTGTCTCCACACTGATGGCTATAGGATTAGCCATACTCATCATATGAGTTGGACTAGATAGTGTTATTCTTTCTGGATAATTTAATGTCCTTCCCAAATGTCCCACGAATAGGAATGTTTAGAACATATGTTTAAAGACTAGTGATCACTATATTATGATCTCATCATAATTCACTTAGTCATTGCACAGGCTCATGGACTTCATTGCAAACATCACACAAGAATGGCAATGAATAAATTTCATTTCAATGAACATAAACAAGATACATGAAAGTGTGATTGGCTTATAGGCCACATAATATCCATTAACTTGCTCATCACATCAGCTACCATGTCAGCGCACAATAAAAACTCATTTATTTTTAAAAATTGAAATAAAATCAAATATAAATCTATAAAAATTTGGAAAAATTTTATAAAAATCCCTAAAAATTAGAAATTTTATAAATTTCAAATATAACACCAAATGAATCCAAATTTATTTTGTTGGATCAGCAATTAAATAATCTATCGTTATATAAGGTCACATTTAATAAATAACTACAGAATAAATTTTATTTCAAAAATATACTCATTTCTCTCAAAAAATAAGCTAGAAAAATAAATGAGGGTATCAAAAAATAATTTATCTTATTATTTAACATTAAAACCCAATTATAATCTAAAATATAGATGGGAATAATCTACTCTAAAATATGTTGTTTAATTATGGATAATTATCCCTAAAATAATGCATTTTGAGATTATAACTTAAAATTGTATTAAATGATAGATAAGCACTCAAACTATGATAATATGCATAAGAATGGAATGTTTTATGCCTTAATTTTGCATTAATAATCACATAATTACTTGTATACATTGCATATTGTCAATCCCTCTCCCTCTCTCTTTTCGAAAATTGAAGAGCAAAAAAAGAAAAAGACATGAGACATAGAAAAGAAGAGGAATGAGAAGACATTTCTCTTGTTGAGGAATTATATTAGAAACTTGGTTAGGTTTATTATTTCTTCATTTGTATGTTATATAAATGGGCTTAAAGCTGCATGTAATAATATCCACCCTATATTTTAAGTATTATGTCTATATATAGTGGGAAGGGTGATAATATCCCCAATGAAAAAGAATCACTTAGGGTCTTGCCCAGTCTGTTGTTCTTGAGTGACTTCCCAAAGATCTTGTGCAAGAAGAGTGTGTACAAAGAGTTTGGGTTTGATATATAGAGAAGGAACTTTCCTTTATTGAAGAATTCTCTTAAGCGATTGTAAATTTGCAACATTTATCTCTCAATTCATGACATGGTATCAAAGCTTGGTAAGATCGAATTTGTTTATTGTGTTAATAAGTCTTCCGAGAAATCACTTTATAGTCTATTTTCAAATTTCTTGAATCGTTTATACTCTATAGAGAGTATTTGACTTTGATTTGGTTATGTTTGTTATATTATCTCTTTGCAAAAACTTGAATCGTTTGTACAAGTATTTGCCTTTGATTTGTAAGAGTCTTCATCAACTTTCTAGATTCAAGAAATTCTAATTGTGTTTTTGCCATTTTTGATACATAATTACAAATTGCTAAATCTTATTAAAGAAATTGGTCTCAAAGTTACTAGAATTATCTTGTATTTGAAGGAGGTTATCTGTGAACTGTTCTTAGGAATACTCTAGGCTTGAGAACTATTTTTTGAACATTTTATTGATAAATTTTTATTCTATAAATTCAGATGACTAGTCCACAGAAAGATGATGTGTCTATAGTTAATAAAGCTGATACCCAAAAAGATAGTGAACTTAGTGTGAATAATCTCCTATGACTCTAAATGGCTTTCACAGCTAAGTAAGACTACAGAGAGAGATCTATTTACTAGTCACAATGTCTTTCAGTGGAATAGTTATATAGAAATGATTTTGAAACCGAGAAACCTAATGCATCATTTACTAGAGGAAGTGCCCACAATAATTAATTCAACATAATTCCAGTAGGTGAATGCTGATTCTATATTATTTAGTTGGTTGTTGGACTCTATGAAACCCAATACTATGGAATGTTTTATATGTGAGAAGACCTATAAGGCTATGATGGAGGACCATGCACACGATCAGGCGACAGCACGTGCCGAGCCGGACGGCGCGCGAGTACTACCGCACCGGAGCACCCGAGCCGATGCCCGAGACCCCGGCTTCAAGTACACCGCGTGATGCGCCCTCCCGACGGGTTTTTCCCATTTCTTGCTTTATTTGTTGCGTGAGACTATTTGTGTGTGTGTGGGAGGGTTTTCCCCGTGTTTTGGGCCCTCCCTAGTACTCATGGACAGTTTCTAGGCCTTTAGAGGGGGTTTTTAGCCTATTTTTGGGCCAAAAACCCCTTCATATTACCGGATTGCCCTTAGGGCAACCCGTCTCTTCTCTCTCCTATATAAGGAAGAGAGGAGAGAGTATCGTTTAGGCTATTTTTGAAATGAAGAAGGAGAATGATAACTTGTTTTGATGTGACCTCCCCATGAATGCGTGAGAGAGAGGAAGGGGGAAGAGGGAACCCGATCTAGGTTCACCCCCCCCCCCTGGAGAGGACGAGGAAGAGAGGACGATCGACCTGGAGTCACCGCCGCCAGGTTTCGCCGCCGCCGCTGCAGACGCCGCCGACTCGAATCGCCGCCGCTGCTGTATTCGCCGCCGCCGCGATCAACGACGCCGCTCCGTCGCTGTCCGTCACGCCGCCGCCGTCGGACCTGGAAGCGACGGTCGCCGCCTACCTGCCAACGCGGCTGACCTGACACGCCGTCGCCCGCTCGGTTTTCTACCCCAGCGCCGTCGCCATCGAGTCCACCGCTTTGGCGACCCGCGATCACCACCCGAAGACCGCTGGTTCGCCGCTCGACTGACGACCGCCCGCCGTTGACGCACCTGGATGCCAAGACGGTCGCCGCCTACCTGCCAACGCGGCCGACCTGACACGCCGTCGCCCGCTCGGTTTTCTACCCCAGCGCCGTCGCCATCGAGTCCACCGCTTCGGCGACCCGCGATCACCGCCCGAAGACCGCTGGTTCGCCCCTCGACTGACGACCGCCCGCCGTTGACGCACCTGGACGCCAAGACGGTCGCCGCCTACCTGCCAACGCGGCTGACCTGACACGCCGTCGCCCGCTCGGTTTTCTACCCCAGCGCCGTCGCCATCGAGTCCACCGCTTCGGCGACCCGCGATCACCGCCCGAAGACCGCTGGTTCGCGCTCGGCCCGACGACCGCCCGCCGTTGAGCGCACTCGGACGCCAAGACGGTCGCCGCCTACCTGCCAACGCGGCTGACCTGACACGCCGTCGCCCGCTCGGTTTTCTACCCTAGCGCCGTCGCCATCGAGTCCACCGCTTTGGCGACCCGCGATCACCGCCCGAAGACCGTTGGTTCGCCGCTCGACTGACGACCGCCCGCCGTTGACGCACCTGGACGCCAAGACCGTCGCCGCCTACCTGCCGTTGCGAACGGCCAGATACACCGCCGCCTGCGTGGTGTTCGGCCCCGAATTGTCGCCCCGGGTCCGCCCCTTTGGCGCTTTCGCGATCATCGCCTCGACGCCCGTTGGTCCGCGCCTGCCTGACGACCGCCGCCCGTTAGCGCTCCTGGACGCCGCGGTTTGGATCGCCACAGTCTCCTCTAGGTCCCGACTGACCCACCGGGCCGCAGGCGTCCTAACGACCGCCTCCACCGCTGCCCCTACGTGCCGCCGGGATAGGATCGAGCCCCAGCCGCCGTTGCGCCAGATCGATTCGAAGACGCTGCCGCCATTCCCGTTCGCCACGAGTTTCCGCCGCGACGAACGCCCGCCGCGAACTTCCGCGCCACTGCCTCAGGCCGACGCGCCTTCGTTCGCCGCCGCCCTCTGCGCCGCTCCGCCGGGTCGCCCTGCGAGGTTTGCCACCGCCGTCTTCCCCCCCTTCCTCAGGTTCGGCGGATCCGCCGGTGGCCCGGAATCTCGATCGCATCCGGTCACCAGGGGCCCTGCGCCGGAATTCCGCTGCCCGCACGTCGCCGCTCCAGACCACCGCCGGCCACCTTTGCCACGCTTTGGTTGACACCGGATGGAGCTGCCCGCGGCTGAGTTCTCAAGCGCCTGACCGAGTTCTCTGGCCGTGCTCCCCTTTGGCGTCGCCGGAATCGCCACCGTTTGCTGCCGTCGAGCCGCTGCCGTCCGGATCCCGCCGCCGCTTGCCGACGCCAGTCCGATCGCTTGCGATCACACTCGTCTACACGCGTCGATATACAGGTCGGTGCTGCTCGCGAACAAGAGCGCTTCGGGTCACTGCGATTCCCCGGACCTCGTCCCGTGGATCACGACGCCGTCCTCGTTCGAGTATCATCACCTCTCTCAGTGCGGAAAGCGCTCGCTCCACCGCCGGGGACTAGCGTTCTAGGTACCCTCACGTTTGCCCGGGTTGGGTCGGGTTTGCTTTCGGTTTCGTTCGGGATTTCACGGTCGTCGTACGGGTGCGGACCACTCTGGTCGTGGACTTCCGCCGTAGTCGTTGGCAGTCGATCTAACGGAACGTGGGAAGGTCGATCCATCGAGCATCGCTTGGAGAGTTTCCCGGACGTCACCCTAGGTCAGCTGCCGGCCCTTGTGCTTCTCGTTATTTCAAAAATTCGCATCATTACATTTTCGTGCATCTTGGTTGTTACTTAGGCCAGATTCTTGTGTTGTAACACGAGCCGACGATCCCGGCAACTCTCGTGTTACATCATATTGGTTATCGAGCCGGTCGTGATATCTTCCATGATATCACTATCGGTTAGCATATGATTAGAGTGATTAGGTATTAGAGCCCGACCGTGCTAACCTCTGTGCTTAGCACCACGGGTTGACTTTTCTTTTCCTCCTCCTGCATTTTATTTCATATCTTTTAGCATATTTTGAAATTCATGGCACTTCATTTGCATTCATATTGATGTCATGACATTACTAGGATTTACCCTGAGTTACTGATTATCCGACCTTAGATATGGCTCGAAGGAGATCTTGTTGTCAGGCAGCCCGTAGGGATGATCCCTACTACTCGGGTCGTGGAGTTGATCCTTACTGTGGATACCCGCCTGGCCATGGAGCGCCAGCCTATCCTACACCCCCTTTAGGATATTACCAGCGACCACCACCCGATCGCCACTACTATGGCGATGTTAGAGACCAGCGACGACCACCGCCCGATCATCAGTACTATGCCGATGATAGGGACCGTCGATCACCGTTACCTCAGCGCTACTACCACGACGATGATCGATATCGTCAGCCCGAGCCAGCTCCTTACTACTCTGACGACTACGACACAGATCGACGTCAGTTTCCTACTCCTAGCTACTATGATGATCATGATGGCGGCGGACAACCGTCCCCGCCTTATCATTATTATGATGAGGTTGATGCAGGTTACCGACCACAGCCAGCTTGGCCACCACCACCGGTTGCGCCCGCATCTTATGCGTCCTTCGCGCCACCGCCATCCTATGAGCACTATTTCCCCCCAGGACCGCAGGTCCCTTGGCCTCCGCACCAGCATACTCATGACCCCGCGACATACTATGATGATGACTATGATGATGGCTCGCGATCCCATGAGTATGGCTATGAGGATCACACACGATCTTGTGAGGATCACTGTGATGATCCCCCGCAGTATTGTGAGGACCACTATGGTCCACCGGATGACGATTACTATCCACATCCATCCCACGATGAGTATTACGATGATACTAGAGTTTACCCTAGATCTTCTCATCCTGATGAGACTAGTGTGGAGACTAGAGACCATGCTCGTAACGCAGCTGATGTGCGTACGACTCCGATTTCTACGGATGCTCCACCAGTGGCCATGCTCACTTCACAGGCCTTGTTGATAGACCAGGACCCGACCTATTTCTCTGCACCTACTACTTGCCTTAGATGCCAGGGCTACGGCCATGATATCACCATTTGTCCTACCCCTAGTAGTTACTTTAGTGACTTAGATGTTCAGGCTGACGACGAGCCTACACCCGAGATCTCAGTTGATGAGTGTGACCAGATTGAGGACAATGTTGAAGTAACCATGGTTACTCAAGTTGTCCCTCATGTTCCCGCAGCACCCTGAGCTGCCCGAGCCCTGCATTGCTAGTAGAGACGTCATCCCGGAAGATATTCCGGTAGAGACCTCGACACATCAGACCCGTTCGAGTAGTTCACTCACAGATCCAGAGCTAGTAGAGCTCAAGGACACGACATGTTATGATTTCCAGGAGGACTGTCCGAAAGAGTTCCCTCTAGTTGGGAAACTTCAGTTTACCTCTCTCGATACGCCCGAGCTAACTGAACGTGTGGTTCAGTCTAGCAATAGATTCCTGATAGAGCCTCTGCCACTGCAGATGCTACAGTTTATTGTTCCCGTAGTTATAGAGTTAGTTGGTTCCTTGGTCACATTTGGATTCCCCGGAAGAGTCTCCGGGAAGAGCGCCCGCCACGAGGCGATGTTGCAGCTTAGTTCTCCTATTGACCTAGACTTAGACCTATGTTTAGTTATGCTCCGTGACGATATCGTGAGAGAGGTTATGGATGATCCCCGACCATCGCGGAAGTTTCCACGCATGACCGACCGCATGGCTGAGATGATGATAGCCATGCACACCGGGCCGAGGCCCTGTCCCTTACACCGCGTCACTAGGGACGCGAATCACGTTCACGAGAGGAGGTCCTATGTATCTCTGTATTTCCTTTCAGATCGCGATGTTCTATTTGCGAAGTACTTTTGGAGGCCGACGTGGCTGCTCCTTCATAGACGAGTTACATTGATGATGACTTATCGCCCTCCCATAGACGGATGGATCGAGGTGCATCCCTTTATCACGATAGGTTTTTCGGCACACTTTCCTACTATCGAGAGTCGTATGATATGGGAGTGGATTATTCCGTCGTTAGGGCTAGTAGACTTTATGTTTGATTTACTCCAGTTTGATGCCATGTACGGTCGGATACCTTGTATGCCTTTAGACCTCGCACCCATAGACCCGCATACTAGGGTTTCAGCTGAGGGCATTTCATTTGCACGGTACATGAGCGACATGCATCACGACATTCATTCTCGCATTGTTTCCCAAAACGAGAAGTACAAAGCTAACGCTGATGTAGGTCGTCGATCCGTGAGTTTTTCCGAGGGTGAGCTTGTTACGGTGAGATTGTGGCCTGAGAGGAATCTCCCAGGGGTCGCTGCGAAGCTTCATGCTCGCAGTGCCGGGCCCTTTCCTATTGTCCGGGTGATCAACGAGAACGCTTACGTAGTGGGTATTCCATCTGATTGGGGCATGAGTTCCACCTTCAACGTTTGTGATCTCGTACGATACCTACCCATGTCGAATCCTATTAGGGATTTAGAGCCTCACACACCCTCAGGCCAGATGAGTGATGTGATTGAGCGACCTTCCCCTTCCCCACCAGTCCCTTCCCCACCGAGGCATGAGCGAGTAGAGCTCGGTCTGAGGGAGGTGATTCACGCTGCCGAGGGGAAGAGTGGGCCGCAAGTTCCTTGTCCGCCGGCAGGACCGACCAGCGACCGAAGATGCATGGATCTCAGAGGAAGACTTGCAGCGACTACGCCCGGAGCTTATCGAGCCCTCGGACGAGATACTCGGCTCTAACTCGTCGGAGTCGAGTTCTTCCTACCCGGGGAGGATGATGGAGGACCATGCACACGATCAGGCGACAGCACGTGCCGAGCCGGACGGCGCGCGAGTACTACCGCACCGGAGCACCCGAGCCGATGCCCGAGACCCCGGCTTCAAGTACACCGCGTGATGCGCCCTCCCGACGGGTTTTTCCCATTTCTTGCTTTATTTGTTGCGTGAGACTATTTGTGTGTGTGTGGGAGGGTTTTCCCCGTGTTTTGGGCCCTCCCTAGTACTCATGGACAGTTTCTAGGCCTTTAGAGGGGGTTTTAGCCTATTTTGGGCCAAAACCCCTTCATATTACCGGATTGCCCTTAGGGCAACCCGTCTCTTCTCTCTCCTATATAAGGAAGAGAGGAGAGAGTATCGTTTAGGCTATTTTTGAAATGAAGAAGGAGAATGATAACTTGTTTTGATGTGACCTCCCCATGAATGCGTGAGAGAGAGGAAGGGGGAAGAGGGAACCCGATCTAGGTTCACCCCCCCCCCCTGGAGAGGACGAGGAAGAGAGGACGATCGACCTGGAGTCACCGCCGCCAGGTTTCGCCGCCGCCGCTGCAGACGCCGCCGACTCGAATCGCCGCCGCTGCTGTATTCGCCGCCGCCGCGATCAACGACGCCGCTCCGTCGCTGTCCGTCACGCCGCCGCCGTCGGACCTGGAAGCGACGGTCGCCGCCTACCTGCCAACGCGGCTGACCTGACACGCCGTCGCCCGCTCGGTTTTCTACCCCAGCGCCGTCGCCATCGAGTCCACCGCTTTGGCGACCCGCGATCACCACCCGAAGACCGCTGGTTCGCCGCTCGACTGACGACCGCCCGCCGTTGACGCACCTGGATGCCAAGACGGTCGCCGCCTACCTGCCAACGCGGCCGACCTGACACGCCGTCGCCCGCTCGGTTTTCTACCCCAGCGCCGTCGCCATCGAGTCCACCGCTTCGGCGACCCGCGATCACCGCCCGAAGACCGCTGGTTCGCCCCTCGACTGACGACCGCCCGCCGTTGACGCACCTGGACGCCAAGACGGTCGCCGCCTACCTGCCAACGCGGCTGACCTGACACGCCGTCGCCCGCTCGGTTTTCTACCCCGCGCCAGTCGCTCATCGAGTCCACCGCTCGGCGACCCGCGATCACCGCCCAAGACCGCTGGTTCGCCGCTCGGCGACGACCGCCCGCCGTTGACGCACCTGGACGCCAAGACGGTCGCCGCCTACCTGCCAACGCGGCTGACCTGACACGCCGTCGCCCGCTCGGTTTTCTACCCTAGCGCCGTCGCCATCGAGTCCACCGCTTTGGCGACCCGCGATCACCGCCCGAAGACCGTTGGTTCGCCGCTCGATCGACGACCGCCCGCCGTTGACGCACTCTGGACGCCAAGACCGTCGCCGCCTACTGCCGTTGCGAACGGCCGGATACACGCCGCCTGCGTGGTGTTCGGCCCCGAATTGTCGCCCCGGGTCCGCCCCTTTGGCGCTTTCGCGATCATCGCCTCGACGCCCGTTGGTCCGCGCCTGCCTGACGACCGCCGCCCGTTAGCGCTCCTGGACGCCGCGGTTTGGATCGCCACAGTCTCCTCTAGGTCCCGACTGACCCACCGGGCCGCAGGCGTCCTAACGACCGCCTCCACCGCTGCCCCTACGTGCCGCCGGGATAGGATCGAGCCCCAGCCGCCGTTGCGCCAGATCGATTCGAAGACGCTGCCGCCATTCCCGTTCGCCACGAGTTTCCGCCGCGACGAACGCCCGCCGCGAACTCGCGCGCACGCCTCGGGCCGACGCGCCTTCGTTCGCCGCCGCCCTGCGCCGCTCCGCGGGTCGCCCTGCGAGGTTTGCCACCGCCGTCTTCCCTTCCTCGGGTTCGGCGGATCCGCCGGTGGCCCGGAATCTCGATCGCATCCGGTCACCAGGGGCCCTGCGCCGGAATTCCGCTGCCCGCACGTCGCCGCTCCAGACCACCGCCGGCCACCTTTGCCACGCTTTGGTTGACACCGGATGGAGCTGCCCGCGGCTGAGTTCTCAAGCGCCTGACCGAGTTCTCTGGCCGTGCTCCCCTTTGGCGTCGCCGGAATCGCCACCGTTTGCTGCCGTCGAGCCGCTGCCGTCCGGATCCCGCCGCCGCTTGCCGACGCCAGTCCGATCGCTTGCGATCACACTCGTCTACACGCGTCGATATACAGGTCGGTGCTGCTCGCGAACAAGAGCGCTTCGGGTCACTGCGATTCCCCGGACCTCGTCCCGTGGATCACGACGCCGTCCTCGTTCGAGTATCATCACCTCTCTCAGTGCGGAAAGCGCTCGCTCCACCGCCGGGGACTAGCGTTCTAGGTACCCTCACGTTTGCCCGGGTTGGGTCGGGTTTGCTTTCGGTTTCGTTCGGGATTTCACGGTCGTCGTACGGGTGCGGACCACTCTGGTCGTGGACTTCCGCCGTAGTCGTTGGCAGTCGATCTAACGGAACGTGGGAAGGTCGATCCATCGAGCATCGCTTGGAGAGTTTCCCGGACGTCACCCTAGGTCAGCTGCCGGCCCTTGTGCTTCTCGTTATTTCAAAAATTCGCATCATTACATTTTCGTGCATCTTGGTTGTTACTTAGGCCAGATTCTTGTGTTGTAACACGAGCCGACGATCCCGGCAACTCTCGTGTTACATCAGGCTATTTCGGATAAAGTAAATTCCACTTTTTTCCAAGAAGGAAAATGATGCTAGAATTTATGAGTTGCTGATAGAAACTACACAAACCAGTCAAGGATCTAGGAAGGTACATGAATATGATAATGATTTAGTAAATCCTTGGAGACAACTGTATTGATATAGACCTCTAATGCCTAACTTGCTTGATAGAAAATAAATACTTTGAGATAGGGTGTTCTTTTTCCTTATTGGTTTAAATTTAGAGTTTGGTATTTTTTAGACTCAGGTTTTCAATAGGAGAGAAAACCTAATATGGTAATAGTCATTGCTCAGATCATTCGAGAAGAAAATGGAATGAGGGTAACCACTAGATAGAATCAAATTAATTTGGCATTTATTTATCATAATAAGCGGTCAAGTGCAAATACTTTCCAATTTACAAACAAAAAGGGAATAAAGAGAATTAGTAGTGTGAGTACTATAAAAAAAAGGACATACAAGAGAAAAATGTTGGAAATTAAATGGAAAACCCTCAAGCATCAGTCATGGAAACTTTGTGATGAATTATGATGAAAACTCACCAAGTGATGTACCTACAAATAAGATTAACACGCTTAATTGAGTACTTGAAAAACTATGTGAGGAAATGAAAGAATTAAGAAGTCTGGAAGGAGGATCATCTTCAACCGTTGGAGCTGCTTCAATGGTCAATTCAGATAATGATGAGTTCAATATTGTTAGATTTACTTCAATTAGTAATTCACAATTCTCTCATAATTAAATTATGCAAATAAACCTTGGATTTTATATTCAGGAGCTACAGATCATATGCCCCAAATCCTTCTAATTTTCTTTCATATGTTTCTTGTTCTAGTGATAGGAAGGTTCAAATGGCAAAATAGAATACCTAAGAAACTTTATCTGATATTAATTCTCAGAAGAGCACTCCTACTCCAAAGTCAAGCCCCAAAAGATTTGTGAGGAGACAGAGTCCTCGCAGCTCAGTTAATAATTAGACTGCCATCTAGCTTGATAAAATTCCAAAGCAAATTAAGTATGTTGAATTCTTTCTTTCCTAATGTAATTTTAAAGAATTCATTATCTCCTAAAGTGCTTACATGTGTACCAAAATTCATACAAGATAATTTAGAATCTAGAGCAATTAAGTGCGTTTTCATTCGATATTCAAATACCCAAAAAGGGTATAAGTGATATTCAACAGAATATAAGAGAGTATTAGTTTCGGAGGATGTAACCTTTCATGAGGAAAGGAATTATTATCATGAAGATAATTCTGATAGCAATTCTATAGATAACAAGATAGAACATTTATCTCAAGTTGTGGAAATTCATCCACAATAACACTCTATAGAAAAATGACATATTAGGAAAGTCTTCAATATCTTAAGAAAATCCCCAACTTGAGATTAATACAAAGGATAACTTAGAAAATTCTAGTTTAAAACACTTTGTGGATAAATCAGAAACACTTGGTCCTCATATCATAAGTAGACGTGATAAAAATAGAATACCTAAGAAACTTTATCTGATATTAATTTTACATGTGCACTTTGGAGTTGATTATTTTGAGTAGCCAAAGGCTTCACTCAAAACTTTGGAGTTGATTATTTAGATATTTTTGCAGTAGTTTCAAAGATGAATACTATAAAAGTTATTAAAGAATTAGCTGCTCATTATAGCTGGGATTTCCATCAATATGACAAAAACAATACCTTCTGAAATGAAGAATTGGATGATTTTTTTTTTTATGAATTTACCTCCAAGATATGAGTCTAAGTATGGAATAAATACTATATGTAAACTAAATAAGACCATATATTGATTAAAGCAATCTCCACGGGCATGGTTTTCAAAATTCCATCAAACCATGATGAATTTTGGATACCAACAGAGTAATGGAGATGATGCTTCATCTTTTAAACATTTCAAACAAGGTAGTCATACTGAGTGTACATGTGGATGACACTATTATCACAAGTGATGATTACATAGAAAATTCAAAATTGAAGAGTCAATTAGAATTTCCCTTTGAAATTAGAGATTTAAGGATCTTTAAGTATTTTTTGGGAACTGAAGTCATTAATTCTCTAGTATCTCTCTTGCTCAACAGAAATATATAATTGATCTATTGGAAGATACATGTCTCACAAATTCTAAGAATAGATATACTCCAATTGATCAAAATCATAAACTTCTGAAGGGTTTAACTTGTGAATGAATATATCTTTCACATACTAGGCCAGATATATCATATTCAATTAGTGTATTGAGTCAATTCATAAATTTTTCAAATTACACTATGGTTTCAGCGTTTTGAAATATCTTAAGGCATCTCATTTCTAATTCCGTGAACTTGTCAATGTTTTTAATTACAAAAATTCTTCTGAACTTTTATCCTTATTTCTTGGTGGATTCAACCCATATTCACCATTATATGTGACTTATTATCATTTTGGAGATTTTGATATTTATTTGATTATTAATCATGTGTTTAACTCAGTGAGCACATAGTTATAGTCATCAAATGGTGTTGTTACTAAGGAATGGGCATTTTCTTTTCATGATCTTGTTATTCATACCATATTTTAATTGCAATGGATCAATGTTAAACTGTATTTCTTTCTTTTTCTCCTCTTCAAAATTAGATTTTAGGTATGATCTCTGCAGCATTCAAGGAGAAAAGTAAATCTAAATAGTTCCTAGAATAAGATACTGCATACTAAAACCCTCACTTTAAGTTGATGACATTCACGCACAATTTTTCATGTTTGAAACAAATTTATCACATAAAGATGATACTACTGGGTATGCTTTCTATAGTGGAAGGTCCTTTATTGAAGCTTCATACTTCTACTGTGGACCAAAGCTACAAAGACCATTTAAACTTTAAGTGATCAAGATGAGTTCTATAGGATTAGACAGTTCTGGTCATGGTTCAGCTTTGGGCACACCTCTCAGTCCAAAGATTAATTTGGTCCCAGTCTTGGTCCAAGTCAACCTCGGTCAAGGTTCAGTTCAGTATTAATTTAAATGTCCTTGAGTGAATCTTCATTTATGTGGAGTAGTCAACAATGAACTGATTAGGCATTTCAGCAAGAAGGCCTCTATTTGTAGGCAAATAGGATAGACCCAAGGAGCCTTAGAAGGCTCATGAACTCCTCCATCAAGGGCTTATCTACAAAGTTAATATCTGAACGGACATGAACAAATCTACATAAGCTAAGATGTACCATATAATGTTCTTGATGAAAGTGATGTGTGCCACTTCAATTTCAATTTTGCCCCGGCATCTTCATCTCCAACCCCCTATAATTGAAGTCAAATATCAGTTTGAACGTCCAAAGATGTAATCCTATCATTCTAGTACACCTCCGCTTTCAAGAAAGAAATTCAAACCTTTGGTGCATTGATCTTTATCACCATATCTTAATTTTACACGAGATGTAAATGCATGAAAAAAATACCGGTTTCAGTGAATCCTACAATAGAGAAGAACATATGCAATCGATCCTTAGAAACCATTATGAGCTATGACTCAAGAATCGACTAACATTCAGTAGAAGCTTCGGAATAGGAAACGAGGAGAATACCGGAAAAAATTTTCTGAAGTATATTTGTCTCATGGCCAGTCCCAACAAGTAAAGGCAGCAACGCTGCTCCTCAAGGCAATGGAATATGATACCGTCGAAGGAAAGTGATTTCCCGAAAGACGCCAAAGCGTGATTTCCGGTCAACAATCAATCATATCGACTTAATTTTTGACGTTCACCCTGGAATATGCAGATAATAGATGCCTGCTCCACATGGTAAGGGGGAATTCAGCCAGAAAACCACCCTCGTCAATAGTAGGAGATAATGATGAGGAGAAAATATTTGCCAGACAGCGGAGAAACCCCATGAAAATTAACCTTCATAAGGGTAGATCACCGTAGCCTTGGCGGCGTCGATGTTTGCCCCCAGAACAAGGTCATCGAGAATTAGGAAGAAATCGATCTCCCCTATCCCGTAACCGAAAGAAGAGGCAAAATGGAAAATCAGCTGATCATCCGTATCGATGAACCTATTCTATTGAGAAATGGTACAGGTATGGAGGTGAAATACCCTGAAGCGAAGAGTGATCCCTCCATCACTGTCTTTGCAACCAGGCGGGCGGCGTTTGCTGGTGGATTCATCAGCTGGTATTTGTAGAAACAAAAACCTAGTGAGTTCTGGTGATTTAGCGAAAAAGTCCCTCTTTTATTTTTGCTTATAATAAAAAACAATGAAAAATAAAATATTTGCTACTAGTCAAATTCAAATTCCTCAATAGTAAGGGTGGGTCCCACCTGAGACCCCACATCACCCTTATTCCCCCATCCCACCTCAATTCCCGTTATTCCCGTTACCCGATCAATGACAATCTAATGGCCAAAAAGCTCGCTGCCTCCCTTTTTTTTCATAATTTTCTCATTTACGACACTAATTGTTCTTCAGAAATGAAGAATTTTACACTACAAGGAAACACTTTATCATTAAATTTTTTTGAATATTATATACTGTAAACCTTATGATTTGACAAATATTTTATAGATTGAAGCATTGAACCATTCAACCATTCAACCATTGGATGAGGACTCAGACGATGATGAAGAGGAGGATCTAGCGGCGTTAATTATGAATTACGTTTCCAGCAATCCAAAATTTATTCATTTCTAAATATTCTTACATTTTTCTCAAAAAAACAAATCTTTTAGTATTTCCAATCAAATGGAACTTTGATGCATATTTTTAGTTTATTTTCATCACAAATTTTGTAAAAATTGTATTTATATTTTATTAATAACTTTCTATTTACCATATAATTAATATTTTATTATACTTAGCATAGTCTATTCTAGTAATTTATTTTACAACATAAAATATAAGTATTCGATAGAAACATGTTTTCATTATGTTTTTTCATTTATTGATTTCGTGAAAATTAGGCCAAAAATCTTTGTTTCCTCTCTCCTCGCATCCAATGTTTTCTACCTCATCATGCCTCCTCCCTACCTCACTTGTTCTGTATATGTATTATGCTCTGTTTATTTATCTCCCTCAGTATTTCTCAAAGTCTATCTATCTCCATCTTCCTTTCCCTCTCTATCATGCTCTCTATCTTTGAGTTTCTCTCTCTCTCTCTCTCTCTCTCTCTCTCTCTCTCTCTCTCTCTCTCTCTCTCTCTTTGTATTTATGTATATACATTTGTCTATCACCCATGCTCCATGTATCTATCTCGCTCTCTCTTTATGTATAAATGTTTGAATAACTAGGATTAAGATACGAGGTCCAAAGTGAGAAGCTTCACATGACATCCAAAATTTGTCTAAACGCTATAGAATATCAAGAGGGATATGACTTAAACGTCATAAAGATAAGACATTTCACAGTATGAAAAAACATAAAGATAAGAAATCATCAAAAATATAAAAGGGATGCACGATACGAAATAATTTGTCCCAATAGAAATTCTCTCTCTTCTCACCACTCCCACCTTTACATTCTCCCTCTATGGCTCAACAGCCCGTCACTCATCTTTCATGCATGTGAATGACATAAAAACATTTCAAGCTCTGAATTTTCTTAAGATTATTTGGAGCCCTAGTTAAGAGAGCTCATTTGCCTTTTTATGATTTCATGATCTTGATTTCCCATTGATAGCTTCATCCATATTTTCATAATACTTTGGATTTTCATATCCATCCTGAATCTTAATTATAGTTCTCCGACATTTGACCTTATCTCAGTCACTATTTTGAATGCTTTGGTTACAAATTAATCTACTTTTCCATCATGTATTTTTAATTTGTCTTTAATTTATTTTCGTAGGTTTTAATGATCAATCGAGTCCATATTTTATTGGTGCAAAGATAGTGATAGGATATTATGATAAAACCCACAAACACAAGGAAACGATTCCCTAGAGACAAAGGCTTTTAGCTTATGTAGACAAAAATTCAAAGGGTAACAATGAGTAATTAAAATGCCAGGAGGCAATGGTAATTGACGAGACGGCACTGCGAGGTCGTTGATTTCACACGGTCTCGTGTCAAAAATATTTCCAAACTTACCAATTTCATGAAAATTATTCGAATTGAGGGGTATAATGGTAAATATGGGTCGAATCCAGAGGGAAATAAGGAAATTCTTGGTGTTTTCTTTGAAATTGATCAAATCGGATGATAAATGGATAGTAAAATTGGGGAAAATGGTATATTATGAAAGATAACTTCAAATCGCTTCCACGGAATCAAGAATCATCGAAATTGATCTTGATTTTGCGGAGAAATTAAAGATCGAAGTGGGAGGAAATTTTCGAATGTTGAAATCACAAATTTGACGAAATTAAAACAAAATTAAACCTTAAATCCTAATCTAAATTGAAATTAAACATGATAGGATGGTAGATCATGAAAAATCGCTTCAACTTATCCCAAATAGCGATCAAATTGAAGCGATTAAACCTCTTAATCGCCGAAAACCCAAAGAATGCGATGTGGAGATTCAAGCGTCGATTTTTCCTTCACTACTCAACCAAATCTCGAGTTCTTGCCCTCTGTGGATGCAGAAATTGGTGTAGAAGAAGCTAGAATCGAGAGATTTGAGAAGGAAGGTGTCTAAACAGATCAATTGGATTGATTTCTAACTCGAATACTTATAAATCGGAAGAACATGCCTTATTTATAGGCTATTTGGGCGTAACCATCCGACCAAAACGATCGACAGTTACGATGGAACGGTCCATCAGAAACCACTTCAATTAAGTCTCAGCCGTCCGATCTTGATGGACGGTCCAAATGAAGCTTGATGAGATGCGTTATAAAACGCATGAGTTTTTGCCCCTTGAATCGCGATCTGACAGTCCAGATGTGTAGCGCGCAATTTAATCAGGACCGTTATAATCCCTTTATTAAAGCACGTGTTTTTTTATCGCGATCGGTGGTCCGCGCGTCCATGCGATCGGCGCGCGATGATCCACGCTCCATCCGATCCGACGCCTCTCCCTTCGCCACGTCACCTGCACATTTAAAAACTTCGTGGAACTTAGTCCCACATGGAGAAAATTAAAAGAAGGGGGCGGGTTTATAATTTGCGACGGATATGAGGGATACTAATTTTCTTCCGATAATCGGAAGTTTATATGTACTATAACCAATATATATGTAAATAATGCGTATGTCACATCGTCGCGTAGGCGCCGCGTGGGCCGACGTGGCGCTGCCACGTGGCCTTGCGTGCCACGTCGCATCCACGTGGGTCCCACGCGAAAATATCCCCTTTTTAGCCTTTTTTTAATTAGTTTTTAATCTTTAAAAATCAAAAATAATTCAGAAAAAATCCAGAAAAATCCCTAAAAATTAGAAAATTCATAACTTTTAAAATATAACTCCTAATTAATCGAAATTTCTTTCATTTGATCCAAAATTTAGTTATCTATCATTCTGAAGATTCAAAATTAATAAATAATGAGAGTTTTAATTTTCATTCCAAAAATATATTTTTTTTAAGGATTTTAACTTAAGAAAATATAAATAAATGTTTATAAAACATTTTCTCTCATTATTTTAACTATAAAAACCTCTATAATCACAAGTAAAGGTGGGTTATTAATTATTTATCTTTTAAATCATCATATTTAACTCTAATTTAAAGTGTTTTTGAGATTATAATTACTTTTTCATGGAATGATAGAAAAATACAGAAGTATGATAACATGCATGGAAATGAAATCATTTATGCCTTAATATGCATCAATAATCATGTTTTATCATGTTAATTTAGCATGTTATCAGTAATCACAAAGATAAAGTGGCTACACAATTACTCAATGGAACCACTTAAAGAAGTTCCACTTTGAGAGAATAAACTTTTCTTCCTACAGCCATGTTAGGAACTTTTCAATGGAGCGTATGATGACATGATTCTCCCCAAATGAGCAGGTGACATTATGTTTTATCTAATAAATACAAATGAACATGTTATGCATGATCTGATTCACCAACAAATCATTAAATTTTGTCTATTTAATCTGATTTATGAAAAACCTATGAAAATTACTATCATACTTTGTTCAAAGTGTTGTCTTCTCTCCATCGTGAAGGACAAATGGAGAGTACGCCTTCATGATGTCTGACAAGGGAAGATAGAGCCTCATAGGATCCTTTAAGTACTGGCGATACTCATATTAGCTATTCAATGATGGATGGACCCCATCAATTATCATCCACTAAAATGATCATTATCCGTAGGATCATAAATGAATTTTTCTTGGGTGAGTAAGCGCTAACTCCAAAAGAAATAGATGGGCTTCACTTTTTTTTATAACATGACCACCATGGTGTTTAAAATTTTGAAGGAATTTTGCTTTTTAGGGAAGATAATATTATAGGATTGTTAATTTACGAGATCCAAAATTTTCTTTCATTTTGATGATTCAATTATGTTTTACTCTACAATCACCGTGGATTGTGTTTCAAAAACCACAACAATAGTGAAAAATCTAAGTTGTATATTTAATGAGGATGTCATTGTAAGGTTCAAAGCATGTTCATAAGATTTTCATCCAAGATGGAATCATGAAACTTGAGGTTGAGGTTTATTTGAAAAAATATCCACATTGTTTCATCTGTCAACCAAATGGTGATCATGATCATGTTGATCTGATCTGATTGCCGTTTCCAAAGGACCTATAGCTGGTCAAGAAGCGTCAAAGCTTTGACTGGGGCATTTAAGTGACATTGAAAGTCCTCAAATTCTATGCCAGACGTTTTGCCCTGCTGAATACAACATCAATGCACAGTCAATTTTGGCGGCCACCTGCTCCATTATAAGAACACATTTTCTTCTAGCAGACCAAATAAACAACAATGGCGCCGAAGTTAGCTCCACTATGCTCTCTTCTCCTCTTCCTCGCCGCATGTCCTCTCAGCAACGCCACAACTCCTCTCACAAAATACTGCAGCACCAACAGAAAAACTTCTCCTGCTCTTTTCGCCAATATAGCCGATATTCTATCTATCCTTCTCTCCAAAGCTCCTTCGACTGGCTTCTCCATTGTCTCCAAGAACGGAGCTTACGGCCTCGCTCAGTGCCGGCAGGACGTGAGTGCCGCCGACTGCCAAAGCTGCTTAAAAGGTGCCGCACAGCAGCTACCCAAGCTCTGCGGCAAAGAAGCAGACGCAAGAATCTGGTTCGACTATTGCTTCCTGCGATACAATACCAAACCCTTCGCCGGAAAGCTTGATACTGGGTATGGGCTCTTCTACGTCAACGTCGAGAACGTGACGGAGGATCAGGCGGAGCAGCGGAGGTTTGACCGGGAGCTTGGTTCGTTGATGCGGAAGATTCTGCAGCAGGCTCCGGCAAAAGGAAGCTCGGGATTGGCGAAAATGAAGAGCAAGTTCACGCCTTCCGTCACAATTTACGCGCTGGCGCAGTGCACGCAAGATCTTCCACCCCTGGCTTGTGCTCAGTGTGTCTCCATTTCAGTGGCGAACTTTCCTGTTTTGTGTCCGCACAGAAAGGGGTGCCGAGCTCTTTACAGCAGCTGCTATGTCCGCTACGAGATCTATCCTTTCTTCTTCCCCATCGCCGCCGGATCTTCCACCGTGGAGTGGTCCTCGGTCGCTGTAGTGATCCCACCATAGAGTTATTTTCCTTGTAGTTTTCCTTCTACTCACGATAATCAAATAAAGCTTGTGGTTAGAGAGTAATGTCTTCAAAAGAAAAGTCTATCTTTTCATTCATTATAGCATGTTCAATTCAACTCCAGTGATGATAATCTTGTCAATGAAAAAGTTATCCAAGACATCGAATTGGAAAGGGAGAAATTTGTGGGAGAATCAAACAGAAAGTAGGAATGTGCTAACGTTTTGATCATTGAACTAACAGATTAAAAAATTCTTCGAGTTCATATTTTTAGTTCGTTCTCGTCAAAAAAATCAAAACTTATAAATGTACTTTATAATGTCATATGAATTCTAAAAGACGCATTAAAGATATATAACATTTATGTCACAAACTATTCACATTGAAGTTATGAATATGAAATTAATATTTTTAATAAATATTTATATTATTTGAAAATGATTATAAATTGAAGAAAATGTGATAATGTAATAATTAATCAGCCGCATTATGAGCAATAGAAATTATTACTATGGAAGATAGAACAGAATTTATAATTCAGTTTCATAAAATGTAGAATAGATGCCAAAATTTATTAGCTTTCATGTGAAAGAAAATCTTTTCATATGATGAAAATTACATATTATTAGTTTTTTTTATATTATTGCATAATCATGTGGCAAATGATCTTAATTTTGATATCATGACAATTAGAATGAAAATAGAGTATTTGTTAATTTTCTTTGAAATGTCCATCAAGAACGGTAAGCTAACACTAAAGATGCTACTTATTTTCTCAAGAACAATCATTGCAAATTGAATAAGAAAAGAAAGTAAAAATATCTTATACTGCTTGAGATCGAGTGGTTAATTTTCAGAATTCAAAGAACTACTCAGATTTTGTAAAGATAGAGAGAATTTCAAAAACATGAGTGATCAGTTTCCTCAAACAATTAGATCAAAACCTCCTCATCTTCAACGCTGAAATGCAATGTATGCAAGTTAAATCCACACTCATGAATGGTCTCCACCAGACTTTATGCAACATTGCAACCCCACTATCGTGTGCCATAATTGATTTGCTTACTACATCATTTGAAGAATCATAAAGTCATATTCATTTAATTGCATTGTTTTTTTTACTTCTGGTATTTGTGTGCATGTTTATGTTCATTTGTTTGCACTTACAAGAAAGAGCTGACACATTTTTACATCATAGAACATCCTATTCAGTCACCAATTTGCTGCTGAATTTTTTTGCCTATTCTTCAAATAAAATGGTTTTTGTGCCCCATCATGTTCTCAAGGACAAGAAAGGAGGACCATGCTTAGAAAGAACTTCAACCAAGATGCATGAATAAATATTTAGGTCACCGAAAAGATGAAATTCCCTAATGAGATGGTGAAATTACTAAGAGGGGGGGGGGTGAATTAGTTTCCCTTTTCCCCTTTTTTTTATCTTTATGTTATTCTAACTCTTTTTCAATTCATTGATTATCTCTCACCTTTCTTACGTCACTCGTAGACCAGATTTTTTTATACTGGACAGGGTTCCAAACCCCCGCGCCAGTCCCAGGAGGAGACAGTCCCCCTAGAGTCTCTCCTCACCCTTTTTTTAATCCCCTAGTAGTAACTACTAGCTGGCCGGGATTAACAGATCAAAAGTTCTACACGATCTTTCGATCTGACTCCCTCACACTCTCGGCTAGTGACCTAACTTCGCCGCCGTCCTCCGGTACCCATCCACTCGTCCCGTCCCCGGGCTGAACTCCCAGAGCTTCGCTCCCCGCTCCCTGCTCTCTTTCAGGTTGGCCTGCCCCTCTGTAGTCACCGAGTCTTGGCACCGATCCACGCATGCACCAAGTAAGTCGCTTGTCCTCGAGTCCGAGTGATCCTGCAAGGTGAAGAATAAGTATCCCTCGAGTTGACTATCTAGTCAACTCCCTAGAGTCATCCTGACTCACTACGATTCCTACGAAATCTCCCCCTTACCCTCATGGGTAACTACGACTCACCAAGAGTCCACCTAAAATGTGATGTTATCTGTAATTATCCTATTACTTTAATTAAACTTATAAGATAGAAAGCTGTAAGGAAAATATTTAAACAAACTAAACTAATTAGAACAAACTATAACAAATGGTATAACAAGAGAAATATTTTAAAACTTATTAAAAATAAAATCAAATTATTATAACCCCCTGATTTGCTGATTTGACTTTGACTGCTGATGTTGACTTTGACTGCTTCTATTGACTTTGACTACTGCTGTTGACTTTGACTGCTGATGTTGACTTTGACTGCTTCTATTGACTTTGACTACTGCTGTTGACTTTGACTGCTTCTCTTGACTTTGACTGCTTTTGGTTGACTTTGACTGTTTCTATTGACTTTGACTGCTTCTGGTTGACTTTGACTATTTTTGTTTGACTTTGACTATTTTTGTTGACTTTGCCTATTTCTATTGACTTTGACTACTGCTGTTGACTTTGACTGCTTCTGGTTGACTTTGACTTTTAACTCACACCTGAAATGTTACACTGATATACGCACAACAATAACAATGCCTATTTCAAGATTAACTACTCGCTTATCCCTACCCAAGTACGAGCATGTATGTCCTCAAATAAAAGTGAGAATAAAAGAAGCTTTTTCCTGAAATTTTACCTTGACGATACTCGCCTTAATTCTTCTTTCTAATTCAGACAAAATCTCACCCAATTAATGAATCAGGAAATAGAGATTATCAGAATAATAATAATAAAGATTAAACTAGATTAATCTATCCTTAAAATGGAAATGAGACTAGCAAATCAACCTAAAATATCAGAGAATTAAATAAGAATTCGACAGAGTTCTGTCTGAATTTTCTTCTAATCCACAGATTTACCTGATCAATAAGACGAATAAAATAGATTTGATACGCCAGTAAAATAAAAGTATACAATGGACAGAACAGATTTAATGTATATGTATATATATAATGAAACAAATAAAGACAAAAGAAAGATACAATAGATAACAAGAGAAAAACCATATTCATTTAATTGCATTGTTATTTTTACTTCTGGTATTTGTGTGCATGTTTATGTTCATTTGTTTGCACTTACAAGAAAGAGCTGACACATTTTTACATCATAGAACATCCTATTCAGTCACCAATTTGCTGCTGAATTTTTTTGCCTATTCTTCAAATAAAATGGTTTTTGTGCCCCATCATGTTCTCAAAGACAAGAAAGGAGGACCATGCTTAGAAAGAACTTCAACCAAGATGCATGAATAAATATTTAGGTCACCGAAAAGATGAAATTCCCTAATGAGATGGTGAAATTACTAAGAGGGGGTGAATTAGTTTCCCTTTTCCCCTTTCTTTTATCTTTATGTTATTCTAACTCTTTTTCAATTCATTGATTATCTCTCACCTTTCTTACGTCACTCGTAGACCAGATTTTTTTATACTGGACAGGGTTCCAAACCCCCGCGCCAGTCCCAGGAGGAGACAGTCCCCCTAGAGTCTCTCCTCACTTTTTAATCCCCTAGTAGTAACTACTAGCTGGCCGGGATTAACAGATCAAAAGTTCTACACGATCTTTCGATCTGACTCCCTCACACTCTCGGCTAGTGACCCTAACTCGCCGCCGTCCTCGGTACCCATCCACTCGTCCCGTCCCCGGCTGACTCCCAGAAGCTTCGCTCCCCGCTCCTACTGCTCTCTTTCGGGTTGGCCTCGCCTCTACGTAGTCAATGAGTCTTGGCACCGATCCACGCATGCACCAAGTAAGTCGCTTGTCCTCGAGTCCGAGTGATCCCGCAAGGTGAAGAATAAGTATCCCTCGAGTTGACTATCTAGTCAACTCCCTAGAGTCATCCTGACTCACTACGATTCCTACGAAATCTCCCCCTTACCCTCATGGGTAACTACGACTCACCAAGAGTCCACCTAAAATGTGATGTTATCTGTAATTATCCTATTACTTTAATTAAACTTATAAGATAGAAAGCTGTAAGGAAAATATTTAAACAAACTAAACTAATTAGAACAAACTATAACAAATGGTATAACAAGAGAAATATTTTAAAACTTATTAAAAATAAAATCAAATTATTATAACCCCCTGATTTGCTGATTTGACTTTGACTGCTGATGTTGACTTTGACTGCTTCTATTGACTTTGACTACTGCTGTTGACTTTGACTGCTGATGTTGACTTTGACTGCTTCTATTGACTTTGACTACTGCTGTTGACTTTGACTGCTTCTCTTGACTTTGACTGCTTCTGGTTGACTTTGACTGTTTCTATTGACTTTGACTGCTTCTGGTTGACTTTGACTATTTTTGTTTGACTTTGACTATTTTTGTTGACTTTGCCTATTTCTATTGACTTTGACTACTGCTGTTGACTTTGACTGCTTCTGGTTGACTTTGACTTTTAACTCACACCTGAAATGTTACACTGATATACGCACAACAATAACAATGCCTATTTCAAGATTAACACTGCTTATCCCTACCCAAGTACGAGCATGTATGTCCTCAAATAAAAGTGAGAATAAAGAAGCTTTTCCTGAAATTTTACCTTGACGATACTCGCCTTAATTCTTCTTTCTAATTCAGACAAAATCTCACCCAATTAATGAATCAGGAAATAGAGATTATCAGAATAATAATAATAAAGATTAAACTAGATTAATCTATCCTTAAAATGGAAATGAGACTAGCAAATCAACCTAAAATATCAGAGAATTAAATAAGAATTCGACAGAGTTCTGTCTGAATTTTCTTCTAATCCACAGATTTACCTGATCAATAAGACGAATAAAATAGATTTGATACGCCAGTAAAATAAAAGTATACAATGGACAGAACAGATTTAATGTATATGTATATATATAATGAAACAAATAAAGACAAAAGAAAGATACAATAGATAACAAGAGAAAAACCATATTCATTTAATTGCATTGTTATTTTTACTTCTGGTATTTGTGTGCATGTTTATGTTCATTTGTTTGCACTTACAAGAAAGAGCTGACACATTTTTACATCATAGAACATCCTATTCAGTCACCAATTTGCTGCTGAATTTTTTTGCCTATTCTTCAAATAAAATGGTTTTTGTGCCCCATCATGTTCTCAAGGACAAGAAAGGAGAACCATGCTTAGAAAGAACTTCAACCAAGATGCATGAATAAATATTTAGGTCACCTAAAAGATGAAATTCCCTAATGAGATGGTGAAATTACTAAGAGGGGGGGGGGTGAATTAGTTTCCCTTTTCCCCTTTTTTTTATCTTTATGTTATTCTAACTCTTTTTCAATTCGTTGATTATCTCTCACCTTTCTTACATCACTCGTAGACAAGAAGAAGATGATGGGGTGGCAAGTGAGAGAATTATGACATTTAATAGAAAAATTGAAGAAAAAGACCATGAAAGAATCAAGACATTGAATGGAGAAGTCAAAGGATGAAAAGGTGTTTACCCACATATTTCCTTTTTTATTTAACATTGCAGACAAGAAGAAGATGATGAAAAGGTGCAGAGGATGAAGTGCAGAGGATGGAGATGTGCAGAAGGGCTCTCCAATTTTTTACAAAGAAAGGGAAAAGAGTAGATGGGGTATAAGGATAATGTGATTACAAAGGATAGCTTCAGCTGATGTTGATAATGGTAAGTGGCGTGTTTGGAGAGAAGTGCCATCATGAATGACGGTGGATGATGATGATCATGGACAAAGTGGATGTGGGCCAAGGAGGACTTTACTATTTCTATGCCACGAATATCACACTCTTCGGAGGAAGAAAATACCAAAGAAAACCCTACACCAAGAAGGATCGGCTTGCATGGAATATGGGAAGGAAGTCCTACTCTCTCTCACTCAAAACTAATCGATTCACATCATAGAAACTTGTCCCGTCTCCCGCACCCGTTAGATCCTTCCTAGAAGAGGTCACTCGCCCCCAATGGCTTGGACTTCTTCACAATCCTCTCGATACTCTAGAAAGATCTACTTGCCCACTCTTGTTCCTAGGTTTCAAAATGGAAGGCTACTTAAGGTTGGCTAATTGGCATGTGAGTAATTTCGTGATGAACATCCCCCACTTTGGCATCATGCATAAAATAAACATAAAATGTCTAAAATTCTGCAGAAAATGCACCCCCCTCAATTGCACATGCATGATCCTCAATGCATGAAAGAAAACATAAATATCTTGGGGAGAAGATTTGGAAAACCACTAAGGAAGATTTTGGCTCGTGAACCCGTTTGAAGGATAGAAAGTCCAATGCATAATATATATCTTCCCATGGATCTAGTTACAGATTCCTTTCACCTACAAGAAACACAAGAAAACGGTTTGATCACACATAACTAAAGAGTTAAAACCAGATACTGATTTTTCCTTCTTTTCCCTTTCTTTTTATTTATTTTTATTTTTTTCTCTTTAACATATGAAGAAAAGAAATAAGGTAAAAGAAAGCTAATTGGTCAAAGAGGGGGACTGCATCAGATCATCTACACTATGACCTGGTTCCTTGAGACCAATCTCCACAAGAGGGTGTAATGCCTCATTCTCCAGATATGGTTTTAGCCTTTGCCTGTTCACCCTGAATTGTTGACCTGTCTTTGGATCACAAAGTAAAACAGCACCAAAATGAAAAATTTCAACCACAATATAAGGACCATCCCACCGTGATTTGGGTTTACCTGGAAAAATTCTAAGTCTAGAATTATAGAGCCACACTGTCTGATTAACATAGAATTCTCTTTGCCTTAGATGTTTATCATGGAAGGCTGCTTTCATTTTCGCTTTGTAAATGTTTGAATTCTCATAAGCTTCATTCCTAACCTCATTGAGTCATGCAAATCTAGAATTCTTTTCTTTCTAGCATCATCCATAGACAAATTTAATTGTCGAGTGGCCCAAAATGCTTTTTGCTCAAGTTCTATAGGGAGATAACATGCTTTCACAAAGATCAATCGAAATGGGGACATTCCTAAAGGAGTTTTATATGCTGTTCTATAAGCCCATAATGCATCGAATATTTTCCTTGACCAATCGTTCCCATCAAACACAAATCCTCTTTAAAATCTTCTTGATTTCTCTATTGCAATTCTCTACTTGCCCATTGGATTGGGGATAATAAGGGGTGGTCATTCTATGTTGCATGTCATATCTCTTGAGAAAATTTCTAGATTGATAATTGTTAAAATGAGCTCCCCCATCACTGATTATAGCCCGAGGACATCCATATCTACAAAAGATATTTTGCTCAAGGAATCTAATGACCACCCTTCCCTCACTAGTTCATGTGGGGATTGCTTCTACCCATCGAGATACATAGTCTACTACCATCAAAATATATTCATACCCATCAGAATTCAGAAAATGCCCCTGACGATACGAAACTGTGAGGTCATCGATTTCACACGATCTCGCGTCAAAAATAATACCAAACTTATCAATTTTGGGAATTTATAACGAATTGAGTGGCATAATGGTAAGTACGGGTCGAATCCACATGGGAATTAAGGTATTTTCGAGAGATCTTTTGGAATTTAGTCAAATTGGACAATGAATTGAGGTGAGAAATTAGGAAAATGGTGGTTTTTGAAAGATAACTCAAAGATCTATCCGTGGAATCAAAAATCGCTCGATTTGGAATAGTAATCACGGAGAAATCAAAGATGGAAGTGGGAGGAAATTTTCAGAATCCCGAAGAACACAAATTGGAATTAAAACCGAAATTGAACTAAATTGAAATCCTAAACCTAAAATTGATGATACATGACGATAGATAAGAGGAATAACTTTTTTCTAACCCGAGATAACGATCAAATCGATCCAATTGATCGCCGGATCGACGGATATTCATTTCGTGAATTCAAACGTGAACATCGGTGTTCAAGAGACAAATTCTCCTCGCACGATCGTCGAAATCTCTCTTGTAAACACTCTGTGGACGCGAAATTGTGCCTAGAAACGATTACAAGACAGAGATTCAAGAAAGGAGGGGTTTAGATGGGTCAATTAGGCGAATTCCTTCTCGAATGCTTACAAAAGACGAAGAACACGTCTATTTATAGCCTAAATTGGGCGAAACCGTCCGATCGGTGCGTTAAGATCCATCAACGGTCCAGATTAAAGGCCTTAATAGTGAAACGTTATGCTTATATCGTGGCCATCAGATCGTGGATGGACGCTCCGGATCGCTCCGTTTGATATGCGTTTAAAAATGCTTTGATTTGCGCCCCTTGGATCGCGATCGGACGATCGTGATGCTTCCCGGAAGATTAAATCTCGTCCATTATAACGCCTTAATTAAGGCACGTGCGTTTGATCTCCATCGGTGGTCCGCGCGTCTACCCGATCGGCGCGTGTGATGCTGCCACGTCGCCTTCAATCGTAGCCGTTATAACTCTTGAACTTATGCACGTGCTTGATCAAGTCCGGTGGTCCACGCCTCCACTCGATCGGCGCTCTCCGATCGTGATCCGACGCTCCGTACGAGTCCACGTCACCTGCATCTAAATTGTGTGGGATTTAGTCCCACACGGAGTTAATTTTAGGAAACCGTCGGGTTTATAAGACCCGACGGTTTATGAGGGTAATAACCCTTCCCTATATGGGAAGGCTGAAGACCCTTTATATATAGATTAAATAAAATATATAATGTATAAAATGCGCCACGTAGGCGCTGCGCGGGTCCGCGTGGCGCTGCCACGTGGCCTTGCGTGCCACGTCGCATCCACGTGGGGCCCGCGCCAAAATAAACCCAATTTTTATTTTTTTGTTTATTTAAAAATGGTTTAAAATCGAAAAAAAAGTCAGAAAAAATCCAAAAAAATCCTTAAAAATTGTAAAAATCATATCTTTCAAAATACAACTCCAAATTAATCCAAATTTCTTTCATTTGATCTGAAATTTAATTATCTATCATTCTAAAAAGTCAAATTATTTAAATAACAAGAGATTTAAATCTTATTTCAAAAATACATTCATTTCTTTAAGATTTTAACTTTAGAAAATTAAATGAATGTTCATAAACATGATTTCTCTCATTATTTAACTTTAAAAACCATTTATAATCTCAAGTAAAGATAGGTTATAAAATCTTTAATCTTTAATTCATCATAATTAACCCTAAATTAACGCATTTGGAGATTATAACATAAAATTGCATAGAATGATAGAAATGCACTCAAAGTATGATAACATGCACATAAATGTAATGTTTTATGCCTTAATTTGCATTAATAATCATGTTTTATCATGTTAAGATTGCATCTTTCAGCCCCATAAAATCGATTCCCCAAAGATCAAATATTTCAACTTCCACAATTGGCTTAGGATTCATGTGATCCCTTTTATCAATATTGATGGACGCTTGGCACTCTAAGCATTTCAAATAAAAATCATGGGCATCTTTAAATAAATTTGGCCAATAAAACCAACCTTGCAAGACCTTAGATGCCGTAATCTTAGATGAATAATGTCCTCCATAGGATGATGAATGACATGCCTTAAGAACTTCTAATTTCTCTTCCTCGGGGACACATCTCATAAATATTTGGTCGGAACCTAAGATGAACAATTCGGGCTCCTCCCAATAGTAATGCGGTAACAACTTAAAAAATCTCTTCCTTTCATTATAATCCCAGTCGGTAGGTATTTTACGAGTAGCAAGATAATTAACTATATGTGCATACCATGGCATCGATCTAACTTGGACTGCTAGTATGTGTTCATCGGGAAAACTGTCTCTAATCGGAGAAGGAGAATGATCGTCTATGATTAGCCCAGATAAGTGATCAGCAACTACATTTTCATTCCCCCTCTTGTCTTTGATCTCAGTATCAAACTCTTGCAGTAATAAAATCCACCTGCGACGTGGTGAAATCACAACAATTTCTTCTTCACCCTTCAGGGTCAAATCAAGATCAGACGGTGATCATTTCATGTGTTTCTTCTTCACTGCGACGTGGTGAAATCAGAGCGGTTCAACTTCGATCAAACAAACAGAATTTAAACATAACAATTTGCATCAAATGTGTTTCATCAAAACCATTGATCGAAGATTAAATGCGGATCTGATAGTTATGCTCAAATCTCCCTATACATTAGTATGCTCTTCAATGATGTAAAACATTCTTGGGTGTTTCGAGTAATCAAACTTTTGATAACATGCTAAATAAACATTATAAAATATGATTATTAATGCATTTTAAGTCATAAATGATTTCATTTCCATGCATGTTATCATATTTATGTGTATTTTTCTATTATTCTATGAAAAAGTTATTATAATCTCAAAAATACTTTAAATTAGGGTTAAATATGATGATTTAAAGATAAATAATTTAACAACCCATCTTTACTTGAGATTATAGATGTTTTTAGAGCTAAAATAATGAGAGAAATCAATTTATAAACATTTATTTATATTTTCTGAATAGAAAACACTTAAAAAATAATTATGTTTTTGAAATAAAATTTAAAACTCTCATTATTTGTTAATTTTTACCTTTTAGAATGATAGATAATTAAATTTCGGATCAAATAAAAGAAATTTGGAATAATTTGGAGTTATATTTTAAAATTTATGAATTTTCCAATTTTTAGGGATTTTTCTAGATTTTTTTGAATTTATTTTCGATTTTAAATCAATTAAAACAATTAAATTAAAAGCAAAAAGCGGTTTTATTTTCGCGGGGACCCACGTGGATGCAACGTGGCACGCAAGGCCACGTGGCAGAGCCATGCGGGCCCACGCGGCGCCTACGCAGCGCGATGTGACGTGTGCATTATTTATATATATCGCAAGTATAATGTTTACAAGACATATAAGCCTTCCGATTATCAAAAATACGCTATCCCTCTTATTCCGTTGCATCTTATAAACCAATTCATCTTCTTTAATTTTCTCCGTGTGGGACTAAGTTCTACACGGAATGTTAAGTTGCAAGTGACGTGGCCGAAGGAGGAGCCTTGGATCAAACGGTGGAACAATCAAAGCGCGTCAATTGGGTGTACCCACGGTCCATCGGAGTCCATCAAACTCATGTGCTTTAATCAAGGGGCTATAACGGCTGTGATCTAATCGCGCAGGATGCATCTGAAGCGTCGGATCGCGATCCAATGACGACGATCAAAGGCGTTTTTATAACGCTTATCACACGACTTCATTTGGACCGTCCATCAAGATCCGACGGCTGCGACTTAACTGAAACGGTCCACGATGGACCGTTCCATCGTAACCGTTGATCATTTCAATCGGACGGTTACGCCCAAAAAGTGTATAAATAAGGCATTTTCTTCTGATTTGTAAGCATTCGAGTTAGAAATCAATCCAATTGATCTGTTTAGACACCTCCCTTCTCGTATCTCTCAATTCCATCCTCTTCTACACTCATTTCCGCATCCACGAAGGGCTTGAAATCGAGATTTGGTTGAGAGACGAAGGAGAAATCGAAGCTTGAACTCCACGATCATGTTCTTCACGTTTTCGACGATTGAGATAATTAATCGTGTTAATTTGATCACAATCTTGGGTTAGTGGAGTCGATTTTTGTAAATCTATTATCCATTCATATTTAATTTCGATTTAGATTAAGATTTCAAGTTCAATTTAGTTTAATTTTTGTTAAAATCGTGATTTACACGTTCAAAAATTTCTTCCCACTTCAATCTTCAACTTCTCCGTTAAATCAAGATCAATTTTGATGATTCTTGATTCCGTGGAAGCGATTTGAAGTTATCTTTCATTATATACCATTTTCCCCAATTTCTACCATCAATTTATCATCCGATTTGATCAATTTCGAAGGAAACATCATAAATTTCCTTATTTTCCTGTGGATTCGACCCTTATTTACCATTATACCCCTCAATTCGAGTTAATTTCATTAAATGTAAGGTTGGAATTATTTTTGACACGAGACCGTGTGAAATCGACGACCTCACGGTTTTGTCTCGTCAATTGTTTAGACATCTCAATCCTTGAATCTCTTGCTTTCTTCATCTTCTAGATCAATTTCCCCGTCCAAGGAGTTTTTGAAAGTGAGATTTTGTTGAGAGAATAGGGAGAAATTGCTTCTTAAATGTCGACGATCATCTTTTAAATGAAAAGCCTTTGATCAAGCGAGCAATTGGATCAATTCGATCGTTTTCTCGGGTTAGTATTTGTGTTTTCATCCTAATCTCTCTTCCTATAACATTAGATTTTAATTTTGAATCATAGATTTAGTTAATTTTAATTTTAATTTCAGTTTTTTACCTCTTGGTGTTCAGAAATTTTTACCTAATTTGCTTGTTGATTTCTCCGCGAATCTTGATCCAAATTCTATCACTTTTGATTCTATGGATTTGTCTTCAAGTTATCTTTCTAAAAATATTGAAATCCCTAATTTGTCGCCTCAATTCATTGTCCGATTTGATCAAATTTCAAAGAGTTCTTTAAAAATACCTTAATTCTTCATGGATTCGACCCTTGTTCACCACTATACTCCTTAATTCGTGATTATTTCTTAAATTGTTGAGTTTGGAATTATTTTTTATGTCTTCCTGCGTGCATTCAACAACCTTGCGGATTCACTTCGTCACAATTCACCCAACGAAATCCAATATGTGCAGCAAAAACACATCCACTATCACTAAAATTTCAGAGTGGGAAAAAAAACTAGTGTGGTAAAATAAAACAAATCATGATCACATCACCTTATGCAAACTTGCATCTATAATCACTTTTTTGGTTTCTTGAATGTGATGCTCCAAGTTTCACACATGCCCTGCCTCGAAATAGATTCAAGTAGTTCTCATCTTGACAATGACCCTACCATCGAGTGCAAATAAAATTCTACATTTACATGGTTCATTTAAGGACCTCTTTGTATTTTTTTCACATGTCAAGCATCAAGTGGTATCCACATGATCTTTTGATGCTTAAACCTCTTCTTCAATGTTCCTTGAGATCCTTGAAGTTCTCATCACCATCTATTCTCGCAAGAAGAGGCGGATGGTAAAGGAATTCTCTAATAGAAGCGAAGAAAGAGGGGAGAGATTTAAAAAGGCAAACATGGGCTCCTTAGGCTGGGCTCCCACCCCTATTTCTAGATATCTAGATTATATAATTTTTTTAAAAAAACTATCATAGAGATGCTTATATCCACTAACATCCATTACACAAGATGGAGCTCAAGATCAAAATTTTGAAATGGCCCAAAAAATCTATTTGTGAGGTGCATTTAAAGCTTAATGGACCATAATATGTAGGAATTTAAATTTTTTGCAGAGGATCTCCTTAAGGCACATAAATATTTTAATAAATTCTTCCTTTGCCAAAATCTAGAGAATATATTTTTTGTGATGCGATAGAGCCTATAAGGTTCTTTGTCTTTTGTCAATTCTATTGTCTGAAACATGTGTGTTATCATGCTTGTAATTTCAAGGTTATAAGTGGTATTTTCAAGGATTTTTTTCCCTTTGGATCACCTGTCACTTTTTAAGGCCTATTTAAGGCACCAATTGAAGTTATTCCTTTGTTTTGTGAGCTTTGCTTTCTTTCATCGAGTGTTTTCCCTATTTGAGAGTGCTCTTGTGCTTGTGGATTCAAGCAAAACCCTTCTTGTGAAGCAAGGTTTGTGGATTCAAGTTACTATTCTACATTGTTCCTACTCTAAGACCTCTTCACATTGTGTGTGTGAACCTCTAAGCTCATATACCTATCTAGTAAAGTAATCAACTAACTCAATAAAATGGTAAGGGGGAGAGAAAATGAGGATACAATTTAGTTCACTACTTTCTATTGATGTTATAAAATATTCTTTTTTTTTTTGCAAAAATAGAAGGCTCACACAACCTAGATTGTAGGTGTTGAAGGCTCACACAACCTATCTGACAAAGCATTGATGAAACTAGGGAAAACTAGTAAGCACTACCATGAACTAAATCTATCTAATTTTGATTTTAATAGTTTTCCTAAAATACCCTTTGTAAGTCATAAATCATTTTGAAGCTAAATTTTGTATTTAGGATTGGTTCAAGACTTTATATCATTCACAAACCAATAAAGCTTAAATAAATAAATCTAGTTTTGTCTTTTTTGATTTGATTTCATCTTCTTGTTTTATATTGAGTTTTATATTATATCATTAAAACATAACTAACAGTTATGTTGTCTAGAGGGGAGCACTGATTTTTTTCAGGTCATCATGGATGAAAGTACTCCCTCTCTCTCATGTTGAGCTCGAAGTCGTTGTTAATCCTAGCCCAAAAAATTTACCATTTATAATCAAGAAAACTAAGATCGGATGGAGATAATAAAGGTGTAAAGCTTCCAAGGTCGATCCACAAGGACTTTAGGGTGAGAATGTGTCAATTTGGATGGCAGGAGAAGGAACTATCCCTGGTCACTTAGAAGATATAATTAAAAGGGGCAATTAGAAGTTTTGGAAATTTTATATTAAAAGAAGAATTTAGGTAGGAGAATATAGGAGAAGGAGATAATAAAGAGGGCAAGGAGAGGAAGAGAAATTGGAGGAGTTTGATAGAAACACATGAAGAGGGAGAGGTAGAAAGAGAAGGAGAGGGAGATGGAGGAAGTGTTGAAGTAAAAATAAAAATAAAAAGAAAGAGGAGAGAAGAAAAGAGAAAGAATGAGGGGCAGGAGGGGACGGGGACACAACGAGGGTGTGGAAGAGAGAAGATAAGAGAGATTTAAAGGGAGAAAGGAGAGAGCTAGGAAGAGATGGAATTGAGAGAAAGAGAAAGATTAGAAGGGAGAAAGGAAACTTGAGAAAGCAGAAGAGAGCCAAAAAAAGTGAGATTGTGAGAGAGAGGGAGAAGAAGAAAGAGAGAGGGGGGAGTTTGAGAGAGAGACGTGGTGCACGAAGGAGAATCAAGGAGAGGGAAGAAAGAGATTTACGGAATAGAATGAAAGGAGGGAATGCTAGGGATAGAAAGGAGCGTTCAGATTGGAAGTCTTGGGAATGATGAGGAAGAGAGGTGAAGGGAGAGTTCAGAAATGATGGATGAAGAGGGAAGACTAGAGAGATTATGAGTAGCTAAGAGAGGTGGAGGAAAGGAGAGAGATTGAGCGAGCAGCTTAGAGCGAAAGAGAGATTGAAAGAGAAAAGGAAACGACGAGAAAGATAAAGAGATGAATTTAGAGAGAGACAGTTCGGTTACAAGAGAGAGAAATGGAGAAAAGGTGAGAGAGAGCGAGTGAGCGGATGAGCGTGAGGAGATTTTGACGGTGACCGAGGATGATGTAAGCACAAAATACTTTCTCGCGGACACGATTCACTCAAACGCACACTCACGTATTGAGAAATCGGATTAACAATACAAGAAACAAGATTCACGTCACGTACATTCTACGAAACAATCGTCAGTTTTTAAAAAACAAAAGAAGAAACACTGAGAACAACTGTCATAACGATCGTGGGGCCCCCGCGTTTCACTTCAGCGAATCCACACCGTTATAACTCGTACACATGGACACTCGTGATTAGATCTCCTCTAGTCACTTATTGATGTCGTAGGATCGTGATCCAACAGCTTGGATCAACTCCCTCAATCTCTTCCTTGATCCGAGCATCGTTGAACCCTTCCGAGACCAATTTCAGTTTGGAATTCACAAAACTTGGCAATTCCGAGCGATTTTGTGAAGAAATCAGCCAACTAATCCTCCGTCCGAACGTATCTAAGAACCACTTTACCTTCCTCCGTGCATTTTCTGATGAAATGAAATTGAACATCGATGTGTTTCGTCAGACTATGATGAACTGGATTCTGGCTGATCTCAATGGCCGATTTGTTGTCAATACACAAATCAAAACACTTCTCCTCGCATCCACACAATTCATGCATAAATATACTTATCTATATCCCTTGACATACAGCTAACGTGGAATCAATATACTCTGCTTCACAAGATGACAAAGCTATCACTTTCTATTTCGAACAGTTCCAAGCAATCAGTTTAGATCCGAGAAAGAAGATTAAACCCGATGTACTCTTCCTGTCATCCAAATAACTAGCATAGTCGCTATCGCAATATCCAATTAACTCACACTCCTTATCAGATTTATATAAAAGACCATAGTCTATAGTTCCTTTCACATATCTTAAAATCCTCTTTGCGGCTGTCATGTGATTTGAGTAAGGTTTACTCATAAACTGGCTCAAATAACTCACCGAGTATATCAAATCGGGTCGATTAAGGGTGAGATATCTTAAACACCCGATTATCCTCCTAAATAAGGTAGGTTCTACCTTTGATCCTTCTCCATCTTGATTAAGCTTCAAGATTGGTGTTTTTGAAGCATTACAATCTGACATATTGAACATATTCAGAATCTTTAAAGCATACCTTGTCTGACATATTTTGATTTCATCTTCCTCCTGTATCATTTGAATGCCCAAATAGGAATTTAATAACCCGAAATATGTCATTTAAAACCTGTCTTTCATTGAGACCTTAAACAGATCAATCTCCTCACGACTTGATCTTGTGATGATTAAATCATCCACATACACTCCCACCCATAATTTTCTCTCTTTTTTGTTTGATGTATATACAGCTTGATCATTGATGTTTCTGATGAAGCCCATTGACTTGAGTGTAACATCCAACTTGCTGTTCCATGCCCTTGGGGCTTGTCTGAGACTGTATAATGCCTTTCTCAGTTTAAGAACATAACTCTCTTTTCCTCCTTTTATAAATCCCTCGGGTTGATTGACATAGATATCCTCTTCTATGTATCCATTTAGGAATGTCGATTTTACATCCAAATGATGTAATTTCCACTTAAACTGAGCAGCCATGGCAACAATTATCCGAATGGATTATGCTCTTGCCACAGGAGAAAACATCTCCTCAAAGTCAACTTCTCTCACCTAACTGAAGCCTTTAGCCACCAACCGAGCTTTATACCTTGTGATTTCTCCAGAATTATCCCTTTTAATCTTGTATATCCACTTAACTCCAATTGATTTGCACTTCTCGGGTAATTTCACAAGCTCCCAAGTAGAATTTTTCTCAATAGCTTCTATTTCTTCTTTCATAGCTCTTCTCCACACTTCCTCCTTCATTGCTTTTTTTTAAAAGATGTAGGTTCTTCTCTAGAAAGTAAACAAGCTTCATCCTCCTCAATTTCTTGTGTTTCATCATAAATTTCTTGTATTGATCTGAACCTCTCAGGTCTATATTCTTCTGAAGATTGACCTTGATCTCTTCGCTCCTCTGTAGGTACAATGGATGTAATAGATGAGTCTTGATTGTCAGTCAGAACTTCAGATTGATTTACCAAATTAATGGTTGCAGTAAGAGTGAGATCAAGACATTGACCTCTCTGTTGACTAAAGTCCCAACATTGAGATTCCTCAAAGATAACATCTCTGCTGATAGTTACCTTAAAATTTATTGGATTAAGGCATCTATAAGCTTTAGTACCACGTTCATACCCAATAAGGATCATCATAGTACTTCTATCTTCAAGCTTATTTAACATTCTTGTGGTTTTCACATGAACCACTGATCCAAATACCCGTAAATGATCAATAGCAGGTTTTCTTCCACTCCATTTCTCATATGGAGTTACATCCTTTAAACTCTTGGTGTAGGAACGATTTAACACATACACACAGGTGTTCACTACCTCTGCCCACAGTTCTAGAGGTAACTTCTTCTCTTTTAACATACTTCTAACACAAGACATAATAGTTCTATTTTTTCTTTCCACTACTCCATTCTGCTGAAGAGAATAAGGAGCAGTCAACTGTCTCTTAATCCCATTCATATCACAAACATTTCCAAACTCCTCAGAGTTGAATTCTCCACCTCTATCTGTTCTAAAACACTTCAATTTATCACAACATTCAGATTCGGCTAAGTTTTTAAACACCTTGAAGTTATGAAACGCCTCTGACTTCTCTTTGAGAAAGAATACCCACAATAGCTGAGTGAAATCATCAACAAGAAGGAAGTAATACCTTCTTCCTCTGATAGTTGAAGGTTGAATCGGTCCACATATATCACCATGTATGAGTTCTAGTCTTCTTGTGGCTCGGTATGTTGATGAAGATGGGAATTTACTCCGAATGTGCTTGCCAGCAACACAGTTTCTGCATACACGATCAGAGAAAGAAATATTAGGTAAACCTCTTACCATTTCACCCCTCCTCATGTCATCAATTGCACGGAAGTTCTGACGACAAAAGTGATGATGCCACAACCAAACTTCTTGATCTTCTTCTCTTGAAATTTGGCAAAATTCGGACACTCCCAACTTAAGAAGGTACATACTACCATTTGTCTTTCAAATTCTTGCAAATTGTTTTCCCTCTTTATCGTATATAGATAGGACACCTCCTCCCAAAGTAGATGTGAATCTGTCCTCATCTAACTTCCCAAGACTTAGGATGTTCACCCTTAGAGATGGAACATACAAAACACCTTCAAGTTTAATCTCTTCCCCATCCAAGTAATTTAGAATTATAGAACCTTTTCCCTCATATCTTATTGAGGATTAATCACCGAATTTGATTACTCCCTGCTTATTTTCATCAAGAAAATGAAAGTAGGATTTCTTACTTGTCATATGTGAACTCGCTCCTGTGTCGAGATACCATACATTTTCCATGAGATTTGTTTCCTGAGATCCTTGCAACAAAATGTCCTCTATATACTCCATAAACAGACTCAATTCTTCAATTGAAAGGTTTGCCGATTCATCTCTTGAAGAAGGAGATGAATCGTCCGATCGCGAATCAAAGGTCCAGATGCGATATCATCTCGTGAAGAAGGAGATGCATGGCTTCTTCTCGTTCGTCGGATCTTGATTGGGAAATCGTCATTAAATCAAAGATCCATCGATCGCGAATGATCTCAGCCGTTATAACTCGCGATCAGACGGCGGATCTTGATTCACTTAAAGTCCATTTCAATCACGTGCGTTGATCGTGATTAAATGGTCCTCGTGTCCATTGCATCTACGTCACGCGATCATCGCGATCTTCATCCGGCGATCCACGTTGCTCCACGTGGCCTGAAAATATAGAAAACACAGGGACTTTAGTCCCACACGGAGAAAAAGAGGAAAGAAGACACGTATATAATATACGCGATTTTTGGGGTATTAATAATTTGTCTCCCTATACACGGGAGACCTATATACATTATTTAACTAATAGGTAACGTCTACGTGTCACATCAGGGCCATGCGGCACCCTCCGTGCCACGTAGGCACTCGCGCCAGAACACGTGGCGATGCCACGTGTACACGCCCGGTTAAACCCCCTTTTTTGGCATTTTTTTAATTAAATTAAATATTTAAAAATCGAAATAAAATTCAAATAAATTCATAAAAATTCCAGAAAAATTCCTAAAAATTGTAAAATTCATAACTTTCAAAATATAACTCCAAATTAATTCAAATTTGTTTTGTTGGATTCAAAATTGAACAATCTATCATTTTAAAAGGTCAAATTATTAAAATAATAAGAGAATTAATTTATATTAATTTTATACATTTATGTATTATATAAAATAAATTTATATAAACACATAAATATAAATAAAAGTCTTTTCTCTTATATTTTCACTCTTAAAAGATGATTATGATCATCAATATAATTAGGATTAAAGATTATAATGTTTAACTATGCATAATAACCCATAAATTGATTTATTTTAAGATCATAACATGAATTTACACAAAATGATAGAAATATGTTTAAAAGATGATAACATCCATACATTTATAATTATTAATACATTAATTTGCATTAATAACTATGTAATTACATGCACAAATAGCATGTTATCAGTCATCACGTGTTTGGGTTTTTCCTTTGCCTTGGTCTCTTCTTCTTCCTCTTCCTCTGCCTCTTCCTCTTCCTCTTCCTCTGCCTCTTCCTCGTGATGACTGTCCTTTGTCTTGCTTTGTTTTCTTGAATTTATTCATAGAACGAGACAAAAGTGCTTGTTCTTCTTCTTTTAAACCTCTTTTGCACAGTCTCATCTCATGGACTTTTAAAGATCCTATTGCTTCTACTAAAGACATCGAGTCTAAATCATAGAATTGCTCAAGTGAATCATACCTTGGAGGCATTGATCGTAGAAGCTTCTTAACAACATCTTTATCATCAAGCCCCTCACCGAGTTGTCGTAACTCGAATACAATTCTTGAGAATCTATCAGTCAAGTCACTAACCTTATCGGTTTTTTTCATTGACAGGTTTTCGAATTCCCTTCTTAAACCCTGAGCTCTTGATTGGGCAAGACGATCTATTCCCATATGGAAAGATTGAATTATCTCCCAATTAACCTTTGCCGATTTCTTGATGTCAAGTTGAACGCCTGATGATTCCGGAATCGCTTCTAACATGGCAAACAGGGCAATACGATCCTTCTGCTTGTTCTTCTTGGTTCCGGTTATGGCTTCCCACAATCCTTGAGCGTCAAAATGGACCTCCATCCTCATCGCCCAGTGACGATAATTCGTCGCCGAAAGCTGCGTCAAAGGTGTCGGGACGATCACCTCTACCTTCTTGGTCGAATCATTGGTCGACACTCTTTCCCTTTGAATCGAAGTCTCCGCTCTTCTCGGCATCTTCTTGACAGGTCTCACCCCAGGATCTATCGCTTTGATACCACTCGTAAGCACAAAATACTTTCTCGTGAACACGATTCACTCAAACGCTCACTCACGTATTGAGAAATTGGATTAACAATACAAGAAACAAGATTCACATCACGTACATTCTACCAAAAAATCGTCAGTTTTTAAATAACAAAAGAAGAAACACTGAGAACAACTGTCATAACGACCGTGGGACCCCCCACGTTCCACTTCAGCGAATCCACACCGTTATAACTCGTACACATGGACGCTCGTGATTAGATCTCCTCCAGTCACTTATTGATGTCGTAGGATCGTGATCCAACGACTATGATCAACTCCCTCAGATGAGAGGGAAGTGAAATCCGGAGAAAATGAATAAAAGACAGAGTGAGAAAGAGCACGAACGATGGAGAGAGATGGGGAGGTGTGCGAGAGGGAAATAGAGAGAGAAAGAAAATGAAGGTGCAAGAGAGAGCGATGGAAGGAGCGTGATAACATGCTATTTTTACATTAATTTACATCATTATTAATGCAAATAAAGGCATTAATCATTCCAAAAATATGCATGTTATCATATTTTAAGTATATTTCTATCATTTTATATCATTTCATGTGATGATCTAAAAATACACCATATTATGGATTATTATAAATAATTAAACACTATACTCTTTAATCCTAATTATAATTAAGATCATAATCATATTTTAAAGATAAAAATATAAGAGAAAAGATCTTTATTAACATTTATGTATTTTTATAAAGTTTATTTTATAAGATACATAAATGTATTAAATTAATTAAAATTCATTCTCTTATTATTTTAATAATTTGACTTTTTATAATGATAGATTATTCAATTTCTGATCCAACAAAATAAATTTGACTTAATTTGGAGTTATATTTAAAATGTTATGATTTTTATAATTTTATAGAATTTTTGTGATTTTATTTAAGTTTATTTTCAATTTTTAAGTATTTAAAACATTTTAAAAAATCGCAAAAAGGGTGCATATTTTGCGCAAGCCCACATGGATGCGACGTGGCATGCAAGGCCACGTGGCAGCGCCACACGGACCCGCGCGAGTGCCTGCGTGGCACTGAGGTGACATATATATCATATATTTATTACATAGGTTATAGTACATATCAGCGTTCCATAGAGGAACTCGCTAACCCTCTAATTCACCTCAGTTTATATACCCGACATTCTCTCTTAATTTCTTAAGTGTGGGACTATTCGTTTTGTTTTATTTCGTTTTCAGGTGACGTGGCAGCATTCCGCGCGTCGGATCGATAGCGCAATAAAAGGAGAGCGTAGTTCACGTGGAATCGCGGCCCACTGATCACTGATCAACGCACGTGGTTAAAAACTCACTTAAGTGAGCTGATCTAAGCCGTCAATCACACGAGTTATAACGGCTGAGATCGCTTGTGATCGGTGGATCTTTCGACACATCGCGACCATTGGATCAAAATCCAACAGATGATCGAATCTAAGCGTTTCCTTCTTCATGCGATGAAATCGAATCTCGACCCTCCATCAGCGATTGGACGATCACCGTTTACAAATAATGATTTGCCAAAGGACGCGTGATCGCGACCGTCAATCATAATGCGCCCCTTCATCGGACGGTCATGCCCAAAAATTACCTGTTTAAATGTTGTTCTTCGCGACGGAAAGAACCGCTCGTAGAATTTCAAGAAATTTGAACTGTCTAGACACCCATTTCATGCGCCATTTGATTCCTTGTAATCTTAATGCATTTCCGCATCCAAAGACTACTTGAAATCAAAGTTTGATCGAGAGAGAAGGAAAAATCACATCTTGAACTTCAAAATTCATCTTCGAAAACGCGGAATGAAAAGCCATGCATCCGGTGATTAATTGGATCATTTCGAAGGCTAATTTGGGTTAGATTGCATGTTTTCATCTTAATCTTTTATCATTTTGTGTTAATTTTACATTTCGAATAGTAGATTAAATTTAATTTCGTTTTAATTTCGGTTTTTAATCAAACTCGCGATACAAATTTTCTCCTAACTTCAAACTTTGATTACTTTATGAATTCTCATCCAAATCACCTGATTTTTGATTCCATGGATTCGCAATTGAGTTATCTTTCTTAATATAATAAAACACCCAATTTCTAATCTAAATTCGTCGTCCGATTTGATCAAATTTCAAAGATATATCTCAAATTTCCCTAATTCTCCGTGGATTCGACCCTTAATTACCATTATACTATTTAATTAAATTGATTACTCATAAATTGGTAAGTTTAGGACTTTGTTTTGACACTCAATCATGTGTATTCAATGACCATACGAATTAGTATTGTTAGAGCGCAAGAACGACAGAAAGTGTAGAAGCATGGCGGTTTTAGAGGGAGAGAGAGTAGATTGTGGGAACAAAAGAGAGAAATCGAAAACCTTTTGTAACCAAGAATGTGAAAGAGAAATTTAGAGAGCGTAAGAAGAATCAGAAGAAGGGAAGATCGAGAGGGAGCAAGAGTGACACATAGAGAGGGACAAAAAGATTGGGAACTAGAGATCGGACGATAAATAGGGAGCAAGCGAGAAGAAGAGAAAGAAAAGATACATACTGAAAATGAAAGTGAATTTGAGAGAGAAGGAGAGGAAGCGCAAGAAAAATAATGAGAAAGAGAGAGGAAGGTTCTGATAAAGGAACATCAATGATGAACGAGGGAGAAGACAAAGAAATCAGAGCCGATGAGGGAATATAAAGAGTGCACACAAGAATGAGATTGGCGGGAAGAGGAAGAGGGGTTTCCAGAGAAACTTGGAGAGAGAGATTCATAGAAATTGCAGGGTATGGAGGCAGAGAGAGGGTGAGAATGAAAGCGACAAAGAGAGAGAACTATCAATAACTGGAGCGAGAGAGAGAGAAGGGGATAGGGCGCGTAAGACGAAGACGACAAAAGAATGACAGAGATAGAGAGATTTTTAAGAAAAAGAAAGCAGATGGAAGAAGAGAGAATGGGATCGCGGAAGAGAGGGCAGAAGAGAGTGAGAGAATGCACGGGGAGATGGGAAAAATTCAGAGAAAGAGCGTGAGATTCGTAGAGAGGGAAAATGGGATAGGAATGGTGAATGCCGAGAGGACCGAAGAAGAGGACATAAAGGAAGAGAGTTAGAGAATGGGAGAGGGGAAAGAGATAATGCCAAGAAGGTGAAGAAGGAGAACAAGACTAATAAAAACTCATCATTTCTAGATCATCCTTCCGACGAGAAGAGCGTCGGCGAACAAAATTTCTAAAGAAAATGCTAAGAGAGAGAGTGGTCGAGGAGGAAGAAGTTGAGGAAGAAGGAACCCCAAAAGATAGCTTTTCAGCTTTTTGAACGTTTCGAAAAGAGAGCTTAGAGAAATTTTTAGCATAGAGTCTCCCCCTCTATGGCATCTTTGACTGGTCTGAAAGAGCTTGCCTAGGACAGCCCATTATGCCCTTTAAACACTTCCACTAAGGATCTTGCTTCCCTTTCTCTTGTTTGTAGTTTCTAAAAATAAAGAAGTCAAGTGTCATGTAAAAAAATTCTTTTAGATGCACTAATATTCTACAAATATTAAGTTATGAGATGGTAGATGATATGGTGTGTTCAAGAATTTAATAGAGTTAAATAAGAACAATCCATAGGTGGTTATAACAACTATTTATGCTCTTATCACCTCTCTCCCTCAACATAGTCAAGCTCTCTCTCTCTAAGTGACAATCTCTCTCTTCATCAATGATGTCTCTTAAACAAGCCCTAACTTGTGATCTCTAGTGATCTCAATCACTTGTGTTCTTTGTTGTCATTATGAGTCGATTTCATGCAATAAAATATAGTTCCTTAGGATAGTGTCAATAAGGGTCGAATCTACAAGGAGCTAAAGTAATGAGATTATGTGTTAAAAAGAAAGATGAGGGCGGAAGAAGATGTGTGGGTTGAAATGGAGCACGTGGAGGTGAGTATGAGAGATAATTTTGAGTTTTCTCTTAGAATTAAGATAGAAATTAGAAAAGAGATGAGATAATTAGATTAATAGAGGTGAAAATAGACATAATTTGATGCAAAGATGAGAAAAATAGATGGCGGTAGGAATGGAGTAATGCCCATGAAGATGATGTCAAAGCTACTACAATAAAATAGAAAAAGAAAAAAAAAACACATATCTACTGTATATCGAGATGTTTACAAGCCAAAATCTAGATCTTTGCACAAGCTCCATTGGTGTGCCCCTCCTAGGCTAGGGTGATGCTCGATCTGCTCCGATCAAGATCCTTGCTTGCTCCCTTCTCTACTACAAGATTGAGCATCAAATAATGCTCCTCCTTGGGCCTTGACCTCATCTCCCTTTCTTCTTGGTAGCCTGATACTAAGAGAGAGCTGCAAAAAAAATGTAAGGAGAGAGAAAATGAAGGATTTTATAGGTGGGTTCCTAGGGTTTTGAGTGTAAAGAGGAGTAAAAGAGTCCAATCATTAAAAAAAAAATTTTCAGCTCGATTCTTTGATCCAAGGGTATGGATGGATAGAGGGTTAAAAGATGAATCTATCCATAAAATTTTTTAGCTCAAACTCCATCTAGACCATGAGATATCATGATTTTAATTTAGAGAAATTTTAACTGTTGATTGAGATCGTGCAATAAGAGTGTACCACATGACACCCTCTTATTGCACCCAGAAAAGGTGTGTTACCCTTTATAAGTGCGGAGGTGTTTTTACGTAAATTTTCATTTAAAAAATTAGAGGGTTATTTTTGTAAATTTCCACTTTAAAAATAGGAGGGGTATTTTTGGTAAAAATTCTCAAAATCAGAAAAAGTTCCTAAAAAATTTAGAAAAATTCTTTAAAAGTCTTAAAAAATCCCTAAACTCAAAAATTGAATATCTCACAAATTAAAACTTTTTTCCATGAATTTTTCTCCATTGGATCAAGAATTTAATCCTCTATCTTTTCAACTAAAAATATCTCAAATCATAAGAAAAAATTAAGTTCTCACTTAATAAAAATTAAAAGTAGTCCAACCTCGTTAAAAATAAGGAGGTTGACCCAATCTTTACTCTAAATCAATATTTGATCATTCTAAAAACCTTATGATGATCCCTCTACCAAATCCAAACCCCATTTACCACTGATTGCATAAAAATATGGTTGGCTTGGTGCTCAAATTTAGTAGAGAGTTGTTTCCTCTTCTATCTTATCGTCATTCATATCCATGCTTTCCTAGTTGTGTACCTATGTCCCATACATCCAAATAACTCATAGAAAATGTGAGAATTCAACCACTAACTTTGAAAGATTCCAATCAGGTTATTCTCATGGTAAAAGTAATTGAAGAAGAAACTCATTTTTAGTTATTTGTTTTAGATCATGATTTTAATTTTCTATTTTGAATTTATTGTTTTCATTTTTATCTCTTTAAATTATTTTTATAATCACCTTAAAATCTGATTTCAACTTTGAAGTGTGATTATATCTAGTCTAATTACCAAAAAAATAGTCTTCAAGTGTGTTTTCTCAACATAAATCATGAGTGATTTTTGAGTTTAGTTCGAACATTTCTGGCACTACTTTTTATTGTGTTTCTTAGCAAAAATTCTAGCTTGTTTAGACTAGATTGGTGGTCATTTATTTAAGGTGTTTTATTTGAGTGATTTAGGCATCAAATTTTGGTGATTTTTTTAAGACTTATATTCAGTTATCCAATCTAGTGATTGGTCTAGGGCGAGTGCATAGGCGTGGCTTGGGGCAGGCGCAGGGGCGCGGCCTGGGGCGGGCGCAGGGGCGCGGCCCGGGGCGGGTGCAGGGGCGTGGCCCGGGGCAGGCAAAGGGGCACTGCCCAAGGCAGGCAAAGGGGCGCTGCCCGGGGCTCGCGCAGGGGCACTGCCTAGGGCAGGCGCAAGGGCGCTACCCAGTGTGGGGCCGGAGCGGGTGGCCCCGACGGCGCAAACAAGGATCGTGGCGACACGGGACGAGGGGGGACCGCTGTGTCGCGGGTTGGGGCCGGTGCGGCGGCGGCACAGGCGGAGGCCGAGGCGGTGAGGGCTGGGGGCCTCGACGATGTAGGTAGGGGGCCGCGGCGACGAGGGCTGAGCCCGCGGAGGCGCGGGCAAGGGCGGCTGGCGCAGACAGTGACAGCGGCGGCCTAAGGCAACCGCGACGGCGGTTCTGGGCAGCAGCGGTGGTTGACTTGGGCAGATGCAGCCCTAGGTATGGGCGACAGCAATGGTGGCAGTGCCAGCGGTCTCGGCAACGGCGCCAACTGCAGCGAATGTGGTAGCACGTGTATGATCACGGCAAGGGGAGGCTGCGGCAATGGCAGTGGGAGCGGCGGCGACACGGATATTTGCGGCGGCGCCAATGGTGGCTGCAGCGGTGGGCACAACAGTGGCATGGATACGTGCGGCAGTGGCAGTGGCGGTTGGTCTCCTTCATCTATTGTCCTTCGAGTAATCACTCAAGCGGGAGAACACTCCTTTTCTCAAATGACGGCTAAGGTTTGTGGGAGAACACTCATTTCCTTCTTATAGAGCCCAAGTTGGGTTGAGAGGGGAAAGGGCCCACATGAGGCCCACGACCCTAAAGCCTAACATAATCAGAATAAATATGAAGGTCAACAAAAGAGGGGCTTCTTGAGTGGGGCCTTAAAGGGGGAAGGGCCCACCGAGAAGCTCAAAAGGGAGATGGAGATAAAAGAGGACTCATTAAAACACATGCGGGCCGATAAAGTTCAAACGAGGAAAGAAGATAGATCCACGCTCGCTAGCTCGGAGTGGGGCGAGACGAAGTCCTCAAGCGGTGTAACGAAACTCGACATCCTTCATCTTTGCCTGTTGTGGGGGCTGGACGTGTGGGTGTCTGCTCCTCTGGCGCCGTGGTGTCGTGCCTTGTTGGCGATGGGGGTCGTACGCCACCATACATCCTGTATAGTATGTGGTGTAGCTAGCAACCTAGCAGGTTAAATCGATCATTCATTAATTAATCTATATGTTGATGCAGATAATTAATAAAGGTTGAACAATAAGGAGTTATTGGGTCTATAGAGTTATTAACTAGAGAGATATATGGACATAGACGATCACACACATAAGGTCTATGCATGTTAATGGATATAGACATAATTATGAGGGTTTTTATAAAAAACTCTACTTACTAAAAAGTTCTATAAATAGGAAGAGAATTATCAAAACACAAGGTGCCCATGCAAGCCTTGTGGGAATCATCTCATTTCTTCTCTTTCTCTCTTGGGTGAAGAGCTCTGAAGAGGAGATCTAACCATTCGAAAGATCATGTGAGATATTGCTAGAGGCTAGGCACTTGAATATTTTAAATAACTCCTTCAAGCTAACCCTGGAAGTATGTTTTTATACATACTAGACAATAGGAATATATGTTCTTGGTGCCTCGATATTTTGAATATTTGATTGAATGTAATTAGTCGCACTCGATATTTTGATCAAAATTTTAGAAGGCTTATTGACCTCAGAACCCAACACATCATTGTAGACATACTAAGGTTATCATGTATATTATTTGAGGTTAGTTTTAGATATACTAGATTATCTTTGATTCCATCAAGACATTCAAGGGCAGTTATGCCAACAAGTCAAAGTCATTAGTTGAAGGCACAATTATCTATGAAGGTCAAAGTCAACTCAATAGTTTGTATGATATTTCAATTATCTATTTGTGTGAGAGTTTTACTAGGAACTAGGAATAGCTTTAAAGCCTTTGACCATGATAGGTTGCCTCTAGGGGAGCTGTGCTTACTCGCGAGGGTAAGGGGGACTCTTTGGTGACTTCATTCTAGATTGACAATGAGATTAGGGATTTGACTAGGAAGTCAACTCTTGATCTATTTTTTTCTTTACCTAGCATGATCATGTGGGATTAGGGACAATCTACTTGGAGAGTGCATGGATGGGTGACGAGGCTTGAGGACTGATAACATGCAATTTATACATGAATTAACATGATTATTAATGCAAATAAAGGCATAAAATATGACATTTGTATGCATGTTATTATATTTTAAGAACATATCTATCATTTTATGTAAGTTTAAGTTATGATCTATAAATCTATCATTTTAGGGATAATTACGCATAATTCCAATAATATAGTTTTATTCCCATTTATATTTGAGATCATTATTGTATTTTCATGATTTAAAGGCAAGAGAAAATATTTTTATTTACACATGTATTTTTCTAAATTTATTTTTAAGAGGAATGAGTATTTTTTAAAATTTATTCTCTTTTTAATTAAATAATTTGAATTTTTATCATCATAGATAATTTAATTTCTGATGGAACAAAAAAAATTTAGATTAATTTGGAGTTGTATTTTGAAAGATATCAATTTTCTATTTTTTAAGGATTTTCCTCGAATTTTTTTGAATTTATTTAAAGTTATTTTTAAAAAAAAAAGGTTTTTAATATCGCGAGCTGATGCGATGGCTTATGTGTGCATATGTGCGATCGCACATGTGTGCTCGTGTGCGCGTGCGCACGAGTGTAAGTAATCAGTGGGTTAAGCATCTATATGGATTTTTCGCTAACCCATTAAACTAGCCTATCTAATATACTTGTAAAAATTCTGAATTTATGTCATGTGGGACTACTTATGTTTGTCTTTATTCACAAGTGACATGGCGCAATCTTGAGCAGACGATCGAGCGATTTAATCGTGATCATCGGATTTCATTTACTCAAGGGTGTACGTGGCTGCATTTGGTTAGGCGGCGATTCGTTTTAAGATGATTTAATCTTAGCTGCTCATTTGGGGAGTTAGAACAGTCGAGATTAAATGCACCTTGATGGACAAGTGAACTCACCTTGATCGTTTGATGAAGATCAAACGGTGGACATTAAGCAATGCTTCTTCTTAACGCATGACGTGGCAAAATCTGGGTGCTTCATCATCAATCAAACGAACATGACTTAATGATTATGATTCATGAACCGGCATTCAATCTGAGCCATTGATCAAAGATGAAGAGACACATTCAACAGTCGCGCCCAATTTCTCTATAAATTGAGATGTTCTTCGATGGAAAAACTTATTCTTAGATATTTGAAGGGAAGAAATCACCTCTTGAACTCCAAACTTTGTTTTCGAAATCACGGAATGAAAAGCCTTGAATCCGATGATTAATTGGATCATTTTGACCGTGACTCTGGGTTAGATTACGTCTTTTCCTCTTAATCTATCTTCTTTTAGCATTAGATTTTAATTTTGAATCGTAGATTATGTTAACTTTATATTTAATTTTTGTTTCTATCACGAAGAGCGATCAATTTTCTTTTTCGATTTCAATCCTCGATTTCTTCGCGAATTTTGATCCAAATTCTATAATTTTTAATTTCATGGATTCGTCTTGAAGTTATCTTTCGTAATATACTAAAATCTCTAATTTCTCACATTAATTCATTGTTCGATTTGATCGAATTTCAAAGACATCTCAAAATTTCCCGTATTTCTCTGCGGATTCGACCCTTATTCATCACTATACTCTTGAATTAGTGATTTAATCTTTAAATTGGTGAGTTTGGAACTTTTTTTAACTCGATTTTGTGTGTATTCAACGACCACACTAAACTGTCTCGTCAAGGACTTTAGAAGAGGAAGGCCAACTCAAAGAAGATTAGGGAGTGGTGCATAGAGCTCTCGAAGTTGGCTTGTAAAAGATGGGACGAGTGGCAATATATCAAAGAACAACAACAAAGTGAGGTCACTAAATAGAGTGTTAATGGGACAAATCAAAAGTTTGTGTTTGGACTTTAATATGAATAATAAGGATAATTAGTAATTTCAACTAGGGGGCTAAAAGGAGAGGAGAAACTCCAAGGGCACTGTCTCCTCTTAGGACTACCTGGATGGGTGGCTTTGGAACCCATATCAATTACAACAAAATCTAATGGATGACTGGCATGAGAAATCAAGTGACATATACAAAAATTAATTGAAAAAATTATATAGTAAAAATCCACAAAAGAAATAATTCACCCCCTCTTAGTTAGGGAATTATATATGTGTGGCAAGCGACAGCTATGGGAATTACACAATGCACTATTGTTGCCATCAAGGTGTGTATTAGATTTATTTAATGAAAATTTTCCCCAAATAATTTTTCAATTTGAATAAATATTAAACCTATAGTTTAATACTTTTCATATTACTATCCATGTTGGATTATTTTTCATGAGGGACTTGTGGCGCACTTGAGAGAGTCAAATGAAGTAGGGTGACAAAAACTATCAATTGCCTTTTACTCAACAAGGCATGTGGCTAACTTGTATCATATAATCTTGATCCATAGAGGACTGTGTTCATCAAATGGAGTGGAGATTTTTGCCCCATGATGTGGCCAAGCCAGATATTTTGGGCCATCAATCTCCATCAAAGTAAGATTAATGACCACAAAGAATCATGCTTCCATCTTTCACATTATAGTGTGACAAATATTCGAAAGTCCAACAAAGATTTGACCCTCCATGATGCTTCACAAGGGGGTTGGGGCTTCCTCTCTAGGTGAACTACACTTTTTTGTATACAAGATATCCGTCCTAGTCATTATGAACGTATTTTGCCCAATTGAGACAATCTTGTCATGCTATTGTGGCCATTGATCTTTATTTAACAAGATCAAATAACATTGATATTTTTGAAGTTATTAATCTTTAAAAGCATTCTCTCTCCTTGAGCAAAAGGTATTTTTGGAAAACTCGTGATTTTGAGGCTCATTGATTTAAAGATTAGTGAGGTACATGCCCTACCAATGTTGATTCTAACCCCACAATCAAAGGATGCCACCATGAACTAGGCCATGCTGGAAATCATGAGCCCACCATCAAAAGGCACACCGACAATTGTGGCCCTTTCACTAGAGGATGAAGCAAGGGCCCAAGACTTGAATTTCTCTTATTATGATTAGTTTTTATGTTTGACTTTTCATTTTCTATCTTTTAAATTTCAATCTTTTCATTTCCCTTTTGATGTTATTTTCACTCTCTTATTAGGCCTAGGGTTCTTCTGAACATTTGAAAAACTTTCATGAAAATTTCTATTCTTCAAAAGAGCATTTCTTGGTTTGCTATTATTGGTAGCCACCCATCCAGTGCATTGGATCTCCATCATCCTATGAGTTTTCATTGAGATTTTGTGTCAGAGCCGCCAACTATAGATGTTGTGACCACACCCAATCTAATCACCCCCTCCACATCCATTCTTCTATGAATTTTCAGTCATCAACTTGGTATCAGAGCAAAAAGAAATTGTACATTGAGTCTTCATAATGTCCAAGTAGCTTCCTTCTCTCGTGCTGCCATCTGTCTACATTAAAGGATGTGGAAGGTCCAACCTAACTACCCATTGATTGTGTAATTTGGTTTCATTATTTCTTTCCTTGGGTGTTTCCACCCGCATTACGTGTAGCTATGGAGGTTCATGAACAATTCGATCATTGGGAGGGGGGGGGGAGGAGGAGGGAGGGAGGGGTGGATTACTTGTTTTGGGGCAAATAAGGATTTGAAATGCAGAGCTTTGCTATATCACAAAAAATTCTCTAATAGATATTATGTGGCCTACTAGCCTAATAGAAATTCTCTTCTTATTTATTAAATTCGAATTTTTTTAATGATAGATTATTTAATTTTTGATTAAACAAAATAAATCTAGATTAAAAAGGAAATGCATTTTTAAAGTTATGAATTTTATAATTTTAAAGGATTTTTATAGATTTTTTTAAAATTTTTTTGAAGTTTTTTGGATTTATTTTTCATTTAAAATAGTAAAAAGTTTAAGTTAAATATCATGCTAATGTGGCAGATGACACAGTGGCGTGCTTGCATGGTAGCTATGCACGTGCCATGTGGCGCACACATGTTTATGTATATGTGCGTGCAATAATTCTTTAAACATTCTTTTTAAGGATATAAGCTAAGCCATTATCGGGCTTCTATATAAATAAATGTTACACGTCGTAAGTTTTGTCGTGTGAGATTATCTTTATCTATTTTTCTCACATGCGGCGTGACGTGATGAGAGGCATTCGATCTGTGCACTTAATGAGCATCATTGATCTTCACTTAAAGGGAGGGGTACATGGTGCATAACGGTTTGTGAATCAATCATTTTTGAAATGATTTAATCTCATCCGTTCATTTGAGGAGTTATAACGGCTGAGATTAAACACGCCCGATGGACTCCTATGGACATGTGGCTGCATCTCGAGCACTCGATGAAGATCAAATGGCATGCATTACACAATGCATCTTCTTCATGTGCCACATGGCAAAATCTGAGTGCTCCATCTTCGATCGTACGGATAGGGCCTAACGCGCAGGAGTGCGAGGCAAAGAGAAGGAGAGAGGGAAAAGGAGAGAAATCTCCTTCTCCTCTCCCTCACACGCATGAGCGCACATGCACAAGAGAGGAGGGAAGACGAGGAAAGCAAGGGAGAGAAGCACATGAGAGAGGATGAGGAAATATTCCTCCTCTCCTTGGCGTGCGCACACGCACGCGCGCAAGAGAGAAGGGGGAAAGAAGAGACGCAAAATCAGCTGACAAAACATTTTCATTCGATTTTTGAATACACACGATCTCATGTTAAAAAAGTTACAAACTCACCAATTAAAGGATTAAATCACTTATTAAGGATTATAATGGTGAATAAGGGTCGAATCCATGGAGAAATAAGGGAAAGTTTTTAGATATCTTTGAAATTTGATCAAATCAGACGATGATATGAGGTGAGATATTACATAATTTAGCATATTAAGAAAGATAACTCCAACACAAATCCACGGAATCAAAAATCACTTAATTTGGATTAGAATTCACGGAGAAATCAAGATTTGAAATTGAGATAGAAATCGATCGCTAAAATGATTGAAAAACTGAAATTAAAACAAAATTGAACTTAATCTATGATTCAAAATGTTAATCTAATGCTAAATGATGAAATATTAGGATGACAACATGCAATCTAACCCAAATTTGTGCTCGAAATGATCCAATTAATCGTTGGATTCAAAACTTTTCATTTAGCGATTTTGAAAACGAAGTTTGGTGTTCAAGATGTGATTTCTTCCGATTCCCTCGATCAAATTCTGATTTCTTGCACTCCTCGGACACGAAAATGAGTCAAGAAGATTTAGAAGTCAAATGATTCTCAGATTGTGGTATCTAGACAGTTCGATTTGCTCGAAAACACAAGAATGGTTTTCCGTTGCGAAGACCATTTCAACTTATAAGTGAAATTGGGTGTAACCGTCAAATGCGTCGATTCGATGCGGTCAATGGTTGAGATTAAGCGTCGTTTGATCGAATCGATGTGATTAAGTTGCGTTCGTTTGATCGCCGATGAAGCGTTCGAATTAAGCCACGTTGCGCGTGAAGAGAAGGCATCGCTTCATTTCGTCCGTTGGATCTTCATCGAACGATCGCGATTAATCTAGATGTCCATCGGGCTCGTTAAATCTCGATCGTTATAACTCCAAGTTGGACGGCTGAGATTTAACGTCATTTACTCGAATCGACGTGTAATAGGATGTCGCCACGTACCTCATTTGAGTAAGTGACATCCAACGCACGTTATTGAATCACGCGATCGGACGTCTCACACAGCGCCACGTCACCTGAAATCAAAATGAAATAGAAATAGTCCCATAGGGAAAAAAATTTAATGGTTTATTGTGTATATAAGATAGATGAGATTACTGGGTTAGCTTAAATCCTAAACGGATGCTCTAACCCATTTAATAATCTCCGTGCACACGTGTCACGCACACACATGCGTGTACACGTGTCACAATGACACACGTCCATGTGTCGCAACATGGCGACGCTACGCCATGTCAACGTGCGGTAAATAAAAACATTTTTTTATTCTTTTTAAGTTATAAAAAATCGAAAATAGAGTTAATTAAATTCAGAAAAATTCGAGAAAATTCCTAAAAATTGGAAAATGTATAACTTTTAAAATAGAACTTCAAATTAATTCAATTTTGTTTTTTTGAATCAGAAATTTAATTATCTATCATTATAAAAAGTCAAAATATTAAAATGACATTGATATTTTATATAGAGAATGAATTTTAATTTAATAAATAGACTCATGTATCTTATAAAATAAATTTAGAAACAAATACATGAGTGTAAATAAAAATCTTCTCTTATCATTTAATCATGAAAACATAGTTATGATCTCAAATATAAATAGGATTAAAATCACATTGTTTACTTATCCATAAAATGATGTATTTTTAGATCATAACATGAAATTACATAAAATGATAGAAATGTACTTAAAATATGATAACATGCATACAAATAGAATATTTAATGCTTTAATTTGCATTAATAATCGTGTAAATTCATGTACAAATTGCATGTTATCATCAGTGCAAAAGGGGGGGGGAGAGAGAGATTCCGTCCTTTATTTTTTCTCTATTTTCTAAAAACAAGTAAATAATCTCAAAAAATCTAGAAAATAAAAAGAAATCTTATTTGTTTTTAGAAAATTCTATTCTTCATGAATAATGTCATTAAATGCTCATAAAAATGTCATTAACTTATGCAAAAATTAAGAATATTCTCTTAAACATGAAAATTATCATTTAAATCATTTTAAATCATGATAACATGCATTTATGATTAGATTTTCAAGAAAAAGTGCATAAAATGCATCATATTTATGCATGAAATTGCATGTTATCAATGGTGTATTGAGCTGCATAGGCCCACTAATCGAAAGAATCGTCACTAATGGTGTATTGAGCTGCAGCCATGCCATGACGGCTTGAGCCTTGATGAACCACGCTATACATCTAAGATCACCTAATAGAGGAGAGTCCTCCCGTGTGAAAAAGAGATGGCAATGAATCTATAGAAAACATCAAAAGCTAGCAGACCAAGGGACATAGTTTATCCCGTTGAAGATTGTACAAGGACTCTGAAGATGGTGGATGAATGTATTCATCGAAGAAGATGAGATAACAACAATCGGATACAGTGCTTGATGATAACATGCAATCTTAACATGATAAAACATGATTATTAATGCAATTTAAGGCATAAAACATTACATTTATGTGCATGTTATCATACTTTGAGTGCATTTCTATCATTTCATACAAAATTATGTTATAATCTCAAAATACACTAAATTAGGGTTAATTATGATAAATTAAGGATAAATGATTTTAGAACCTATCTTTACTTGAGATTATAAGTGGTTTTTAAAGTTAAATAATAAGAGAAATTATTTTTATAAATATTCATTTAAATTTCTAAACTTAAAATCTTAAGGAAATGAGTGTATTTTTGAAATATAAATTAAATCTCTTGTTATTTAAATATTTTGAATTTTTAGAATGATAGATAATTAAATTTCAGATCAAATGAAAGAAATTTGGATTAACTTGGAGTTGTATTTTAAAAGATATGATATTTTCAATTTTTAGGGATTTTTCTGGATTTTTTATGATTTTATTTTCTATTTAAAAAACTAAAAAAATAATAATAATTAAATAAAAAATGGGCGCGGGACCCGCGTGGATGCGACGTGGCACGCAAGGCCACGTGGCAGCGCCACGCGAACCCGCGTAGCGCCTACGTGGCGTGATATACATAATATTATTTATTTACTCTATATAATAAGGTTCTTTGTCCTTCCCTATATGGGAAGGGTCATAACCTACGGTCGTCGGGTCTATAAAACCCAGACGATCTCTTCTTTTTCCAGTGTGGGACTAATCCACACTATTCTTACCTGCCCCGAGGGCGACGTGGCGCGAGGAAGCGTCGGATCGACGGCGCGCGTCGATCACACGCGTCGATCAGCGTGAGCGCGAGTCCACTGGATCGGGGATCGAGCGCACGTGCCAAATAGAGGAATTATAACGGTTGGATCATCGGCGACGTGGCAGCATCGCACGCATCGATCGCGTGGAGGCAGGACCACCGAGAGATCATCAAAGGGACACGTGCTTTTTAATAAGGCGTTATAATGGCCAGGATTAGATCTCGAGGGGAGCATCTGACGCGTCGGATCAAGATCCAACGGCGAGGATTTAAGGCGTTTTATAACGCCTGATTTGAAGACTTCATCAGGACCGTCAGATCACGATCTAACGGCTGCGAATCGATGCATTTTTAAACGCATACGATCCAAGCCCATCTCACGCGTCCGATCGCGATCGGACGACTGGGATTTAATTATAACGGTTCGTGATGAACAGTTTCATCACGACCGTTGATCGCGCCTTAACGCATCGATCGAACGGCTCTCCTTTTTCGCCCTTATAAATAGACAAGTTCTTCGTCGTTTTTATGTATTCTTGAGAGATTTGATCTAATTGACCTATCTATACGCATCTTCTCTTGAATCTCTCTCTTGTAATCACTTCTAGACAAGATTCCGCGTCCACGGAATGTTTATAAGAGAGATTTCGACGATCGTGCGAGGAGAATTTGTCTCTTGAACACCGATGTTCACGTTTGAATTCGCGGAATGAAGAGCCGTCGATCCGGCGATCAATTGGATCGATTTGATCGTTATCTCGGGTTCGAAAACAAGTTTATCCTCTTATCTATCGTCGTGTATCATCAATTTTAGGATTAAGACTTCAATTTAAATTTAATTTCATTTTAATTTTGATTTGTGTTCTTCGCGATTCCGAAAATTTCTTCCCACTTCCATCTTTGATTTCTCCGTGATTACTAATCCAAATCTAGTGATTTTTGATTCCACGGATAGATCTTTGATCTTCTTTCTAAAAACACGATTTTTCCTAATTTCTCACCTCAATTCATCGTCCAATTTGACCAAATTCCAAAAGATATCTCGAAAATACCTAAATTCCTTGTGGATTCTACCCGTATTTACCATTATACCCCTCAATTCTCTCTTAATTCCCCAAATTCGTAAGTTCGGTATTATTTTTGACACGAGACCGTGTGAAATCGACGACCTCACGGTTTCGTCTCGTCACTTGACCAACAGTAAAGATCGGCAGTAACACTAAAGTAGGGAGCAATGTTGGTTGCACTACCGAAGTAGAAGTAGGGATCGGTTGGTTTGCTAGGGGCGGCGTGATAGTACCACAGGGAGGAATGGCAAAGCTGTCGATGGAGAGTTCTTGTTCACCATAAGCATATATTATGGTGGCATTCCCCAAATCAATAAGCTAGGGACCGCCTAAGAAATCAATAAGCATATATTATGATATGCCCTAAAAGTCAGACATATATATCATTCATTTCTCCCTTTTACAGTCCTCAGATCAAGAAATTTTCAAAAGATAACTTGTATATCTCAAAATTCCATATCCAGTGATATATAAATTCAATCTATTTAGTTAAGTATAGAGAATATAGATTCCAAAGGAAGATTTCACGTGAATTTTTGTGGATAGAACGTACTATGTCAAAAAATATTGGATTTAGGTCATCGAATAGCTTTAAATCTAATTAACTTTAAAACAAAGTTGTTAGATCATAAAAATACACTTTCAATGATACCTAATACAAAGATTTTGAAGCAAAGGATAAGAAGATACGACCTTTTGAAGATGACACTCAGAAAACTAATGGTTTTCCAAGAAAAAAATGGCAAGATTGAAGGTGTTATCAATGGCTTGAAATAGATTTTTTAATACTTCTGAGTCTAATGCAATAAGTTTTAAGTTTATCTGCTTCAAATGAGAAAGATATGATTGATTTAAGCTGACTGCACAGAAAGATCCACCAGAGCAATGGAGAGTTGATGCGTGGACGACAACAGAAAGATCTAGTGCCGCCACAAGGAACCCTAGGTTAGGCCTATGATATTATGTGGAAAATGAAAAAGAGACTAATGTTGATTGAAGAAAAGAAGAGAGGAGAAGATAGACAAATAGGGGAGAGGAGAGAGAGTAGCAAATCTAGAATTACTATAGTACCATTATGGGCCATCTAACTCGCATTTACCTTAGCACCTTATTGTGTGTGGATGCATTGTCTTTATGCAAGAAATAACCCATATTTATCTAAACTAACTTTTGGGGAGTTAAGAAGTATTAGCTTGTTACTTGTGCACCCATAAGGAATATCTATATAATTCCTTGATACATGGCACTTTTGTTTCTTCCATGACATCACCTTCCATGAATACATTTCGTACTGCTCTCCAGCAACTCCTATCTGAGCATCTATGTCTCCGTCTCCAAGACTCCCTTCTACCACTCCATCATCTTCGTCGCCTTCTCCAAGTATCTCCTCTAGCATTGCACTTTCTAGTAAGCAACCTCCCATTCTCATCTCCTAGGACTATCCGAATCAATGATAACATGCTAATAAGACATGATAATACATGATTATTAATGCATATTAAGGCATAAAAGATTTCATTCATATGCATGTTATCATATTTATGAGTGTTTATCTATCATTCTATGAAAAAGTCATTATAATCTACAAATACTTTAATTTAGGGTTAATTATGATGAATTAAAGATAAATAATTTTATAACCCATCTTTACTTGAGATTATAAGTAGTTTTTAAAGTTAAATAATGAGAGAAATCATTTTTATAAGCATTCATTTGATTTTCTAAAGTTGAAATCTTAAAGAAATGAATGTATTTTTGAAATAGAAATTAAATTTCTTGTTATTTATTAAATTTGACTTCTTAAAATGATAAATAATTAAATTTTTGATCAAATGAAAGAAATTTGGATTAATTTGGAGTTATATTTTGAAATTTATCAATTTTCTAATTTTTAGGGATTTTTCCGAATTTTTCTGAATTTTTAATGAATTTCTAAGGATTTTCCTGAATTAAAAATCAATTTTTCTGATACAATATCAATTTTTCAGAATAATTTTAGTGCGCAGGTGATGTGGCGCGATCTAGATTGTCTGATCGTATCGCGATCAACGGTCAAGACGACAAGGCAACGTGGCAGCCTATGGAGCGTCCGATCGCGTGAAGAATCTAAGCCGTTAATCTTCACTTAAAGAAGGGGGTTACGCGGCGCACTATTACTCGTCGGTGAAACAATTTAAAAATGATATAATCTCATCCGTTCATCAACCGAGTTATTACGGCTGAGATTAAACCGACGAGACACGCATCTCAGCGTCCGATCGCGATCAAAGGTGGACGTTACATGCGTTTTTATAACTCAAGCGACGTGGCGAAATCTCGACTGTCAATCGGTGATCCAACGTATGCGAATTAACGGTAACGATTCGGATTGATGCGTTTCATCAGAGCGGTTGATTGAAAATCAAGCGTTTCATCGGACGGTTACGCCCAAGTTGCTTATAAATTGAGATGTTCTTCAAGATTATAAGGCATTCAAGAGCAATTCGACTTAATCAAACTATTTAGACACCAAATCTCTTGATTCTCTTAATCCCAATCACTTATAGACTCATTTTCGCATCCACGGAGTGCTTAAGATCAAGATTTGGACGATTGACGAGAAAGAAATCGACACTTGAACTCCACGAATCACGATTTCCAAATTTTGATGAATAGCCTTGATTTCCGTGATTAATTGGATCAATTCGATCGCAATTGTGAGTTAGGGATCATGTTTCATCCTAATCTATCTTCTTTTAGCATTTAATTTCATTTTAGAACTGTAATTTGAGTTAATTTAGTTCTTATTTTCGGTAATTTCGTGATTTAATTTTCGAAAAAATCTCCTTTGTTCAATCTTCGATTTCGCCACGAAATCAAAGTCAAATTTATTGATTTTTGATTATGTGGAATTGTCTTCAAGTCCTCTTTAATAAAATATCCATTGGCCAAATTTCTATCGTCGATTGATCGTCCGATTTGATCAAATTCGAAGAGATCATAAAAAATTTCACTAATTCCCTTTGGATTCAACCCTTATTTACCATTATACTCCTCGATTCGTGAATTATTCATCAAATTGGTAAGTTTAGATTTTATTTTGACCCTTGATCGTGAGTTTTCAATGACCACTTGGTCTCGTCTTGTCACTCCACCACTATTGGTGATGCTTATTTCTATTATCCTCCTTGCTTTCCCCCAAATGATCTCTTCACTCTAGTGGTTATGTTTGATGTCAGCCTCCCTTAATCATTGATGATCACTACTACTCCCAACAATCTACCTTTTGGTGACCTACATCGTCCCATTAACTTGCAAATGGTACATGTGCTTGTACCCCCTTTCCCATATCCCACTTTGTATCTTATGAATACCTCCCCCTCACTATGTATCATGAAGCTCTTCAAGTAATTGAGTTGAAAGCAGCCATGCATCTAGAGTATCATGCCTATTGCATCACAATATATGGGACTTTGTACTGCACCCTACAGAAGATAACATTTGACATGAGAGTGAGTGTTCACCCCAAAGTATCATCTAGATGCCATCATTTTTCATCAAAAGGCCCAAGTAATAATTAGAGGATTCACTCAAACTCATGGTATTGACTACACTAAAATGTTATCTTTGGTTGTCTACATGAACTCTATTAGAGTACTTTTATCTCTAGCCATCAATATTGATTAGTAGCTCTCCATCAATTGGATGTCTCTAATGTCTTCTTTTATGGTGATCTAGTAGATCAGTTCTTTGTGAGGCAACCTTATGAGGAGACTTCCAAGATTTTCCTTTCTCCTTGTGCTAATTATGGGCTCAAATAGAGTCCTTATGCTTGGCTTGTTCTGTTCAGCAGTTTGCTCATATCTTATGGCTTTACCCCTTGCCAAGATGATTTGACAATAATATGCAGGACCACATCTATGGGCTTCACAGTACTTGCAATATATGTAGATGATAGTCTCTTAACCAATAGTAATGATCATGACATCTCTGCTACCAAAGGTTATCTTTAGATGCACTTTGTGATGCTGGACTTGTAGACACCACTCTATTTCCTTGAGATTGAGTTTACTTGCCAATCAGGTAACTAGCACTATCTCAAGAGGGTATTATGCCATGGATCTTCACTGAGAGATAAGGTTACTTGGGTGTAAACTAGCTATATCACCCTGGGAGACATGACCAAAGTTCTGCAACACAAACTCCCCTATGGTGGCAAATGCCAACCACTATCAACGTCACCTGGGAGACATGACCAAAGTATTGTGTTTTGATAGGCATGTATGGTTTACTAGCTTATTTTAGAAAACACTTGGGCATCTTTTGGAGACTAAACTCAAATTTTCTACCTCCTTTAACTCACAAACTAATGTTCAAACCAAAGTAGTTAATTATCATTTTGGTAATCTTCTACAATCTTTGGTTGGGGATAATCTCAAGCCATGAGATTTTATCACTCCATGCACCAAGTTTAACTATAATGCTTTTGTTAATCATACTACTAGAAAGAGCCCTTTAAGATTGCGTTTGGTTACCATCTATGCAAGCTTATAGACCTCATTCCTATGGCCCAATATAGCAGAGTCTCAAATAATGTTGAGTCATTTGCCCATCATATTAGGAGTTTTCATGAGGATATTCATCATTGCATTACGAGTAGTAATACATCATATGAGGAAGCTGTTGAATTGCATTGATGTCTTCTCACTTTTGGGATCTATAGAAGTTGAGAGTGAAGCAGAGAAATTTATCTTGAAGCATGACTATGCTTGGTGTTAATAGTGTTAGATCATTGTCATGCTCAAAAAAGTAGGAGAAAATGCATATATCCTTGATCTACTAGAGGAAATAAGCTTAACCTTAAACATCTCAAATCTCAAACCCAATAAAGTTTCATCCAATGTTGTTAGCCCTCCCATGACCTCGCCAGAGACTCATTTTGCATTATCCATCCCCCCATGCCTTCTCCCACTTGGCATGAGCACATTGAGGAAATAATTGATGAGATAAGAAAGTTCACTGTGGTTAGCACACATTAGAAATTTCTTGTCCACTGGCAAGGATGAGCCTCATCTCAAAATTCATGGATTCTGGCGAACAATTTGGCAGATCACCACTTAGATCTATTAGTACTTCTAGAGTTTTCTAAATGCTATTCAACGAAGTTGAGTTTTTCCCCATTGGAATTTAATTATATGCAAGTAGACCATGAGAGGTATAAGAAAAGTAGAGAGGATATGGAGGCACCTATCCTTTTATTTTTCCAAGAGAAAGAGAGAGATTGAAAAACTCCAAGAAATTATATTCTAGTGGCTACCATAGTGATGCTCACATCAACCTAAAATAAAATAAATAAAATCAGTGAGGTTAAAAAAAAAAGAAGGCCTACAAGGATTGATAAGTGATGACATGCATTTTTACATGTCTAATTCATTATTCTTTGATGATTTTAAACAATAATTCACGTAGCATTATGCATATTATCATGTTTTGATGAATTTTTTGTATTTTTCACATCACATCATTCTTAACCAAGATTTGTATTTAATTGCCTTTAATTCATGCAAATTTGACATTAAATTGCCTAATGAAGATTATTTAATCATGTGTGCATGAGCTTTTTATCTTAGGCATGAACGAGGAATGAAGAGGACTAAAGAGGACAAAAAATTTCTAATGCAAAATTATCCTTTTGTCATTTTTCATATTTATTTCAAGTGATAAAAAAAAGGTAACACAAGGATGAAAATGGTGAAAATTTCATCCAAAAACGAGTTTCTATAAAATGGTATAAATATTTTGGTTTTATTAGTTTTTCTATAATTTTCTCATTTTTTTTGAATTTTTCTGATTTTTCTGAATTTTCTTTAGTCTTTCCTATTTTTAAAGATTTTTTATAGAATTTTTAAAGAATTTTTTAGGAATGAAAAATAGGATACATTAATGTAATTTGTGCTTGTTAATGTGGCAATGCGTATGCATGGCACAAAGGCATGGTGCCATGTGGCGCCCAATTGGTGCACACGTGGTGGCATCATAGACGTCTGATTTTGATGCACTACATTAACACTCCAAATTTTTCATGACCATCTCTCTTGGCCTAATGAATAGAATGCTGACACACGGCACAATCTCAAACCTTTCACACTTTGGATTAGCCCAAATCTCACCCACTCTTTCTATCTCTCCGAATCAATCACAATGCGACATGTGGTGCAATCTGATGCATTCTAACAATCAAGTTGATCGAAATCAAGGGCTAAGATTAAGTTGTGTTTTAAATGGATTTTCAAAAATAAAAATACTCTAAATTCAAATCATGATATCTCATGATAGTAATGGAGTTAGGGGTTAAAATTTTATGGCCATGAACGTCATTTTAAGCTCTAAGTCTTCATCAGGGCTGATTATAAATCAAAGACAAAAAGCTAGGTTTTCAATATTTCACTGTGTACTTCTAGCATTGGCTAGCCAAATGAAAGATGGCATCGATTGATTGTTCTTCTTGTATAGAAAAACATTTCTGATGAGTTTCTCCTCTTTTGTATTCATTCCAAAAGTTAGATGTAAGAAGCCAAGTTTGGGTGAAATGTGTGGGCTCTCAAAGATGTGTTTGATCACCAAGCATCGCTATAGTGTGTCTTTTTCACGAATCTTTAAATTAAGATCTTCTCCATTGATCTTTTCCCTTTTCGTAAATTTTTCATCCATATTTTTTTTATAGTTTCAAACTCTAAAAACCATACTTCCACCGTCCAGTCAAAGGTTTTGAATCTGCAAAAGGAGTTTGAAAATATTTGATCATTTCATTGCATCTTCTGCTTACATCTTTATCTTTTTATCAATCATTTTTGCTTTCTTAATCAAGAAAATACCCAAAAAAATATTAGATTGCAATCTTTTAAGTGTCCTACCTATGGATTCAACCCTGACTCACACTATTCTAAGTTTTAAAATCAAATCTGATGAGTTGAGTATAATTTTTATACATGAACTTGAATTTTTAATGAACATGATTTTATGCTTACCAAGTTGGAGATTCTTTGAACGATTCTTGTGTAATTGATGACTTGCTGATATATAAGATAGTGAAAATCTCAGTTATTATATTACTAAGGATAAATTTTACAATGACATTATATAAGGAGCATCTTATGAGTGTCAAAGCTCACACCCATTCAAGAAGTACCTGATGAAACAATGGAAGTTACCTCAAGTGTTAATTCCAAACAATTTCTCTGCAAAGTCTTGCTCCTTGCACACTGATCCTCAGTTTTGTGTCGTGTGCATGGGGAAAGATGTTGTCAAATTTCTGCATGTGGAGTAGAATGACTTGCACCTAGAGGGAGATCAGGAATGCATTTATGTTCTTAGTCTTTGATGTACAAAAAAATAAGGTCTCTAGAAAATTTAGGTTTTGGAGTTCACCCATTGGCAATTTGGCAACCAATCGATTGGCTCTTGATTTCCATGAATAGTCATTCACAATCAATCAATAAAATTGATTTGGCCGATTATTTGATGTTAGTCAAGTTTAATAAATATCAACAGCTGTTTTTACCAAAATTAAAGTTTGACCTGGAAGCTTCATCCTCTGCTAATGGTCTCTCTCTCCATCTCTCCCTGTCAGCCCCCTTTTCTATCGATTTTATCGCTGTTAATCGAGTCGCCAATCACAAGTCAATCTATTTGGAACGGTCATGACTGGCCATCCCTAAACATGGATGAGGAAATTGTTGGGATAAGTACTTGAAGTAACTCTTTGTTTGAATAGTTCCATTATCTCTTTGGTACTTGTCTTGACCATGCGTAAAAATTCAGGAAGTCAACATCACATCTTGGAAACCCTAAATCACATCCGTGACTCAGACGGGAGGGTCGACTCCAAACCCTAAATTTTCTGGAGACCTTATTTTGTTGAGGAGGAACATTCTTGGAATGCATGCTCGAGGTAACTTCCTTTGAACTAGTCTGACTTCGCTGTTCTTGGTCAGCAGAGAAAAATCAAATGATCTGGGAAATCACACGTGACGTTAAAGAAGGTCAACGCCCCGATCTGAAGTACAGCTCTCGTACTGTACTTCAAGAAAGGGAGTGTGTGACGAACGGACGTACCTTATCCTGAATAATAAAACCTTTTAATTTTTCCCACGTCTTATTATTTACAGATAACATCGCCAAAGTCCCATCAGGCGTAATATATTTTATTCCACGAGCAGAAGACATCGGTGTCTCTGCCCATTCACACGTATAGGAAAATTTTCAAGCACAAGTGAATCTGAAAACCAGTCCAGATGGCCAGGAAAATAGCTTTTCTTTTCAAGTGCTCACGAACTTCATGCAGATGGGAGGATTAACCTTAGCCAGAGCAAGTATGGCTGACGGTAGAGTCCACAACCCATCTCCACACATGAGCGCAGAGGCCACGGCCGGTACCATGATCTTTGCCTCCTCGCGGTTGACCCAGTTCCAAGCCAGCACCACGACGCTTCCCACGCACATATCAATGGCGAAGTTGGCGCCCACCAGGAACGGCACCGCCATGACCATCGGTAGAGGAATCCACTTCCCGTACTTCTTCGGCACCGTATCCCGCGCGATATTTGCAGCCACCGCGAACGCGAAGAACCCGTAACAGAGCTGCAAGCAGTTTTTTGGCAAGGCAGAGAAGCCCTCCACTCCGAGGATAGCCATGTTTCTGTATACAAGCGCGTACGGTGCCTTGTATATCCCGTTAGGATTTCCAATGTCGAAGGCTTTGTAGAAGAGGAAAAAGCTCGCGGGCGCGACGATACAGCCCATTAATGTGCCAACTACCTGGCTTAGCAGCATTGACCTTGGAGATGTCATAGTGAGGTATCCTGTCTTGAAGTCGTGCATTAGGTCCGCGGCCATGTAGACAACAGACTTTATCAGGCCGCAGCCAATAAGGCCGGCGACGACACCGTTGTTCTCTCCGGCTATGGCGGCGAAGATGAACAAGGCTGCTTTTCCGTAGTTGTACGCCATGTTCATGTCGGTGAGCCCGGTGCCGTAGGCGTTGCAGTAGCCTAGGATTGGAGCGAGGACGTAGGCGAGGACCACGGAGTACCACTTCACCTCCGGAAACATGAGGGGGATGGTAATGATGGAGACAACGCTGAGTACGCAGTAGCTGACGTAAGCAATCCAGGATGGGATGCTGCCCTTTATGAAGACCTCGTTTCTCAGAGCTTCTTCCAGAGGAACGTCTTCTTGGCTGGGTACTGCAATTAAGAACAACGTCGACTAGTAAGCCCTTGTGTCGTCTGAAGAGATTTTCAGTTCTGCTCTCCGGTTCTTACCTATTTTCGAGGACTTGCCCTGGCGGGTTCGGTACATGCTCCAGGAGGTTCTGGCTAGGACCTTGACGAAGCTGTAAAGTCCGTCTCCGAGGATGAGAGCGATGGGAATGAATACCTGCAAATTAACGCTCTTAAAAGAGTTCTGATAAGAGTTGTCTGATGAGGGATGAAAGCCTGCCTTATATCCAGTTAAACTCTTCATACTGCCCTCCGACAGCTTCGCGGGGTACCATTCCCCTTTAAGATTCCTGATGAGGGGCCACATTATTCCCCAGGAGAGGACGGCTCCGACGAGGAGGGAGAAGTTGACCAGGTGGGAAACAAGCATTCCGGCCCCAACGTACGTCATACTGAAATCGAAGAAGAACCTGCGATCCCGAACGCCCATTAAAAAGACAGATCAGACAGAAAAGAAAACTGAGAGCAGAATAATACGTGTTTCGCCATGCTTTGAGACCGAACGTGGGAAACTGGATGAAACCGCAGGCGTCGCCTCCTGCGAAGAACCACTGAAAGAAGCTCCAGATGAAGCTCACACTGAAGACTTTGGCGAATCCCTTCACTTGTCTCCTGCAGAACAATAACAACAGTAATTATTCTGAGAGATGTGTGATCCGGCCGTCAATTCTTGCACGAAGGAAGGAGATGCAGCCACGACGATTATGTTATTTTTTTTCCTTAAATAAGTGTTTGTGGAAATGACTTAGCGAGCCCCCGAGTTCTTGTGCGGTGTACCGAATCTGTTGTTGATGTAATAAAATTATTTCTCTTGATAGTCAGTTTTTTCTTCTAGCTTCAAGATCGTTTCTAGTGTGAGTGTTCTGTGTGAGAGCCAGCGTATTCTTTCTGATAGTATATCATAGAAAACCGCGTCGACGTTACCTTGCAACCTTATCGCCGTGAGCAGTGTAGAAGCCGTTGATCAAGACAGCAGTGGCTGTGCCGCTGGGAAAAGTCAGCTTATCGTCGAGAATGAGCACCTAAATTAAATGATCGCAACAACCCGGCAGATGAATATCTTGAAAAATCAGAGAAGAACGGAGGAAGAAGAACCTTTCTCAGAGGAACTAGAATAGCTAGCCCAACGAAGGTAGTTACGAAGAGGAATCCCGTAATCCAGCCGAACCCGGGATCTTTGTAGCTGCCCAGAGAGTTCCCCGGAGTCTCCCTCCCTCCGGAAAGCTCGTAAGTCTTCCTGTTAAGCCCCAGCAAATAAGATCCGAATCCCGCTGCAACAGAGGAATCCATGTCAAACGATTTGCCTTAATCGATGTTTATCGTATTCGATATACCTCCGACAGAGATGGTGTAGCAGGCGACGGCGCAAGTCTGGGCGACGGTAACTTCCTGCTTCGTGAAAGGCGCCGAGACGACGCCGGCACGGTGAAGCAGCTTCGTCCAAGTCTTGATGAAGACGAAGGATAAGAGGGCGGCGGAGACGTTGAGAGTGGGGACCAGCCCTGTGGTGAGATTGAGCTTCATGACGATGATGCTGTAAATTGTGCCGATGATGAAGCTGGCCACAAGGCCCCTGACAGTTAGCTGCTCCGTCCAGGGGGGGATCTTCTCATGGAGATTCACTGGGTGGTGCTCCTCTGGGTCCTCAACTCCCCGAATCTCATCCTTCCTGTAGTCCTCCATCTTCCCGAGGCTCCCTTATTTTGCCCTCTCCATCACCGCCAATTTATAAGCTCTCGGTGACCTATTATTCACGTGTACGGAATGACTCAGGACTTCAAAGAATTTCGATGATAAGCGTGCTGGACCCGGGATATATTTTTTCAGAAGTCAACGCCTTTCTGGCCTCTGGTGGGGCAATTCGTCATGGTCGAGTTGGATATCCTATGCCAACATCATGTCGGCACCGATTTCCTTAGGGAGGAAAAGAAATGATAGATAGAGAAAGTTAGACAAAAGAACAAGGAGTTCATATTGAGGAACTTAGTCGTGGACTTCATTTTAAGACGGATCGATGAATTCAACCCTTTCATTATGTCGACACTTCAAATAGCTAAGGACGTCAGAGATGTCGACACCTGATATGCCGACACCAGCCTCCCATGATCTCATAGAGCTTTCTTAATGTCTTAGCTCGCCATGGCCAAATGCATTCATCTAGATGTTTGGATGAAGAATTGTCAGACGGCACTTTCTCTCAGCGAGAGAAATGATGTTATTTCATCCCAAGTGCTTACCGTGCTTACCCTGCTTCTCCTTCTAATTAGAAAGGAAATATTGCACACTTCGTATCATCATTAGCTCCCTTCAATGTGAGACAAACTCGAAACCACAGAGATTTTTGTTGTAGAAAATGGATGAGCTCAATGAGAGAAGCCAGGAATGTGAAGCGATACGGTGCGATGATTCAAAATATCCAAACTTCCTTCGGAAGATGTTAGCGTTTAGTCTCTTCAGCAAGAGAAACACTTAGGGCCTCTCCTCTCTCCCATCTCTTTCTCTCTTCTATTTCAGGAGTTTTTAATTTTGTCTTTCTAGTGAAATGTGCCCTGAAAAGGCCCTCTCAATGTGGATCTCTTCATCTCTGCTTTTATATGACCATTTGTATTCCCAAATGGGCTATTACAAGATTAATCATATAAATATGTACTGCTTCCCTTGGAGGACCATGTCAAACGATTTGCCTTAATCGATGTTTCTATCATCGATCCATGTTCACAACTCTACGCTCACAACTCTATAATCGATTTCCCTTTGACATCATCCACGCTGACAAGACTAAATCGTATGGTCGTTGATTACACACAATTTAGTGTCAAAACAAAGTCCTAAACTTACCAATTTATGATTAATCAATTTAATTAATTAGTATAATGGTAATTAAAGGGTCGAATCCACGGAGAATTAGGGAAATTTGAGATATATCTTTGAAATTCGGTCAAATCGGACGACGAATTGAGATTAGAAATTGGGCGATTTTATGATATTAAGAAAGAAAACTCAATTGCGAATCCACGGAATCAAAAATCAGATGATTTGGATAAGAATTCGCTGAGTAATCGAAGTTTGAAGTTAGGAGAAAAATTCATATCATGAAATGATTTAAAACAGAAATTAAAACAAAATTAAACTTAATCTATGATTCAAATTATAAAATTAACACTAAATGATGAAAGATTAAGATGAACACACGCAATCTAACCCAAATTAGCCTTCAAAATGATCCAATTAATCGCCGGATGCATGGCTTTTCATTCCGAGTTTCCGAAGACGAAGTTTGAAGTTCAAGATGTGAATTCTTCTTTCTCTTTCGATCAAAGTTTGATTTCAAGGGTTCAGTGAGTGCGGAAATGCATCAAGAGTACAAGAAAACAAACGGCACGTGAAATGATGAAGTAAACAAGTCGAATTTGATGAAAATCAACGGGCCAGTTCTTCCGCCGCAAAGAACTGAATTTAAAGGAAGAAGAATTGGGCGCAGCCGTGGGATGAAGAGATGGATCGCGATCAATGGTCACGATCACGAGTCCATCGATCGAAACGATGCGATCATATCGCATCCGTTCGATCTTTGATGAAGGGTCAAGATGTGTTGATGAAGAGGCGTGTCTTTTGATTCGCCCGTTGGATTTCGATCCAACGATCGCGATCATTCTGAGAGTCCACCGATCGGAAGTAATCTCAGCTGTTATAATTCGTGAGATTAACGGCTGAGATGAATCACTTAAATCTTTATTAAGCCCACGTGCGCCTTTCTTGATCGGGTGGACCTCGTGTCCACCGCATCGATGCCACGCGTTCATCGCGATTTCGATCCAACGTGCGGAATGTTGCCACGTCGCCCTGAAACAAAATAAAACACAAACGAATAGTCCCACACGGAAGAAATCAAATGAAACTATCGGGTATATAACGTGCACTGAAATAGAGGGTTAATAAATTGTCTTCCGATAATCGGAAGACCTATATATATTATAAAATACTATATATGTTAAATATAAATAATGCGTCTACGTGTCACCTCCGCGCCACGCAGGCGCTCGCGCGCGTCCACGTGGCAGAGCCACGTGGCCCTGAGCGCCACGTCGCATCCACGTGGGCTCACGCAAAAATTACTCCCCTTTTGCAATATTTTTATTGATTTAATTAAATAAAAATCGAAAATAAATCTAAATAAATTCAGAAAAATTCCAGAAAAATTCCTTAAAATTGTAACAATTATAACTTTCAAAATACAACTCCAAATTAAGTCAAATTTGTTTTTTTGGATCAGAAATTGAATAATCTATCATTATAAAAAGTCAAATTATTAAAATAATAAGAGAATGAATTTTAATTAATTTAATACATTTATGTTTCTTATAAAATAACTTTATAAAAATACATAAATGTTAATAAAGATCTTTTCTCTTATATTTTCATTCTCAAAACATGATTATGATCTCAATTATAACTAGGATTAAAGATTATAATGTTTAATTATGTATAATAATCCATAAATTGGTGTATTTTTAGATCATGACATGAATTAATATAAAATGATAGAAATATACTTAAAATATGATAACATGCATATATTTAGAATGATTAATGCCTTTAATTGCATTAATAATCATATAATTTCATGCATAAATAGCATTTTATCACACCCCCCAAATCTCTCTCCCTATTACTTCGCATCGATTCGTCGATCCGTCGCTTCCGCCAATCACTCTTCTCACCTTGCCATCATCTCATTGCCATTGCATTTCTTTTTACACTGCTTTTCCATTTGAATTCATATTTCTCTCTTAATTAAAAAAGAAACCTAAAAATTATCACTCATATTCATCTCTACACACCCCATTTACGCTTGCACTTCTTTGCAAGCTCTCACTTCTTCCACGTTCTCTCACCTTTCATTTGAATGTCTAACTCATTACTTCAGCTCCCTATGGATTCAACCCTTGCTTACACAATGCTAAGTAAGAAATATAAATTTTATCGCATGAAATTGATACACAACAATGATGGAAAACACACATAATCGAGTTCATCATTATCTACCTACATATATTATCATTTAGAAATCAAAATAAAACCAGAAATTACTCTATATATCCTCATATTTAGAGATCTATAAATATAAGAATCAGATTGGAAAATCAAGGTAATGAGATCTAGAAATTTATCTACCTACACACACACATATATTAAGATTTAAAATCTCTCTAATAATATACATAAAACAAGAAATTACATTGTATATCATTTAATTTAGAAATATATACATATATGAATCAAATTTAGAAATCAGGTTTAGAAATTTGTCTTCGTATATATAAATGACTCCATTATACCTATTTTGTATCCATCAAGTAATCTTCAATATATGCAAAAAATAGAATTCATGAATACATATATCAACCTGTAACTATAACTATTATTGTGTATTTATGCATTAACTCTATGCTTTTGCATAGAAATACAATTACAATTACAATTACAATTAACTGTGATTATATCTATGTATATAAAGGTATTTCAACATCTAATTAGATTATCAATGTCTGATATGTTTATGAAAAACTATAGTTATATATATGTATATCATTAGATATGGAAATATATGTACCTATATTTTTTTATATCTAAATCACTACCTAATTTCCACAAAAATAGAATTTTATCAAATCACAAACACATAAACACAAATTTATCTAGATTTCTGCTCAATAGGTGCACACTTATATTATCTTTCCATTGAGTTATATATACTAATCTTTAAAACTCTGGTCATATCTTTGAATTTCTGCTAAATAGGTAGAAAAATATGTCAGTCTAGTTTTAGAGTGCTAGAGATAAACCTAAATATTTATATATATATATCTAAATCTCTTTAGTATATATATGCTAAGTGAATATTCATATTTAGTAAGATCAAAATTCTAACTCCACATGCATATAAAATTTTGAGGGAAAATTAACATATGAACGTTAATTGATTAGATCGTTCTTTCCAGCAAGCAAAGATCTTGATCATGCAGTGAGGGGAAAGTTGCAGGCTATCTCTATGTTCTTGAGGTTTCTGAGAAAGGGTTTGAACCATTTTCTAGTTTCTTTCGATGATGGCTGAGAGGGACATCATTACCCTTGTGGAGAGGGGGATCATTGCTCTTGTGGAGAGAGGAATCATGGCCTAGTGAAGGGAGGGATTGTTATCATGTTCTCCCTTGATGAAGACTGAGAGTGTGAGGTATCAGTGCCATGTTCTCCCTTGACAAAGATTGAGAATGAGAGGGATCATTGCCCTCACTCTCCCTTGATGATCATTGAGAGTAAGAGGAATTTCTACCCTTGTTCTCCCTTGATGATGACTGAGAGTGAGAGGAATTGCTGCCATTGTTCTCTCCCTTGATGATGATTGAGAGTGAAAAGAACTTTTTGCTCTTCTTGAGAGAGATCCCTCGCTCTTCCTTTCCCCCTTTATTTTATTGTCTTTAACCCTAACTTTGATTAAGTAATTTGTAGTTCTGCCATTAAGTTATAATTCCAATAAAAAAGATCCATTATATAAAACTAAGAAATAAAAATAGCATAAAATATAAGATAATATCAGTTACATGTATCTCATTTGTATTCATCAAAATGAAATTTATTCATTATTATTCTTATTCTATTCTTACAAAAATCTCTAAAAGCATATGCAATGACTAAGTGAATTATGAGGAGATCATCATGTAATGATCATAAGTCTTTAGACCTATGTTCTAAAACATTCCTATTTGAGGGATATTAAATAAGGACATTGAATTCTCCTAAAGTGGTAGTATTATCTAATTTGACTCATATGATGAGTATAGTTGATCTCGTGGCCATTGATGTGGAAACATTAAGGATAGATTGTGGGTGCTCTTTTGAGAAAAAAATTCACTAAATTGATCTGTGTGAATCCTTAAATCCTAATATACATAACTATCAATCACATTGATTCATGTCACAATTGTGTATGTGATCTTTTGACCTAAGACTCTAATGACATCTTATAGGTGGATGATTATAGTTTTGATTAGTGCTTAATAATCCCTAACAATGGGATCTTGAACACTTCATATATTAGATATGGCATGGAGTCCTCAAAGGTGATTATGTAGACCAGATGGAATCCTTCGCTCTTGATATTTCATGAGATTGACTAAAGGAATGGGATATAATGAAATCCTTGGCCAAGTAGTGGAAATATTAGAGAAGGTGTTCTCGATGATTTCTTCCATGAACTAGCACAAACTTGAGAGACCAATTACGGTTTGATAATTGATCACACCCTAAGTCATTCATGAGTCTTGAGAGACAACAAAGGAGTATACGTACATTATAACCGATGCTTGTGAGGTTTTATAAGAGAGTTCTTATACCCTTTATATCTCTTCGAGCACGTTATATAACTTGGCACTCAAAAAGCTATTAAGATAATTTGTGGATTGGGTTAAATTGATTCTCAGTTTATTAATCTATATGTTATTTATATAATTAATAAATATGGCCAATAAAGCACTATTAGGGATATAAAGTAATTAACTTGCAAGATATGTAAACTAATCACATGCATTCTTATTAGTCCATTTTAAGGCATAAATCATTTCATTCTTACGTTTGTAATCATATTTTGAGTACATATACATCATTTTATACAAATTTACACCAAAAAATTACAAAATGCATGATATTAAGGGTTAATCATGTATAAATCAAGTCAAATTTTAAATAGCATTAACAATTGATATTGAATTTGAGCTTTAAATTTAAATAATAAGAGAGAATATTTTTTTCTATACACTCATCTATTTTTCTAGTTTTATTTTTCAAAGAAGATGAGTGTATATTTGAGTTAAAAATTTATTCTCTTGTTATTTCTTGAATTAGAAATTCATAGAATGATAGATATTTATTTTTTGATCGAACAAAAATTTTGGATCAAAAAAGAGTTCTATTTTGAAAGTTATATATTTTCTAATCTTTAAGAATTTTTTAGATTTTTTTCTGAATTTTCTTGTCAACTAATTTCCAACTCGCACGAAAGCCGTAACGATCTTGGAATTGTCTCGAAGAGAGACTCGGTGAAATAGACAGTATTGTGAGTTTTTCTAATTAATTTTAGTTAATATATATATATATATATTAAGTAAAAGATCGGGCTGCATGCCTATGTGTCACAATGTGACTGCGTGAAAGCATGACACGTGGTGCATAGTGAAGAGAGTGATAATACTACTTAGTGGCCTTAATGGGCCTATACTAGCCACTAACGCTACCAGCCTATTTATACTTATCATATTCCTCTAAGTTTTCCAATGTGGGACTATGCTCCTCTATATTTTTATGTCGGTGACATGGGTCAATGTGTAACATTCAATTTTTGGATTTAATCACGAGCATTGATGATCACTTAAGAGGAGGGATATGTGACATGCTATGATTGGACATCAATTTCAGTTATAACTCAAAATGAATCATGGCCATTTATAATGAGAGTTATAACGGTTGACATTAAATGTGACTAGTGGACTCATCATGACGTGAGACACATTCGAAGCGGTCAGATCAAGATGCGACGCACTTGATCACTCGACAATTCCTCTTCACGGGATAATGTGGCAAAATATAGGCATTTCATCTCCAATCAAATGGCCACAACTTTATGGCATCAATTTAAATTCCTAAAATTTCATCTGAGCCATTGATCAAAGATAAAATGTCAATCCAACAACCATGCCCAAATTTATATAGATGTATACTCTCTCGCTCTCTTTGATAGAAAATGTATTCTTGGATTTTTAGTTGATCAACACTTTTGGACAGTATAATCCTTGAATCTCTTGTTTTAATCCTCTTCTAGACTCAATTCCGCATCTAGGGAGTGCTTGAAATCAAGATTCTGTTGAGAGAGAAGGAAGAAGTCAGCGCTTGAACTTTTAATTTCCCTTTTTAAAACGTGGAATGAAAAGCCTTGATCCAGTGATTAATTGGGTCATCTTGAGATAATTTCAAGTAAGATTATTTGTTTTCCTCCTAATCCTCTGTCATGTATCATTAGCTTTTAATTTGAATTTATAGATTACATTAATTTTACAAAATATCATCAATTCTTCTCTCTTTGCGATTTTTTTCTCCTTCACTCTTTGATTTCTCCATGGATATAAGTTGAAATCGAGTGATTTTTGATTTCGTGAATTTTTCTTTGAGTTTTCTTTCTAAAAAATAATTTCCTTCATTTCTCACTAACGAAGCATTTTGGGTGATCGTTAAAACACACAAACGTCGATCAAAAAAAATTTATAAAACCGAACTCACAAAGATAAAGATAGAAAATCAAGTAATATGTAAGTATCGGGCCGATCCACAGAGAACAAGGTTGACTTTAATTGCAGACTTGACTTGGTAAAACTTAGGTTAAAAAGAGGTTTTAAGGAAGTAAAAATAAGATGTGATGAATATAAATGATATAAATAGACTAAATAAGAAATTTTAAGATTTCAAATCTCGAATTTGACAGAGAAAAGTCAAAAGTGAAAGTCAAAGCATTGACTTTGACCAATAATCGAAGTTCTGTAAAATCATAGAACCAAAAGATGTCAGAATATTACGAAAATTATATATTTGGAAACAAGATAGAAAATGGAATTTATTCATATAAAATTCGTGATTTTTCGATAAGAAATGGGTTTATTATGAATTATTGAAAATCAAAGATCAGAAAATCCCGAAAATGAACACCTCAGAGGAAATCTTCAAATTGACTAGTCAAATGATATCCAAATATTACAATTTATATAACAGTGGAAAGCTAAGAACCAAATGATTCTAAAGAGACCAAAATTATTGAATTCCGATTTGTATTTTGAAAGTAATTGACCCCGAAAGTCAACATTCAAATTCTGATGCAAAATGAACAGTGCTCGGTCAAACGTTAAATTGAAGGTTAAATGAACTCGGAATTCTACAAATTTGCTATCCACGGAAAGCTGATAAAAAGAGGAATCCAAAAAACTAAAATCAAGTAATTTGGAATTATAATCAGAGAGATATCCTATTTTCAAAATCAGAAAAATTTCGGACTAAAATTTGGGGAAATTAAAGAACACTAAGAACTAATTTGAAAAATTAAAGTTCTAAATCTAATTAAAAGTCAAATTACCACTTGATAATCAATCAAATCTCACTACTAAACCGATTGCCACAAGAATGGAGCTTCAATTCACGCGGATTGAAGCGAATTTCCTCGATTTCTTCCTCGCGGACGTTCCGAATTCAAGGCAAAAATTCGATGAAATCAGGTGATGATTCGTGATCAATTTCGCTCGAATTGCTTCACAATTTAGTCTAAACGCGGGGGGATCACGAAGAACATAAGATTTTGCTCCAAATTCGCTTAATTTCTTCATGAATCAATCAAAAGTTACAAAATAAGGGGAAGAACATCGGGTTTTAAATTTCGCCCGAAAATTGCAGGCCGTTTGATCCACGATTGGGTGCCAATTGGTGGCCACTATTGCACGATGATCGTGGGCCACCAATCATGACATGATCGTGTGCCACAATCTCTCCAAATGAGCCACGATCGTGGCTCGATCGCACCGCGATCGTGGTTCGATCGTACCACGATCGTTGAACTCTTTCACGAATCATTCCAACCGTCTGATCTGATCATCGCCTGTCGAGGTGAGTCCACGTGTAGGCCACTGATCGTTGGATTCGATCTTGTGCCTTCCACTTGATTCGCACGTCCGATGAAGATCGGACGTTGCCGATGCATCCACGTGTCGACAGGTAAGCCATCCATCGCTCACTTAAGTGTCTTATTCACGCACGTGCCTGATTGATGATCGCTTGGACTCGGGTCCATGTGATCTCCATCATCACGATCAAATCTGACGCCTACCGTGCATCCTCGTCGCCTGCAAAGAAAAAATTTGCAGGAACATAGTCCCACACGGATTGAAAAGCCAAACTCGTGAGTATAAAAATTGGGGCGCGATAACGCATTTGCGTTACCGCCCCAAACTCCTAACCAGGGCCCACTAACTCGTGGGCCCTCCAATGGCCAACCCCTTGCCACGTGGCACCCCACACGGGCGTCCGCGTGGACCCACGTGGATCCTGTGGCCTCCTGCCACGTGTCTGCGCCACCCGCACCACCTGCGCGCCGCGTGGGCCTCGTAGGCTCTGCCACGTGGCCTTGCGTGCCACGTCGCATTCGTACGGGTCCTGCGCGCCACATCAGCTTCGCGCGCCTGGTCAGCTTCTATGTGCCATGTCATCCGCGGGTTTTGTGGAATGAAAAACCCCCTTTTTCAAATTTTTAATTACAACATACACTAAAAAAAATCAAATAAAAATCTGAAAAAGGGCATAAACTTTAAATATACAACTCCTTTTTGATCCAATTTTTCTCCATTGGATCACAAATTTCTTTCTTTTTAACATCATGCCATCTAAAATATAATTTCAAAGAAGAATCTAGGATGAATTAATAATTAGCTTGAATCATTCCTTAAGAAGTCTTCTTTAATATCTTCATCATATTTTCATCTTGAAATTTATCCTTCAAAAACATGTATGAAAGTCAAAGTAATTCAAGAAAGAGATTAACTTTTATTAATTTCAACTTTACAAAAGATTAATCATCAATCAATCATAAAATTAACCCTAAATTATGCATAAATATAGACTTTAGTGAAATGACATACCAATGGAGAAAATTCCTAAAAATTCTGATAATATGCATCATATTCACATCAAATAAGCATGAATATAAGTGAAATAAGATAAGAATTTAATTTATAAATGCATGTTATCACTCACCTCAATTCATTCTCTAATTTTTTAAAATTTGAAGATATCTCGACAATTTCTCCTAATTCTCTATGAATTCAACCCTTACACACTATTATGCTTATTAATCCATAATTCAATCCTTAATTGAGTGAGTTCAGAATATATTATGACGCGTGGATGTGTTATTTCAATGACCTCACGATCACACCATATCATAGACCTAGAGGGTCACACACATAAGGTCTATAGACATTAGTAAATAAAAACATAAGAATGAGGGTTTTTATGAAAATTTCAAATACATAGTGTTTATAAATATGCAGATAATGATCACAACTCAAGGTGCCCATAAAAACTTACAAAATTTCTCTCCTTTCTTCTCTTTCTCTCTTGGTGAAGGTGATTAACTCAGAATTTGAAGTCTAAAATAACGCATAAGGTTCTTCACTTAGTCAATGATATTGTTTTCCTTACAAGCATAGAAGGAGTAAGGGTTGATCCACGAAGAATAGGATGCAAAGTAGTGAAATTTGGCCCAAACTAACCTCCTTTAATTTCATTTCTCCCTTGGGCATGCTCTAGTAACTAGAAAAAAAAAAGTTCCCTTCTCTTTTCGTTATCGTAGATGCTTCAGCCTAAGAATTCAAAAAGAAGGATGAAGAAGATAGAAGTAGAAGTGATAGCAGAAATACATGCAGACAAGAAAATGGAAGAAAGGGAGAGATAGGATGCTTCTTGGTTCAAAACTAAAAGGAAAAGAGAGAGATCTTCCTCACAAGGTATAGGAACCATAGAGGTCCCTTACCTTCTCTTCTAGACGAAGTGAGGTTCAACACTGACTAGAAGGCACTCACTCTCTTCGTACCTAGGACATGGCGGTTCCAATCGCTAAGAGATAAACGTTCTTCCCTTAGAATGCACCAATGCTCTTTTTGGATAAGAGTTTTAGGTCAACGTTCTAAGAGGAAGGACTCACTCACCAGGTGGACGGATGATGCTCCTTCCTCAATTCTTCAGCTATTACCTCTCTAAACTTCTCTTACACTCTTGATCACAAGAATGGACCTTGGGAAACCTGTCTTCTTCCTCCTAAAGAAATTTTGGGAGTGTATCTACAAGATATTTTACAATAGAGAAGAGAAAGGTTTAAATAGGGTGGTCTCAAGAACCCTAATTTTGGTAAGCGTCAGATGAATGCTAGCTGCAATCACTTCCATCTAGTCCAACCCTTGCAATCCAATGATTCTCCTTAATGGGCTCCATTGGATTTAAGTAGATAATTTGAACTTCCCATTGGGCTTCCTTCCTTAGTCTTGCATTGTGCCACACTTCACAAATCATCCACTTGATTGGTTGTTAAGTGGATGTAGTCATCTAATCCAAGAAATTCATGGTAGAATGCAATAATTGTGACTTAAGTAGATAATTTAAATATTTTCTGTTTTTATTATAATTTTTGTTAGGTATATACTTTTAGGCAAGTCTGAGCAAGTAATTTACTCAAAAAATGGGTCATTTAACTTTCATTACTTTATGTTATCAGAAGGGTGTGGAAGAGAAGATCTATCTGTCCACCAATTGAGTAGGTGCCGCTAGAGGCTAGATACTTGAATAGCTTTAAGAAATCTTTTCATGCACATTGTAAGTATATATTTTTAATCTATACTAGATGATATAATCATCTGTTCTTTGTGCATAAACATTTTGAATGTTCGATTCAATGTATTCCATTGTGTTCAATATTTTGAAAAAAATGTTGAGAGCGTATCAAGCATCAGATCAATTCCTAACCTAACCTAATATCTTTCAATTCCTAACATAACCCTAAATATACCATTAATGCATAGAGAAGAGCCTACTTACATTTGGGGCATCACGAAGATGACCCTATGTCACTATATCAAAGGCTTTTTATAAAAAATCATTGAAAATGGGTATCAATGTCCAATCAATGAAATCCCTCACATTTCAAAGGCTATTGATGAGAATTAGGCATAAATCCATGCCAATAAATTAATAATTTGATAAGAGGAACAATTTTGGTGAAGAACAAGGCTTTCAAAAGTCGAAGCACAAATGAAAAAGAGGAAGGTCCCTATTTATAGGGTTTTTGAATTTTTTGTAAGAGCTATAGTTGGATCTAAGCATTAGAAGACACGTGCACAGGAATTGTGCCATATGTTCCCTTAACATCAAGGGAAAATGGTTCAAAAACTATTGTGATCGAGTACAGGCATCTCATTGGGCATTTTAAAGGTTTTGGAAGACTAAGATTGTGGCATGTGGCATGTGATACACTATTTGAAGAAGATCAACCATTGTGAGCCATAGAACCATTGTCATCTATTGATAGTAATGAAGAAGAGAGGACATAGAATATAGTGCCTAACCATTTTTTATCAAATGTGTTGGGGGTTGTGGCTTGATGAATAGGGTGTGGCCATAAACACCCCCCCTCCCAAGTAACATTATGCCATATCATGTGGAAAGAAAAAAAGAGAAGCATAATCTAACATGAAAATAGTTCAAAATCTTACATGTTATATGACGACACCATATCAGGACGGTTGCCATTGGGTTATAATATATATTAAGACTAATATTCCCCTATAAAAGGCACAACATTGGCACTAAATTAGGGCCATGTGGTCCTCACGTGCACAATAAATGCCATGTGGTGCCACCCAAGCTCATGACACAAGCACTACACAAGCGACGCAACAACACCACTAGAATGTCACCTTGCCATGTTGGTAACATGATGCAACATGATGCAACCCACATTTTTTTCTCTTTAAATAAATTCCTAAAAATCATAAAAACTCTAAGAAAAATTCATAAACCTTAGAAAATCAATATCTATCAAAACATAAATCATTTTCCATGAAATTTTCTTCATATCATCATCATTTTAATTGTCTATATTTTTATGCCATTGGATTTCAGAATTCTAAAGAGAATAAAAGGTTATTTCCCTACAAATATCATTAGATTTGTCTTAGAAAATAAAACTAGGTCAATTTAGATGTTTCATTTAGATCAAAATCACCTCATTCTTCACTTTATTCTAAAAAAGTAATCTTTTATAGTATCTAATTTTAAATTTTCAATAACAAGGGTTAATAAACAAGAAATTCAATCTTGAAAAGGGTCAAACTCATTAATTATTTATAATCAACCTTTACGTGCATTTTGAGAACTTGAGTAGAATGGCATGGGATTCCTAAAAATATAATAAAAACATGATACCATTTCATCATAATAATATGAATTATGCATTAGAATCACTTAAGAAATTATATAATTACACACACAAAATGCATGTTATCACCTACCCTCCAATTTCTATTGTGGATTGTTAAGCATGCCTTACTAAAAGCCATGGATCAAGTCACTAGACTCCTCTTCTTTTAACAACGTACTTTATATCCTTAGCTTTACCCCTAATTTTTTTATCCACTAGTGCCGTCACTATTACCCTTTTTGGGTAACATTTTTCCCATTTCTTTATGTTTTCCAAGATTTATATCTTGGAGAAAGTATTGGTTGAGATATGCAAATGTTCATAACACTCTATTGTTAGCCTTCAAGTTATGTTTTCTAGTTCCACTCCTTTTTGCTCCCTTTTGTGGTATCGTTGACTTGGTCATCCTTGTTTTCTAAATTTCATAAATATTTATCTTGGTTATCTTTTGATAAGTTCATGTGTGAGTTGTGTCTACTAGTTAAACATCAATGCTATGCTTATCCCCCTTGTGACGCGATTCTATCAGCTCCCCCATTAGACTGTTTGAATTATATATATTTGGGAACCCTCTCACATAGCCTCTTCATTTTTCCACCTTTACAATATTGTCTATTTTGAAAATTAAACTCGAGCTAGTTGGGTATATGTCTTCAAAGATCATGCTCAAGTCCTTGCTAGCTTCTCCAAATTCATCAATGAGATCATAACCACTTGATATCACTCACACACTTCTCATTGAGAAGCGTGCCCCTCATTATCTTTGCCCATTATGAGTTGGGTGCTTTAACCATTCAACTATGGATGCTTAACGGGAATCAGTTTACATTGTTGGAGGTATGGTCTCTCAACTTTCACTCAACTTAGTTGGCACCATCTCTCTTCTCCCCTAGGTGGTGCAATACATCTCCTATGCCTTTACCCTAACGCCACTCTTTTTTCTTTGCCCCCTCAAGTTTGTGCTACATGGTGTTTATCAAAGACCATAAATCTCTTCCAAGATTTGCATCTTGGGCTTTAAAAGTCTTATTAGTTGGCTATCAGCATATATGAAAAAGATATGCCATCTACTTCCATGACACACATTTATATGTGATAACATGCAATCTTAACATGATAAAACATGATTATTAATGCAAATTAAGGCATAAAACATTACATTTATGTGCATGTTATCATACTTTCAGTGCATTTCTATCATTTCATGCAAATTTATGTTATAATCTCAAAATACACTAAATTAGGGTTAATTGTGATAAATTAAGGATAAATGATTTTATAACATATCTTTACTTGAGATTATAAGTGGTTTTTAAAGTTAAATAATAAGAGAAATTATTTTTATAAACATTCATTTAAATTTCTAAACATAAAATCTTAAGGAAATGAGTGTATTTTTTAAATATAAATTAAATCTCTTGTTATTTAAATATTTTGAATTTTTAGAATGATAGATAATTAAATTTCAGATCAAATGAAAGAAATTTGGATTAATTTGGAGTTGTATTTTAAAAGATATGATTTTTACAATTTTAGGGATTTTTCTGGATTTTTCCTGATTTTTATGATTTTATTTTCTATTTAAAAACGTTAAAATAAATAAATAAAAAATCACAAAAAGCGCGCGGGACCCGCGTGGATGCGACGTGGCACGCAAGGCCACGTGGCAGTGCCACGCGGACCCGCGCAGTGCCTACGTGGCACTTATATTTTATTTAATATATTTAGTACATATAGATAAATGGGTTTTCAGCCTTCCCTAGATGGGAAGGGGTTTTCGACCCTTTAATCCGTCGGGCCTTATAAACCCGACGAATTCCACTAATTTTTCTGTGTGGGACTAAAGTCCCACACAATGTTTTAACTGCAGGCCACGTGGAGCGAGGAGAGCCGTTGGATCGGGCGGAGCGTAGGATCTCACGCGTTGATCGCGTGGACGAGCGGACCACCGGAGATCATCAAGCACGTGATTTAAATTGGAAGTTATAACGGCTACGATTGAAGGCGACGTGGCAGCATCACACGCGCCGATCGGGTAGACACGCGGACAACCGATGGAGATCAAATGCACGTGCTTAAATCCATGCGTTATAACGGCTACGATTTGATCTGGCGGGGAGCATCGTGACTGCTGGATCGCGATCCGATGGCGAGAAATGAAGGCATTTTTAAACATTTAATCGCGCGGATGATCAGAGCCGTCGATCGAGATCGGACGCTTGGGACTTAACTGAAACGGTCCATCGTGGACCGTTTCATCGTAACCGTCAATCGAAACGATCGGACGGTTACGCCCAAAATCGCTATAACACGAAGTGTTCTTCGTCGATGTATGTATTCGAGTTGGATTTCAATCCAATTGACTTGTCTAGAAACCGATCCTCTCGTTTCTCTTGATTCCATCCTCTCCCTCTCTCAATTCCGCATCCACAGAGGGGTTGAAATCAAGATTTGGTGGAAAATCGAAAGAGAAATCGCAGCTTGAAGCTCGTCGTGACGTTCTTGGCGTTTTCGGTGATTAATCAGCTTAATCACCTTGTTTCAATCGCTAAACAGGTTTAGTGGAAGCAGTTTTTCCTAGATTATCTTCCTATTATCTTTAATTTTCGTTTAGATTAGGTTTTAGATTTCAATCTCGTAAATTTTCATTCTAAATCACGATTTTAACGTCCGAAAATTTCTCTCCACTTCAAATTTCGATTTCTCCCCGAAATCAAGTCCAAATTCGATGATTCTTGATTCCGTGGAATCGATTTGAAGTCTTCTTTCTAAAAACACCATTTTCCCTAATTTCTCACCTCAATTCATCGTCCAATTTGACCAAATTCCAAAAGATATCTCGAAAATACCTTAATTCCCTGTGGATTCGACCCTTATTTACCATTATACCCCTCAATTCACTCTTAATTCCCCAAATTGGTAAGTTCGGATTAATTTTTGACACGAGACCATGTGAAATCGACGACCTCGCGGTCTCGTCTCGTCAATATGTCACCTCTATTGATCTTAGCTTTCATCAGGATACCCCTTCTCATCTTCTTCACCTTATGCATCAAGACTGTCTAATTGTGATCACCACCACATCATCTTATGTGTGAAACTAATTTCAAGGATGACACTACAATTAATTTACTCTTCTTTTTCATCATTCGAAAACAAGATGCAAAACCCTCCATGCTATAATAGCTTATTTAGACACCATGCAAATAATGACAGCCCATTCTGTGATTGGAATAAAGAAAATAATCAAATGATAGAAAAGAACTCTTTGGAATTTAATTTTATCATCTCAAGAAATGAGAGCCATTAAAAAAATTCAAAGAAGTGAGTCATATGTGATGCTTGGGAATGATCAAAAGATTTACCATTTAAGTTTCATTATCATGGATTGAATATGAGGCAATTATTCAAATTGCTTAATGAAGTATTAAATGATGATGCTGAGAATAGAGTTGATAGGGCATGTGGACGATCATATTTAGATAAAAGATTATTTAACAATGGAGGAGTTGACAGAAAATTTGGTAGAATTCGAAAGAAAAACCAATAGGCACTAAGGTAACAGAGAGATATCGTCAAGGAAATTCAACGATACGATCAAAATATTATTGACTAACTCTAATATTTATAATGCTTAACATCTCCCTTGTTCAATGTTTTTTTTAGTAGGAATCATGAAGATAGAGAATGTGTTGCAAATGGTGAAGACAATGCTTGGAACTATACACCTCCATACAATTCATGGGATAGATGTGGTTATTCCAACAACAAGGATTCTTCAGCATCATATCATCCTAAAACTTACTTTCACCAACATAATCAACATGAATAGATTGGAAAAACTTGTAATGACTCTACTGCATAGGATATGATGAGCATGATGCAGAAATTATCTAACAGTGTTGATAACATGCTAATTAGACATAATAATACA